>OZ007592.1:32572770-33246520 GCA_963931845.1 Maratus michaelseni
TATATATAAAAGAAAGATATTAAAATTTATGGGAATCTTTTCCTCTTTTCAATTGTTTCGTGCAAAACAAATATTCTAATGTCGGGAAATGTAGTTTTCTGCCATCTATAAAAAAGTTTTTTTTTTTGTAAATTCTTCCGAGACCCAAATATATTTTATTGGAAGTTTTATTTAAAATTTGCGAAGCTCTGTTTTCTTTCTACAGACTAATGCATGTGCTAGTTCTTTTTTAATAAATTTATGGGGGAAATGATAAAGAAGATTCACAGCTAATAATCTAATTCTGTACTATATTTGTTTACTGTAATTTCTGTCCTTTTTTTTTATAACACACAATAATTATCTTTTAAAATGGACATGATACTTTTATTCGAGAAGATTTTTAACCCTCTATGCCCCAAATTATAAATTAAAACTATATTTTCTAAAACTTTTTTTTTTACTTTATAAAAAGAGACTAAAAGATTGAAGCAATAATGATACAAAATTTAAAAAAAAACAATTCGTTAATTAGAGCTTATAAAATGAATCGGTACTTTTAAGTTTAAATTCGGGTCAATACAGTTAAAAATATCTCATAACTTTGAAAATAAGGAAAAATCAGAAGGTTTCATTGCATGTTTTTTAATAACATTTATACCAAGAAAAAAAACACGTATCCATTTTTCATTAATATGTCGCGAATCCTTGAATTAAACGTATTCTTGGCTCCTACTAACAGGAGATGTTATGTTTTCATAAATGTATCTTTCTAAGCTGTGTGAGAAAGATGTTTTGTTTTTGTAGATGTAAATTTCTAAGCTGTGTGAAAAAGATGTTTTTGTGTTTGTAACTGTATCTTTTCAAGCTGTGTGAAAAATATGTTGTTGTCGAAAATGGTTTTGTAGAATGTTTTTGTCGGCACGGAAGTGAGAGAATAAGATATTCGTTATGTTTTTTAAGAGGACTGTTTTTCACGTATTAAAGTATTATTTTCTTTTGTTTTACAAATGACGAAAGTATTAAAACGGGTAGTTTTAATGTTTCGAAAATCTCTATGTATGTATTTGTGATAAATTGGCGCCCGAACAGAAGGACATAGGAAGTAATATTTTTTAAGTGGAAAACTGTTCAAGTATGGATGTGTTAAAAATAAAAAGAACGCCGCTTAGAAGCGCATTTACGAAGACTTTAAATACTTTAAACAAAGCTCTTAACCAGTCAAGCCCAGATGTTAATCTAATAGAAGAGTTATTAGATCAAATAGTAGACAAGGCATCTAGATTACGTTCCACAGATGACGAAATATTAAATTTTATGTTGTCGAATGGGTCTGCGGAAAAAGATTATGTAAAACAATTCGAAGCATGTGAAGAATACCGTGAAAAATTAATAAAACTGAAGCAAAATGTAAGACATTTTTTCGTTAAGCCTTCCGTCGAACATCAACCTCTTTTACCTAATTCGATAGAAATCGAAAAAATGGGATCCCGCACACTCAGATTGCCTGAAATTAGTTTGCAGCCATTTGATGGGGACTCAAGATCATGACTAACGTTTTGGAATACCTTCAAGAAAATTCACGAAGATACTGTGTTAGACGATCACTCGAAGTTCGTATATCTGATGCAAGCAATTACTCCGAAATCGAAAGCGTCCCAAATTGTGAACAGTTATCCTATATCGGCTGAAACTTATCCTAAAGTAATTCAACATCTTAAAGAAAGATTCGGAAGAGAAGACACTTTGATACAAATTTATGTTCGCGATCTGCTGCAGCTGGTATTATGCAATAATAATTCATCCAGGAGAGAGTGCAACTTGTCATCGTTATATGACAACCTAGAAACCGAACTTAGATCGTTGGAATCTCTTGCGGTGACAGAAGATAAATACGGGAGCATTTTATTCCCGTTGGTGGAATCGTGTTTACCTCATGATGTTCTCCGAATTTGGGAACGGGATCGTGAGAAGTCTGCTCAAGGTAAGAGTGAATTAAATTCTATACTTAATTTCTTAAAAAATGAAGTGCTGTCTGAAGAACGTATTTTATTGGCGCGTACTAGTTTTGGTTTTGATAAAACTAAGAATTTTACTAGATTTAAAAATGTTGAATATAATTCTATGCCAACTGCTACTGATTTATTTGTAGGTGATAAATCTAAAGATAAACATTTAATTAAGAAATATGATGAAGCATGTATATTTTGTGACAAGTGTCACTTATCAGAAAAATGTTTTAAAGCTAATTCGCTTTCTTTTGAAGATAAACGAAGTATTATTTTGAAAAAGGGGCTTGTTTTGTCTGTCTTAAGAAAATCATATTTCACGTCACTGTAAATCGAAGTTTAAATGTTTAAATTGTGGTAAAAGGCATTTTGCTGTAATGTGTCAAAATATTTGTAATGAAGAAAGTAATACGGCGTTAGAAAGTCGTAAACATGAACATGAGTCAGGGAGTAGTGATACTGTTTTGACTACTCAAGGTTCCGACCCAACTGTGTTATTACAAACTTTGCATGTACGTGTAAAGCACGATAGTAAAGAAAAAATTGTACGGGAAGTCATAGATACGGGCTCTGAGCGTTCATATTTATCAGAAGATGTAATTAAGTATTTGAATTATAAAAGTATTGATGAAGTTAAATTAATTCATAAATTATTTAGTGGTGTTGAAACAAGTGAGACAAACCACAAAATATATAGAATTCATTTAAGTAGTATTCATAATAGTTATAAATGTGATATGCATGTTTTAGATGTTCCTTTTATTTGTTCTAATATAAAAAAGGTGCCAAATGGACCTTGGTTAAAAGAATTAAATAAATATGGTATTAAGATTTCGGATGTTGAAAACAATGTATGTAAAACCGAAAATGAAATTAAATTGTTAATTGGTTCCGATGTGGCGGGAAAATTACTGACCGGATATACAGTGGAACTTCCCTTTAACGAAGTCCCTATTGAACGAAGTTTTCTAATTAACGAAATTTTCTGCAAAATTTTGACTTTGAACACCATTAGCATGTAAATTAATCTCCACATTACGAAAAATATATTCTATATAACGAAGTTTATTCCACTTTTGTACGTGTACAGAATTCAAATTAAGTGATTGCTGTTCGAAGGATATGCAAATTTATTTCAGCGGATTCGATTGTATGAAAATGAACACATTTAAATAATGTCCATTCTGCTTGGTGCTAAATAAAACAATTTTTTTTCACTCTAAGAAAAACACTTGTGATCACTATTCTCCCACTCCGAGACTCCAGCGCTGACAGTTGGGGGAAGTCAAAATTCCCTTTTTACCTTCAATGATATGGAAGATGAGGTATCGCAATGGCGTCAGATGCATTGAAACAAAAAAATATCTATTAGAGTCAGACAGGTACCATTCTGACCCTCCATTGCTGATAGACAATTGCTTTGTACATCCAAAAGAACGTGCTTCAAAATACAAATCGAAGAACATCAAAGTTATTTTTGTTCCTGCCAATACAGCTAAACTTCAATCATTAGTCTAAGGAATAATAAAAATTCTTGAAGTACATGATCGAAAAAGACAGTAAAAAAGTCGATGTAGTGAAAACATTAGTTTGAGATTCTGTGTATCAGAGCTGATGAAAGCTTGAGCCAAAGCTTGGGAATGTAACGTGATTTCATCGACCGTACACAACTGTTTTGTAAAAGACGGCTTCATAATTAAAACTGAATCAAATGCTTCTGAATCCAATACCTGTTTGTCATATTTCAAGAAAAAATTTCATGAATTTAAGTCAATTTCTATTTAACGAATTTTCTTCATAACGAAGTTTTTAAGTGTAACGATGAGACTTCGTTAAATGGAAGTTCCACTGTATTAAAGTTTTAAAAAGTGGTCCAGTTGCTGTAACGACCCATTTGGGGTGGACTCTCATGGGGAAAATTCCAGGTATTAAATCTGAAACAAATGATTCTCTTATGGTTATTTCGTCTCTTTGGAACGAAAGTTCTGTTGCTAATTTATTGAAGCTAGATATTCTTCGTATAACTGATCCGGTTGAATCTAAAACTAAAAATGAAATTCATGAAGAAACTATGCAACATTTTAAAACAAACATAAGAATAGATTCAGATGGGAGGTATGAAGTAGCATTGCCTTGGGTACTAGATATGCCCGCTTACCTAGTAATAGAGAATTGGCCGAAAAACGGCTTGATGCAACGAAGAAAAGGTTATCAAATTTGAAAAATACTGAAGTTTATAATGAAGTATTTGATACATGGTTAAATGCAGGAATAATTGAAAGGGTGGTCGATAATAAAAAATCCAAAATACATTATTTGCCACACAGGCCTTTATTTAAATAATCCAGTGAAACTACTAAAGTAAGGACGTTTTTTGATGCATCGGCTCATGTGAAAGGTTTTTCTTCATTAAATGATTGTCTGGATAAAGGATTAAATAAGATTGAAATGATTCCTTCAATATTGCATCGTTTTCGGAAATTTCCTGTTGGTGCAGTATCTGATATAGAAAAGGCATTCCTACAGATAGGTATTACAGAAAGTGATAGAGACTATCTACGGTTTTTATGGAAGGATAATATAATTTACAGACATAAACGTGTGGTTTTCGGAATCAATTGCAGCCCTTTTTTACTAGCGGCTACTCTGAAACACCATCTGGAAAATACACCTGACAATTTTGTTTCTACAGCAGAAACTTTGAATGAATCTTTGTATGTAGATAATTGTGTTTGTAGTTTCAACACAACTGAAGAGTTAAACAAGTTCATAATTGAATCGAGAATGTTACTGTCCTCCGCGAAATTCAATTTAAGGGGATGGCTGTCAAATTATCCAATTCAAATTATGCCTGAAACTTCAACAGTTAACATAACACAAGTACTAGGCTTAAACTGGTATCTAGAAAACGATACCCTATCTTGCAAAATCGGCCCTATTGAGGAAGAGCAAATTATTCCTACAAAACGAGCTCTACTTTCATTGGCTCAGAAGGTTTTTGATCCTTTGGGATTTGCCTGACCCGTGACTTTGCACCCTAAACTTATTCTACAAGAATGCTGGAAGTTGAAATTAAAATGGGATGAATTAATTCCAGAGAATTTAGCTAAACAATTTTTGAAGTGGGTGCAGGGAATAAAATTAATTTCTGACATTAAACTTGAGCGCTGGATGAATCTAGATAATTTTGAAAATGATGTAAGTCTTCACATATTTTGTGACGGAAGTAAACACGCATATGCTACTTGTATTTTTCTGAGAGTAAAGAAGAAAAATGAAATTTTGGTGAGTTTTATACAAGCACGCGCAAGAGTAGCTCCTCTTAAGAACCTAACTATATAGCGGTTAGAGCTTTTATCATGCTGCATTGGAGCCAGGTTGGGTAGTCGTGTCATTTCTGATTTAAGAATTCCAAATTTGAAGATCTGTTATTGGTGTGATTCAACCACAGCTTTAAGTTAGATAAAGCGAGATGATAGATGGGGAACATTTGTGTGGAATCGTGTAGAAGAAATCAGGTCTTTGTCACAGAAAGATCAGTGGCAACATATTTCAGGAAAATTTAATCCGGCTGATCTTCCTTCCAGAGGTTGTTCCATTGAACAGTCCTTGCAGCTAAACTGGTGGGAGGGACCAGCCTGGCTGGCTGAGCCAGAATTTACTTGGCCTCAAAATATCGAATCACCAGATGAAGAAGTTATTAATGCTGAGAAACGGAAAAGTGTCATTTCAGCATTAAACAAGAACACGAAACCTAATGATTGGTATTATCGACGATTTTCATCATACAAGAAAGTACTAAGATTGATTGCATGGATTCTAAGATTCATAAGTAATTCAAGAAAACCGAATTCAAAAAAAGTATCTGAACTTACATGTTTTGAACTAGAACAAGTTGAAAGAAAATTAATGATTTTGATCCAGAAAGACAGCTTTGATGAAAAGAATAATGAGAAAATTCGTAGCATAAGACCAATCCTAGATGAAGATGGTATCATCAGAGTAAAAACACAAGTCATCTATCGAGAAGATACTGTCAATTTTAAATACCCAATTCTTTTGCCGTCTGACCATCCTGTAGTCCACCGATTGACCGCACAAGAATTAAAAGGAAGAGCAAAGTATAGACAACAAGTTCGAGAACATCTTAGAAGACGATTCCGTATTGAGTATTTAGGGCAGTTACGCCAACAAAATTCCCTGCAAAAGAATGTCAAGCAACTGATCGTTGGTGATGTCGTTCTCGTAGAGTCTGATAAGAAACGTACGTATTGGACTTTAGCTCGTGTGCAAGAACTAATTTCTGGAAAAGATGGTCACCCGAGAGTTGCTCGGGTAAAAACTGAAAATGGTGAACTTTTAAGACCAATACAAAAACTGTATAATCTAGAGATTCCAAAAGAACAATCTTTAGAGCCAGTATTACGAACGAGAAGTGGCAGAACAGTGACTGTTCCAAAACGTTATCAGTCATAAGACTATTTTTTGAACATTGAACATTATAAACTTTTTTTCCCTTATTTTTAGTATATCTCATTTCCTAGTGTTAATTTGCATTTGTAATAATATGTTTAATTTTTGTTTGAATTTTTGCAGGAAATTGTATAATTTGTCTTTGAAAATTACTGTTAAGAATATTTATGCTTTGGCCATGTAATGTAAGTATAGTGTTACACATATTTTGTGTTATTTTGAATTTTGTTGTGCCTATTGTTGAGTTTTCCTGTTGAAAACTCAAGGTGGGAGATTGTCGCGAATCCAATTGAATTAAACGTATTCTTGGCTCCTACTAACAGGAGATGTTTTCATAAATGTATCTTTCTAAGCTGTGTGAGAAAGATGTTTTGTTTTTGTAGATGTAAATTTCTAAGCTGTGTGAGAAAGATGTTTTTTGTTTTTGTAACTGTATCTTTCCAAGCTGTGTGAAAAAAATATGTTCCTGTCGAAAATTGTTTTTGTAGAATGTTTTTGTCAGCACGGAAGTGAGAGAATAAAGATATTCGTTATGTTTTTTAAGAGGACTATTTTTCACGTATTAAAGTATTATTTTCTTTTGTTTTAAAAATGACGAAAGTATTAAAACGGGTAGTTTTAATGTTTCGAAAATCGCTATGTATGTATTTGCGATAAATATTAAGAAAACATTTTTCTTCATTTAAATATAAAAACACTAACAACACAAAACAACTAAATTTTGATAACCAACAATTACAAAGGCCTGCAAAATAATACTTTTTTTTCAGATGTTCTTAATATTTTTTGATACGCTGGTTAAAAAAATGATCAGCTTTTTACTCTATTACGTAAGGTTTTTCTTTTTTATTTGACAAATTGAGGACAAATATACAGGAAAATAATACAGAAAGTGTAGCAGAATAATAATCCATATACTTAAAGCTAACCTGCTTTTTAGTTTTTCATGCAAAAATGCTATTTATACGCATGCGCGAGCATTCAGCTAATCAGCTAGAGGCTTTTACTATCTTCAGACGCGATGTTCCAGCCAATGAGGTGAAGGCTTTTTCCTCTCTCTAGAAGCGTATGTGTTCCATTTGGTTGTTCGGTTGTTGAAACTTTATAGATTTCTTTTATTAAGGTATTTTTTCATTTTACCGTATTTATTTTCTTTTTAAGTCGTATGTATTTTAGTACTTTGAATTTTTTATAACTAACCCTTTTTTTTGAGAGAGAGAGAGATTTCGTGGCACGAAATTTCGCGAATCGTTTCCGATGTAAACAAACTAATTTTAAACTTTTAATATGTAATTCTGTGTGATATGATTAAATTCAGGTTTTCTCAGCGACGATCACAGTATTTTTACCAAATAATTTTTGTATTAATCAAGCTTTTTTGGTTATTAAGCATAGCTAAACACGAAAGAAAACTTTGTTATTTTAAGATTTTGATGTGAATTATTTGCGTACATTTATAAGACGAGTTTCACTGAATAATTCAAGAAAAAAAAAATCTCATCATTATACATATTTAGTTTTGCATTATTAATTATTTACTTGGCCTTTACTTTTAATATTTCAAACTTACAGCTGAATGTAACTATTAAAACATTTGAAATACTGTATTCGTAAAATGAAATTTCAGCTTAAACACTCGACAATTACTTTTAGTTATGCATTATTAATTATTTACTTGGCCTTTACTTTTAATATTTCAAACTTACAGTTGAATGTAACTATTAAAACATTTGAAATACTGTATTCGTAAAATGAAATTTCAGCTTAAACACTCGACAATTACTTTTACTTATGCATTATTAATTATTTACTTGGCCTTTACTTTTAATATTTCAAACTTACAGCTGAATGTAACTATTAAAACATTTGAAATACTGTATTCGTAAAATGAAATTAGTTTAAACACTCGACAATTACTTTTAGTTATGCATTATTAATTATTTACTTGGCCTTTACTTTTAATATTTCAAATTTACAGCTGAATGTAACTATTAAAACATTTGAAATACTGTATTCGTAAAATGAAATTTCAGCTTAAACACTCGACAATTACTTTTAGTTATGCATTATTAATTATTTACTTGGCCTTTACTTTTAATATTTCAAACTTACAGTTGAATGTAACTATTAAAACATTTGAAATACTGTATTCGTAAAATGAAATTTCAGCTTAAACACTCGACAATTACTTTTACTTATGCATTATTAATTATTTACTTGGCCTTTACTTTTAATATTTCAAACTTACAGCTGAATGTAACTATTAAAACATTTGAAATACTGTATTCGTAAAATGAAATTAGTTTAAACACTCGACAATTACTTTTAGTTATGCATTATTAATTATTTACTTGGCCTTTACTTTTAATATTTCAAACTTACAGTTGAATGTAACTATTAAAATATTTGAAATACTGTATTCGTAAAATGAAATTTCAGCTTAAACACTCGATAATTACTTTTAGTTATGCATTATTAATTATTTACTTGGCCTTTACTTTTAATATTTCAAACTTACAGCTAAATGTAATTATTAAAACATTTGAAATACTGTATTCGTAAAATGAAATTTCAGCTTAAACACTCGACAATTACTTTTAGGTTAAATTCAGGTTTTCTCAGTGACGATCACAGTATTTTTACCAAATAATTAAAAGTACTACATGCATGCATCTATCTATCTATATTAGAAATTGTGCAGGTTTCTGGTCACTGTTTTGTTTACATATTTTAAACAAAAATTTCAATTTAATAATGCACTGAAAATTATAATGAATGCTTACAATTAAACACAACAACACAAAACAAAAAATTTCACAAAAACACATTATTTCCCCGATATTTTCCCACAACTAATCAATAAATTTCATGATATTTTATTGCGATTTTAAACCATGAACTTTAGTACTTTTCTGTTATACGGACACTATGCCAAAATGTATGTATGTATGTTTGGCGACAATGGTGTACGTATAACGGAAAAGTGCCTGAATTATTATTTATATATATATATATAAAATATAAACATAATTGGCGACACAGCAAGTTTTCTGGATTTCTCCCTGTCTCTCTAACCACATTGTTAACAAAACAAAAAATTCGCGAAAAACACATTATTTTCCCACAACTAATCAATAAATTTCATGATATTTTATTGTGATTTTAAACCATGAACTTTAGTACTTTTCTGTTATACGGATACTATGCCAAAATGTATGTATGTATGTATGTTTGGCGACAATGGTGTCCGTATAACGGAAAAGTGCCTGAATTATTATTTTTTTATATATATATATAAAATATAAACATAATTGGCGACACAGCAAGTTTTCTGGATGTGAAAGGCGGAGATGAATTTCATTCATTCAATGACCGTTTTAAAAGTTTCAAGTTTGGATTGAGTGCACCTGAACATAAAAACCGATACCTATTTCTATGTTCATGATTGAGTTATTTGGATATCTTTTCGTATAGCACAGAAAATCATTTCTCCCGCTTTCGTAATACAGATAAATTCTGGTGTATTTTTTTTCTTCTTTTTATATCATAAGTACTTTTCTACTTTAAATTTTTTAATTGTCGAGTTTCTAAGCTGAAATTTCATTTTTCGAATGCAGTATTTCAAATGTTTTAATAATTACATTCAGCTGTAAGTTTGAAATATTTAAAATATTAAAAGTAAAGGTCAAGTAAATAATTAATAATGCATAACTAAATATGTATAATGATCAGAATGACATATTAAAATGTGTACAGAATGACATGAAAATTTTAAAAAACTGAAATTTTGCACATGCAACTTAATTGTAAATTTCATTGTTTACATTGGAAACGATTTGTGGATTTTAAGAATTTGCTGAACTTTGTGTCACCAAATTACTAAATCTCTCTCTCTCACTCTCCAAAAAAAAAAAAAGGGTTAGTTTAAAAAAATTCAAAGTAGCAAAATACATACAACACAAAAAGAAAATAAATACGGTAAAATGAAAAAATTACTTTAATAATAGAAATCCATAAATTTTCAACAACGACATCAAACGAACGTATCTCATCTTTCGTTTGTGATAAGGAACGCTCCTTTGGCCCCCTCCACTCATTGGCTGAATTGTAAAGGGCAAAATTGGGGGACAAAATGACTACAGCATTTCTGAGAAAAGAAAAAATCAGAAAATTCACAGAAAATAATTATTTTTGTTGCAAGTTGGGTTAACTGTCTTTATGGTTCGAGTCGATTTCAGACTGAGTGTAGATTTCTGCAAGTTGGATTTGGGTTAACCCGATTTTTCAAAAGTTAATTCAAGTTCAGTATATTATTTCAGATTAAAACTATACCTATCAGGGCTTGAATTTCAGGGCGGGATTCGCACGGAAAATTTTGAAATCCCGCCCAAAAAAAAAAAGATCATGAGCGGGAGCCTCCCGCCCAAAAAATTTCAGCATTTTTGGAGAAATTTGCATTATTTAATTTACCTGCAACCGAACGATAAATTTCGTGATTTTTTTTCCCCGCAACCGATTGACGGACTTTGTGTTTTTTCCGCGACTGATCGACGAACTTTGTGGTTTTTCCTGTGACAGATCAACGAACTTTGATTTTTTTTCTGCGACAGATCGACGAACATTGCGTTTTTTAAGCGACTGATCGACGAACCTTGCGTTTTTTGGGGACATATCGACGAACTTTGTGTTTATTCTGCAATCGATCGACGAAATTTGCTTTTTTCCCACGACTGATCAACGAACTTTGCGTTTTTTGGTGACAGATCGACGAACTTAGCATTTTTTCCGCGACAGATTAATGAACTTTGCGTCTTTTCCACGATCGATCGGTGAATCTCAATCAAGTAAAATCTAAAGTCAGAAATTTATTTAACAACCTAATTGTTAAGGGTCCCTAACACATTTAATGGAACTTGAAAAATACACTGCATATATAAAACTTAACTTTCTTCCCTTTTTTATAATAAAAATAAACATTTTACATAATCATTCTCAGTTGACTTAATTTTTTTCAATGGTATTTTGTCATGTCTGCATTAATGTAATTCTTTAAATAGCACGTAAAAGAATAGTGGGGTTTAAAGATTTTTTTTCTCCCTCCCAAACATTACAACTCCCCTCCATTTAAAAATGTTGGTAGGGAGACTCCCGTCTTTGGAAAAATTGAATTTCAAGCCCTGACTGTAATATGTTTGTGTGTATTGAGGTTTGTATAGATGTTTGTGAGTGTGCTGTTTTTAATACAGACAGTTTCATTTTTCACACGAACCTTTCAAAAAATTCACATTCTTTGCGCAATTCTTTAACAAAATTCGAATTTTTTTTCGTGATTCTTTAATGAAATTCGCATTTTTTTCTGTATGTTTTTTTTGTCGAGATTCATAATTTTTTCAGCTATCCTATGACGTAATTCGTGGTTTTTTTTCAGTGATAATTTGACGAAATTTGTGTTTTTTCTGCGATTTTTTTTTCACGAAATTTGCGTTATTTTCCATGATTCTTTTATGAAATTCGCATTTTTCTCGTGATACTTTAACGAAATGTGCGTTTTCCAGCGATTTTTTGATAAAATACATTTTATTCTGCAATTTTTAGAGAAAGTTTGGCAAGAAAGGGCTATCTTTGGGTGAAATTTCCTGTTTTGCGATTCTTTGACAAAATTTGCTCATCTTTTGTGTAAATCGCGTTTTTCTGTGGCCTTTTAACGAAATTCACGTTTTACATGATCCTTTGATGAAATTAGTGTTTTTCCCGTGATCATTTGACGAAATCTAGGATTTTTTTCCCGCGAAGATTGATTATATGTTTTTAGTCTGCAGGTGCCCTAAAAAGTTTGTGACGCCTGTCGCTGCATTGCACGCATTCTGCCACGGTGTATCAAACAAACAAAATTCATCCTAAAGAATTATTGTTTCGTTTCTGGAAATGAACAACCGTCAACTCATTGGCTGAATTATAAAGGGTGAAATGTGTAGGCACTGAGTATCATCTATACTATTAATGTCGGTAAACGTCTGTCTGTGTGAGTGTTGTTGTGTCTGGCGTCTGTAAGCACAAAACTCTGCATGCAGACGACAGACATAAGTGCTTTTGGTATAAAAAAATTTGTAAGTGGAGTTTTTAAAATTCACAACATTTTGCGGGAGAAGAGGGGTGCGAACGAATTAAAAAAATGAGTCCGCATCAATAATTATGGCGGCGGGGGGGAGTATGTTTTGCCTAGACGGGGCGGAGACTTTTCTTTGTTGACACCACTCATATGATATATCGTTCGAAAGGCCTGTGACTGCCTTTTCATGTTATGCATCTGTGTGGTCCATCCCCCTCCCCCCCCCCGCCAATTGGGACACTTTTCTAAATTTTGCACATACCACTCATGTTATATATCGTTAAAAAGGTCTGTGACCGCTTAATCATATTATGCATCTCCGGTGTCCATTCCCCCACTTTGCCCCCCCCCAAGGGGGTACTTTTTGTAAATTTTGCACAATCCCTTCATGTTACGTATTGTTGGAAAGGTCTTTGACTGCTTATTCATGTTATGCATCTCCGGGGTCCATCCCGCCACTTCCCCCCCCCCTTAAGCGGGGCAATTTTCTAAATTTTGTTGACACCCCTCATGTCATATATCGTTGGAAAGGTCTGTGACTGCTTAATCATATGCATATCTCCAATGTCCATTTCCCCACTTTGCCCCCCCCTCCCCAAGGGGGTACTTTTCTAAATTTTGCAGACAACCCTCATGTCATATATCGTTGGAAAGGTCTGTGACTGCTTAATCATATGCATATCTCTGATGTCCATCTCCCCGCTTTGCCCCACCCCCCACACCCAAAGAGGTACTTTTCTAAATTTTGCACACAACCCTCATGTTATATATCGTTGGAAAGGTCTGTGACCACCACTTAATCATATTATGCATGTTCCGTGTCCATCCCCTACTTTACCCCCCCCCAAGGGGGTACTTTTTAAAATTTTGCACACACCCCTCATGTTACATATTGTTTGAAAGGTCTTTGACTGCTTATTCATGTTATGCATCTCCTTGGTCCATCCCGCCATTTCCCCCTCCCCAAGGGGGCACTTACCATTTACTTGCACAACAGCGCTAAATGTGTCAGATGAAAGAAATTCCGCGACTACATGTGCCAGTGAAACTTAGCCAATTGCTGTTCTTCAACCTAGCTTTAATTCAAAGTGGGTTTTTTATTTATTTGAATTATTCTGCAAAAGTTTCAAACATTTTAAAGCAGCTATGAATTTTATTTTTATGGTACTATCAAGTTTTTTGCCGTCAAATTTTGACGGGTTCCATCTAGTAATAATAGTAATAATAATAATAATAATAATAATAATAATAAATTAAATCAACTAAAATACACTTAATGTCTGCTCCTCCCTCCTTTTTAGGTGCGTTCGTAATTATATAAATACGTAGCACCTATTGTCGTCGCTTGGTCCGTCCGTCTGTCTGTCCGTCTGTCTGTCCGTCCGTCCGCATATAACAACGCAAAAACTACCCAACCGAATGGTTTGAAATTTAAGATATATTATCTTTGCAGAATTTTGTCGAGACATTTCAAATTTTATTGAAATTGAATCAAAACTTTAGGATATAATAATAAAAATATTTATTAAGAAATTTGAATTTTTTTTAAAATCGGTGCTTTCTTGTTATAGGAGCTTCCGAAGTTTAATCGTCAAGCGACCGAGATACTTATTCTATTACAGAAATTACTCTGCAGACGATATTATTCATTTCACAGAATTAAAAATCATCAAGATCTAAATATTTATATAGCTAGCTAGAGTACGAACACACCTCATTTGTCACGTTTGACGTACAATTTCCAGCTTGTTTCCTTCTGCACTGCTTGAGTCTATGTCATTTCTTGTATCTTTCGCATTACTCTGCTATCATATTTATTAGTATCTGTTGTCTTTATGACTAAATTTATAAATTTATCAGTCCGAAAGTGCGATGTTTTTATGACTATATTTAACACTTACAAATAAGAAAGATATTGTTGATTTGTGTCAAAACTGTACATGATAGATCTTTTTAAGTATTTTAACCGAAATGAGCATAAACAAAACACATCCGAAACACCTCTCATTTTAAAGAAAAAATTATATCGTTGCAGGTCAGTGTTGTTCTTCTATTCCTAAGCTAAACATACATACACTAGCAAATGATTACTAGTTCCTACGGTACTTAAAACTATCGCTTCGACAACTACTTCATATATAAAGTAAAATGGTTTATATTTAAATTCCTACTATTAGCTCACACTCTCTCTATATATATCTTGTTCAAATTTTCAATCGTTAATAAAATATTTTCTATTCATCCATTCAAGTTCAAATAATTTTTTTAAACTTGTAGTGGAATACACTTTATGTTAATACAGTTTTTTCAAATATTAATTCATTCATTAAATTTAATTAATTAATTTTAGTTTTAAATGGGAGAAAAAAATTCCTCCCATTGTTTTCATAAATTAAATGAAAGATTTATCTCAAATGAGTGATGCCACAGAAATAAAATACCGCAACGATGATTATAAAATAATGTTCAATAACGATAACGTAGCACATTAATGCTGCACGGGTTTATTTTATATATTTATGATTAAAAAGTAGGAAATGACTTAATTTTTTTTATATTACTTGTTTTTAATTTAACAAACAATATTATTTGCCAGGCTTTTAAACAGAAGAAAAAAATACAATGGACTTACCAATTAATGCTGAGAATGGAGATATGATTAAAGAGTAGGATACATATAGTATAATGCCTACCAGTTGCAAGTGAAGTAACTGAGGATGTAGTCATAAGATGACGGTTGTTGTTATTTTACATCGTATCAACAGAGTTTGATTACTTCCGAGGCAAACTTCCACCAGTACATTCGAATAGCACTTCTCAACTTATTTAAAGGGCTTATTCATGAAAAATTTCTGTTATTAATAAAGCAAATATTTCTATTTGTTTTCCCTGGTGGAAGTATGTTCCGGCGATATTATAATATTTTTCACTGACATTCACAGCAGGATTGTTTATGTAGTCACAATATGGCGGAACCGCAGGGTCTGTCTACCGCTCGGACAAACTTCTACCATTGAAAACAATTTTTGCCTTAATTATGATGATAGCATACTGTTATCGAAAGATAGCTTTGAATATAGCATACTGCTGATGGAATGTGTTATATCGCACATAACACAACAAGATGAAAGCGAAAATGAGGTATATAGGACAGACATATATCCTTCTCAAACATTTTCTATTTCGCAGAACTATGAATGCTATCTATCCATAATAGAGTAAAGCATTTAACACTGGTACTGAACCATAATGGGCGAATAAAATACTTTTCATAACAATATTAGGTACTTTTGGGTTTCAGCGGTCCCCGACAATGAATCACCAAGTGACAGAGATATATAGCCATGTTAAGTGTGAAATATCGTCAAATGTTTGCCGTCCTAAAAAAAACAGATCGTGTTTATGTTATTATCATATTAATTTTTCGTTGCTGTTCCAAAACATTTTTATGTTTTAATTGCATGTTGTTTTTCTATTATCGGCTGTATTTACTTTTTATAAATAGGAAACAATCTTTGATTTACCAAATACTGAGATGTATGCAATGCCTTTTTTAAAAAAGCGAGGGCAACTTACGCAACATACAACTATGACCATACCATGATATGAAACTGTATGTTACCAATGATGTAGATATTATGGAGACGCAGCGTAAAAGGTTGTAAGAAAAGGAAAAGGTACTCCGTGTTAGAAATTGGTTTATTTGTTCGAGAATACCGTTCGCAACTACTTTAAGGTTTATGTACTGTTGGGCAGATGAATTAACATCCATAAAGTTGTGTAAGCAACAGCTACTTATGAGAAAAAATGCGGCAGTTGATTGGAGTAGTTACATGAGAGCCGTGTGTTCCCTACACCTGATACGATGATTTAATGGACGAATAGGTGGTGCCAATAAAGTTGTTGAGATCGACGAAAGTTTCTTTGTACGTCGTAAAAACAACAGCAGCAGGGTACTTCCACAACATCGGATTTCTTGGAGGAATATGCCATGAAAATGGTGAAAACTTTCTGGTTCAAATCCCAAATAGAAATACTAGTGCGTAGCGTAGAAGCAAAAATTTTTTAACATGTAGAGTATGGATCAACAATCTACAATGACTGCACTGAGAAAAATGACACTTTCAAATCTGAGTTAATCGATGTTTTCATTTTGTTATAAAACTTTTTGTGTCAAATATGATGACACAATGCTTTCAATTCTGAAATACCAGAAATATTCTGAATATTGAAACATGGACATATTTAAAACTGAGCACATAGAGGTCGGTTCCTACTAATTTTTGAAACATGGACATACTCAAAAGACATTAGGATAAGTTCAAACTCATTTTTGAAACATAGAAATACTCAAAAATGAGCACATAGAAGTCAGTTTATACTCATTTTTGAAACTTGGACATACTCAAATAGGAGCACCTGATGTTTTATTGTTGAGTGTGTGCATGTTTTCAGAAATGAGTATATGTATATGTTTCAAACTTGAGTCATTTTGATTCGGAGCCATTTTGACTATGCGACCTACTCAGATTTGAGTAGTTTTTGCTCAGTTTTGAAAATGTCGTTTTTAGAGTGTGCTGGAAGGGGTACAACTCAGAGGAGCCTGAAAAAGCAGTTTACAATTATTTTACTGTGAGCCATAAGTACAATTTTGTTGATCCAACAACGAGTGTCCATGCACAACATGTTGAAAGAATATGGGGTTCTGCTAATTGGTTCGATAAAAAACATCGAGGCACAGATCACCATCATCTCGAATCGTATCTTTAATTTATGTGGAGAAAATACCTAGGAAAAAACTGTTTTTGATTAATTATTAAAAGCAATTTCAGAAATATGCCTTTAATGTGAAACGTAACATTAAATGTTGCTATTCTCGTGGAATATTGCAAGAAATTGTTATGATTTTTTTAAAAAACGCTGTAATGTATTCTTATTAATATGAAGTATTATATTACATAATGGTATATGGTATTTATTTTTTTTATCTCTATTATACGTGCGTGCTACGGTCGCGTTTCACGATCTTGCCAAAATTTACTGTAACTTGGCGTAATCGTAATTGTAGGTGCCGCTATAACCCAAATGAAACAATATTATTATACTGGTACTTTAAAGCATCGTCGGAACATAAAATGTTATTTGATGTAGATAGTCACGATTATGGAAGATAGTTTAATTTGAACTATGAAAAATGCCTCATTTGCGATAGGGTAGTCGCTATTACACTAATTTTCTGAAAAAAGTTTTGCTGTATAAGTATTATATATTTGTATGCATCTTAAATCGTTGTATGTAAATATGTATGCATGCTGAATTTGTTGTAATATATATGCATTTTGTCAGACCTATGTAGTATTTCTCAGACTTTAAAAAATAATATAAGATAATGAGAGAAGAGAGATGATAATATGACAATGAGAGATAATACAGTAAAACCTCTAAATAGTGGGCATCCCTCGAAACCGCGGAATTTGTCCGCTATTTAGAGGTGTTCACATATTAGAGGTAAAAATATACAAATATGTATGGGTTGTGGATTGAAAAAGGTGGTCTAAGTAAAGGTGTCCGCTATTTGGGAGTGCTGTGACGGTTTTATTGCAAAGAAATGAACACATACAAATACGTAAATAAAAACGTAAATAAGAATGAAAAAATGAATCAATTATACAGATTACAAAATATTAAAATATATGGAGGATTAAAAGGATGGAAGTGAAATGTAATTACCAATATTTACGATTCTAAAGCGTAATTAAAATCTGCCAATAAGAGTTTATTTCTTAATAATTTTATTCTTTGAAAACAAAATCTCTTATAATTAAATATATTTAAAAAAATAGGTTCTTTTTTATGTTTTAATGGCATTTCGAAATAACAAATAATCTTTTCTCATTCTAAATAATTCGCAAACGTGCGTAGAATGACAAATAAAAATTTCTAGGCAATACATAAAAAGGGAAAGATACTAAAATTTATCAAAACATTTTCCACTTTTATTTGTTTCGTGGAAAAAAAAACATTCTAATGTAAGGGAATGACGGAAATAACTTTTCTTTCCATCTGTAAAAAAGTTGATTTTTATTGTTTTGAGACATAAATTTTACTTTACTGAAAGCTGTATTTAAAATTTATGGCGCTCAATTCTTGCAATAGTAGAAGGTAATTAAATCTATAGTGATTTTATGAACTTTATTTTTTCATTTACACATTAGAAAATAGATGCATAATTTATTACCAAAAGTATTTGAAGACCGCCTTCTTTCGCCACAGTAATTTATATTTGTTTGCAGCTACCCATGAGCCCTTTTAAAATTATTCAAATAAAATAAATAGTTACCAACCTCACGATTTTTACATACCAATATTTTTATGTAAAAATATTTGTTTTATTTAATCGTACAATGACTGAAATTTAATAAAGCGAAAATATTTGTAAGATTTTATTGATGTTAAAAAAAATCGGGAAGTTGGCAACCATTATGATAATAGAAGCCTATCTCCACTTTGTCTATGTCTGTGGTATATGTGGGCGTATTTATTCATGTATAATATAACCCTATCTCGACTTTGTTTATGATTGTGGTATATGTAGGCGTATTTATTCAAATATAATAGAATCCTATCTCCACTTTGTCCATATCTGTATGGTATATGTGGGCATATCTCAACTTCTTTGAATTCTATAATAAATTGCCCTCTAATATCTACATTTCATACAGAGAAACCATCAGATCAGAGATTATCACATTGGGTTCCAAATTTATTAAAAAGAAATGGTCTAATAGAGGGTTCACACGCTTTTACCACAATTTTTTAATATAATTTTTCTATTTAATATTTAAATAGATAAAATTGTAAACATTTCGTTTATTTGCAGGGTTTGAAATACTTTCCTGCAATTAAATAAGGCGAAAAAATGTATTAAGAAATTGTGGTAAAAGCGTACGAACCCTGTAATAAATAAAATAATTAATTACATCGGAATAATAGTAAATAGCCAACATATTTCTCATAATGTGTCCTCATTTCTTATAGACGGTATAAATGACGTTTCAATCTTACCAAAGACCGAAAATTGACTTTATTGGACTACTTACCGTTAATTAACATGTACATTTTCTAAATTTTTAATGTCTTAAATGCCTGTATATTCATTATAAAATTTTTGTCGCTTTGTATGTCTATATGCCAATTGTAAAAATTTAAATATATAGATGCTGTAGCCTTTTTTAACACTTTCCAACATAGCTGCATCGGTTTGTCTGACTTTCCGCCGTTTATCCATACTCTACATCGCATAAATATACTCGGGTTATAATGCAATTGATATATGTTATTGAGGTGTACCATGACATGTTTCTGTATTAAAAATGAAGTGTGTAGCATTTTGAGTTCATTTACAGGAACACTCAAAAGAGTTCCGTTACATTACGTTCTATGGAGAAAAATCGTCTGCTATGTATTTTAATGATGTTACACAGTTTTAAACATATTGAAATTGATATACATCACCGCGGTGCACTACAAGACGCTTACTGTAGAATATGACGTCGTTCATTTACAAAGAAGAATAAAAGTATTCGGTTACAGTACAGTCTAGGAGCAATAATTTCTCAAAATGTGTTTTCAATTGTGGTATTCACTTTTAAATTTAACTAATTTGATGCTAATTACTAGGTATGTATAAATTCTATAGCGCATAACTGAAGTAAATTATAGCATAGTATGTAATACATACAGAAATCTTTAGATCATTTATAGGGTTGTACAAAATAATTCTGATATTTTTACGGTTATTGATGGTAATTTCTAAAAATTGGTTTTAAAGTCTGTTATGCGCTTTCCAAAGCTAAAAGGTAGGCCTCCACGCCCGGTTTGCTCTTGTTTACCTAGACCATTATTGTATATAACTTGCCTCGTCCAGTATAATTGGATAGATTTGTGGTTGACATTGTAATATTTGACAGTTAATTTTCATTAGTGAGGGGTCCTTTTCCGTGCTAGTTGAGATTAAGCCCAAAGGTAGGCCACAGCGCCTGGTCTGACATTTACCTTGTTCACTCAGACATCATTTTTCACTTTATTAATGTGTGAAGATTTGTTGCAGTTTTCTGAATATATTGGAAAGTGTTTCATAATCTATGCTTCACGCATGATTTATCGATCTTGTTTAATTTTTTAAAATAAATATGAGTGGTTCACAGGAGCTATAAACTTCACAGGTTGACAATTCTACTTGGTTAGACTTTTATACTTTTATTTACAAAACCTTTACTTAAAATATTGAGACAATACTATTATTTAAATAAGATTTGAATAATACATCCTACAAACATGAATTTAAATTCATTTTAAAATGGATACATCTTCGTTTAATAATATTCCTGTTCATTGGAAACAAAATCTCCTACAGTTATCTTCAAAAGAGGATGCTTGTAATGTTTTAATGGCATTTCGAAACAACAAATAATTTTAAATAAATCTCAAGCACGTGCCTTAAGACAGAAAAAAACTCTAAGCAGATGCACTAAGGGAAAGGATATTAAAATTTATGAGAGCCTTTTCCTCTTTTTTATTCTTTCATGCAAAAATGCATTTTAATGCAAGGAAATAGGGTAAATAAATTTTTCTTTCATATGTAAATAAGTTATTTGAAATGCTTTTTTTAGACATAGATTTATTTTATTGAAAATTCAGTTTCAAATTTACTGTAGTAGTCTCTCTTTTTTACATTCTGTTAATTTAAATTAACTTGTTTCATTTATGTAAAAACTGAATTTTGTACTCGATTTTTTTTACTGACTTTCTGATATACTAGGATTATAGAAATTATGTACACAATTGTATTTCCGATGGCAATAGAACATTTTAATATTTTTAGAAATTAATTATGAATTAAAATTTTAGTTTTAAGGCATTTTTTTTGCGCAGGTGGTAATCGCCAAATATTCTGATTACGATTTACAACAGCAGTAATGATGCACCAAACCATACTCACTAAAACAGGCCAACTGATTGTTCATCTGAAACAATTAAATATTTTAAACACTAAAAAAATAGAAAATAAAATATAAATAAACAATAAAGTGTCTAATATTTTTGAAGTACGCTTTTATTTATTTATTTATTATTATCATGATTGCCTTCAAGCACTGTAATTTAAATGTAATTATCTTCTTATGTAATCCCGGTATTTTTGTAAAGGATTTTTTACTGACTTTCTAATATACTAGGGTTATAAAAATTATGTACACAATTGTGTTATCGATGGCACTAGAGCATTTTAATATTTTTAGAATTCAATTATGAATTAAAATTTTAATTTTAAGGCATTTTTCCGCGCATATGATACATCGCCAAATATTGTATATGGTTACAACTGTATATGAGTTACAACAGCAGTGGAGTAATGATGCATACTCAATAAAATAGGCAGACTAGTTGTGAATCTGTAACAATTAAATATTTTAAACACTAAAAAATTGAAAATAAAAAATAAAGTGTGTAATATTTTTTTAAGTACCATTTTATTTATTTATTTATTACTATTATTATTATGTTCAAGTACTGTAATCTAAATGCAATTTTCTTCTTATTTAATATCAGTATTTTTGTCATTAAATACAGAAGATATCTCTTTTAGATAATACTGCAAAATTTCCGCATAATTATAATGTAATACACTGAAAGATAACTTATACCGCCTTCATCTAGAAGGAATAAGTAGTCATTTTCTAAGTCCTTAAAATAGAAATATAGATTTTCGAGCTTTGCAAATAAGGCACACAAATAAACTGAATAGAGAAAATGATCGAGAATTTTTAGTCTATAGTTTTCTAAGTGATGAAACGATACATTATATTATGAATCTTTTGTATTGCGAGAAATTATCACTTGATTTCTGGAAGAACTTCATAAACTAGAATTATAGTTAGTTACTAAAACAAACACATTTGTGTTCACATTTATTTGCACAGATTTTTAAATAAGTTTGACCACGATGATATAGGAAAACGCTCTTGAATTTGAATAGGGGAGACTAGAACTCTCTAGCAAAGGGAACTAGAATTTATAAGAATGACATGAACCTATTTTGTCTAGAGCCACAATTTAGTTTCTAGATGCCAGTGGAAGAATTTTTTTCAGTGTATCTATGTTCTAAGATGAATGCATACAGTAAGCAAATAAAGGCGTAAGTAATTATAAAGGGAATTAAAACGCATAACACAACAAACAACTCACTTTCTGCAGTTACTGCTCATAGGATACGATAGTTACTCATAGTTACTGCATAATGGATATGAATTCTTTTGTGCCATTTTTTAAAATAACATTAAACAGTACAGTCAACGTTATTGTGCCCCTTAAAAACTTATGTCAGTTTCATAAAGTGCACTTCAAACAGTAACTATCTGCACACAGTAATCCAATGTGTTTCTTCTATCTGTCCTTGTAAACGAATTATAAATGAACAAGAAACATTGCAGTGCATGTCAACAATTCATTTATACAGAGAGTGTTTACCCATATTGAGAACGATTTTGACAACAAAAATAAAATACATAAATTAAAACAATTATTTTTTAATATTATCTATCTGGTAGCCCTTGTTATGGACTGTCATATTGCAGTGGAATTTCCAAGATAGTAAGGATTTTTGTAAAACTGGAAGTGTAATTTCGTTCCATTCCTCCACCACACATTTCCAGAGTTCACTCAACGTAGTTGGTCGGAGCTTCGCAAGAGCTTGTTTTAATATTCCAAAGAGACTGTAATCCTTTGGTGAAACATCTGGGGACTTTGTTGGAATATGATTAAACGGTATTCACTTGATTCCAGTTTTTCTTGTAAATTTTTCGAGAAATGCGACGGTACTTTTGGATGTATGGCTACTCGCTTTATCCTGGTGGAACTCAACAATTTTAACGTCCGTAGGATAAATTTTCGGAATTTTTTCTTTAAAAATAGGCATTAGAACATGTTTTTGATAATAAGTAGAGTTAATTTTGACATTTTTCTCAAGTTTTCTTATTATTAATATTCCGTTGTAAGAGATTCCAGCAATCACCATAAATCCTTTAGAAAAACTTCCTTTGCAGTGTTTGTACCAAAGTTGTAAATCTCTTTGGCCTCTTTTCCGGTAATAAATCGATCTGATTTTTATTACAGTCATTTAGACAAATCCATGCTTCATCAATTGTGACAATTATGCTCCACTTATCACTAGCTAAACGATTTCTAATAATGAAATGTGAATAATTCTTTGCAGAAAGAGCAAATATATAATCTTCAAGCCACTCGCTTCTTTCGCGTGTCATTTCAGTAGCTGACGATGTTTCTACATAGAAGCCAATATTTCAGTTATTACGTTATTACATGTTGCCAGATTTTTTCCGCTGTTGTTTCTAGTTGTTTTTTAATTTAACATCAAAATCGTTCCCAATATCTGTAAACACCCTCTGTATTTTGCAATGTTACAAGTAGCGTAATATCATGCAAATGCGCTTGAAAGGATTATCATCCATAGAGAGCAATAAAATCGAATTTTTTCTCTATCCTGTAAATAAATGACGGATACTACGGAAACAATTTTTTACAGAGAAAAATGCTATAGTCCATATCAAGAATGAAAATAGAATTATAAAATTTAAAATAACGTAATATCACTAAAATGTACTTATTAGCACCTATATACAGTAATCCATCCGAACTATTCTAAGTTCCCCTGTAAATGAGCCACAATTGCTAAACATTTTATTTAATTACGTATTTTTAATTCTTAATGATACTATGGTAATTCTCAAAAACATATTTCAATTTAACGTAGGATAACGTAAAATGTTATGTATGTAGGAAAAAAGATTTAAAATTTGGAAGTACGTTAGAAGTGAAAATATATGAATTTTTCCGAATCTAAACAAAATATGCAGTTATCATGATTGAGTTTATTTATTCATTTTATTATTCGATGAAAGAATATCACATATCATTATCTTTAAAATACTCAAAAGGGGCCCTTTTGTAACGCTTTAATGACATTTTAAAAAAACAAATAATCTTTATTCATTCTAAAAAAATATCTCAATTAGGTATTTGAAGACAGAAAATTTTGATATGAAAAAGAAAACGATATCAAAATTTATGAAAAACTCTTCCTTTTTTTTCAATTGTTTAAGGAAAAAGGGATTCTAATGTAAGAATATAGTTGAAATAAAGTTTTCTTCTATCTGTAAATAAGTTGTTATATAGTCTTTTGAGACACGAATTTTTCTTAATTGAAAATTCTGTTTAAAGTTTAAGGCGCTCAGTTTTTTTTTCAGTTCTTGCATAGAATGGTAGTTATTTTTTTAATAAATAGATAGGAAGAGTGATAGGAGGATTTGATAGGAAACGATATAATCCTATATTTTCGTGAAAATTCATTTGCTTTTTTTTAATAATACTAGGGGGCTCTGCCCCCTACGAGCTGCGCTCGCCAACCCCCGTTCTGACACCGCATGATTTAAAAACACTCTGATTTGATCATCTCTAAAACGATTACGGAAGATTGTATTATAATTAAACAACCAGTGGCGATCTGCTGTAACAGGGTTTCCATTCATTTTCCTTTGACTGAGGGATTTTAAGGTCGAATCAACTGCTGTTGAAACAGATTACAACTGTAACTGTCACCAAAATATATGATTTAGCGCCAAACGTGCATAATCGTGGCGTCGCGTCACTTTCAGTTGACATCAGATGCGTTACACGAGTTAGTTTTTTCATCGGGGAATTTTTAATTCAACGCTTATTTGTCTTTTGATACTTCTCCATTACCCCGTCAATCAATTTTCATAAAAAAAAAAAAAAACTATCGTTAAACTGTAACACCAAATAAACAAATAGAAGAATTTTGACATTTGAAAGGAAATATTATTATTTACGCTGTTTTAAAATTTGCAATAATGGGTAAAAGATATGTCGAAATAAATTGATCTCTCATGAAAATATAATAATTAATTGAAATTGTTTGGAAATATTGTTTTTTTTTTATCATTTTAAATGTGACGTGAATTTCCCTAGTTACTCGTATTTCTCTTTGTAACATTCACGCGCAAGTATATTTTTATTACGTCATTTTCTACATTTATTGCTTTTAACACGTGATCATTTAAATATTATTTTAAAGTTTTATTTCTGTTTTTAATAGTCTCGTGTAAATACATTTCTTAATTGAAAGGGAATCTTATTACGTGCGCTATTTTACAAATTGGCAACGGTTCAAATAATGGAATTTATGAAATATGAAATAAATCTTCGTCAAAATAATGAAAATTTTGAATAAAAAATTGGCAACGGTTCAAATAATGGAATTTATGAAATATGAAATAAATCTTCGTTAAAATAATGAAAATTTTGAATAAAAAATTGAAATATAACCTGAAAAAATTACTCAAATTAAAAAAGTGATTGCAGTCTGCACTCCGCAAACTTGTCAACTATATCCTTACAAATTATGGTTAAATTCCTGCGGATAGTTTTCGTTCCTATAAAACTTTTTTCAAAAAACTGTTTTGACGAACTTTGATTTTAAATATCTCTTAAAATAATTCTTCGATTTAAAAACTGTTTGCTTCAGCGTGTTTATCGAACATTTCTTTATAAAACTACCAATTTTTAAAATTTTACATGCAATAGTTTTCTAGATATTAGTCCAGAAAGGCTTCAAGGCACAAAATCTTAATTGACAGCGGCGGCAGCGGTGGTTACTTTTTTTTAATATAGAGAGATATAACGATTTCATTCACGATACTTATATTTTAAAAAAATAAAAAAATATTTTTATTTGAAAAGGTATATACATTTTAATTGATGTAGGACTCGCCGTTTACGGGAAGTAGTTGAATGAGGATTACAGAAACTTCCTTAATTGGAATATTTCTTATTAGCGATAAAGTGGTTGTATTATTTTCTTTTTTTGGAAATAGTTTTATGTGTTCCATGTAATATATATATTGCATATTTTGTAAGTTGTTGTATGTAAGTTTAAGGAAGGAAAGAAATACCAATAGCGTGGCTGTGCAAATAGCGGGAGAGAACGGCGAATAAATACGCAAAAATAAAAACAATGTGATAGTAATATCACATGTACATTTATAAACAAGGATTAGTATTAAGTACCGGGTGCTCCAAAAGTTCATTAAAACTTTAAAAAACTCATTAAAAGATACAAATGATGTTCAAAAATTGCGGTTTGCAAGAATGGGATCAGTTGGAGATTGGATTTTTTTTAATTACAAAAAAAGTTGTGGTATAAAAAATACCGATAGAGGGCGCTGGCATAATATGAAGCAGATGTATGGAAATTAGGCTTCTAGTAAAAGACCCATTTCAGCAAAGCGTCCGACAAGCTTTAGTGTCCCAGCACATGAAACAGGCCCTTTTCTCGCCTTCAGTCATTTTGCCGTGCAGAATTTTCGCAACGCGCCAGTTGCCGATTCCCTGTTCTTCTAAAAGAGTTTAACCAGCTTGATCTGGTAACGATGGCATATACTGCAGGCATCGAATGAAGAATTTGTCTGCATTAAGGGGTTTTATTCACAGCTTGATTTGCATAAATCTGCTTTATATTATGCATGCAGCGCCATCTATCGGTATTTGTTTAAACGAAAATTTTTGGTTATATATATAAAAAATCTCCCTCTAATTCCATTCTTGCAAACCGCAATTGTTTTGCATAATTTGTTTATTTTTAAAGAATTTTAATATTTGTATCGAACTTATGGCGCATTTTGTATGTATGCGCCATATGAATGAATGCTGGATATGTATTGTAAGATGTGTGTATGTTTCAATACGTATCTTCTAAGATGAACGTGTGTAAATATACGTAGAAGGTAAGGAAATAAATGGTGTATTAGTTATAAAGACAAAAAATATTAAAACACGGAGTTAGTTTAAAAATTAAAATGCACTCATTAATATTAGCGACTCTGGCATATAATTAAAATCTGCTAATAAAAGAGTTACTTATTACCACTTTCCAAAATAGCTGAAAAGTGTTTATGAATTCGATTTGTCTGTCCGTCTGTCGTCTGACCGTGCTCTAACTCACGTAAATATGCTTATTAGCACTTATAGTTTTTTATATAGCACTTATAGTTTTTTTTTTTTTGCAGGGAAACTCAAAATAATTCCGTTACATTACGGTCTATGGGAAAAAATCATTTGCTGCTTATTTTAATGATGTTACACCATTTCAAGCATATTGAAATTGATATATATCACTGAGGTGCACTACAAGAGGCTTACTGTAGAATATTGTCTGCATATCACTTATAGTTCCTTTACAGAGACCAGGGTGGTGCAAAATTTTAATTAGATTAACTATTGAAAACTAACGATTAAAAGTTTAATCATGACTAAAGATTGACGATAAAGTTTAATCGTCAATCTTTAGTCAGGATTAAACTTTTAATCGTTAGTTTTCAATTGTTAATCTAATTAAAATTTTGCACCACCCTGACAGAGGAACTCAAAATAATTCCGTTATATTACGGTCCATGAAAAAAATCGGTTGGTGTTTATTTTAATAATATTTACTATTTCAAGTATATTGAAATTGATATATATCAATAAAGTACACTACAAGAAGCTTACTATAGAATATTGTGTGTATAGCATTCATCATTCATTTACAGGGACACACAAAAGAATTCGGTACTGTCTGTTAACAATAAGTGCGTTTTCAGTTGCTGAATGTGTTTTTAAATTTAACTCATTCTTTGTCTATTAATTGGTGTGTATAAATTCTATAGATCATATACAGGGCAGCACAAAAGTTCTCGAGTACATTTCCGTCTATAGGCGGAAATACCAAAGGGGAATTTTAAACTGTGCTACTCGTTTTCTAATTGAACTAACATTTAGCAATCTATGTAGTATATATACAAATTCACAGATAATATGCAGGGCTCCGCAAAAGAATTCGGATATTTTTCTGAATATTGTGGGTAATTCGTGACATTGTTTTTTTAAATATGTTATGCGTTTTTCAAAGTTTGACTTTAACCTTGTTTACTTAAATATCATCTTTCACTTTATTAAACGGTAAAGATTTTAAAAAATATTTTCGAAGTGATGGAAAGTGTTACATAATCTATGCTTAACGCATGATTTTTCGTTCTTGTTTTTTAACATCTTCATTCATTGACAACATAAACCTCTACAACCGTCATTAAAATACTTAAAAGAGAACATTTTGTAATGTTTTAATGGCATTTTGAAACAACAAATAATCTTTTCTTGTTGTAAAAGAAAATTCTCAAACACGTGTGCATAAACAATAACAAAATATTGCCAAGCTAATGCAATAAATATATAAATAAATAAATAAATAAATAAAAATAAATAAATAAAATAAATAAATAAAAATGAAATATATGGGATTTTTTTTCAGTTGTTACATACATTAAAAAAAACCTAATGTAAGGAAATAGCGATAATAATTTTTTTCTTTCAACTGTAGTATTTTTTTAGACAAATTTATTTTATTGGAAGTTCTGTTTAATGTTTACGGCGCGGCGCTCAGTTTTTCCCCTTTCTTTTTGCTTTGTGCATAGTAGGTAGTTATTTCGTTAATAAATATATAGGAAAAGAAATAAGAAAATTTGATGGAAAACTATATAATTTATACGATTTTCGTGAATTACTTTCTCCTTTCTTATAAAACACACTCATTTTACATACAGTAATTATATACAAATAAAAATAAAACCTTTGTACAAGAACATTAAAAGGAAGTTGTTTCCAAACACCTGTTTTAAATCCACAAGCGAGATTCTTCTTCAGTGCGACAAAGAGCAAAGCACAGTGTGCTAGATAAAGCGACACTGGGCAAAACGAGAGAGAGGCGGTGGGTTATGAACCCGATGCGTGTAGAGAACGCGCCAAAAGCAACCAATCAGAAGAAAGCAGAACGAAACAACTGAGTGGACAAGTAGAGACATCTACCGGATATTTAAAAGAAACAAAAAAAATGGGTAAATTAAATTAATGCTTTCCAAATACTTGGAAAATAAGGAGTACTAGATAAGTCATTGATTAAGGAGTGATAATTTTTAATGATGTGGTACTAGCTTCCCTAAAATCAAGATCAAGGTTAGAAGAACATTCTTGGATAATGGTGGCTGAGGAAAAGTAGAACCTATGTTGAAAAGGCCAACAATGTTGAGAAATAGAAGAACGGTTAATCTCGTGATATTTAACATAACATTC
This sequence comes from Maratus michaelseni, assembly GCA_963931845.1. Lineage (NCBI taxonomy): Eukaryota > Metazoa > Arthropoda > Arachnida > Araneae > Salticidae > Maratus > Maratus michaelseni. Next base: position 32,602,600 of record OZ007592.1, read on the forward strand.
ATGCTCTTTTAAACGAAATGCAAGATCACGTTTAGTCTGACTAATATAAGGCAGACCACACTGGCAAGAGATTTGGTAAATACACCAGTTATTTATACGATCAATCTTGTGTTTGAGATTTGAAAAATAGTTTTTATTAATAGGAGAAAAAATAACATTGAATTCAAACCTTCTTAAAATTTCAGCAATTTGCTGATTGATTTTAGGAAAAAATGGCAAAACAACTGAAGTATTAGAGTTGGAATTAAAATTCTTATCAGAATGGACGGGTTAACGTCAATTTATTATAAATAGAATCTATAATAATAGAGGAATAACCACGATCAAAAGGAGAAAAAATAACATTGAATTCAAACCTTCTTAAAATTTCAGCAATTTGCTGATTGATTTTACGAAAAAATGGCAAAACAACTGAAGTATTAGAGTTGGAATTAAAATTCTTATCAGAATGGACGGGTTAACGTCAATTTATTATAAATAGAATCTATAATAATAGAGGAATAACCACGGTCAACAGTAATAGTGTTGAGACAGTTAAAGTTCAGCACTAAGTAACTGAGGATTGAAACAAATATTGAAAGACCGAAAAACAAAAGTATTGAAAGCAGCAAATTTCAGCTTAGGAGGATGAGAAGAATTCATGTGTGGTGGAAGACTGACAGCAAAATGTTTACGAAAGACGGTAGTCTGAAAGCCATCTTCACTGCGAATAACAAAGATATCCAGAAAAGAAAGACAATTGTTGGTCTTAATTTCAAAAGTAAATTGAACGCAAGAATCAATGTAATTCGTAACAGAGAGAATATGATTAATATCCGAATTCATTTCAAACAGGACATAACTATAATAACTACCATCATAACTGATAATTCCAGTGGGATAGTAACTACCATCAACAAAACGGACATAAAACGTAAACTTTAATAATTCAAACAATTTGACCTCAAAATAGTGCATGTAAATATCGCATAAAATTGGACTAAGAGGATTGCCCATAGCCAAACCGTTAGTCATACAAAAGAAAATCCCATTAAACAGAAAAGTATTTTGTGACAAGCAAGCTCGAGTGAGAAGTGTAAGCTCCTCAATTTCAAAATAAGAGAAATGAAAATAACAAAGCCTTTCTTGAGGCAACCTAAAGCCCCCCCCCCCCGTAAACTGGAACATTGGTAAATACTGAAGTAACATCAAAAGAAACCATCATGTGGCCCTGTGGCTTAAAAATATGAAGTTTCTTCACAAGTTCAAGAGAATTCTTAGCAGGGAAACAATTACTGCTCGAAAATGGAGAAAAAACTTAAACTAAATATTTGGCAAGCTTATAAGACGCTGTACCGATACTAGAGACATTAGGTCTAAAAGGAATGTCAGGTTTATGGCGTTAAGCAAAGCATAAAATCTGGCACAATATGCAATAGAAGGAATAAGAGACCTCTTAAAATTAGCAGAAATAACTGAAACTAAATATTTGGCAAGCTTATAAGAAGCTGTACCGATACTAGAGGCATTAGGTCTAAAAGGAATGTCAGGTTTATGGCGTTAAGCAAAGCATAAAACCTGGCACAATATGCAATAGAAGGAATAAGAGACCTCTTAAAATTAGCAGAAATAACTGAAACTAAATATTTGGCAAGCTTATAAGAAGCTGTACCGATACTAGAGGCATTAGGTCTAAAAGGAATGTCAGGTTTATGGCGTTAAGCAAAGCATAAAACCTGGCACAATATGCAATAGAAGGAATAAGAGACCTCTTAAAATTAGCAGAAATAACTGAAACTAAATATTTGGCAAGCTTATAAGAAGCTGTACCGATACTAGAGGCATTAGGTCTAAAAGGAATGTCAGGTTTATGGCGTTAAGCAAAGCATAAAACCTGGCACAATATGCAATAGAAGGAATAAGAGACCTCTTAAAATTAGCAGAAATAACTGAAACTAAATATTTGGCAAGCTTATAAGAAGCTGTACCGATACTAGAGGCATTAGGTCTAAAAGGAATGTCAGGTTCATGGCGTTAAGCAAAGCATAAAACCTGGCACAATATGCAATAGAAGGAATAAGAGACCTCTTAAAATTAGCAGAAATAACGGAAGAAGACTTGATGGCGGACTTAATGGAATTCACTAGTGGAAGGGTCTTTTGGATATCCACATAGGGACCATCATTAACAATGTTTTATGATTTTTCCAAATATGTAGAATAACAAGCTCTTAGATTTTGTTAAGAGCGTGAAAATTACGTTAAAAATCAGAGTTTAAACGTTCGTCTGTTGTTCAACATTATTGGTCTTTTCAAAATAGGTTCAATTTTTCCTCAGCCACCATTATCCAAAAATGTTCGTCTAACCTTGATCTGGATTTTTGGAAGCTTACCACATCGTTAAAAATTATCACTCCTTTGTAAATGATTTATCATTGACTTAAAACTTTTTTTCTTATGCCGTACCGTTTCTCCCTTCTTCTAGTATATTCAATTCAAATTTGAAGTCATTCTGACCAGTGGTTCTTCTTTTACAGCATTATGAAAGTGGGACTTTAATTATAATCAACCTGTATATATATATATAATTTTTTAATTCTTTTTCACACTCCTTTTCAAATTGTATGTATAATTTATAATATTCCATTGTAAAGGTCTTGTTATTCAATATTGTTTCAGCGATTGTTCGGGCAAGATATGGCACTATATTTAGCAAAAGCTGGTGTCATATACAGAAAACAATCGTTCTTTGCTTATAAATGTGATTTTCTTGCCCTTGAAAAAGTAAATTACTTTATTAGCTTTTATTTGTGTATATACTCGTGTGGTTTATATTTCATTCCTTATTTTCTATTTATTTAATATATTTTTTTTCTTCTTCTTAATTTGAATTAATAATGTTACTTTTATTAGGACTACAATTTTAATTTGTAAATTGACAGGGCTCTTTGGTATCGGGATTTCAGTGTATGTGGTCAGTTTCTTATGTTTCAATGGTTAAATTTTACTTAAAGTTTTATATATATATATATATATATGTGTTATATAAAAATTTATTTCCTTCGTATCCTTCCATTTTATTCGCATTAATATTTTAAAAGTAATCTAACTTCTGACATCATCAGCATTTCCTTATATCTTAATAATATCTATTCCTATTTAAAGTCCTTTAAAAGTAAAGATCCGTATATTAATAATTATTTTATTCTAAATCTTAATCTAAAATTTAAGTTCATTCGTAGCTTTTCTCAACTCCCCAATCTATAAAATTCTGAGACGCGTTCTCATTTCGAATGTTTTTTAAAAGCCATTTTCTTTTTATTATTATTATTATTATGCTAAATTTTTCGCGCGCTGAGGTAGTTTCACTCCAAAATTAATCCGCTACCAGGTTCGGAATTCTTTACCGTCTTAGCTCCTCCTTCGCACCTCATTTGCTGGGCTGGAGCTAGCCTCTCACTCATTGGTTTGTACGCTCGTGACGTAAATTACTGTATGTCTCCGCTGAAGGAACAAAACCAGGTCGCATCGGTCGGAGCACTAGATTTTTTGACGTTTTTAGAACTCTAAACAAATATGTGTCTGGTGTTTTTATGTCCGTAGAATATTCATCTGGCCCAGTAACATCTTAATTCAATGAAGTGAAGCAACGTTAGCCCGAGGGCTATAAGTTTTAGACCTTTGGGAATTGTTTCTGTGTTGTTCGTCTTCTAATAAAATTATTTGTCTGGAGATTGGCTGGATTTATTGGAAAACTTTGGTGGACTCATTTCATTGCCTTACTACTTCGCCATACTCGCTAAATTCGACTGCAACTTGCTATATCGTTGAAGGATTGCCATTTTTTCATCGAATATTATTCATCGTAATATCTCAACCTCGTCAAAATGCTACATATATATATAAAATATGGCTAGCAGGAAAGAAAATCAAATATTTTTTTAAACTATATTTTTAGAATTTCTAAATTAATTTCTCAACGTATAATAATAATTTAATTAATACAAAACTATTAATTGATTAAATCGTATTTAAAAAATGTATATTTTACCCTTTTTATTTGTTTTTATATTTTCGACTTCATAGTGTGTAAAATATTTCGTTGTTATATTTACTTTGTTTTACATCTAATGAGTATGTGTCGGGATAACGGAAAAATTCCTTAAAATTAAGTTATTAATTTAAAATTAAGTTTTAAAAATATTAAAATGTTGTATTGTCATTGGCAACACACTTCTGAACATAATTTTTATAATTGCAGCATACCAGAAAGTACCACAACAATCCTGCAAGAATTTTTTTAATATATGTCACCGTTTACAAGTTATTGAATTTTAAAAACAGTCAAACCATTTTTGGATATCCGGTATATCCGATTCAAAGAAAATCAACATTTTAAACAAACCATTGTTTTTGAAAGGGAAGCAAGTCCAATGGCGAACATCAAAATCATATTTTTTTTTCAGTTAACATGGATAAGCATTATTGAATTTTAAATTTACGTGAAATAAGCCTATTACTGTCGATGGATATTTTTAAACCCTTTAAAATACAAACCATTAAATATCTAGCAGTAACATAAAATAGATTTGCCCTATTTTAATTCAACGGGGGGGGGGGGGTCTTGGTTAATAAATGAAGTACGTCTAATATCGCACCTATTTTGAAATTTTGATCTAATTCGGCTTAACTGCACAACAAATTGAAACTGATCAATGGTATGGGTTCATAAACCATTCTAATAAAACATTATTCGCTTATAATGGTTTCCAATAAAAGAAAAAAATATTTTTTTTTTTTTTGCAAATAAATATGCAAAACGCCTTAGTACCAACTTTCAAAAAGTGAACACAGTAAAATTTACTCTTTTCAAAAATTTTCAAAGAAATATGAGTAGAAACGTTACTACTACGACCTATACTACTTTTTTGCTTAGCCAAGAAATTAATTGTCTATACTTTATCCTTGAGTGTCGATTTTGGAACTTCATGAAGTTTTGAAGTTTTTAAACCGTACTGCCTGAATTGATTTAATCATATTCTAAATTACTAATGGTCTAAAATTACTAATAAAGGATCAAGTTTAGACAAGGACACCAGATTGCATCAGGTACTTCACTTAGAAGTCATGGGGGGACATATTAGAAACTTTACCCCCACTTTATCAAAAGAAGTATTCATTAACCCTCTGAGCGTTTTGAAAAAGGGTAAAATTGTAATGTTGTTTTCACGCATTTTGTTTTAAATGCTAAAAAAATATGATTTTTTCAGCATTATAAATAAAACTTAATTACAAATATGAATGTAACCCTTGAGAGTATTAATCATTCTTCAATGTTTTGAAAATTCATTAAATCTATAGAGTTATATTATCTTAAACATTGCATATATTGCAGTGGAACCTGGAGCTTAGTGAACGGAATATTACGTTCCACACGCTTAGAGGGTTTTAAACATAAGAAATCCTCCACAGTTTCGCTTATGACTGTTTTGCTTATTACTCTGTAACCAGTTGTAGGAAAAAAAAGACAAGTTCAATACATGTGCTTGTGTAATGCTGATACTGCTATCTATTGACAAAAGTCCGAACATTTGACTGTTTTTAGGTGCGTTCGTAATTATATAAATACGCAGTACCTATAGTCGTCGTCTGGTCCATCCGTCTGTCAGCATACAACAGCTCAAAAACTACCCAACCGAATGGTTTGAAATTTAATATATATTATCGTTGCAGAATTTTGTCGAGTCATTTCAAATTTCATGAAAATCGAATCAAAACTTAAAAGTATATACGCAAGTCCTGTGACTGGGGGAAACAAGTACCTACTTAGTAAAGGCCATTCCGTTTTTCATATGCCAAGTGGCTATTTTTATTCAAAATTATTTTTTTTCGAATAAAATTGCACAAAAGTTACACTTTTAGAAAGATTGTTAAAAAAAAATGTTTGCTTGAGAGATGAGTTACATTAATAAATATATAGATTCTGAGATAACTTAAGTGGAAATTAGGTGAACAGCCAAATATCCCAATCCATTAAAGTAAATAAACACAAGAGATTTGTTCAGTTTGAGTCATAGAAATATTAAAACATGAATGTAATCATTCAAAAAGCAAGAACTCCATGGTGAATTTTGCAGCGCTGTATTGTGCCGAAAAAAAAATCCCCATCTGTAAACGTGTCATACGAAGTAAGAAAACAAGAACGAAATATCATGCGTCAAGCATAGATTATATAACACTTTCCAACGCTTCCAAAATAATTTTACAAATCATTACCGTTTAATAAGCGGAAAGATAACATCTAAGTAAACAATTGGGAAAACGCATAACATATTTAAAAACGTAATTTCAGGAATTTCCAACATATACAATATTCGGAAAAATATCCGAATACTTTTATTCAGCCCTGTATAAGATCTATAGATTTGTATATATACTAAATAGGATGCTAAATTTTAGTTTAGTTAGGAAACGCGTAGCACAGTTTAAAATTCTCCTGGAGTTTCTGTCAATAAACGGAAATGTGTTCGCGAACTTTTGTGCTGCCCTGTATATGAAATACAGAATTTATACAGACCAAGTAATAGACAAAAAGTGAGTTAAATTTAAAATCGCTTTCAGCAACTTAAAACGCACTTCCAGGAATTATTGTTAACAGATAGTAGAGAATTCTTTTGTGTGTCCCTGTCAATGAACGATGACTGCTATACACACAATATTCTGTAGTAAGCCTCTTGTAATGCACCTTAGTGATATATATAAATTTCAATGCGTTTAAAATAGTGAAACATTATTTAAATAAACCGCAAACAATTTTTCTCCATAGACGTAATGTAACGGAATTCTTTTGACTGTCCCTGTAAAGTAACTGTAAGTGCTATGCACACCCTACTCCATATTAAGCTTCTTGTAATGCACCTTAGTGATATATTTCAATTACAATGTATTTGAAATTGTGTAACATCATTAAAATAAACCGCAAATGATTTTTCCCCATAGACTGTCATGTAACGGAATTCTTTTGAGTGTCCCTGTAAAAAAAGTATAAGTGCTACACACTTCAGTTCAAATAGGGAACATGCTATAGATAACGACAATAACATATAAATGTTGCAGGGCAATCCGAGCATATTTACGGGAGTTAGAGCACGCCCAGACGCTAGACAAATCGAAGTCATAAACACTTTTCAACTAGGTTTGGAATTGTTAAAAAAAGGCATGCTCTTTCTCGCTCATAACAGACGATATAATTCATTTCAGTGAAATATTAACATTTTTTTTTTTTTTTTTTACATTGAAAAACTAGTTATAGTACGAACGCACTTCGTTTGTCACGTTTAACGTACATTTTCAACCTATTTTTTATTAATTAATAAAATCCATTTATTCTATTAGTCTTTAGATCCTATTAGCATCAGTTTCGCTTATCAAACATAGGTGTAAAGGGATACAAAATATCTAAGCTGACGTAAAAAATATATTACATTAAAATTTATGAAAAGCTTTTCCTCTTTTGAATTGTTTTATGCAAAAAAAAAAAAAAAAAAAAGAAAAAAAAGAAAAAAGAAAAGAAGCTTTCGAACGTAAGGCAATAGAAGAAATAAAGTTCCTTCCCATCTACACAGAAGTTGTATTTTATTCTTTTGAAACATAAATTTATTTCATTAAGCTCTTTTTAAAATATTAGGAACTCAGCTCTTTTTTGGTTTAATGCATACGATAGTTTTTTGTTTAATATGTGAGGATACAGAAATAGTGATAAGATATTGGATGGAAGATAATAATGCAAAAGTTAAACACAAATTAATGTACATAATATTAATTTTATATACTTTAATGCATTCCTTTTTATAATACACAGTAATTTTATGTACAACTAGCTGACAGGCGTTGCTCGAATCGATGATAATGACCTTAAATAAACCCTAAATGTGTATGTTTTTACATCATTAATCCGATTTTGTATGAATTTATATATGGGATGTAAATCTGGTCCGTCGAGATGCTCTAAAAAAACTGTGTCGAAATAGCACAGAAAAATATCATCGTCGGGAGGCGCAAAATGATCTTCAGTCACGAAAGGGTTAAAATTCGTATTTTTCAAAACCAACTTCTACACTGTCGAATAGAAGGAGGTATGAGCTTTAAATAGGTATTTTTGTAAAACGGTACATCTGACATCGATAAGAAGTCAGACTTAGGAGAAGAAGTCAACCGCGAAAACGACCATTTTTTTATTTTTTCCAAAGGGGTTACAAAAATATTTTTTCGAACAGATTGCGATGTTTAAGACATAAAAGTACGAAATTTTATAATAAAGTCTTTATTTTTTCCGTATCCCGAACGGTTTGGTCGATATACGTTAACATAAACGCCCCCCCCCCCATACACGTAAATATTAAAAAAAAAGAAAGAAAACTTTAAAATAATTAAATTATTACGTGGGAAAAGCATTAAATGGGGGATTATAACGTTAAAAAAATCTAGACTTTTGACGAAAGTCCAAGAGGCAGCGATATCTTTTTCTTAACTATTTTATACAAGCTGTTATTCAAAATGTGTGATAGATCATACTTATTAGATCACTAAATAAGGCGCTAGCTGTCGGGACAGCGGGGGATGCAGACCTGGGTACCGAGAAATCCTCCTAATCAGTGGGAAATGAATAGCAGCCCGATTAAACAAGATCGCAACTAGTCGTGATAATATCGTTCAATCTTCAGTAATTGGGTAATCTTTTTAAAACAGAGAAAATTAGTGTGTTTTTAGAGCATGCGGTGCCTGGACGGGGGTTGGAAAAAATAGCTTGTAAGGGACAGAGCTCCACAACAGTCGTGAAAGAAAGTATTCTAATGCTACAAAATAGTAGGGATGTATTTTTATGCCATCTGTAATTTTCTATTTTTCAATTCTTAAATTTATTTTAACAGCAAGTATATACCACTTTTTAAATTACGGCGACCAGTTTTTTTTTAATCTTAATGCATGTTGTAGTTAATTATTTAATAGGGTGGAGATAAGTTAAATTGATAAGAAAATTTGGTTGAAGATAATGTAATTGAAAACAAATTTTTTAACTTTATTTTCTGTCATTTTTTATAATATTTTAACTTTTTTTTTTTTTTTTTGCAAAATTGCGTGAAATTGTGAGATATTTGGAAAACAATGTATGTGCGATTAAAACAGTAGCGCAGATCATGATATCTAGTGATATCTTAATCTTCCTCTTAACATTGCTAACAGAAGGAAGCAAGCGTTTACTTTATATTGTAGATTGGCACCTAACCTTTACCCGGATTAGCAGATAGCAATGAATATCGTGTAAAGGCATACCAATTTGACATAGTCCTGATTGTGAAATTTAAAAATATATATATTACAAACAAAACAAGTAATGACAAAAATGCATAAAAAATAACATCAAATTCTTAAAAAACCTTTTTGCATATCAGAGATAAATATTTTATTCCAAAATATCACTTTCTCGCAAAATACATTCAAACGTCTACAAGTGCACAAATTCTATATTACAGAACTTTAAATGCAATCCACATTTCGAACAAAGTTATGTATTTATGACAAAATACAAAAATTTTCATCTAATTTTCTGTAATCGGTTCTGGAACCAATAATGGTATCAAGTAAAACAATGAAATGATCACCTAGATGCCACTAAATATTTTTCACACAGAAAAAAACTTTGGCTACAACAATGAAATTATTTTTTCGCCTTATCACCTTCCTTAAAATAGGCGGACTGGTTGTGGACTCTATTACGGAAAATTCCCAAAGTTTTTAAACAAAGAATTTCTTTAAGATATAAATCTGGATCAAATTTGCAGTTATAAAAAGAATAAATTTGGTTAAAGATGTTAAGATGACTGCATGAAGAAGACTTTGAGCTTGTAGTCGCCCTTGCGACTCTTTCAGACGATGATGTGTTTGGTAAAGATCAATTAAATTCAAAGCTGAGTGCAAATGATGTGCAAAGTCTTTTATAAAAGATACGTTCAAATTGCTTTTCGTGAAATTATCTTCCATAAAAATATTATTATCTCTTGAGCCCAAAGAAAAATAAATCCTCCTGTAGTAACGAGTATAAAAACAAATGCTGTAAGTACCAGTTCGATCCGTAATCCAATGAAATATTTCAGTCTCTTTTTTATTCGAATGAAAAATTTTTCTTCCTTCGGCATCATATGTCACTATAGCGTCGAAATCGTGAAGGTCTCCATCAATGACTTGATATTCGAAATCAAATTTATCCCCCACTTTGAAGTTTTCGTAAAAACATTCCACATCGTCAATTTCTATAGTAAATTCGATGCAGTTTATCAGCTTTGATTTCCAATATAAAAGAATAAACAATGGAAGCAAAATCTTCATTTTTTGTTCTTCTAAGAGTTGTTTAAATATGATATCGAACATTTAAATTTAACCAAATTCCGATAAATAATATCACTATTCAGATGCGTATTGTATCAAAATAAAGGAAATTCTTTTGTACAGCTGTTTTAAGTAAACTAAAACAATTTGATTGGAATAATAATAATAATAATAAGTTGATATGACCCTCTCCTGATAAAAAGTTATTTTCTGCCACGACTCACAGATGCTGTGAAAAGCAAAGATACTGTCTCCTTGGCTTTTGCAACAATTAAAATGACGTCATTTAAGACGTGATCGGTGTAAAATTCTAAATAATTTCAAGTGAATTTCAAGACAATTTTAAGGAAATATGAAACAAATCTCCATAGATAATGTGCATGTTTGACAACAAACTGGGTTGATGCGCAAATCTACGTAGGCAAAATTTCGAGCTAAATTGATCGTAGTTTTCGTTAAATTGTTTGTAATTTTCACGTAATTATAATCCATCATATTATGTGTAGGAAGTAATACATTGTGAATTTGTAGCTCTACGAGAATTGTTATTTTCGGCCTACATCGAGTTGAGAAGTACTTCGTAACTTGGGTGCTGCTGCTTCATGACGTCACATGCATATTACCTGTTCTCTTTTTCATTCGCTTTTTCCTCCATTTAAATTAGAATTTAGAACATTCAATATCGTCCATTATCGGCTTTATACATTTCCCAGAAAACTTTTGTGATAAAATTAAAAAAAAAAATGATGTAAATTACAGGGTTAACGAAAAATAAGTTAACTATTTCAGAATACGGTGGGGTGTGTTATACTTATTGACGGCAAAAAATTTCAAAACATTGATATCGAGTTTTCGATATATCGTCTTAAAGACATCAATGTATGAAAAATATCAGACAGAAAAGTTACAAAAAATATCGTAAAAATCCAACACATAATTCAACAATAAATTCTAAATATTAAAGATACACAAATATTATAATACAGACATACATACAATAAATACAATAATCCAACATGGAGTGAAAAATTAGCCAGAGCCGCAATCGAACCTGGGTCCACAGCGTTCCGAGCTGTCGCTCTGACCACTGAGCCACTCCGGCTAATTCCTGAGTCTGCAATTTCTCACTAATAAACCATGTTGGACAGAAAGTCATCAGCCATCTAACAGATAGCCTTGATGACAGGACAACGGTAATAGATTATTACTAATCCACCGATCTACGAATATACATTAAAACACACATAAACAACGCCTGCATTCAGCAATTAAAGATACAAAAATATTATAATACAGTCATACATACAATAAATACAATAATCCAACATGGAGTGAAAAATTAGCCAGAGCCAGGAATCGAACCTGGGTCCACAGCGTTCCGGGCTGTCACTCTGACCACTGAGCCACTCCGGCTAATTCCTGAGTCTGCAATTTCTTACTAATACTGTGCAACACTGTCCAACATGGTTTATTAGTGAGAAATTGCAGGCTGAGGAATTAGCCGGAGTGGCTCAGTGGTGAGAGCGACAGCCCGGAACGCTGTGGACCCAGGTTTGATTCCTGGCTCTGGCTAATTTTTCACTCCATGTTGGATTATTGTATTTATTGTATGTATGTCTGTATTATAATATTTGTGTATCTTTAATTGCTGAATACAGGCGTTGTTTATGTGTGTTTTAATGTAAATTCTAAATATGTCCAAAAGCATTGATAATATGGCAAATAAGTGTTGTATCGGAGTTTGATGTGTAGTTAAAGTACAACTAATCTCCAGAAATAATTGTCGGAACTAATGGGTTATAAGAATTTAAGGGGATTTGAAATAACGAAAAAACATATTTATTATTATGTTTGAACCTTTAAAAATGACATGCAGTTCGTCCGATGGAAAAATTTCTAAACTTACGGTCGTACGAGTGGTAAACATTGGGCCGCGCAAACCAGCACTTGCGAAGGCAAAACTTTAAACTTTCTGTTTTTCAATGGTTTTGCCACGATAAATTTTGAACAAGTTAACAATTTTTTCTTTCTTTTGAGTAAAGGAAATTAAATTCTTTACAAATTACACCTAGAAACTAAACAATTTCTTTTTTAAGTTAATACAAATATATGATAAATTTTTATGTATTATGAATTTTTTATTATATAGTTTTTTTTCAGCTATAATCGAGAGACAAACAATCGTGGAAAAACTAATTTTGTAAGATTAGTAATTATGCCACGCAATTTTAAAACTATTGTTATTATTTTTTTTAAATAAAAAAATATTTTTATCTCTAAAAACAGATATTAATAAATGCAACTATTTGGAAACTGTACGTTTAACGTTACGTATGAGGTCCGTTCGTTTTATAACTAGTTTCAGAATGTAAAAATAAAATCATCCTCATTATTTCAGTGAAATGAATTATATCGTCTGCTAAGAGCGAAATGAGCATGCCTGTTTTTTTTTTTTTTTTTTTTTTTAATTACGTATGCCCCGTTTACAAATGCTAATTTTTTTCACCATGGAGATCTTCTTTGCGAATGATTACCTCCATGGTTTAATATTTTTATGACTCAAAATGAACGAATCTCCTGTGTTTATTTACACTAATGCATTGAGATAATCGGTTAACCTAATTTCCACTGAAGTTAACTCAGAATCTATACATTGTTGAATGTAACTCCTCTCTCAAGCAAACAATTTTTTTTAACAATCTTTCTAAAACTGTAACATTTATGCAATTTTATTCGAAAAAATACTTTTCAATAAAAATGGCCGCTTGGCATATGAAAAAAGATGGGGTTAGCCGGTATTTGTTTTCCTCTGTCACATGACTTGTACTTTTATTATATAGATTACGTATGATGGGATTTAACAGATTAAAGAAAATTTTCATTAATAACTTTTTAAGCTTTGATTTGATTTTCATAAAATTTGAAAGGACACGACAAAATTCTGCAATAATTATATATATCAAATTTCAAATCATTCGGTTGGGTAGATTTTGTGCTGTTATATGCGGACAGACGGACGGACCAGACGACAGCTATAGCTGCTACGTATTTATATAATTACGAACGCACCTAAAAGAAGTAATAGCATAAATTAATTACATTAATTACACCCACGATCAAATTTCAGTCAATCTTTTCATACTTTTTTGGTCCGCTTAAAATTTGAATGATCTGTTCTATATCACGCTGTATTTATTATTCTGTACTGACAAATAAACAGTTTGGTACTAATTTTTTTCTCTATGATCATAATTCTTTACTCGTATAAAAAGCTGACGGCATCATTTTCCAAGGAAATGGTATTTTTGAACGGAAAGGAAACACATTTCAAAAAGGAAATAAAATACAACCTAAGCACCGATATTTCTTCTCATCTAAAGAAAGAAAAGATCAAACATTGACGCAAAAATGTTTTATTTTATATGGATCAGAAAAAGTTAATACTTTAAACAGGTCTTTTCACAACAAAGGAAACGTGGTATATATTATATTGCTTTAATAAACTGGTCTGGTACAACAGAAAAATATTATTTGTCTTGGAGATGCAATTTCGGTCGCGCGTTTTCTCAAAAAAATTGTTTCTCAGAAAATAAATGACAATTGATATATTCAACAATTGAGAAATGAAAATGGAATTTACCAACCTTTCTTTTGACGATTAACATACTTCTATTATCCATGTTAAACAATGTTATCCATGAGAACTTGTTCACAATGTAAAGTAAATTCTTTGTAATTAGATGTCTGTAAAAGAACTGTTTTATGATATTAGTATTGACTCAAATAATAAGTCACTTTTTGTGTATAAGCAATTAGATATATATTTTTTAATTTTACAATTGATTAAATTTAAATTTCAGATTAAATTTTGTTAAGTTACAAAAATATATTTATATTTTAGAAATTACAAGAGCCATTTGCTCTTTTAAAATGTGTTGACAGGATGAGTTTTAAGGCAGACTAACTTAAAACTTTTTAAGTCAAAAAGAAAGAGCATGTTTTGTTTTTGTCCTTGAATTGTTTATGGTCATGAGATTCTCTTTAATTGGAGTTTGCTGGCATATTTCACTAGTAAGCAAACATATTTCACAAACATATAAAGTTCATCACAATTAGCTGAGATTTCCTACTTGTTGCAGCAATTATTTAATTGGTGTGTGCACTTTGTTCATTATTTGATGATATAAAATAAAATAGTCATTAAATGTTTTCACTATCGCTTTTAATGATGATAAGGTGGGTACTGTATTTGAAGATAACTGGATATAACAGTCAACAAGATATTTATGTCGATGAATTTGTTCATGAGATATTTCACTAAGTAAGCGGAAACACTACACACCAAGGCAGCGGGCATGGCACTAAGGAAGCTTTCACTAAGGCAGCGGGAAGAAAACTTCCCGCTGCATTTTTTTTGAACGGCTGTGTTTTCGAGTGGTTGCAGAGATATTAATTTAATCCAATATGAGGAATTTTTTCTAACAATTTGCTTATAGTAGAGTACTAGTAGAGTTTTGTTCGGGTTTGTGTCAGGTCGAGAAATATATTTCAAGTCAACACGAAATATTTAAACCCGAACCCGAAATGAAAGAAAAAGAATCCATATTTTAATACAATTATGAAAAAAATAGTCTACAATTATATCTAATATCAATTTTATATTTTATGTTAAAAAAATGAATATATATACTCATTAATGTTTAAAATTACAATTTTATTTTCGTCTGAAAAGATATTTTAGACTTTTTTTTTTAAAGTCGAACTCGACCCGCAAAAGCCCAATCTCAACCAGAAATCGATCCACACTCGAAACAATCAAAGTCAACCCATTCCGAACACGGCCTGCAATGAAAAATAATTAGCAGCAACCCAGCCGAACCACGGATTGCAACGAGTTCGGATAAAATCGAGTTACCCGTCCCTAATGCAGCACTCTAGCTTATAGTGAACGAAAACGGACAAATTTAGTTGTTATTTTAACATTGTGTAATTTTTTTCAGTTTTTTTTCATTCTAACAAAACCATTAATATTTCAGGAAACTATGTTTAGAAAGTGTTTTCCTCCTTCTGACCGATGGCTAATTTCTAAACAGTTCATTTTAAGGGTACAGTTCAAAAGGCAAAAATGGTTTCAACATCATGGTTTTAAAATGGTTTCAATATGGTTTTCCCTATCACGTTAGAAAAGCCATTTATTTCAAAATAAATATTTTTGTAAAAGTTACGAAACTGCATTTATATATACCGTATATTCCGGCATGTAACGCGTACTTTTGATAGAAGAAACTTTATCAAAATTTACACACTGAGAAAAATGACACTTTCAAATCTGAGTAAATAGTTGTTTTGATTTTTTTATGAAACTTTTTGTTTCAAATATGGCGACCCAATGCTTTCAATTCTGAAATACCAGAAATACTCAGAATGTTTAAACATGGACATACTCAAAACTGAGCACATAGAGGTCAGTTCATACTCAAAAATGATTAGGGCCAGTCCAAACTCATTTTTGAAACATGGGCATACTAAAATATGGGACACATGATGTTTTATTCTTGAGTGTGTGCATGTTTTCAGAAATGCGTATATACATGCTTCAAACTTGAGTCATTTTGATTCGGAGCCATTTTGACTATGCGACATGTATTTTTTGCTCAGTTTTGAAAATGTCGTTCTTAGAGTGCAGTTGCGAGTTAAACATGAAATAAAAATGAATTCCTTGTGCTTTCTTTTGGAGTGCCCGTCAAAGTTCACCTCTAATTGGAGCTTCCGGTGGGTTTGCTGTTGCTACGACTAGATTTTATTTGGTTCCTTTGAAGCTATGGCCCTTCAACCGCTTATACTTTTCAACCGCTTATACCGTCACGTGCTTATACTTTTGTCTACTTTTAAAATATATACGAGGACAATATTTCATTCACCGGAGAAACATTCACAGATAAAAAGTCCTTCCGGCCTGTACCGGAAGGAAAAGGTAGCTTCCATATTCCATCGAATTTCAAAGAGCTATATCTCAACCGTTTTTTAAGATAAAGTCAAAACAAAATATGCTCCGGAATCCTTGTATCACGATCTAACAGTTAACGGAAACAACTTTTTAAATTTATAATTTTATTATACATCTTTTGAAATTTAAAAAAAACTTTAATTTTTTAACTGGCCGCCATTTTAAAACGAGGTGGCGCATGATGCTGGCCAACGAGCTCGGTCGAGAATTTGGTATGTTCTGTACACGTGATCAGTCACATTCATATCGGTTCATAAATATGAAAGTTACAGCATAACAAAAATTAGGTTGCTTCAAAATGTCAGCCTCCCTAGAAATTCACTCTGCTAATACTAAAACTAAAACAAAAAATGCTCCGAAATCCTTGTATCACAATCTAACACTTAATGGAAACAATGTTTCCAATTTATAATTTTTTTGTTCAATTTTTTGAATTTTTAAAAATAATTTTTTTTTAACTGACCGCCATTTTGAAACAAGATGGCGGACGAAGCTGACCGGAGACCTTGGTATGTCTTATACACATCCAAATCGGTTTATAAATAAAAGAGTTAGAGCATGACAAACGTCATATATATATATATATATATATGGATATATATGTATATATAAATCAACATTTGAATGGAGGGTGGTTTTGGAGTCTGGGGGCCATAAGCGGTGATAATATACCAAAAATTTCTGGAATTTCTTTCCTCCGAACGGCTGCAATAGGTAACTTTTGTATTGAAAGCCACCTAAAAAAGTATCCGAATGTATCTAATAAATAATTCATTTCTGTTAAAACAAGTTTGTCAAAGTGTGTAGAAAAAAAAAGAAAATCGAGTTACCATAATACCTTATGCTGATGTAGCTATTTATTTATTTCGTCGAAAGAAAACAATTCGATGTTAGACAGTATTGTCTGAACAAAGACTGCTGACTAATGTATTTATTTAAAAATAATTCTTTTATCACATTATGGATAATGACATAAAAAAGAGAAATTAATAAATAATGAATAAAAGTTATAAAACATATGGAAGATCCGATTCTTTTCCAATTTTGTTTTTTATCATAAACAAATATGGAAAAGTATTAATAGGCAAAACAATTAATGAAAAAAACAATTTCTCTCGTACGTTTATACAAAACTTCCTTACAATCACATTTCCTACTATAAAAAGGCATACGTAAAACATAATCAAAATATACTCATTTCTGAGTATTTTATAGGCTTATAATAGTTCCGAATATTTAAAAATCACATTTGAAAAACATGCGTGCGACTGAAAACATGCGTACGCATATTCAGCGGATTTTTGGATACTACTGTTTCCAAACGGTAGTCATTAAGTTAGGTGAAGACGAATTTGAAAATAGTAGTATTCCAGCATCTGCTACAATGGAAAAACATATGTTTGTAACTTTCTTTTTAATGTACATGATGATTAGAAAACGATTAAACAAACTTTATAGACCGGGAAGCAACATCACATTTTTACTACCAACTTTAGCGTCGATGATTTTGGTATATTTGATAGAAAAGAGGGTGCCGATAATGAAAATGACAATCAGGTGGCTCACCAGTGGTGATGTTTCCATAACAACATCGCACAGTGAAATGAATTGTAACCCAATTGCGGATGTTAATCTCGCTGGAGAACATCATCATTAATTGAGTTGCCGTAGATTTCAGATTTCAGATCTCAGAAATCTGTGAAGGTTGCCAATAATTTTAGCAGCGGCACTATGTAATTTTGAATATATTTAATACAATAATTAATAGTTTGGTTTATTTAAGGACCTAATTTCAATTGCTAGAGCCACATATTCACACCAAAAATATCCACAATGAATCTACCCGACTTTTCAAACTCTAACGTACGTTTCCAGAAAGTTGGAATGGGTTAGATTCGAACGTTGGATCTCATGTTTTTAAATTGGCAAAGTTACGTCTGCGTTAGTAATGCTTAATGATATCAAATTATCACCTATACTCTATCCCACTTCCTTTGTGATTTTCCATATAAAATCGGTTGTAAAACGTATTAAATACTTAATCCGTTAGCCGATTTGTACAAAAGTCCATACACTTTTAGCGACAATTGTTTATAACATATTCGCCAAATGGGAACTTAATTGGAAGCAACGTTTTGGAAATATTGTGTTCACTCACACGCACACATAAATACACATACACACACGCACGAACACACACACTAATACACGTACACCAGCAACCCCCTTCCCCACACACAAATCATGATTACAATACTTATTTCCTTACACGATGAGTTCGGAAAGTAATAAATGTGAGTGTAATCGAATAAATAATTCATTTCCGTAAAACAAGTTTGCCAAACAGTATATATATATATTTATATATAAATGATATAATCGAGTAACACATTTCCTTAGATCTAATAAAAATTTATTTATTTGTTTAGCCAACAGGAAAATAGTGATATATTAGAGAGTATTTATCTGAGGAAGGACAACTGAATAATGTATTTATTGTGTAATTACTCTTTTATTTCATTATAGATAATAACATAAGAAGAGATAGTTTAGTATAATAAAAATAGATTCTGAAACATATGAAAGACTTTCTGTATTTTTTCGTGAATTTGCTTTTATTTTTTAATACAAGAAAATTACGGAAAAAAAAGTTAATTCATACATTATAAATGAAAATCTTTAACGTGAAAGTTAACATTTCATAATACAATAATTAATAATTTCGTTTATTTAAGGACCTAACTTCAATTGCTATAGACACATTTTCACACAAAAAATATCCATAATGACTGTACCCGTCTTTCTAAATTCTAACGTGCGTTTCCAGAAAGTTGGAATCAGTTAGATTCGAACTTTGTACTTCATGTTTTTAAATTGGCGAAGTTACATCCGCGCTAGTAATGCTTAATGGCATCACATTATCACCTATATACTCTGCCCCACTTCCTTTGTGATTTTCCATTTACAATCGGTTGTAAAATAGTTTGAAAATGGTTAAAAATGAAATAAATATTTAATCCGTCAGCCGATTTGTACAAAAGTCTACAGAGTTTTTGCGACAACGGTTTATAACATATTTGCCATATGGGAGCTTAATTGGAAGGATCGTTTGTGAAATATTGTGTGCACTCACACGTACACATAAGTACACACACACACGCGCGCACGCACCATACTCATGCACACACACCGACACTCTTATACACAGACAAATCATGATTACAATACTTATTACTTACCCATCATACGTAGTATAGGGTAAATCTTGTAATCGTTTTGAAAATCGAATTTTTTGTTGACGAATTTACACGTTTCATACATTGGAGATTCCGAAAAACATATTTTTAGATTTTTTTTTGCTGTGTGTCTCTAAACGCTCTATCTCCCGAACAAATTGAGATCGAGACTTGAAATTTGGTATGTACTTAGTATGTAATAATGGGAAGAAGCTTATTGAATTTCAGTAACCTCGATTATTCGGAACTATTTTTTTTCGGACTCTCGAAACATTCGTTCTGATAAAAGGTATATAAAAATTTTCGAAATTGTTTATTTTAAGGAGTGAATATAAAAGACAATAAAAAACATAAATTTTGCGTAATGAATGAAGTCTATCGGATAATGAGTTGCCGAGATATTTGTAATACTATTTTCCACACTCTTCCATTTTTCATGACCCTGTATGTCATTCAAATTTCAATTCAAAGATATATTTTAATTGGAAAATAGACGCTTAATCCGACGCAGTAAACCGTTAGTTAATAGGATTATCATTTTTGGAGTTATAAGGATGTTTCTTTTATGCAATTCCGTAATAGAGCATTTAAAGTTTAGGACGTCATCCAGCCACGATTTTATTCGAATTGCAATGCATTTTATAAGCAGTTTACACATGTTCTAATTTCATATTTTATATTATGCATATCCATGATGGGTAAGTATTACGGTGACTCCCGTCGACTAGTTTCCTTACACGATCAATTCGGAAAGTAATAAATGCAAGTGTAATCGAATAAATAATTCATTTCCGTAAAACAAGTTTGCCAGACAGTATATATATATAAACTTATATAATCCAATAACACATTTCCTTACTCTAATAAAAAAAATATTTATTTGTCTAGCCAACAGGAAAATCGTGATATATTAGCCAGTATTTATCTGAGCAAAGACAGCTGAATAATGTATTTATTGTGTAATTACTCTTTTATTTCATTATAGATAATAACATAAAAAGAGACAGTTTAATATAATAAAAATAGATTCTGAAACATATGAAAGATTTTTTTTTATTTTCATATGTGCGCTTTTATTTTTTAATACATGAAAATTACGAAAAAAAAGTTCATTCATACATTATAGATGGACATCTTTAACTTAAAAGTTAACTTTTCAAAGATCTTTCAAGAATTTATCATTCACGAGGGCATAAAATTAAAAAAGAATGTTATAAAGTATTTAATTACAAAAGCCCTTATTATTAACTCATATTAATGATAATGGTTCATTGTATTTAATAGTTATTGCAAAAATTTTCATGCCACATGCATAATTTTAAAGCGACAGAGTTGCTTTCGTTTCTAATTAGAGATTTATGTGAGTGGAGTTATACGCGACAAGAACACGCAATTTCTGTTTAAAGTGAACTCCTGCATTGGGTCGGGTTACCCGATTTTACCCGAACCCACCACGCCCCACGGTTCGGCCTGATTAGGATTGACGCTCATTTTTTTTTGGTGCGGGTCGGGTTGACTTTAAATGTTTCGGGTTCGGGTGTGCTTCTGGTTGAGTTTCGATTTTTCGGGATGACCGGACATTTGAAAAGAAAGTTCAGCATATTTTTTAAATGAAGAATCTATTTTTTTTAATACTAATGAATATGTTCATTTTTATACAAAAACGATAAAATTGATGTTAGAGATATAATTATAAATAGATTTTTCGATAATAGTATTAAAATATGGATTAATTTTCCTTCACATTGGGTCGGGTTTTGGGTTGATCTTAAGCAGAATTTCGGTTCGGGTATCATTCGACCCGTTCAAGATTCTACGTCATACTGTCAGGTCATAGACCTAACCAAGAAACGGGGGGGGGAATGTTAAAGAGAGATAGGGATCTATGTTGGAGGTCCACAGCGACGGTCCTGGCTCATGTCACTTGTCGAATGAAGACATTAAAGGGATTACCATATGCTAGGAATTTATCTATGAATCTGGGGGTTCTGTTCGGGGAAAGGGACCTCCGTGGTATACGAAAAACATAGCAATATACAAGTCAAAAGGGATTATGTATATTTGGAGAGATAGTTTCCCTTAAGATATAAATTTTATAAGTAGGCGTGTGGATATGAAATTTAGGATTAACGTATTGGCCAATGAACATGAAACGGGATTTTGACTAGAGAATATTTTCCTCGGGGGAAAGAAAGAAAAAAGTGGATGAGTTTTTGGTGAGGGAGAGAATACACACTGTGAAGAATAATTCGGAGAGTGAAGAAGCGTGCAAATTTTCTCCCTCTGTTTTGACTCGGATTTTCAGAGTCCCGGTAGAGAGGAAAGGAAAAATGTAAGGCTTAAAATTAAGGCCTTTAATAGACTTAAATGAAATGTGCAAAGAGCGAGTGCTGCCTAAGAACGTGAAAAGCCATTTCCCGAGAATGATGCGCGAGGAAAAATTACTCAGTGCGAATCTCTAATGGAGAAAACCAGGTGAGTGAATGGAATCTTATATAAGGGTTAATTTTCGATACTCCAAGCAATCCTGTAAGGAAATAATTTGAGTTGAATATTGTTTAGAGCATCCCAGTCATATTAATTTCACGACATTTTATATTTTATTTTGCATATTGTTGAATCTAAGTAAATGTGAATTAGATGTTAATAAAAGTGGATCAATAACTTAAAATTTGATTCTTGTTTATTATGACTTAATTTTCAGAGTCGACCACGCCACGTTCCTGTCATATTGGTTATTGCGGAAATCATCTCTAAGATGCTACTTACATATATAAACGTCGGATATTTATTTATTTATTCATTTAATTATATAAAGAAGTGAGATGAATTCTGTGATAGAATAATCAAACAAAAGAAAGATAAACAGTGGTCGGACAATACTCGACCAAAACCTGACATGAAACTTTCGTCAACTCTCAACCCGATCCGAATCCGAATTATTTCAACCCAAACTCGATTACGCAACACGAAATAAAAAAAATTGATCCACAATTTACTTCAACTAGGCAAAATTAGTCTTTAGTCATATCTCTAAAATCGATTTTTTATCTAGAAAAAGGAATAAATAAAGATTTAATCATATTCAAATATATAGTTTTTCATCTGAAACAATACTCTGGACTTTCTTTTGAAAAATCGGGTTAACCCGATCACGTCACCAAAGAAAAAAAAATCAAGAATCAAAACTTGATCCGAATCATCCCGACCGAACCTTAACTCTAACGAGAAAATTAGCGCCAACCCGACCCAAACTAAACCGCTAATTGGCTCGGGAGCGGGTTACCTTCTCCGATTCAGGATCCAAAAAGGTCCTGCTATTTATAATAAAACAATTCGGAATGGAAATAAAGCATTGTTAAACGCAGCATTGTAAAAGAGATTACCAAGTCATTTTTTTACCCAATTTCTGTGTGTGTGTGTGTGTGTGTGTGTGTGTGTGTGTGTGTGTGTGTGTGTGTGTGTGTGTGTGTGTGTGTGTGTGTGTGTCTGTTTGTTTGTTTATTTGTTGGCCATGGCTAAATAAAACTATCTCACGTAGAGGTCTTCAAAGTTGTTTCTGGATAGACGAAGTCAAATTCTAATGTACCTGCGATTCCGATTTAGGATTTTTCGTTATTTTATATTACGGATTCTGATTTTATATAACGGAACAATTCGCGTATTTCCACGATTTTCCAAGTTCGCCGACGTTTTCGACCCACTCATAAAAGCAATCCAAATTCAATTATTTACTCCAATATAGTAAAAGTTTTCTCGGAATTCGTACAGCGATTTTTGATATTTTGCACGATTTTTTTTTAAAGTTCTTATTTCGCCGAAAATGAGAAGTTTGTTTTTTATTAACCAATATCTATTTGATACTTTATTCATCGAATTATATATTTTACATCTCTGTAGGGAACAGAAATCTCTGTATGCAACTGTTGTAAATCATTAAATATATATGTGTAAAATAAGAAATAGTGTTTTTTTTTTCTTAATAATTATTAAATGAAGTGAGACCACCGATTTAAAATCTGAAACGCAGCAAAGGAAGAGACCAAAAAATTCCATGTTTTGTTTTCTAAGTAACTTCTTTATATATAAAAAAATCCCTGACGGCTTGGCCTACAGGCACAGGTAGATTTCGAATACGCAGACCGTGGGGTGCCTGTTTGTTGGGAATTGCGAAAGAAATGACCTTTTTGTCATGATGCGGCAGTTGGAACCGCCTACTTCGAAACCTAACTTGTTTGCAGGTGGAACCAGCATGGATTTTTTTTTTCATTTATTTATTTATTTTGCTATAAGAGTTGGTCCTATAAAAAAGTTGTCAATATAAAAGTTTTAGATAATATTAAGAGGATTTATAATAAATTTAAGCGGATTTTAAATCTTCGGAATTGACGAAGTTACGAATTTTTTTCTTCTAAAAACCCCCCTCCCCCCCCCCCTTGGAGCCATTTTTATTTATATAAAAAATCTGTCATACATGAATTTTCGGCCCTTCTCCTAGAAGTAATAATAACTTCAAACGGATTCGATACGTATCATAATTAAGAAATTATGGGCGTTTTTCTGTTTTCACAACCCCCACCCATCCCCTCCTAGTTCGATTTTGCCCATTAACGAACTTGACCGGGATTTTATGCCCCTTGATTTTATGTATCAGTTCCGAAAAGATGCGGGAGTTGGAACCGCCTACTTCGAAAAATAACTTGTTTGCAGGTGGAGCCGGCAGGGATTTTATTTATTTATTTATTTATTTATTTATTTTGCTATAAGGGTTGGTTCTATAAAAAATTGTCAATATAAAAGATTTAGATAATATTAAGAAGATTTATAATAAATTTAAGCGGATTTGATATCTTGTGAATTGACGAAGTTATGAATTTTTTTCTTCTAAAACACCCCCTTGCCCCCCTCCCTTGGGGCCATTTTTAATTATATCAAAAATCTGTCATACATAAATTTTCGGCCCTTCTCCTAGAAGTAATAATAACTTTAAACGGATTCGATACGTATCATAATTAAGAAATTATGGGTTTTTTTCTGTTTTCACAAAAAGCCCCCCCCCCACCCTTGGTTGGATTTTGCCCATTAACGAACTTGACCGAGATTTTATGCCCCTTGATTTTATGCATCAGTTTCGAAGAGATCTGTGCAGAATTATTGCAGTTATCGTGTCCATAAAAAAGTGACATAGATAGATAGCTATATAAACTTTCGAACTGGGCGTGGTTTTGGGTTCTGGGAGTCATGATCGGTGTAGATCTGCAAAATTTTTTCAAAATTCCAACTTAGGTGAGAATGTAATAGGTAGTATTTCTTACAAAATCTACCTAAAACCCGTTAGTAAGAAGTTTGTTTGGAAAGACCAACCAGCATAGCGAAATATATTTAAAGTAATCGAAACGGTGAGGTAGTTTTAGGCATATTTAAATTTACTATTCCTGGGCTCGAGCAACACCGCGCGTGTTTGCTAGTTTCAGAAAAAAATTAAACGCTACTAATTTTTCTATCAAAATAATTGATTTATTAAATTTTTATTTGATTCATTATTATGGTAAATTTTTAATTTGTCAAAATTACTTTTATTTGTTAACAAAATGACTGTTATAGGTGTCGCATGTATTGAAAGTTTTCGTATGTAAGTATAGTACATGTATGTAAGTTTGTAAAATGGATGTAGATATGTAGGATTTACGTGTAATATATAAGAAACAAAAGGATGCATTGAAGTATGATGATGATTTATTAAGTATGGATAATTAGCTTGAAGGTAATTAAAAATTTTTAAAAATACTTATTAATCTTATATATTCTAGCACATAGATATAATTTGCCAATAAATCTGATTGTTATTTATTTATTTTATTTTTTAATATTATTGTGTATTGGTATAAACTTTCATTAAATAATTTTGTTTTGAAAAAACTCTTAAAACAACTTCCATAATCTAGATGAAATGCTTTGAAAGCCAATTTTCAAACAATAGTGATTAGGCGGATGATTTAACTTAAGACGCAACGAAATTCAAACATTTCTAAAAAAGTAAAATATCGAATTTTACTGTTTCGGTAAATTTGAAATCGAAAAAGAAAATTTCAACGATATATTGTTATATCACTTTATGGCTTTTTCGGAGATTTGTAGCTTTACTCTGCAGCTGTTTCACTGAAGTTATCTCATACCCCTGCAGGCTCTCCTAAAAATGGACTTAACGTTTTTAAAATTAAGTAACAAATAAACTGTGATAGCTATTAAAGTTCAGATTAATCTCTGTAATCGGGAATTGATTTATTACGCTTTTCTTTTTATTCCAATTATTACCTATAGATGACAGTGTGCTCTTTAAAATTCTCAGTACACTCAAACTAAAGCATAAAAATGTCTCAAAGATCACCCAGGTTTCAATTTTTTTTTTTTTTTTTTTTTTTTTTTGGGGGGGGGGGGGGGGCGGGTTATTCATTAATTACGTCACGGAAATTTCGTAGTTTCTTAACCTTCTCTCCACCTATGTTACGGATTGTCACATTCATACCCTCTCCCTATCTGTTGTAATGTAACGTTTTCTGTAACTTTTAATTAAGAGTTAATTTTAAAGCTAATATACGATCCATTACTAACTGATATAAATTTTATAAAATACTATAAATATTATAAATATACTTGATTCTACCTGTATAAAAAAATAATGAAAATTAAAAAAATAAATAAAAATTAAAAAATATTTTTTAATGAACTTTATATGCTGCTTGAAAATAATACCTACTTAATTGATTTTGTATATTAGATTTGACACCACGTCAATTCCTCCCCTCCCCCTGTCACACCATGTCACATTTTGTGAACCCCTTCTTCTGCTTTAAGTGTGACGTAATTAACGAATGATCCCTTAGCTGTTGAAAGGCCAAACAAAATTGTTCACGTTTTGAAATAGCAAGGTTATTTTAAAGTGTTTTACATTTTGCGACAGTGTAGTACCATCTACCGACGAAATTTGGAACTAAAACAATGAAGTGTATTAAATAAATTCCAGACTTCACCCGTATACACTCCTGCAGGAATAACTTCAATACAAGTCACCGTTTATGCTTCTAACTGTATTTTTAAAATGTTCAGTTCATTTTTTAACACACTGTATATAAGAAATTTATTTATGCTACGAATAAATAGACAATTTCGCAACCTGTCATACAGAAGACTTTCTAAATATAATCCCCGTTAGGAGAACAAAAGCTCCAAAACTTTTTCTAATAGCATTCCCATCCATCATGTCTTGAATAATGTCAAACCCCGCGAGATTTATAGAGGCAGTTTTCAGATAATTATAAAGCAATGAAAAGTTAAACGAAGAATTCCCTAGTTTATTTTACCTTGTGTGTAAAAATATTACTTCGATTGTTATATTTAACAAAATTTTTTATTTTTTACTAAAGGATTTGCAATGACCTTTTTGGTTAAACTAAAATTAAATAAAACAAAGCGATTTTTCATTCAAAGTTTTTAAACAAGCTAATTACATTTTTTTTAAGTTACCTATAATCTATAAGATATTCAGGAGTACTTTATCCAGAATTTTGTAAATTCATCTAGAAAAACTATTTCGGTTGTCGGAAAATAGATTTTGAGATTTTTTAACACTTTCGAACATAGTTGAAAAGTGTGTATGAATTCAGTTTGTATGGCCGTCTGTCTGTTTGTGTACTCAAGTACTCGGATTGCTACGTAATTGCTTTATGTTATTGAGGCTTGTTATTACGTGTTTGGTATTGAAAATGAAGTGTGTAACATGCTGCATGTACAATTCGTTTACAGGGGCATTCAAAATAATATCATTATATTACTGTCTGTAAAAAAAAATTATCAGTGTATTTTAATAATATATTATAATTGTATTTTAATAATATATTATAATTGTATTTTAATAATATATTATAATTGTATTATAATTGTATTATAATGTATTTAATTAATAATGTATTAATTATTACCATTTCAAACATATTGAAATTGATATGCATCTCTGAGGGCCACTGAAAGATGCTATAGAATATCGTGCCCATAGCATTATCGTTCATTTACATGGTTACCCAATATATATTTGTTACAGTACAATGAATAATAATTATTGAAAGTGTGTTGCAAGTGGTTGCAAGTGTGGAATGCGTTTTCAAATTGAGCTGTTTTTCGCAGAAAGAAAAATCATGCATTATGTATAGATTATGAAACACTTTCCAGCACTTTCAAAATACTGTAATAAAACTTCACTTGATACTTGTTGTGTACAAATACTATAGATCATATACAGTCTGCACAAAAGATTTCGACTAATTTTTTGCTTATTGACGGAAATTTCTGAAAGGGAATTTTCAACTCTGTTATCCCTTTCCAAACGAAATTAAATTTTTGAATGTTATGTAGTATATATACAAACATATCGATATCTACAGGGATTGACAAAAAAATCGGATATTTTTTCAATTATAGATGGCAATATGTAAAATTGGGTTTTCAAATGTATACTGTATTTTGAAGATTAATTAATTAATTAAATATAACATAATCAATGAGGTGGACGAAATGAATTACTTTACACAAGTTAATTCACATCACTACACAAGTATTTACACATGACACATAACAGAACTACATCTACATTCTATGGGTACTGCAGTGAAACAATAACATCTGACCGATAGGTGGCAGTACTGACTGGAGAGACTTATTCCTGTGGTGCTGCCATCTAGAGTTTATTATTAAAAGTAAAACACCATAAAATGTATTATGCGTTTTTAAAATTGTTTAGTTAGACGTCATCTTTCTCTTTATTAAACGGAGAAGTTTTATATACTTCTTTTTAATTGCTAAAAGGTGTAAAATAAAAAGATTGTAAACAGTAAAATAGGTTTTATTAGACTGTTGACGTATGTTTCAGCTCAATCTGAGCCATTATCAAAACAATTTTTTTTTAACTGCACGGTCTATGAAGTTATTTGAAACCCAATCATTTAATTTTTCACGTACTTTTAAAAAATTACACACGTTAATTTTATTTTTAACTTGGATATTTATTTCCATATTTATACCCATGGAGTAACTCGAGCTACAATTTTGCAAATTAAATGATGCTGCATCGTATTTTTACGTGTTACAATCTCTATGGTGTCTGTTATAATGAATTTATAATATAGATTGAAAGGGAAAATTATTTTACTTTCATTAAAATTTATTTGGATGGTTTCTTCACGATATAATCTTGCCAGGGCTGTAGTTTTTCTATTATACTTAATATCATCTATATGCTCCTTTTTTCTGTAATTAAATTTTCTGCTTGTCATGCTAATAAAGTAATTCTTTGATCCGTTTTCTTTAATAAATGGTATTTCATGTACTCCTGAATAATTCTCATAGTAGGTCAAAGAAGTTTTGTTACAGTATTCTGAATGCCTTGGAAATTGTTTCATAATCTATTATTTTTCTTTCCTGTGTGACATTGTTAAAGGACCGCGCACAAATTATATGGTATCGTGAATACGGTGGGAATTGACTGGAGCTTTGATATATTGTAAATCATGCTATGCTGATCAAATGTTTTAATGGACTTATAATGGATCTTATAAATGGCTAGTTTCGATGTGGTGACTGCCTAAAGATTTCATTTCATATTATGGCGCAGGATGTGTGCGCTATCTTTTGTTATTCGCTATCCTTTATTATATATATTATACGTTTAAGTATAAAATTCTGCATTGTTTTGTGAAAACAAGTAACAATTTAGTATTTATTTCAGTAACATCGGTTATATATCTGATTTTTAATAACTGTTAAACAATGACAATCTAATTCTAATTACTGGTAGTTAATGATCAATGACCAATGTCTGATCGTTCATGACTCATGACCCCATATCATTTGTTCATGACCATGCTCAACTATTTTCTTATTTCATCAAAAGAAGTATAAAGAAAGCAGTATAAAATCAATTATAAATTGTAGTGTATCTATTTCATGATATCATAATATGAATTAAGATCTTTCTACAGTCGTAGCATTATCAGGATTGTATCCATTGAGACATTTGATCAGCATCGCGTGATCTACAGCATTCTAAAATTTCCGCCAATTCCATTGGGATCACATTTCCATATACAGGGTGATTATAAAAAAACCATCCCGATATATGAGCCCCTAACTATCATACCGTTCACAGAAACTGAATGAAAGTTTGATTTAAAGTATTTTGAGGTATGCGCTCAAGAATCATATGAAAGATAACAGTTAAATTCTAACAGTTACGGTTACAGTGACAAAATTTCGAAAATTTCAAATGGCACACCTACTTTTTTTATTGGAATGTGATCTTCATAGTGAAAAATCATAAAAAGCGTTGGAACGGTACCTGTAACACAAAAATCGCCGCTGCTAGACAAACTAAGAAGAATAGTGAAAACAACCAATAAGGACAGAGAAGCAACAGAAAACAAAACATTTTATTGTGTTTCATACATTTTCCATTTTACCCGTGACGACACTTTACATGCGGCAGATGGTGGATAGCAATGAACAATAAAATGTTTTACTTTCTGTTGCTTCTCTGTCCTTTATTGTTTGTTTTCACTTTTCTTCTTACAAGGAGAGTGCCAAGCTTGGTAATCACAGATTTTGATTATTTTTATATATGTTGTAGGGTAGAAGCCCCTTAGTCTCGGGTTCAATGGATTTTATACAACGCTCCTTAGTTCTCGAGAAATGGGGGGTCTAATATTATAACACAACTTAAATACTTACTTTGTTAAGAAACAACTGCGTTGATTGTAGCTCAGTTGGTATGGCGTCTGCTCGTTGTTCACAGGTCACGGGTTCGATGCCGGAACATGCTACGTTTGTTTTTCTCATTTTTTTAAAAAATAAATAGACTTGTAATTATAATTTAATGATCTCAAAAAAAATTGTTAAAATAATTAATTTTTAATTTAGCATGTTTGATTTTTAAACCATTATTAAATATTTCTCATCATTTAAAGAGCTATTATATTCGAATTATAGAATTCTTCTCCCATCGCAATAGAAAACAACGATATTTCAGATGCTAGATTATTTGTTAAAAATTCATTGTTTTACAATAAAATTTTACAGTACTTCAACGCATTTGTGACATCACTTTTCCGATTTTCATTGAATCCCAACACTTCAGATTGATCTTGTAAACTACAGCTTGCTTCTTCCATTTTTATACAATTATGAGCTGTTATAGAATGATACGCACTTGTGCGATAAAGATTGAAAACAAAAACCACTTAACTGCATCAAACTAAAAAAAAAGAAATAACCAAAGCCTGTAGTGGCGCCCTCTGGTTACAATAAAATAAAACATAAATATGTTGTAATTTATTTTCTTATGCTAATGTTTAATATAATTATGCTTCTTACTTTAAAAACAGAGTAGTATTATCATCGCATTAACTTCCCTTGTTAAGACAATTTATAAATGATGTTTCTTTATAATCACGAATTGACATAATTGTTCAATATCGTTGCATTGATATAAATTGCATTTTAAAAGTGATTTTTAAAAAAATCAAAAACGCTGAATTAAAATGTAATTATATTAACAAAAATTTTATTGAGATAATTAAATTATAGTTACAAGTATATTTAAAAAAAAATGAGAAAAACAAACGTAGCGTGTTCAGGCATCGAACCCAGGCCCTCGGAACAACGAGCAGACGCCATACCAACTGAGCTACAACCGACACAGTTATTTCGTTACAAAGTAAGTATTTAAGTTATGTTATAATATTAGACCCCCCATTTCTCGAGAACTAAGGAGCGTTGTATAAAATCCATTGAACCTGAGAGTAATGGACTTCTACCCTACAACATGAATAAAAATAATCAAAATCTGTGATTACCAAACTTGGCACTCTCCTTGTTAGTCTGTCTAGCGCCGGCGATTTTCGTGCAACAGGTACCTTTCCAACGCTTTTTATGGTTTTTCACTACGAAGATCACATTCTAATAAAAAAAAAGTAGGTACTGCCATTTGAAATTTTCGAAATTTTGTCACTGTAACCGTAACTGTTAGAATTTGTTGTTTTTCACGGGATTCTTGAGCGCATACCTCAAAATACATTAGGCCAGAATTTCATTCAGTTTCTGTTAACGGTGTGACAGTTATGGGCTCATATATCGGGATAGTTTTTTTATAATCACCCTGTACATAATTAGAACGTGGTTATTCTTCTTTATTAATACAGTGGTGGACATAATTATAAGACACCTACCTAATTTGGCACACAGTGAAAGAAAAGATTCAGAGCTTAAAAATGCTTTATCAAATACGACAAAAACATAAATTTATTCTGTTATCACACGTAATTGTTTTACAGAAATGATATTTTTATAGAGTTTAATAAAAAAAAATTAAAAATACCATGGACAAAATTATAAGACACCCTAACATTTTAATTAAAACACCTGCTTTTATTCGAAATATGCAAATTTTCTACACGCTGTTGTGACGTCAGCAGTTAACTAAAGTAGACGATAACCGACTTCACGCATTTAGAAACATGCCACGAGGTACAGAATTAAAATAAAGTGAAATTCGCGAAATTTGGAGATTAAATGGAAATGGTGCTTCAGTTAATAATATTTCAAAAGTTATTAAACGCTCTAGATGTGAAATTTCAAATGTTTTGAAAAGCGGAAGTAATGGATCGGTGATTAAAAGATCTGGACGTACTCTTTGCTTGTCTTCGAGAGACAGACGCCATGTGCTTTCGCTCGCTACACAGAATTAGATGACCACTACAGGCATTACAAATGCTTTGACACTGAATTGTTCAAGGAGAACCATTCGCGGGGTGTTGCATATGCCTTCCTATGTGAAATTAAAAAAATTTAAGAAAAAACCACCGCTTCTAAGGCGGCACAAAATGGACCGTTTATACTTCACTAAACAAACTATGACCTGGACCTCCAAATAATACTCTGTATTATTTTCTGATGAAAAAAGTTTAACCTGGATGGTCCTGGTGGATTTCACTATTATCGGCATGATTTACGAAAGTCTCCTGATGTACAAATGAGTCACCAAATGGGTGGAGGCTCAGTAATAGTTTGGGCTGGTTTTTCGAGTCAAGGGAAAACCGATATCGTTTTTGTGCATTCAAAAATGAATTCCGAAAAGTATAAGAATCTTCTTAAAGATCAACTAGCCATATGCGGTGAACTTTTTTGTGACGAAAACTACATTTTCCAGTAGGATAACGCGTCGATTCATACATGACACGTAACAAAAAAGTGGCTTTCAGAGCAAAATATCAATGCTCTTCCGTCGCCTTCTCGCTTCCCAGATTTAAATCCCATCGATAACTTGTGGGGGATCTTAGCACGTGAGATTTAATCGAAATGGGAGGCAGTTTACATGTGTCCAAGACCTAAATACTGCTATAAAATGTGCTGGGGCATTCTGTACCACGTGGCATGTTTTTAAATGCGTGAAGTCGGTTATCGTCTGCTTTAATTAACTGCTGACGTCATAACAGCGTGCAGAAAAATTTGCACATTTCGAAAAAAAGCAGGTGTTTTAATTAAAATGTTAGGGTGTCTTATAATTTTGTCCATGGTATTATTAATTCTTTTTATTAAACTCTATAAAAATATCATTTCTGTAAAACAATTACGTGTGATAACAGAATAAATGTATGTTTTTGTCGTATTTGATAAAGCATTTTTAAGCTCTGAATCTTTTCTTTCACTGTATGTCAAATTAGGTGGGTGTCTTATAATTATGTCCACCACTGTATCTGCTTCAGCGTGTTTTATGTAACGCATACAAATCATTCACGCTAACCTACTCCATACACAACATACGTTTTAGTCTTTCCTTCTATCAGTAATGTTTAACTCCAAATTTAAACTAGTTGTAATGACCTGTATTATCGTTGCCACCTCTGACGACTGCATTTTCTTTAAATAAAGACATTTCTTGTCTTATTTGGTAGCAGTGGTTTAGTGGTAGAATAGGGTTTGTTGTGGATTCTATTAGCATTCATCCTCTCGCTCACGAATTATAAAACAAATAATTCGCTCGCCATTATGTCGCTCACCGGCAAGAAAATTAACACA
Organism: Maratus michaelseni; assembly: GCA_963931845.1. Taxonomy (NCBI): domain Eukaryota; kingdom Metazoa; phylum Arthropoda; class Arachnida; order Araneae; family Salticidae; genus Maratus; species Maratus michaelseni. Next base: position 32,636,328 of record OZ007592.1, read on the forward strand.
ACTCAAAAATACTACATTTCACAGGAGAAGCGAAAAAAATATTTGCATTTATTTCCCTGTAACATAAATTTACAGCACTTACCCCTGAATGCAGTTGTGAAAACGTAAAATAATATGAATCAAGAAGTAGAAGTGATAGGGGGAATTGAGCAAATTTAAACATTCCTCTCAATTTGCTCCCTTTCTGTGGTGGAAAATTGACATATTGGGTAATCTAGCGATTTTCCGGATAACTACATTTATGACACGTTTCTTGTAGAAAGACGCAATAATACGGAAAATGAAATTTCTGGTTTTGTGTCACTTTTCTTGTGTGTTAGCGGTGTGTATTGATATTTACTTAAAATGGTGTTCGAGAATAAAAAATATTTATTTAATAAGAATAAAAGTTATAATTTTTCTAACTGAGCGAAAAATTTACAGCCCGGGAATCGAAGCAAGTTACTTTTTAGGCTTAAATTGCGAATGCTCTATCACCTGAGCCACTTGTGTGGCGCAGTAGGCGACACAATTTACTGACACGTTTGACTGTGACATCTGGTCTAACATTTCGGATATTACCGGAACTAGGGTATGCAACCCGGGCTTTCCGGGATAGAGAATACATGTGAAAACCATTTATTTTGTTATTGAAAGCTCTAATATATTTTTTACATTTAATATATTTTTTATATTGCCCCCTAACAGCACCAATGAGCATTTTTATATGAAATATGTCAATCATATATTCAAATAAAATTTTAATATTTATTAAAAGTGGTAATTTCGTATTGGCCTTATGTTAGATGTTAATAACCGAAGAAATCGCTAAAAATATCATTATCATCTAGAGCTGTTTTTTTTAAAATTCGTATAATTTCAGCACTTTTAAGCGATTATTTCGATTACAATGTCTGTTAAATTTGTGTTTTCTTTATACTATTTTATTTATTTCTTAATAAAGTTTTAATTTCGTTATTGAATATTAGCTGGAAACAAATGCTGAACTTTTTCTATTATTTTAAGTGCAAACGGATTCATATTTTGTAATCGTCTGCAAGCGATATAGATACATTTAAAAAATCATGTTTGAAATTTTATTTAAATGCTAAATTACATCAGTCAAGTAAGATACAGTTTTCAAACAAATTGCATTGGAAAGCAGATTTTTTTTCCTATATAATGGTGTAAAAAATGAAAATGTGCGATGTTTAGAAATTTTAAAAATTGCAGTAGCAAAAATCGCAAAGCCGATTTTTCATCGTCTAGTGTTGCCATTCGTAAAATGACGTCAGCGTTACACACGGACACGTTTGTCCGTTATAATATACATATACGAAAAAGCTGCTCCCTGTATTCGCTTCTTCAACAAATATTTAGACCATCAACTTCTTGGTCTTGGGCTGTCATTTGTTGGCGAAAATTAATAGAAATTTCAAGCCATACATGAAATCTGACAGCTTCAGAGATGTCACTCAAAATAAAAGTTAGTCGGAAGAAGTTTTCAAAAAACGGTGTTTATGACTTAAATTAGGAGCCTCATAGGATATATAGGTAAGCGAGAGTATTAGGCATCCTAAATAAATTTTATTTTCTTAAAAATTTTTAACGATTGTCACACTTATCATTAGCAAAACATTAAAAATATCTGACTTCTTCCAATTTCCATTAAATTAGAAAGCTATATCAACAACTGTTAAGAAATATTTAGAACAAATATTAATTAATACCTTATTTAAAATTTAATAATTTGTAATTTAATTTTCTAACTAATGGGGTTTTTAACACTTTCCAACGTAGTTGAAGAGTGTTTATGAATTCGGTTTGTTTATCTGTCTGTCATATGCCCATGCTCTAACTCGCGTAAATATACTCGTATTGCCTTGATATTGATATATGTTAGAGGGGTTTACTAAATTTTTAACGATTGTCACGCTTATTATTAACAAAACATTAAAATATTCACCTTCTTTCAATTTCCATTAAATTGGAAAGCTATACCATCAACTGTTAAGAAATATTTAGAACGAATATTAATTAATACATATTTTTTAAAATTTATTCATTTGCAATTTAATTTTCAAACTAATCGGGTTTTTAACACTTTCCAGCATAGTTGAAGAGTGTTTATGAATTCGGTTTGTCTATCTGTCTATCTGTCTCTCTGTCGTCTGTCTGTGCTCTAACTCGCGTAAATATGCTCGGATTGCCTTGAAATTGATATATGTTAGTGGGGTTTACTATGGCATGTTTGGTATTGAAAATGAAGTGTGTAGCGTTTGCGGTTCTTTTACAGGGATACTCAAAAGAATTCTTTTATATTACGGTCTATGTGGAAAAATCGTTTGCGTTGTATTTTAATGATGCCACACTATTTTAAACCTATTCAAATTGATACAAGGTGCCTACTATAGGGTATGACATGCATATATTGCATCGTTCATTTACAGGTACACTCAAAAGAATTTAGTAACAGTACTGTCTATGAACAATAATTGCTGAAAGTGCATTTTCAGTTGAGGTACGCGTGTTTATATGTAACTAATTTTTTGCACATTAATTGGTGCATATAAATTATGTTATTCAAATAGAGGACTGTTCAAACGATCTCACGTGCATTTCCATTTATTGATGGAAATTGTTGAAAGGAAAATTTCATTTGTACTATGTATTTCCTAACATTATACATACAAATATATAGATCATATACAGGACTGCACAAAAGAATTTGGATATTTTCACTGACTATCTATATTATAAAGGACAAACATGTCCGTGCGTAACGTTGAAGTCATTTTGCGAATGGCAACACTCGACGACGAAATTTCGGTTTTGCGATTTTTGATACTGCAATTTTTTTAATTTCTAAACATCGCACATTTTTCATTTTTACATTGTTATATAGGAAAACAAAGTCTACATTCAAATGCAATTTGTTGAAAACTGTTTTGCTTACTTATTTATTTAAACTAAATTCCAAGCATGATTTTTGAAAAAAATCTATCTCTATCGCTTGCAGACGATTACAAAATATTAATCCGTTTGCACTTTAAACACTATAAAAATTTAGTATTTGTTTCCAGCTGATATTTTATAACGAAATTAAAACTTCCTTAAGCAATAATTAAAATAGTATAAATAAAACTCAAATTTAACAGACATCTAATCGAAATAAGCGCTTTAAACTACTGAAATTGACAGAATAATAATTAAAAAATAATAATAAAACTGCTGTGGGTAACACAATTTTTAGCGATTTCTTCGGTTATTAATTTCTGGCACAACGCTAACACAAAATTACCGTTTTTAATAAATTAAAAAAAAATTAATATATAATTGACATATTTCATATAAAAATGCTCTTTGGGTTGTTAGGGGGCAATCTAAATATATATATATATATATATATATATATATATATATATATATATATATATATATATATATATATATTAAATGTAAAAAATCTATAATAATTTTAAATAAAAAAATAAATGGTTTTGACAAATATTCTATACCCCAGGAAGCCCGGGTTGGATGTCCTAGTTGGTAATAATTGTTGAAATTGGGTTTTCATATATGTTACGTGTTTTCTAATTTTTTTATTTAGTGTTACATTTATTTACAATCACAATTGTTCATTCAGCCCGTTATTGTATTTAACTTGGTTCGTCCAGTATAATTGGATAGCCTTTGTGATTGACATTGTAAACCTTGAGAGTTAATTTTCAATAGTGAGGGGTCTTCTTCCCGGGTGGTCCTTCCAGGCAACGCTCCCTGTGCTGGGGCCTTGCCGCATAGTAAACGAACCTGCTGGGCGGCTTTAGTTGAGCTTAAGCTGAAAGGTAGACCTCCCTGCCCGGTTTGACCTTCATCTTGCTTATTTAGTAAACTGGGAAGTTTTGTTACAGCCTGAATGTGTTTTGAAACTGTTTCATAATCAATGCTGGACGCAGGATTTTTTGTTCTTGCTTAACTATTAATTTAAAATTACTATTTTTGAAAACCTACGCGTATCTAACACTTCTTTTTCTAAACTTCTATATCTACACATTTATTTGCAATACAAACTAATCAATTAACGTTTTTCTATTAAAATAAATGCTGTTATGTAACATTTCTAATTTAAATTACAATTCATTTATTGAGTTCTTTAGAAAGTGCTGAGACGAAATATTTATGGGAATAGATATTAATCAATGGAAGAGGAGAAATTAATTAATTTTTAAATTAAAATGTTGAAAGGAGAGAGTCTTTTAAATTCGTTACGCAATAACCATCAAAATGATATCCGTAAAATTAGTTTTGGTGTTTTTATGAATCGTTTTATACTTATAAATTAAATAAAGAATTATACGTCTGAGTAAAATAATTAATTAAATTTTTTTATGAAAATTAAACTTAATTAATTTATTTATTTCAATTTTTCTATAAATAAGCAATCATATATATTATTTCTCCTGTCAACATCCCTTTTTCAAAGAAAATATGAAACTCAGAACAACGAATGAGATACCATATGAAAGGTTTTAGAACCGGTTTCTGACATAGCCCACTTAACAATTCGTTAAAACATGTTTTTGATTAAAATTTGCCGAAATTAAAAAATTAAATCGGCATTGTTTTCATGAAAGAAATGAAAGGTTTTCCTGAAATTATTGTTGCCAAAAAAAATAAAATACCACATTATATGATGCTCAGCAATTATTATAAAAAACACCGCACGGGTTTATTTTATACTTATGATTAAAAAGCGAAATTGAAATTGAAATGTTTAGATTTATGTCCCATGTTAGATTTAAGTCCCATGTTTTTCCCGAAGCTGATGACGTCATCCTCTAATGCAGTCAAAATACGATTGTTAATTTTTTTTAAAGCGCATGCCTTTAGCGATCTTGGATCAGTTTTTAGTCTAACTTTGATGGAATAAGTTAGATGATATTCTGGCTGGACTAACAACTAAATGTTGTTTGCAGATATTTTTATCCTTGCTTTTCCTTTAGAAGTTTAAACCTGCATCTAATAAATATTACATATTGATAAAAAATGATACTTCTCTATTATCCCGTCGACCACTTTTCATAACAAAAAACTATCGCCAAGCTGTAAAGCCATTGGAATATAAATAAATAAATAAATAAATAAAATATAAGAATTTAAGGACACAATTGTTATTTTAATTAATAAAATAACTAATAAATCAGTAAAACATAATGAAAAATACACGCAAATGTCGAATGTAAAACCACTAGATGACGTAACAAACACGCATAATGCTTCTGACATCAAGTAAATGGGACTGCATTTTTGGCGTTTAATCTTACAGTTTGGCGGTAGTTTTTTCTTATGAAAAGTGGTCGACGGGATAATAGAGAAGTACCTAAAAAATATTAGATTTCAGTGCGAAATCTTCGCACGGGCCCTCTGGTCATATATTTTATTTATGTTGTCAACATCCCTTCTTCCATGAATTTACGAAACGCACAACAACGAATGGTGTATTATTCGTAAGATTTTTGAAGTGGCTTCTGACATAGTACACACATTTCATTAAAACATGTTTTTTGATTAAAATTGCTGTTAATTAAAAATTAAATCGGCATTGTTTTTATAAATCAAATGAAAGGTTTTCCTCAAATGAGTGTTGCCACAAAAATAAAATACCGCATTATAGGATGCTCAACAATGATTATATAAAATAATAATAATAATAATAAGTACAAAAAATATAGAGTATAATTTCTCCGCACAGGATTACTTAATATTTATGGTTAAAAAGCAAAATTAAAATTGAAATGTTACATCATTGATCGATAGAAATTTTCGAAAGACATCATTGATCGATAGAAGCAGTGGTATTTCACGTGTAGAATAAAAAGTATGCTTTGTTTATCAGATTAAATGGTATTTTAAATGCATTCCATTATTATTCTTTGTTCCATGTGTTTCAAAGAGCGGATGACGTCATCTTTTAACGCAGTTAAAATACGATTATTAATTTTCTTCTCGGACGTGCCTTTTCCTAACTTGAATCAGTTTTTACTGTAACTTTGATGGAATAATGAAGACAAAATTCTGGGTTGACTAATGTTGTTTGCAGTTATTTTTATCCTTAATTTTTCTAGAGAAATCTAAAAAATATTAGATATTGCTAAAAAATATTAGACTGCAGTGCGAAATCCTGGCACGGGTCCACTGGTTTTAAAAAATGATAAAAATAATGAAACAGGATCGACAACATAAGTGGGAATCGTTGTTTATATTTTGCATTATTTTGACTCTCTAGCATTTTTAGGTTAGTTCGTAATTATATAAATACGTAGCACCTGTAGTTGTCGTCTGGTCCGTCCATCTGTCCGCATATAACAACGGAAAAACTAACCAACCGAATGGTTTGAAATTTAATATATAGAATCGTTGCAGAATTTTGTCGACTCATTTCAAATTCTATGAAAATTGAATCCAAACTTAAAAAGATATTAATAAAAGATTTCTTCATTCTATTAAATTCTTTCATACGTAATACGATAATATTCGTAATTCAATAATATTCCATGATAGGGTTGGGTTGGGTTGATTATTGACGGCCAATTATCTACACTTGGGATATAGGCCCGGGGGGAGTGCCCTTCGTGGGGGTCTTTCTAAAGGAACCTAACCCGTATTTACGCATGGATAAATCCACGGCTCGAAGAAAACCACGAAAACTCCGAACAATTAGGCCGACGGGCGCGATTGGGAACGAACCCAGCACCTCCCGTCTACCAGCTTCGAGAGCAGAACCTCTCAGCCACTTATTCCATGATAGGTAATGATTCTAGGTTGCCATTTAAATCTACGTCCCATTTAAAATGAAGTCATATTATTTCCATATTACCGAATTTAAAAACCGAAATTGTATACTAAAATTGTTTAATTATAGCAATCATGTATTCTACCGACTGTTTTTTAGATAGATGATTCCGGAGAAATAGATATTAATTGAAAAAGAGCCTGAATTATGGATTTCAAGTTCTGAAATTTTCAAAGTTAGCCTTAAATTTCCCATTGGAATTTTCAGTCAATGTCACCAAAAGATAAAATATTGCCAACTTGAAATGTGCTTATTTTATTATGGTAATAAATTGTATCATAATAACAGATGATATAATTGATTTCACTGAAATAATAACGATGATTTTTTACATTGCCTTGTATTGGATATTTGCGCATAGTATAATTTTAATGTAACAAAATTGTAATGAATTGTTTGTAAAAGTGTATTGAAACTTAATTTCATAAAATAAAATTAATATCTATATAATATGAATATCTGCACTATAAAATAAATTTTGTATTCATGCATTTTTGCATTAGAGTGCAACAGCTATTGCACCAAGATCTGAATATTTATAAAAAACTAGTTATAGTATGAACGAACTTCCTTTTCACGTTTGAAGTACAATTTCCAGCTTGTTTAAACATGCTCTTTTTGCTCTATTACCCCTTTTAAGTACACTGTAAAAAATGACAAATGTTTCTTAATCAAGGAAATTTAATATGGCCACTAATAAAAATGTACAAAAACCTCCTCCGAAATATCCACAATTCCAAAAACGTTCGTTTGCTTCAGAAACCCCAGAACATATTTTTATAAAATCAACATTTCTTTTGCTGCAACGGATTTTTGGAAACATGTCCGAGTTTTTTTTTTCATTTTTATAATGAATTGATTAACTTACCGAAATCGGAATATCGGTTTTTAGGATACTATTAATACTCAAGTAAACATTTTTATGTTCAACAAACATGTTTTGCAGACAAAAATGATAAATTAAAACTATTAATATTAATATTAGAATTAATATTAGTTTGTCGTTATTCCATGTATAATTTCAACGAAATGTGCAGGCATTTCGAAAACTGAAACACACGGAGGATTAAAAAAAATGAAGCAAACTAATAGATTTTCAGGAAGTTGATTTGTTTTCAAATATTTGTTTAAATCATGGCACAGAACACTTTTCGAAGAATATCTTATTGGAATAAAGTAATGAAAAATAATTTAGTAATCATCAATTTATGAAGTGTGAGCTCACTATTTTATTGCAATGCACACAGCGGAGAAGCATTGTTTAAAATTTTATTTGGCCTTACTTTTATTAAAAATACTTTCTTTATTTTACTTAGTGTTTCAAAAAATAAAGATTAAATAAGGGGATATTTTCATAACTCAATTATTTTCTACGATTCGATTGTTATTTCAGAAATTGTTTTAAATGCAAAAATAAATATTTAATACCCCAAAAGAGAGAAAAAAACCCTCGAAATATAGCCACCCTACTTGTTATAAATAAAACAATAAATAATTGAACAGATGGAAGTGTAGTTACTGTATAGTTAGAAATGCATTCAATCGTGTTTCCCAATAAAAATATCTAGACATACGATGATGCATTAATTGCACCGAATCAAGTTACGAAAAAAAAAAACGCAGTTAGCATAAGGAAAAAATAACAGCACTTAAGTTCTTATTAAATGGTGTAAAAATGCTATACATACGTTTTCCTATAAAAGAATGAGCAAGAATCCACTTTAATTAGTAAATATGTATACTCATCAATGCTGAGAAGAATATAATAATGCTAAATAAAAATATAAAAATACATAGAGAACTTGGAAATATTTCATTTGCTTGATGAACACTTCTATAAATTATGTAATTATAATATACACCACTTTTATTAATCTACATATTGCGTAAATATATCAAGAGTTTCTTTTCTTTTGACGCAAGTTATCCTGTAAGTTTTCGTGAAGATTTCATATACTCTTCAAAATTAGCATAATTTCATTAATGTATCCAAGCATATTTACACATGTTTAATGCGTGTATAATTAATTTTCCCAACTTTATTTTTTACATTGTAATATTTCGTAATGATTTTATTTACACAGACTTTTATATCAGATTTGTAAGATAAACACGTTTGGATTATTTACTTAAAGAATTTACGAAATTATTTCATAAAATGTCCCCTTTTTCATCATTAAATTTTAAAATCAAAAAGTTTCAATAGTTTCGTTAATTTATTCTTAAGATAAGATTGAATGATCAGCAGCTTTTATTTCATCTTTACTTTTAAATTAATAATTATTCCTAGCGTGTTTATTTTAGAGTTATTAGATTTTATGAACTTAACATTAGGGACAGTTTTTGGATTTTTAATTTTATGCTGTGGAATACTTTTGATAAAATGCATAAAACGATAAAGTACTGCTTGAATTTTTATTAAAATTATAGTTTTTTCATTAAAATTTTCGCTATTGATTTCATTTATTTATTTTGTATAAAGGAAACAAAAAATAATTTGCATTTCTTTTTTCGACTCTTTTTTTAGAACCTGTTTTCAAAACAAAAATATTTCTTTAATACTTGCATTGAAAAAACGAAAAAAAACCAGTAAATATGATTATTTTATTTGCCAAAATTGAACAGATATTTGGAAAAATAAAAGCACAATTACTATTATTAGAAATACATTTAATCAATTTTCTGATACATCTGATGATTTATTAGTGCTTCGATTCGTGCTACGAAAAAGAATCGCTGACATTAGATGAAAGTTAAAGGCTCAAATTCTTCTTACATATTGTAAAAATGTCCCAAAGATAATAATTAACTATCCACTTTCTTCATGACAGTAAAAATGTATACCTGCCAATACTCTGAAATCTCATGATATTAAATTAGATTTACATATAAAAACACGTACATAATTTATAAGAAATGATTTATTGGCGTTATCACACGTTAATAATAATAATAATAATAGTAAGTTGTATGCTTGTCATATAATATGGAAACATTTTAAGATGTTTACCTCTGTATTTTTTTTCTGGATACAATTGTTTTATTTTCAGATAATTATATACAATTATACATAAATAATTAATACAAATTAATATGTATAGATAAACATGAAAGTTTCTTCCGTAAATTTTACATTGTAATACTTTGAAAATGCACTATTCATTTTACGTAATTTTTTAAGTTCCTGTTTTTACATTAATTTCTCAAGATAATACCTGCTTCATTTTCCACTTATAGAATTTATATGCATTGCATTAAAATGGTGACCATTCTCTTTATAAATGACTCACATTTTTATTCTTGAATTTAATCATTAAGAAGTAGTCTATTTATTAAAATAGTAGTCTATTTATAAAGAGAATGGTCATCATTTTAATGCAATGCATATAGTAGAAAATCATTGCTACCATTTTAGTAATATTATTTTTCTTTTACTGAAAATACGAGGTTCATTATCCTTATTTAACTTTATTTATCAATACAATATACAATAAATAAATAAAATGATTCATGACATACTAATTATTGTCTTCTATTATTATTTCAGAAATTGTTTAAATGCAAAAAATAGATCAGTTAATAGGTCGAAAAAAAGAAAATAAATTTCGAACGTTTCTCCCTACTTCTTGTAATAATGATAACATATCTTTATATAGATAAAAACGTGATCACTATGCAGGAGAAATACATTTAATCATTTTTATCAATAGAAATTTCTAGGCATACGATGATGTATTAGTGCAACAAATCAATACGAAAAAAAATCGTTACATTAGAGAAAAATAAAAGAATCCAAGTCTTATTGCATGTTGTAAAAATTCTACGTATATATTTTTTGAGAGAATGATCAATCAACCATTTTCATTATTTTGGTAAAAATGTTTATACGTCAATGCTCAGAGATCTCATTATATTAAATGTAACTTACAAATAAAAGCACACACAAAAGCTTATAGCAAACATTTCATTTCTTGATGCAAACGTTTATAATAAGACTATCCCGACTTTGCCTGTCTAGACGATCGTTTGCGACCCCCCCCCCCCCCTAAGAAAAAGGAAATTTTACATGCTAACAGAATATAAATAAATAAGACACTTCATTCTAAATTATACGAAAATTATTCATAGAAAATATTTAAAATAAAAAACCCTGTAAATAAAGATGTCTCGATAAAAATAAAATAACTTTAATCATGAACCCTCTAAACTTTTTTCTGTAAGGGGTGACTGCTAAATAAAATAACTAGTAAATCTGCAGATCAGGAGCCTCAACGTCATCTTTGAAAGTGATTGTTTTTAATATCACTTTTCATAATATTTAACATCTTACAATCCGCAAATTAAAACTTTTAAATTACATCTATATTTATAAGCATATAAAATATTTTTCGAAGGTTTCAGAAATTAGAAACGTTAAATTAAACACGGTTAATGCAATAATATTCTTACGTTCTTATAAACTTCTTATTCTTGTAATTTTTCGATAAAAAAAATACATTTCTTCAGGGGGCTCTGCCCCCTGAACCCCCCCGTAACCTTATTAAATTTATATTCTATTATTTAAATTCTCATTTATGTCAATAGAATACTAAAATCACTTGAAAATAATTTATTTTTCAAAAACAATATTGCAGAAAAATTGAGCGAGTTACTTGAATTTTATTATTTTGATAATAAAATTTGAAAATCGTCTACATTCCCATAGGAAAGCATTATGACCTAAAAAGAAATGTTCTATATTGTTCGAATGAATGAACCAAATGTAACTAAAAACTATACAGCTAATTCCGGATACCTCACCAACATACCCACCAAAAATCAAACTAATATGACGATTTTTATGGTAGTTATCGCGGAACTTACAGACATACTAACAGACAGACAAACAGAAGGAAACCAAAAACTTTTTGCTTCACCACAGTGAAGCTTCACGGACGTTTTAGCAACAAAAAGAAGTGGAATATTACCTGCAGGGGCTGAGCTATAAACGCAAAATATCTTTAAGAAAATAGTGCAAAAATTGGTGTATATTTGCTCATGAATACATACCAATGTACACAAATGATAATAAAGCCATTAATAATGTATATGAGAAATGGGAAAGAAATTATATTACTTAGGGTTTCCTATTTAACAGGTTGTATTATAATTAAAAATGTTGTATTTGATTTTAATACATTATTTTAATTAGGTTGTATTATTTTAACGTATACTTAAAGGCATAATCTTATTACGTCATGTGATGAGAAACTACGTTAAATTGAGGAAGTACAAAGCACACAGTTACATAACACACAAGCTACGCTTTAAAACAAATCTGCATCAATTCAATAAAAAATAAATTCACGATATGCTCTATATGAAACATATAACAATAAACAAAGTCGGTAACAATTTAGTTAATTCTTTTAGTTTTTGTTAACTCTAGACCCGAATAAAATAATATTATGGTTTCATGAATTTTAACCTCAAAAAACACTTTTAATCCAAATAACAATATATATATATATATATATATATATATATCATGCGATCGATAAAAAAATTATTTACTTGCATCATGCTTATTATACAAAAAAAACGAGTTGTGTTCTGTAGAACTTCACCTAACAGAATAATGCTAAATTTTGATTGGTTGACAGGCGCTTTTTCTGGTGCGAGAGAGCGCTGCAAAATTCATCCTGGGGTACCTTGGTTGATTTTCTCCGTAGTTTAATAGTTTTGCCATTCACAGAGAAATGTATCAGATGCGTTTAATTTGATGGAATGCGATATTGGGTGGTCAGCTGAATTTCTACTGAAGATATCTCAAAATATATACATATTTGAGTGTTTTCTACTGTCTATTGAAATGTGAATCAGTCAGCCCCGTATTAATTTCGTATGGTCACATGATATGCTCTTTTATAATATAGATTGCTGAAGTTTCTCCTTTTTTGTGTGTAATTTTTCCACTGTGCTACTTCATGGCACAATTTTTTATTCATCGAGATTAGTTTTACAAGTATATTGCGTAAAAGTTTTTTTTTCCTACAAATGCTTTCAATCAATTTTCTCATCAAACTTTCTAGGTATACGATGATGTATTAGTGTATCGATTCAGGATATAATAGAAAATATGTTTGCGCACGAGAAAAATAAAAGTACTCAAGTTCTTATTGCATGTTATAAACGTCTTCTTGAGACACATATACTTTTCCACATACGTTTTCTTGAAAAGACGATCAAGATACACTTTTATTGGTAAAAATGTTTTTACATCAATTCTTAGAAATCTCATTATAGCAATGAGATTTACTTATAAAAATACACAAGTTTTGGAAATATTTCAGTTGCATTATACAGACATTTGTAATGAGGTTATATAAGCATTTATTAATGTACATGCTTAATCATGTTAATGTTTTTTTACTGTAATTTTTACACTGTAAATACTTTATGGCGAAATCATTTATTTACCGAGACATTACCTTACTATTTCCGGTACATTTGCATAAATATACTGTGCTTTTTATACGAAATTTTTACATTGTATTATTTCATAAAGCATTTTTTACCTTATGTAATTTTCTAACTGTGTTTTTACGTAAACAGAAAAAACCTTTAAATGCGGTGTGTATTGTGTATTTCATGTACTTGTTGCAAATGAAATGAGAACGAAAAAGCATGCGTCAAGAATATATTATGTAACACTTCCCAACACTTACAAAATATTTTTAAAAAATCTTTACCATTTAATAAGGAGAAAGTTGATATCTAAGTATATACTTTGGAAAACTCATAACATATTTAAAAACACAATTTCAGGAATTACCAACAATATTCGTTTAAATATCCGAATTCTTTTGTGCAGTCATGTGTATAATCTATATATTTGTATATATACTACATAGAATGCTAAATTTTAGTTCCATTAGGAAACGTGTAGCACAGTTTAAAATTTCCCTTCTTAAATTTCCGCCAATAAACAGAAATGTGTTCGAGAACTTTTGTGCTGCCCTGTATACGATCTATTCAATTTATAAACATCAAGTAATAGGCAAAAAATGAGTTGAATTTAAAAATGCGTTCAACAGCTGAAAAAGCACTTTTAGCAATTATTATTAACAAGCAATACTACTTTAACCAGATTCTTTTGTGTGTTTCTGTAAATGAACGATGAATGCTATACATACAATATTCTATAGTAAGCCTCTTGTAATACACCTTAGTGATATATATATCAATTTCAATATGTTTGAAATAGTGAAACACTATTAAAATAAACCGCAAGCGATTTTCCTTCATAGACTGTAATGTAACGGAATTCCTTTGAGTGTCCCTGTAAAGGAACTATAAGTGCTATACACACCACATTCTATAGTGAGCCTCTTGTAGTGCACCTCAGTGATAAATATCAATTTCAATATGTTTGAAAATGTTTAACATCATTAAAATAATCCGCAAATGATTTTTCTTCATATACCGTAATGTAACAGAATTTTTTTGAGTGTCCCTGTAAAGGAACTATAAGTGCTATACACACCACATTCTATAGTAAGCCTCTTATAGTGCACCTAAGTGATAAATATCAATTTCAATATGTTTGAAAATGTTTAACATCATTAAAATAATCCGCAAATGATTTTTCTTCATATACCGTAATGTAACAGAATTCTTTTGAGTGTCCCTGTAAAGGAACTTAAAGTGCTACACACTTCATATTCAATACCGAACATGACATAGTAAACCTCAATAACATATATCAATTGCATTTTAAGGTTTTATAAAAAATATAATATATATATATTTGCGCAGGTTAGAGCACGGACAGACAGACATATGACCCGACAAACCGAATTCATAAACACTTTTCAATTATGTTGGAAAGTGGTAAAAAATATTTAAACATATAAAAAAGTGATTACTATATACTTACAAATGCATTCAATCATTTTTTCATTAAAATTTCTACACGTACACTGATGTCTTATTGCATCGATTCACGTTAAAGTAAAAAAAAAAAAATATATATATGTTAGCGCAGGAGAAAAATAAAAGTACTCATGTTCTGACTGCATTTTATGAAAGTGTTCTACCAAGTTTTCTTGAGAGATTGATTAAGCATCCATTTTCATTACATTGGTAGAATTGTTTATGCATCAATCCTTAGAAAATACATTATAGAAATGAGATTTACTTATAAAAATACATACAAAATTTATACGAAATATTCTAGTTGTAGTATACACAAGTTTGTAATAAGATTATGTAAGCATATAATACTTTGCTTTTTTTAATCTATTCTACATGCTTAATCATATTAATGATTATATTTATAATATTAATGACTTTTTTTCTTTCTGTAGTCTTTGCTCTGTAAATACTTCATGGCGGAATCTTTCAATTTCCGCGATATTATTGCTGGTATATTTATGTAGCTATACTATGTTTTTTATACGTAATTTTTACATTGTATTATTTTATAAAGTATTTCTTACTTCATGTTATATTCTAACTGTGGATTTTATATAATAATGTGAAACTCCAAATGTGGCCAAGTTACTTGTAACAACTTAATAAATCTATGAATATATAATAGTGTGATTATTAGTATATACATAGAAAACATTTAATCATGTCCTCATAAAAAATTTTATACTTACAATAATATATTATTCCATCGATCTACGCTAAGGGAAAAGTGTTAGTGCAAGAAAAAATAACAGTATTCAAGTTCCTATTGTATGTTATGAAAATGTTCTACTACTTTTTTTTGAGAGAGAATGATTAAACATTCATTTTCATTACAAAGGTAAAGATGTTTGTATATCAATGCTTAAAATCTCCACATAGAAATAAATAAGATTTAGTGATAAAATACATACAAAACTTGTAGGAAATGTTTCAGTTGATTTATGCTCACGTATTTTCAGTAACATTATGTAAACATAAAATAGCTTACTTTTATTAAGTACATACCTATACCTAATGATATTAACGTGATTTTTCTTTAATTTTGACATTGTAATACTACATGGCGCAATTTCTTAATTACTTTACTGCTATAGGTATACTCGCGTAAAAATACTACGTTTTTTCTATGTAATTTTTACATTGAATTATTTCATAATGCATTTTTTACTTTAAGTAAAATTTTTAAGTGTGGTTTTATATAAAAAAAGAAAAACTGTAAATGTGGTCACTCCACTTGTTTTAATTAAAAATCTATTTGGACAGATAAAAGTGTGATTACTATATATCTAAAAATATATTAAATCATTTTTCGGATCGGAATTTCTAGTCATACGATGCTGAATTAGTACATTGTTACACGTTAAGGCAAAAAAAAAAAAAAAAATCTTCAGCATACAAGAAAATGATAAATAGTCAAGTTCTTATTGCATGTTGTAAAAATATTTCACATACTACATTTTCATAAACGTGTGTTATAAAAGCATGCTTACTACATACCGAGAAATTCTTTCATTCATTTTCTGATAGAAATTTCTAGACATATGATGATGCATTAGTGCACTAATTCATGCAAAGGGAAAATTTTTTATTATACAAGGAAATTAAAATGCCGTGGTGTAAATGCAGCAACCATTGTTATAATTAAAAATATCTTTGGACAGATAAAATTGTAATTATCATATATCTAGAAATACATTCAATCTCTTTTCGGATAGGAATTTCTAGTCATATGATGATATATTATTGCATTGATTCACGCTAAGGCAAAATAATCTTCAGCACTCAAGAAAATTAAATATACTCTCAAGGTAATATTGCATGTTGTAAAAATATTTTGTATAGTACGTTTTCTTAAGAGAATGATCAAACATCTATTTTCATTATGTTAGTGAAAATATTTATCCACCAATGCTCAGGAAAGACCAAGGTTCATAAGCCGTGTTTTTGTCCCATGAAATAAGACTAAAATTTGACTTTGTTATACTGACTTAATTATTTCACTTTTTAATATTAGAAGATTTATCCAGTACGATTTAAACAATATTTTTTGCATTTTCTTCGGATTTATATAACTTACACAAGCACAATGTTCGTATTATTCGCAGTTTTTGATGAAAAATACGCAATTTCGCCTAATTCTACCACAATTTTTAATATATTTTTTAATATTTTACTATAAGCGCAGCTTTGCAACACTTTTATTTTTACATATATTGTACATTTTGATGTATTTTATAATATATGTAAAGAAGAAAATGTTGCACGATTGCGCTCATATAAATAATTGAGGTAAAATCAGGAGAAATTGCATATTTTTCATCAAAAACTACGAATAATAACTTTGAGCAGTTGTAAGTTTGAGCGGATTTGTAAGTCATATAAATTCGAACAAAATGCAAAAAAATATTGTTGAAATCGTACAGAATAAACCTTCTGATATTAAAAAGTGAAATAATTAAGTCGGTATAACAAAATCGAGTTTAGGCTTATTTCATGGGCCAAAAGAGAATACTTATGGACCCTGATCCTTTCATTAAAGAATTTAGATTTCCATATAAAAATACATACAGAACTTGTTGACAATATTTAATTTGCATGACGTATTGGCTTATAATTAGATTACATAAGTATGTTCGCGTTCATGAATCATAGCCAGTCTTTAAATAATAAGAAAAATTATGAAGGAATGCACCTTTACTAAAATATGTGAAGATAAAGATGACAGAAGAATAAGAAGAAAAAATATGTGATTCGCAGTTAAAAAACTTAAGGGGTTTTTTTCGTCTGAAATTTTTACACAGTAATAATTTTCGTTGTCTTTTTTTTATATTCGCCGAGAAATTATCTAAATTTTTCACGCGTAAATATATTACATTTTTTATATGTAATTTTTATATTGTGATATTTTATAAGACATTTTTTATCTTTTACACAATGTTTTAACAGTGGTTTTTGTGTTTGGGTTTCCACCTAAACACTATTTAATTTTCTACCTAAAGAATTTATATAAACGTTTTAAAAATGTTTAGTATTTTTATTATTAATTTGTTTTATTAAAAAATATGAATGAAATACCTTGTTAATTTATTCTTTCATAAAAGGTCACCAGAAACTTTTTTATCTTTGTTTTAATGTTTTTATACTCACGACTAAAGTATCCGTGTTTATATAAAAATATACTTCTAAAATATTTAAAAGATAAAATACAAAGATAATTCAAAAAACCCGAACAATAAAAATAAGAAAAAAAATGCTCTAAATGTATTTTTGAGTGTTTTAAAATAATGTTTTATTCGAAAAATTGATGTTGAATTCGTAAACATAAGGCAGCAAGAAGGACGACTATATGGGTGGAACACGTTACATACTTACAGAGACCTCTAACAATTAAAATTAATTTATAATTTTGAATAAAAAACACAGCTACAGAAAGTTCTGCACCCAGGCCCGTACCAAGTCCCACATTTATAAAGACCCAGTGTGAGAGTTTGCTACTATTGAGACATTTCAACCTTTAAAAGCAAGTTATGATGAGTAAATTTCTTTTTTCTTCAATTATTTTAACTTCTAAACATTGGGTAATTTCAAAAAAATCTCTGGTAATGGAATTCCAAGAAACCATTCTTGGAGTTCCATTACCCGCGGTTTATTCTGTTGTAAATATTGTTGTTATTATAGTCTGTTTTCTTTGTATTTATTCAGATATCAGACCAGATGTCATAATCAATAAAGTTTTCTGTGTAAATTGTGTCCGCCAGATTTGACCAGGATAGTTCAATTGGCTGAGCATTAGCAGCTTACGCCAAAGGTAGCTAGTTCAAATCCGTGACGTAGACACTTTTTCACGCAGTCGCAAATTTACAACTCGTTTAGCCTTTATAATTGATTTACAGGGACACACAAAATAATTCTGTTACAGTTTGATCTATGGGAGAGAAACGTTTGCTTTGTATTTTAATGATGTTGAGCAATTTCAACATAATGAAGATGATATGCAGTTCAGAGGTGTTTTAAAGCATATTTTCTTTGGAATATGTAGTGAAAAGGATTCATCATGCATTTACAGGGGTGCACAAGAGAGTTCATTACACAATAGTCTACCGAATAAAACCATTTGAAGCGTAATTTAGTGATGTAACACTAATTCAAAAGTAATAAAATTTATATACATTACTGGGGTGATTTAAAGATGCTTACTGTAGAATATGGCGTAGCATTTGCTGTTCACTTATAGAGGCGCACAGGAGAATTCCGTTCCAGTAAGTACTATCGGTGAGCAATTACCCGAAGTGCGTTTTCAACTTTGGTTTTCAATTTTTAGTTTAACTATTTTTTTGTAAACTAAGCAATGAGTATAAAATCTGTAGATCATATACAGGACGACACAAAAGCGTTCATGAACGTTACTGTCTATGGGCGTGAATTGATTAAATTTGGTTTTTAATTGTGTTATGCATTTTCCTGCTGAACTATGTTTAGTACACTAAGAGATGTTTGTAGAATATAAATAAATCCATGTACAGCGTCACGAAAAACACTCATTGCATTGTCTTTTATGGATGGTAATTTCTAGACGTGCATTTTTAGTTTTGTTATGAATTTTTGTGGAAAATCTTATGTATTTCTTATAGTTTTCAGAAAATGGAAGCAATAGCTTCTCTGTTGCTAAAATTAAAAAAAGATGTTTCTTTTCTATAATCGGGGTTATTTTTTTTATAAATCTGAGTCCAGTGACCACTTGTTCGTTAATAAAAATGATATAAACACAATGTTTGAATTTATTAATCAATCAGTTAACTGCTCAAGTTTAATATGCAGCTCTAAAATAAAATTTTTCAATAAATTTGGACAATTTTTTCTAAACAAAAGTTTTAAAGTAATAATATATTTCTAGTAGAAATATATAGAGAAATACATAAACAATTAAAAAATATATTTAATCTATTTCAAAGCAAACGTTTGGACTTTGAAGAAATAAATGACTCACTAAATCTGTTTTCTTCGGGTTATACGAGTTATATTCGGTTATATTTTATCGAGCTATGAATAAAAAATTTACAGTTCTCAAACTTTCTCTATGGCTCTATAGAGCTCTATATGGCTTTTTAGGCTCTATATAAATAATATATATATTATACCACACGAAAAAACGCATGAAATCATAATGGCAATAACAATCCAGTTGAAGAAAATAAATATGAAAAATGAAAGAAACGAAACATTGCCTAAGAATATACGATAAAATAGGGACATTGGCCGAAAAATATTGGATATTGGTCAAAAAGAATGTTTTCTCTTTTAACAATCTGAAGAATTGTCAGATAAGACTTATTTTTCTCCAGAAAATAATGGTAAGTATTTCAGATTTTCAATAAATGAGCTGTTGTGACGAAATTCTTCAAGATATAGTATATACATACAGCATATCTAAAAAAGGTACCCGAATTGTAAAATTCTAAAAAAATTTAACTCTATTAAATGTGAAGATAGAATTACGGAAATGTTATAGGAAGATCATAAATTATACGCCCATTAATTTGAAAAGCAGCGTAAATGTTATCCATTAAATTGTACTTCGCTGCTTCAACCTATATAATAAGGCCTATAGACGTGAAAAATTCAATCAAAGATGACCCAGTTTCTAATCTTTATTCCATTTATCTGCTTAAATTTGAAAATAGTTTGTGATGCGAAGTTTTTAAGACAGCTTAATTATACAGAATGAGAAAGTACAGAACTACCTGTTGTGTAAAAGTGGAACTACTTTAAAAATTATTGTTATATAATATTCACAAGTTTCTAATTAAATTTTTCAATAGAGCTGAAATTATGCTGGAAATTAATTAATATAACAAATGATGTGAATTATCCCTTACAACACAGCGTACAACCAAGAGTGTGAAAAAAAATTCAGACTGGGGATCGAACCCGGAACCTTTGGTATTACGCACCAATGCTCTACCATTTCAGTTATCTGGACGACAACCAGTATATAATTTCTCGATCTGGACTGGAGGTTGTCCGGATAGCTCAAATGGTAGAGCATCGGAGCTTGATACCAAGGGTTCCGGGTTCGATCTGGACATTTTTTCACTCTGTTGGTTGTACGATGTAAACGATAATTCACATCTTTTGTTATAACATTTATGAGTTCTTTCATAAGCATGTTACTTATTTCATCTTTACATTTATTGTGGTAAATAAATTATTGGATTATACATTTTGGAGATCTTTATAGGGACAACCTGATGGTATATTTTTTGTTTAAAAGGTTGAGTAGATATTTTAATATTCCTTTAGCATTATATTTTATTTTACATGTAGTGAAAGATTGAAATATTTAAGAACATGGAACTTTATTTTTTGTTTTGAGAGACTGCTATAAATACAATTTTCCCTTTTTTAAACAATTTACAATTTAAAATGGAGTAAAACGATTCAATGGAATAAAACGATTATTTCAAGATGGAAGGAAGCTCGAGGTCAACATAAGGATTGATATCCAGTGATCTGAGTTAGAGGTTATAAAAATCAAACGATTGTAAAATACATACTCGAATGTTTGTTTTCTCTATCCATTTTAAACGTTCAAACAAATACCAATCGCTGTCGAAATAACAAAGGCCAAACTATTATATAGATATATATTTCTTAAAACAACAATTGTGTTTTTGGCTCTCGTCAGTTAAGCCTTTGCAAAGGCTACCAATTCGTACGTTATTTATTTTCAGCCTCTTTAAAAAGAAAAATAGACATTATAACATTATGTGTCATTAATTTTAGGGATTTTAGGGCTAGAGATTTGGGCGAATAGCCGAATACCGAGTATTCGCCCAAATTTTTGATCCAATATTCGGCAGCAGAATACGAACTTTTTGTTCTCCAAAAAAGAAACTAATTTTTGATTATATATATGTATATATTTAATATTTTAAAATGGAAAAAGAATTAAGCTGAAAATGATATTTTATTATTTATGTGTAGAATTTTTAATAGCTTGATGTATTTCGTGTAATATTTCAAACACCTTGATGCTGATAACAAAACAACTTTTACTACATCTAAATTATAAGAGAATAATTTTATCTACAGGAAAGTGATTCATAAACAATTTATCTAAAATAGGAACTCATTAGTCATTACTACTGTTAAATATACTTTTTAAAACTTATATTTAAATTTTGAAAAATTATTTTAGCAGAAAAAAAATAGCATTTTATCTTTTTATTCTTAGATATATCAAATTGATTTTCTGCAAGGCAGATAGTAATTTAAACTATTTCCATTAAAATATAAAGAATGTTGCATTCAAAATCAATGAAATTAAGAATAATTTTTTAACTAATATTTCCAAATAAAATATTGCAACATTTAGTATTAAATACATTTTTAAATGTTCCTTAAAAAATGCTGGAAATTACAGATAAATCTTTTTGACACATTCATCACGTTCATGAAATTTGCAGCAAAATATTTAAATGTTTTAGAATCGAACAGTTTTTTTTAAATTTTGCATAAGAGTATTTACATCTTGAGTTGTAATCTATTATTCTCTAATGGATACATTTCCCTGAGAGTTGTGTCTGTAAAATCAGTTGAAATTTCTAATTTGGATACCATTTTCTAAAAGATCGTTAATTTTCATAGGAAATAGATAAATAATACATGACTTTTTTAGTATGCGAGTAATTGTACATTTTGTGCAATTAAGAATGAAAATGACTTCATGAATGTATCAGAAAGTAGCCAGTTTAGATCAGAGAAAATAATTGCAAAAAATCAACAAGATTCCATTATGGGTCTGGGTAACAGTTTTCTATTCACTTCATGTATAGTATATAACTAGATTTTATGCAGTTGTGTGAACATATATTTCAGATGCAAGTACTTTAAGAACGCTCAGTTTTATATTTTCTGAAGTGTTAAATTAAGACATGCATCCAGATACATTTTATCTTTGTTTTAATGAATAATTAAAGTTAATTGTAATCGAAACAATCCTCTGAAAATTAGAAAATACCTCTAATATGTGTGTAGTACTTACGACGATTTTCAATATCCGTTTTCTAAATAGATACGAAAGTAACGAGTAACGAATTTGAAGTATGGAATAACGTGAGTTTGAAGATAACGAATACATACGGGTAGTCATTTAGTCGTTACCTTTCCAGCACTAAAGCCGAATATTCCTAAAAAATTGCCAAATAAGCCGAATACAAAATAGTTTATAGTGAGCCGAATATTCTTCCCATGCCTAATTAACTTTATTGATAAGTATAACTTTGGAGATACTTATCTCTTTATCATTTACGAATGTTGCCAATTCTTATTGTGTTATTTGTTTTCGAATTTTATTTTTTATGGCAGAAAATTTGCATATTTTTTGATAATTAGAATAAACAAATAAATCTGAATTCATAATACACTTTGCTCCATTACGCCAATATCTCCGAAAACTCGTAATCCTAAAGAAATAATCTTCACCATGGTCAAGCAAATAAATTCGAAATATGAAATAAAGAATACATTGACTAAACACCTTTTGAAGGTATCGACAGAAAATTTTCGGATATTGATAAGAAAAAAAAGAATTTTCTCTTTTATCGATAAGAAAAATTGCTAGATTAATTTTATCTTTCTCCATAAAAGAACGTAAGTATTTTAACCTTTCGATAAATGCGTTTTTGTGAAGAAATTAAAGTCAAGGGTGTGGTTTTGGGATTAATCCTGTACCCCATTTGGTTTAATTCATTCTCATTTTCTTTTCTTTTTACTTTTTACAATTTTTTAATTATGTATTAGAATTGTTTAGAGTATTTTAGATAGAAATACATTAGATATATCTAGAATATTTTTAGTCTGACCAAACTTAACTAAAAAAAGATGATATTGTTTTCTTTATTTTTGTGGATTTGGTAAATAATTATCATTGGTTAACTGGCTTTGATTTTTTAGTCAATTTTTAATTTTACTTTTACTTTAAACTAATACCTTATACTAATGATCATAAAATTACTTTATTATTAACTTAGGTGAATTTTCAAACAAAAGGTGGCGAATGTTCACTTTTATATAGTATGTCGATACGCATGGTCATTTCAACTAGTGTTTACTTTTTATCAGGGTTAAACAATAATTGAGGTTTTCTCAATATAAGTAACAATAGGTCTTACGCTTAGACGTTTTAATTTTACTTTTGCTTCTTTACATGAAATTAATGATCATAAAATTACTTTATTTAATTAGGCGTATTTCAAACAAAAGACGGCAAGAAAAGTAAGACGGCAAACAAAAGACGTCTACATGGTATGTCGCATGGTCATTTCGACTAGTTTTTACTTATTATTAGGGATAAACAATAATTGCGATTTTCTCAATGTAAGTAAGACTAGGTCTTAAGTTTAGTTGCGTTTTAATTTTATTTTTGCTTCTTTACATGAGTTAATGATTCTAAAATTACTTTGTTATTTATTTAGGTGTATTCTTAAACAATAGGTGACGAACTCTCACTTTTCTATGGTATTTCGATGACCTAACGCATGGTCTTTTCGATTAGATTTTACTTGTTATCTTGTTTAAACAATAATTGCGGTTTTCTCAATGTAAGTAACAAGAGTTCTTAAGTGTAGTCTAGTTTTAATTTTACTTTTGTTTCTTTGATTTACATGACATTAATGATCCTATAATTTCTTTGTTATTTATTTAGGTGAATTTTCAAACAAAAGGCGGCGAACTCTCACTTCTATATGGTATGTCGATGGCCTAATACGTGATCAATTCGGTTAGTGTTTACTTGATATCAGGTTTAAACAATAATTGCTGTTTTCTCAATGTAAGTGAAAGTAAGTCTTGCGTTCAGTTATGTTTTAATTATACCTTTGCTTATTTTATTTACTTGAGATTAATGATCCTAAAATTATTTTGTTATTTACTTAGGTGTATTATCAAACAAAAGATGAAGAATTCTCACATCCCTGTAATATGTCGATGGCCTAACGCCTGGTCATTCCCTTTAGTTTTTACTTGTTATTAGGTTTAACCAATAATTGCGGTTTTCTCAATTGAAGTAACAATAGGTTTTACGCTTAGTCAAGTTTCAATTTCACTTTTGCTTTTAATAAAAATGTTTAGTATACTTTATAGCGTTATATTTTATTTTATCTCGGGCGAAATATAGACATTTTTAAGAACATATAAATTATTTGTTTCTTTTTTTGAGAGAATCGAAGCTGCTTTTTAAATTATCTTACAGTTTAAGTGCCCGATAAATGTAGCCAATTTATTAATTTTATTTATACATATAATTTATGAAATATTTAGTCGTTTGAAATTTATGAAGATTTAATATTAGAAAAACTTAGTGAACATACAGCCTGATCAGAAAATAACTGGCAAAATTTTTGAGGCTGGTAGAGGGAATTTAAACAAGCTATTTTCGTCATAGAATGTGTGTTTGGAAATGGCGCGTTTAAGCGCTGGTGACGGCACAAAATATGAAAGGGGCAATGAAAGACAGCGTATAAGCGCAAATAGATCATACTTATACGCGTCATTTCCGGACACCATATTGTATGACAAAATATGTTTACTTTTGCCCCCTCTACCACCCTTTAAAATTTTGCCAGATAGTTTCCAATCACCTTGGATATTGATATAATATAATAAATTTGAATATTATTTTTTTTTTAAATTTAATACATATGTTCTACAAGGTTTAATAAATACGTTTAGCATTTTCGGAAATATTTCTGAAAGTACTGAAGCACTCGTGTATTATAATATCCCTTATTTTTTCAAAGTGCGTACAAAATGTGCCATTTATCATTTAAGCAAAATACTTTGTACAATACTTTGAATATCAAGTTTTGCTTTCTTAAAAATTAAATAAAATTAAAAGTGTATAGTAGTAAAAGTATATAATTTTGCTGAAAGTTGGTATTAAACCGCATTTTCTTATGTTACGTAGCAGAAAAAAGAAACAGAAAAAAACAGTATCTAATTAATAGAGAAAAGCATATACAGTATATTTTAATCTTCAATATGTTTTTCACGATGTTTTAGAATACTTTGTAAGTAAAACTAGAGTAGTAAAAGAAAATGAAAAGATGTTATGAATTTAAATGTATATATTTTTTTTGTGTTTATGAATGACTTTTTTGTTATTAGTAATGTAAACATGCTTATAATAAAATGTCTAGTTAAGTTACAGATAGTTCTTTAAGATATATAGTTAATTGAACATTATTTTTAGCATAGACATAAACCCTTTTCGTTCTAATATTTTTTTTTAATGTTGCATCAATAAACTTAAAAAATTCGATAGAAAATGGTAATCCACTTATGAATTTAATAACATAAAACGTTTATTATAAAAATAAAATGTTTATGATAAAAAGAGATATACTTATTTGAAAATGTAATCTAAACACTAAAAAAAGCTTTTTTTTATCATTATTTATCTCTAAATTTAAAGAAGTTCTTGCATTCAATGCAAGAAGAATTTATCATATAATTGTTTTCGTTAACAGACTGTATGTCTATCCTTCATGCATTATTTATGTATCAGACATTATTCATATATGTATGTTCCTACAAGACAAAATAATGACAGTTGGATATATCATAAAATAATCATTCTACTTCAGTTAAAAATAATCCCGTGTTTAAAAAAAACGTAATAAAAATCCTTTTTCTAAAACGTGAATTAGAGCTACCTATACTTGAAGGTAGCATCTATAAAATGATATTTATGTATTAACTTTAAGAAATAAAAAAGTAATACAAGTCGGCATATTTCGATACTACGTAATATGATTTAGCGCAAATATCGTAGACTACTGAATTGGTCATAAACATCGCTTAAATTGTTGCTAGTCATTGTAAAATTGTTAGCTATTCAAACTTTTAGTGAAAATTAAATTTGACGTTATTATGAGTTATTCGATGAGTTGTTAGTGGGCCATTTCTTCTTCACAAAAGTTTTTTGAGCTTAAAAGACCCTCATTTTCACAGTTAAGCGTCATCTGCACTGCTCATTGTCAAACTGAAAATTGATTACATTTTGTCAAAAGGTGTGACTGGTCTACTCCAGCATTAATAGAGGTCTTCCAACAAGATTAAAATATGTATAAGAATTGAATCCAAGTCCCGATGTGCATATCGGATTACACAGTTATATCCCCTTCCTCGGCAGACTAAAAGACGTTTGGATGCCCAAAATATCTTCCATGTGGGTTCTTCTAAGAGAAGAGTGGCCCTGATTGGTCCTGGAAAATTGTTCTCGGATATCATGATCATTACCATATGGATGTAGGTGTCACAATATAACATTTACAAAAAGGGTTCGTACTTTTCAAATGCCGATTAAAACAGAGTCAATGGATAAAACAATGCATATTTTAATACCGTTTTATTTACATATAATACAGAAGACGCCATAATAGAATTTAAATTGTTTGTATATATATATATATATATAAATGTAGAAACTGAATCTCTGATACACATAAATGAGTTGCCGACGCAGCTTGAATATTTTAAAATTTTGATTATATTAAATTGATTGTATTAAATTAATTGATTATATTAAATAGAAGTGAATATATTTACAAGGTGCTCTATTTACAAGAAAATATATAACAGCAACATCACACATGTAGATCTGCCACAAGTAGATTAGTCAAACTCACTTTAAATCGAAGGAAAGAAAACATCTTTCCGTTCCATTCCAGTCTGCCCGCAACGTCATCTCTGTTCCACTAGCATTCTCCAACTCAACTGATTGCTGCGCAACCTACACCTCCGGTAAACTGCTCTGCTGACTTGACACAAGCAATGTCGTGTGGAGCCTGCATGTCATATTGTGACACCTGCATACCTTACTCTCTTTGAAGGTATACACAGTTCCCATAGCTTCGGCCATACTGATATGTCAATTGTCCTTAAATGACCACGTTAAAATCGCCGGCGGGAGAAACTGGATCACCTGAAAAGAAAAAAAAAGAGCAGCATCCAAAATTCTTTTTGGCTTTTTTAACAACATAATTTAATAGTGTTCTTTAAAGGTTGCTGATACCTGCAACAGTTCATAGACCACGAAAACTTCAAAACATTTTTTTAACTGCGTCAGGAACAGTCAAGAGTTAAGAAATTAATCGTTAATCTTTAAAAAAAAAACACATTCATCATCGTGGCAATTAACGTCACTAAACACCGTAACAACATGTTTCTTTATCATTTTCCTTTTTCTTCTTATTCGTCTTTTTTTTTCTTTACGTCTTATCTTCTTATTCGTCTTTTCTCTCTCTCTCTCTCTCTTTTTTTTTCTTCTAACACATTTCGTATTCGTAACTAGATAAAGTTTTATCATTTCTTCGGAATGAAACATCATCTTCAGAATCACGGCATTTGTCAGGATATATATCATACTTGTCAAAATCGGTGAAATTGTCATAATCAAAAATTTCAGTGTCATCTTCGGAATTTACATCACATTTACTTTTGCTTTTTCTCAGGATCGAGTTTCTATCAAGAGACTTCTTTTTGTGAGCTTCTGTTTGCATTTCTTAACAACAAAGTCTTCATAAGAATTTATTTCTGATTCATCTTCAAATTCATCTGATGGTTTATAGACGGCTTTAATTTTAGGAACATAACTCATCAATTTCTTATAGTAGGATATTTTCTCACTTTTTCTCTGATGCTCTTTATTTTTAACTTCTAAATTATATTTGTTTTCATTTTTAGGGAAACGTGTCATTTGTTCTTTATTATCAAAATCTTCGGAATCTGAATAATCGCTCTTGATGGTTTTAGAATTGTTACTTCGTTTAATTTGTTTCTTAAGTTTAATAAATTCTGGTTTCAGATTTCCAAAATCTTCCTGGGAGTTGTCTAATTTTCGCGGAAGTCTACTTTTGGAATCTTTTATTTTAGAGCATTCGTCTTCTTAATCTTCTAACTGCTTTTCGAATTGTTTAAAACGTTTATTAACTTTTTCTAAACGTACACTATATTGTTCAGAACATTTTCTTTCTTCATCTAATTGGAACTTTAAATCGCGCAGGCATTTCTCTAATTTTCTGTTTGATCTGGCGATGTTTTGCCTTTCTGTTACTTCTTGTTCTAATTTAATTTCCATGTAACACAATTGAGATTCTAAAGAGGTTATCGCAATTCTTGTTTATGCTTTCTCTGACAAAATAGCTTCTTTTAATTCAAGTACTTCTGTTTCTAACATTTTATATGTTATTTCAGCTTCTTTGACTTGAGCAATTAATTTTGATTTTCTGAGCGTAGTTCTTGAATTACTGTGCTAGAATAGTTAAATTGCAAAATTTTGTTCCTGTTTTGAATTCGAGAGGAACTACTTTGGAATATGACAGAATAAGTGTTAAATTTAGAATTTACAGTTATTTCACTTGAATTAATAACATTAACCAAAGAACTGTTAGAACCATTTTCAAATTTATTTATCTTTACATCATTACCAGAAGTAGATTAAGTACCTTGATTAATTACGTCAGAACAAATAATCATATCAAAATCAACAGAATTATCATTAATCACAACTACAGAGGTTTGAAATATAGAATCATCAATTTCGATTTCTGCTTGAAAAGAACTAAATGGTCTAGTTGAATTTTTACTAAATCCATTTAAACGCATATCTGCTGATTCTAATTGTATAAAATCTTCAATTTTATTAAAATTATTTCTTTTAAAAAATGTGCGCTATTTACCAGTATCAATAAACGAAGTTAAATTTATTAAATACAGCTTAACATCTTTAAGAATTCAATTTTGAGAACTCGTTACATTATTTACTCGAGAATGATCATTAGAATATTTTACATCTTTTGCTTATCACACTGAAATGATTTCGCGAAGAAAAACACAGGGGTCTTTTATCTTTATTTCTACAGTCTATACTCTTGTGATTTTTATTACCACAGTTACAACAGCTAATTTCGGAATTTACAGGTTTTGCTTTATTCTTATACTCTACTTCAAGTTTCGATTTAGGCCTAGCGTCAGTTTCTGGTTTAACATTTTCATAACCGGATCTTAATTTTTCATAAATTTTAAGTGTTAGTTTAAATTTACTAACATCGGAAGAACCGTATAAAAATGTTATATTATTTATTACATATTGAATCAATGCAGAATCTTCAATATTTCCACGAGAACATAACTGCTTCATATTTAAGAAATATTCGTCAAGTGTTTCGTTATTCTTCATTTATCTTTTAGCTGACATTTGGTGTAATTCTGCAGAGTTGCATGTTGTGCCAAATTCAGAAACAAGTAATGATTTTAATTTAGGCCAAGCATTTAATTTACTTTCACTTTCAATGAATAATTTTGCTTTACGTGTCATAGAACATTTTGCCAAAATAAATTTATGTAAATCATTTAAATTAAACAAAGTAATCACACCTTCAAAATCATTAAGCCACTTTTCGACATTTTCATATTTAGTACCAGCATATGTAGCAACCATGTTCTCAATATCAGTAATACGAATGGAAGGTTTTACAACAAAGTCAGGAATCAGAAGTTGTGCCATTTCGTCTTTGTTACTACCAGAAACATTTATTTTAGAAACAGAATGAACATCACTAGAATTATAACTATCACTACTATTGGTTTTGTTATCACTAATTTCATTTTCTTCAGTAATTACATTTAATTTTAATAAATTTAAATCACACAAATAAGAAATTACGCTGGCAGTTATTTCATCAAAAGTTCCGGAATAATCTATACACAAAACATTACAAATCGTAATTCATTCATTTAAAGAAAAATTCTCCTGAACTTTAAGATTTTTTTCAGTATATTTTGTGCTGTCAATTTCAAATGGAAAGCCAGTATAATTTTTGCCTATTTTTCCGATCTCCAAGATCACCAAAAATTAATCTGTTAAGAATTTTAATTTTAGAAGACTGGCTTTTATTGGCTTTTATTCAGTGCAAAACTTACTAATTATTTTAACAACTATATATTTTAACTTACTTTACTAATGGCCATTTTGTATAAGTTAGAACTAAAATTTTACGAAATGTATTTAAAATCATGTTTTATATATTCTTTTTATAGCCAGTTAATAATTAATATACCAGAAAAGCCTCATAAATAACCAGTATGATTAAAATAAATCTATACTACAGGTCCAGTGGCACTTTCTCTGCTTAGTAAAGATTTTTTCATGTTGTTACGGGTAAGAACTATATTCAAATAAATAGTATACAAAATGAAACTGAATGTACAGTACTGTACTTGGATGCTCAGCACGTAATTTGAATCTTTGTGCTAAGGAAATGATGCCAAACAACCTGATTATGTATGTTGTAGAGATACAAAAATATTTCAGGAACAAGCACAACGGCCATCGTTGGCTAAGAGGAAAGGGTGGTTTAATGCCTCAAGTTCCTAATCACACTAGGTGGAATTCACAAAACGAATGTTCACAAAATTTCACAAATATAATGAAATCAGACTGTAACATTTGGATGAGTTTGATCAGTAGATTGGAATCATATTGAGTAATGTTGGTATTTACACTGAAGTTGTTTATCTTAGTAAAAAACTGAATGTTGTAGGCAAAGCAATTGATGATCTTCAGCGTGATACAGCTACATTGTCAAAAGCAGTGGTAACATAGTTAGATTTGCTGAAAGACTCATCTTCAGAAACTCAGTTAGAAAAACTAAAAAAAAAAAGATTTCATCAACACATGGAACTCTTTCATTTCTTAGCATTTATGACAGATCCCAAATACTTTGGTGAAAAATTGACATAAACACAAGAAAATACAGCAGAAATGTGGCTTATAGAAAATTATGCTGAATTTTTATCTGGTGTATTAAAATTTAAGATCAAATATACCAAAACATACCCACCTTTACTTTTCTCCCAAGATGTTACAGAGCAATTTCCAGCAAAAATATGGTGGAATCTTGCTAAAGTGAAGACAAAAAGAGGATGTTTCATTACCTAATGGTTTCTGCTACTTTTTAAATAAATTAGACAGCTGTCCTCCAAGTTCTGCATTTATTAAGATAAATTTTTCAACAAACGGTTTGTTTGGGACTAGATCAGAAACAGCTTAGGTGTTGAAAAAGCAGAAACATTGGTAAAAGTGTACCATTATTTAAAAACTGAGCCAAATGATTGGTAACTTATTCCATACACCAGTAGTGTATTATTTTTCACATAAATATCATATTTGGTAAAAGTCATTTGAACTTTTAAAAAAAGTTATTGCACAATTTTTTAATAAACATTCCTGCTATCTGTTGACTACAAGAAAATTTCTACTATCAATTCACTTATATTTTAATTGTCAATTTATTTATTAGACAGTTTTACTCTTATTTGATGAACTTTTTTACGGCAACAATAATTAAAAAGTTACTAATTAATAACACATTTTTTTAAGAACAGCTTCTGTAAAAGGAAAAAAAATGTTTTAGTAAATGTCGGCTTTTTTAAAATATAAGTCGGCTTTTTTTAAAGTGGTTTAAACCAGATAAAGCTGGCCGGTTTTAGCCGACCTGGCACTAACAATCTTACTTTAACAAAAATCTTCTACAAATAATAAAATCCAGAAAAACTGACACCTTGGATATTAATAGAAGTGAAATAATATATATAATGGGCATTCAAATGAAAAGGAGTTTTACGGTCATATTTAATTTTAGAATAATTTAATTACAGATAATTGTAATTACAGTTCATGCACAACAACATTCCAACTAAATGAAATTGCCATTGACATTGATAAATTGATTCCAGCGCGTAGGAAGTAAGTAGATGACTTCAGTGTATAAACTCCTGGTTTGTTGATGGTTCCAGTTTTCCACGATGTCTTGCACTTCTTTGTCACATCTGAAAAGTTGACCTTTCAGTGACTTCTTTAAGAGGCCGAAAATATGGGATTCTCATGGTGATATATCGGGGATGTATGGAGGATGTTTGAACTCCACCCTCCGAAATTTTGCAGCAAGTCGAGGGTTTGGATGGCGCCATTGACATGCATTACCCAGCATTATCCAGCATTATCCTGCATTATCCTTCATTATCCCACATTACCCTTCATTATCCAGCATTACCCTGCAGTAACGACTTTCCTTTAGTGAGCTTGCCTCTGCACTACATTAAACCACTGCGATTAGAAACAACAGCGCGACAGCAAAAGTCTCCTTTTCATTTGAACGGCCCTTATATGTGTGTGCATCTTCATCAACAATAAACATTGTCTTGTCAGTCCATTGTTGGAAGTAAATCTCCCATATATTTTTTGGGGGTTTTTTTCTGCCTAGATTTTTTTCTGCTTTGGTCATCCAATTAACTCTATGATTGCGTCACTCCATCTTATATGAAGTCATATTCTCCGTTTTACATCGGTGGGATACCACTGTAAGGTGTTTGTACTCCATCTACTGTCTTGTCTTCTTGTAATATACAAAACACATTTCTCTCTTAAAAGTTTAATGCTTTCGGTGATGTCAAAACTTTCATCTGACATTTTATCCAGCTTATTCTTTTTCTGTAACTTCTACTTCGCTGATACATGTTTTGATACATGTTTTCGCTCCTTAGTGCAGGCAATATGAGAACGGAATGTCAGAAGCCAATATAAATTTGTATAAGAACAAAAGTTAGAAAAAAGGAACTTTAGCTTTTGACATATTCGCCATAAAAATTTTTCTTTTTAAAGGTAATTTTTCTGAAAACGGCTCAGCAGCTTTCGCACATAATTTTAGAAGAATATCTAACCAGATTTTCAAGAAAATTTGACATTATTAAGTAAATTATAATACGAGAGTGGTTTTTTAAATTATCGGCCTGACGACAGTGCAAACACAAGATTTTTGACATAATTTCATATTGTTTTTCAATGTAGTCCCCTTGCAACTCAATACATTCAAAACACACTCTTGAGTGCGAATTCTTTAGTGCAGCCTTGTACGAGGCTGGTTCGAAAAGTTACAGATCTGAAAAATAAAATACAAGATTTTTGACAATATTTCATTTTATTTTTTTACTTGCATTACAGAAGACACTTGAGAAATGTTCATTCGAGGCGTTTTTGGTCGACGTTCAAGAAGTGCGACTCGCATCAAGCGAAAAGCTTGTTCATACCCAAAACATCATTTAAAATATGGTGGACAAGGTCAAACGAGATGTTTGCAATGTCAGCAAGTTCGCGTATCTTCAATCGGCGATCATTCAATATGGCATTGTGAATTTTTGAGACGATTTCGTCGGTCATAGCAGTTTCCTAAGCGTTTATCATCGTGAATTGATTTTCTACCATGTTTAAATTCAGCAGCTCACTTTTTTATCATCGAATATGAAGGACAAGAATCTTTTAAGATAGACTGTAACTCCTTTTGGTATGTTCGTGGTGGTTAAATAATTTTTAACAAATTACTTTTTGACAGCTCGAACTTAATTTTTTTCCCATTGTTCGAAAATGTCAAAACTTGTTTACTTTACTTTATCGCTCAGCAATAACCAATAAACTCACGCGTCTGAAACTCGGCGGCCTGTCATCTGAAGGATCATACTTTACAAACAACATTGCCATTTGGTCATACTTGTTCTATTTCTGTGTTAGGCAGAGAACTTATCAAACTGCCCTCGTAAAAGAAAAATATGAACTAAACTAAAAGTTTTACCTTTCAATTATTTTTTCTTCAAATATACTTATTTATGTTTTTAAATTATTTCTGAATTTCTGACATTTTGATCCTTTTAGTTTTATTATTGTAAGGATAAAAATGTTGACTAGACTATAGGCTATTTTAATTAATGATTTGGGTAAAGTCATTAGATACACTTTCAATTAACACGAAATGTAAATTTTTTAGACTTATATTTCATGTTCATTTTGATTTACCATTTTTAACTAGGTACATTCTCTTTGTAGGTCCTCTGAGATGGCCAACTGTTGTATGCAGCTCTCCACAGCTGTTATCTATTTACAAGGAAACTTAAAAACTATTTTAAACATGATCTGCAGTAGAATGTTTAGGCTAACAATACTGTGGATTATCCAAGCCTATAGTAAGTACAGATAAATAAATCTATTAGATGCCATTTTTGTGAAATCTTCTAGTTGAAAATATTTGAAAAAAGAAATTGCTGTTATTGAGATAGTTATTACAAGTGTTTTTAAAATAATTAAAGAAATAAGGTTGTCGAGTGATTTTATTTTTCTGCTTTATCACTACAATAGTCTAGGAATGCAATTAATAATGAAACCTAAAAATACCGTGTGTATTTGGACATTGTCTTGTCTGCGGATTAAAATATTTAAAAATTTCTCATTCAAAGACTTTTAAAAATGTGCGTCATTTTACACTTGTTGGTCTACATTTCTAATAGAGCTCCTTTAAAACATTAATTCGCAACTTTACCCATTTATCGAAAATGGTCTCAAAAATTTGCAGGTACCTATTGTAACTCATTTATGTGTAATGTTTTCATTCATAAAATTTTATTTTCCACACCGAATTTCTGTTATCTGAAGTCAGAAACCAGTGAAGTTAGACAGTCAGTCCGTGTGTCCACGTCTGCTGCGACAACGGCCATTTTCTGTTATTTTGAATGGGAAAGAGCTCATTCAAATCGGACCTATCACGTAAAAGTGACCGAAGTTCTCATTGTCGGAAAAAAGTATTTCGGATGAAGTCATACCCGTAGTACGACGGAAAATGATTCCATCCAAATATATTTAGTTTTCATCATTTCGGCAGCAGTTTCACATGTCTATCTTATATATAGCGGACGTAAATACATTTTTTATCAAGCAACGGAAGACGTTTCGGCCACCTGTATTTTAAATAGTTTTTCTTTGATTTATGATATCGTAGTTTTGCTGAATTCAACCGTAGATTTTAAGTAATCCATTATTTTAACCGTTTCTTCCTTAACTAAATTACAGTATGTCTACAAGTAAGTCACTTGCGAGGGAAATTAAGAGTTTCTGTGTAAAGTGTTCTTTGAGACACGAATTTCCTTCGATTTTCAAGAAAAGTTCAGGTATTTTTTGTATTTCTTCTCCACCGCGATGAGTGTCCGATTTTCCGTAAACTCAAAATAATCACTGATCCTAAAGCCAGTGTTTTCTATTGAGAATAAAATTGTAAGTAAAATTTTAAATTCAATGTCTCCATTATATCAAACAAGAGATTCAACACATGTTTATTTGTGAAAGCTCTAATAGATTTTTTATATTTAATATATTTTTTTTAGATTATCTTCTAATAACACCAAAAAGTAAATTTATATGAAAAATTTAAATTATGTATTAAAAAAAATATTTTGAAATTTATAAAAAGCAATACTTTCTGATGAGTCGAATGCCAGGAATTAATAACCGGTAAAATCACAAAATAATTTTCTACTTACAGCATCTTTTTTCATTTTGATTATTTTCATCGTATGTACGAAGTTCAATTACATATCTGCTTATGGTATAGTTATTTTTCTTGTCTATAGCCGTATAATTTAATGGATACATTGCGATGCAAGAACCTCAAGTACGTTGCCGAGGAAGCTAATTTAAAGAAACATAAAAAATCAGGAGATTAGTTTTGATAGCAGAAGTCTGTTTATTTTGAAGCATGAAGTACGAAAAGTTGATAGTTAACGAGATGGGATGGTCCCCTTAGATATAGGTGTTGTTTGTAGAAGAGATACAATCCAAGTGTGTCAAAGAATCTTTTCATTTTAACGCCAACCTTTCCTTGGCACAGATCATGATGGAACCAAGTCGCCAATTTTAAAATGACCGTTTGATTGAGGTGAATGAATATTTTTGAATTTTGAAGGTTTACTATCAAACATTATTTATCATTTCCATAAAATAAAATGATTGTATGGAAACCCTGTAAGTAATCAAAAATATATCAATCGAAAGATTCGTTAAATAACTACAATTGATTTAAAATCTGACATGTTTATTATCTATTTACATTTATGAGAGCTTGTAAAAAGTAATTAAAGACTGCATCAGATCAAGAAAGAGTGAAAAGAAAATTGTACGCACGTCATTAAATAAATAATGTGAAAGATTTATAACACTTTTATAATCCCTTTTAAACCCTATCAAAGGAAATGAAATTAACTGATCATATGTTTACAATTGCATCAGCAATATGAAAAGAAAATTATTATATCTAATAAATAAATCACTAAATGATTTAGTGACATTTAATGCTTAAATAAATTGTAAATAGATGTTGGTGAAGATTTTTTATTGTTTCACATTTGTATACAATATAGACTACTTACATGTAAAATAAGCAAACTTGATAATAACTACAAAGAGATTTATGATCTTTTATTAATGGAAAAGCATTCTTAAATTTTGGCATAAAAGTAATAAATAAATCGTTTGCAGTTAATTTAGAAACGTAACATTTATATCGATAAAATAAAGGAATTGTTTACTTTAGGATTACATTATCTCAAACAAACGCTGAATTAGTTATGTTGTTTTAAGTGCAAACGGATGAATCTTTCGTAATCGAGTTGCAGACGATGGGGATTAAATATAATTCCCGGCTTTATTTTAAAAACATAAACCATCAGTAAAGTGAAATAAGGTTTTCAAACAAATTATACTTCAAAGTACATTATTTTTCTATTCGGCGAAGTAAAAATTTAAATTATTCGATTATATTCATGTTAAATTTGTGTTTTATTCTATTTTATTTATTCATTGATGAAGTTTTAATTTCATTTTGGAAGATTAGACGCAGACAAATGCTGAACTATTTATATTGTTATAAGTACAAATTATTTTTTCATAATGCAACCTGCACCCGATACAGAGAGATAAAAAAAAATTATGCCTGAAATTTTCTTTTAAAATCACAATAATTGAGTAGATTGCGATGTAGATACGAACATTAGTATGACTTTACTCAAATCTGAAAGTGAAATAAACAAAATTTCTCGAT
Organism: Maratus michaelseni; assembly: GCA_963931845.1. Classification (NCBI taxonomy): domain Eukaryota; kingdom Metazoa; phylum Arthropoda; class Arachnida; order Araneae; family Salticidae; genus Maratus; species Maratus michaelseni. Next base: position 32,674,095 of record OZ007592.1, read on the forward strand.
AATGGCTCTATCAGCTATAAAGAAATTTATAACACATATAGAAGAGAAAGATGAACCGATTTTTAAAATTCGATGTGTATCCCAAGGCATTAAGGATCAAAATTCTAATTAAATCTTTATTGTAGATTTCGATTTAAAAAAAAGTTTCGCACACGAGAAAACTTTAAGGAAACAATATTAAAGTTGCCCCACAATGTCGACGTAACAGTGAAACATTATTAGATTCAATAATGTAAAACAACAATTGAAATAAACTGCTATTATTTTATAAACAATGCATATAACAATGAGCAATGATAATATTAAATGTTAAAGAAAAATATTTGTTGAATCTTTCACCGATTTACATCTTCGAAGGTTGAAATTTAAACCGTTGAAGAAATTTTATTGTTTTTAAGTTTAAAATGAGCCAACGTGCTATTTTTAACGAATTTGGGACTCCTCCCATTGAGGTAATTGAAATACATTATTATAATGTTAATTTTGAATTTATTTCTCGGATTTCTGATTTCGAAAATTTACAGGATTGAACAGTAGATTTTAAATGGTTCATTATTTAAACACTATTTCATTTATTACTTAATTAATTTATGTCTATGACTCAAGTATTTGCGAGAGAAAATGAAAAGTTAAAAGTTTTTTGAGAGTTGTAATATTTTTAGAGTACATTAATTCGGCGTGGGCACCCAATTCAATTATTGAAAATCATAGAAACCGCGAGCAAGTGCATTTATTAAACAAGAACGAAAAATCATGCGTCAAGCATAGATTATGTAACACTTTCCAACGCTTCCAAAATAATTTTACGAATCATACTCTTCAATAAGCTAAAAGATAACATCTAAGTAATCCAAATACTTTTATTCAGCCCTGTATAGGATCTATAGATTTGTATATATACTACATAGGATGCTAAATTTTAGTTCAGTTAGGAAACACGTAGCACAGTTTAAAATTCTCCGTCTGGAGTTAAATAATACGGAAATGTTTTCCCGAACTTTTGTGCTTCCCTGTATAGGATCTACAGAATTTATACACACCACGTAATAGACAAAAAGCGATTTAAAATTAAAATCGCGTTTAGTAACTTAAAACGTACTTCCAGGAATTATTGTTAACATACAGTAGAGAATTCTTTTGTGTGTCCCTGTAAATGAACGATGACTGCTATACACACAATATTCTGTAGTAAGTCTCTTGTAATGAACCTTATATAAATTTCAATGCGTTTAAAATAGGGAAACTTTGTTTAAATAAAGCGCAGACGATTTTTCTCCATAGACGTAATGTAACGGAATTCTTTTGACTGTCCCTGTAAAGTAAGTATAAGTGCTATGCACACCCTATTCCATATTAAGCTTCTTCTAATGCACCTTAGTGATATATATAAATTTCAATGCGTTTAAAATAGTGAAACATTATTTAAATAAACCGCAAATGATTTTTCCCCATAGACCGCAATGTAACGGAATTCTTTTGAGTGTCCCTGTAAAAAAACTATAAGTGCTACATACTTCCGTTGAAATAGGGAACATGCTATAGATAATGATTATAACATATAAAAATTGCAGGGCAATCCGAGCATATTTACGGGAGTTAGAGCACGGACAGACGGCAGACGGCAGACGGCAGACGGCCAGACGGCCAGACGGCCAGACGGCCAGACGGCCAGACAAACCGAAGTCATAAACACTTTTCAACTAGGTTGGAAAGTGTTAAAAATATATGTACATTTGCCTCTGTTTTTTAAGCTATGACAACAGGAAGGAAAGAGTGATACTTTATTTAAAGTATTAAATTTTTAAACGTATAATCGTAATTTAATTAATATTAATTTATTATTAATTATTTAAAGTGTATTAAAAAAAGTCATTTATTTTTTTATTTGATTTTCTACTTATTAGCTGATAAAATGATTCATTGCTGTAGTTTCACAGCCATTTGGTATATTTTGGAGAGCGTGATTTTGCGCATCATTAAATCCATTATTGTTGTAACTCGTATACAATTATAACCCTGATGAATATGTGGCGATTTATTGACTGTGGCGGGGTAATGGGAAAATGCTTTAAAATAAATGTATTCATTTAAATATAAGTTCCAAAATATATAAGTGTTGTACTGTCATCAGAAACACACCTGTGTACACAATTTTTGTAATTCCAGCGCATCAGGAAGGGAGTTAAAAATCTTTTACAAAATTCCTCTTTACATAAAAAATACCAAGTTAAGTTAAATAAGCGAGTGTAAAAAAGTAGTTTTGCGCGTATTTAAGTAAATAGTGACCCACAATGTTGACGTAATAATGAAACATTATCAGGTTCAATAATGTAAAACAACATAGGAATTAAACGGATAATCCTTTCTAAACAACGATTTCAACAATGAACTATGATAATATTCAAAGTTAAAGAAATATATTTGTTGAATCTTTCACCGATTTTGACTTCATAGGTTGAAATTTTAAACCGCAGAAGTAATTTTATTGTTTTTAAATGTAAAATGAGCCAAAGTGCTATTTTTAACGAATTTGATACCCCTTCCATTGAGGTAATTCAAATACATTATTATAATATTAATTTTAAATTGTATTTCTGTGATTTCCGATTTCGTAGTTTTGCTGGATTTTTTTTATCTCCGCTTCAAACATTACATAATTTATGTCTATGACTCAGGCATTTTTGAGAGAAAATGAAAAGTTTAAAAGCTTTTCGAGAGTTATACCCATATTGTTTTCATAGAGAAACTCAGATAGTTTTGCAAAAACTATACTGATCCTTCACAGCGATGGGTTTCCTAAAATGAGCGCTAATGTGCTATTTATTACGAATTTGGGACTTCTCTCATTGAGGCAATTCAGATACAGTATTATTAGATTAGTGTTACGTTTTATTTCTGATTTTTTAGTTTTGCTAAATTGCAACCGTAATTTCACGTCTTTATTGTCACTACTTTTTTCTTATCATATAACGCACGTCTAAAATGAAAGCAAATACTTAGATGATTTAAAATTGTATTTAAAAACTTTTAATTTTTAAAAGCACTACCGATCATCTTTGACGATTAAGATCCGACTTATCAGGTTGTCAGCAACGAATAACCAATCCAAAAGCAAGTCATTTTGACACAGATGTAAAAATTCAAAACAAAATTTACATTTACTATAACAAATACAGTAATGATTATCTTATTTTCAAAAGTAAAGTATCTTTGTGTACAATTTGAAGTTTAGAAATTAATTTAAAATCAAATGTTCTATGTGTTAATTGCATCTAGCTATGATTAAGTTTGTATAACTGATCAACGGAAATCAAGGCTTTGTAAAATAAAGGCTATGTTAAAGTTTAAATAAATGTATTATTAAGAAATTTTCAATTACTATCGCTTAATTTTATTGTTAAATGCATCGCAATCTTAGATCTTAGTAAGGTATAGGTGATAATCTGCCCTCAATTTTAAAATAGATCTTTGTCCTGAGGCGTTAAAGGACGATTTCTAATTCCAACGTTATTGGCGATTCCGATAAAAAAAAATATCCGAAAATTTGTAAGCAAAAGTTGGTTAAGTAAATAATAACCCTCAATAGCGACGAAATAATGAGTTATTATTAGTTTCAATAATGTAAAACAAAATTGCATTAAATTGTGTAGCTGACAAATGTTTTTAATAACATTATTTAAAAATATGTTACATACATGCAACAATGGTCATTTTTGTCCTTTTGGTCTATTGTTGTCAACGTTATCCGTTTCCATTTTCTTCGATCAACAATATTTCTATTCTAAACAATGATTTCAACAATGAAATTTGGTAATATCCAATATTAAAAAAATATATTTGTTGAATCTTTCGCCGATTTCGTTTTAATACGTTGAAGTTTTAAAACGTCAAATACATTTTAATACTTTTATGTGTAAAATGAACCAAAGTGAACTTTTTAACGAAGTTGGGACATCTCCCATTCCGGTAAATCAAATACAGTAATATTTGATTAGTTTTAAGTTGTATTTCTTTGGATTCTGATGTCGTAATTATGCTGGATACAACCGTACATTTTAAGTGGTTCATTACTGTCACTATTTCTTTATTAGCTTAATTATGGTATGTCTATAGCTAAATAAATTGCTAGGGGAAATGAAAAGTAAATTTAAGAATGTTTTCCGAGAATCTGACATATTTCCCCTTTTTTCATGTAATGATCACTAAGTTTTGTAAGAGCTTTACTGATACTCCCAGTAAAGTATTGATGACCATCAGACTTTTGAGGTTCTCAACACAGAATCCCTGATCCTAAGGACAGTACTTTTCATAGATATATATAAAAAATACTTACATATCATATATCCATTAGATGAATGATTACTTTACATTTAAAGTCATCTTTATGGTGAAATTTGAAATTTTGCAATTAATTTTAAGTTAATTTTTTTTGTCGTACTATATCTATGTATATTTAAGTAAATTTAACAGATCAACCGATGTCGGGGTTTTTTTAAAAATAAGAGTTATGCAAAATTTTAAATAAATGTATTATTAAGAATTTTTAGTCACCATCACTATAATGCATTTTTTAAATGAATATTTTTGTTTTGTATGGGATGTACGTTTACTGACAGAACTTCTGTATTTGATTAGTAAATTTTCTTATTATCTTTTTGCAGGAGGATGTTTCCGAAATATATTGTGAAGCAGACAAGAGGTAAGTAATATTTAATAAAACATATGTTTTAATCATGTAATTTTAATTTTCTACTTAATGAAATGTATAAACTATTCGATCTGTATAGCATTATTATCGTACATGGTAATCTTTAAATTGTGAGTAGAAATCTGATTTGGGTTCCCGATTAATAATTGAAATCAGGAAAATTTGAAAGAAGTAAGGGAAAAAGCGGTGTGACGTCATTTAAATAAGACCATTACCTAAGGGACCGCTTCACTGAAACTCCCCTATCGCTAAATCCCATGTTAACCTATGGGAAAACATAGAAGCGTGATTACTCATTACCTAATATAATTTTTAAAATACAGTTTTCGCTATCAGATAGTAGACGTCAGATGCCGACAATGTGCGTTTTCATCAAATGGAAATTTCAAAGTATGTAAGGTTTTTTAAATACTTAAAGTTTCATTAGACAATTTTTAATAATGAACATCGTCGGCATCTGACGTCTACTTTCAGACTTTTCTAGCGCTTTCCAAAAGTTAACATGGGATTTCGCGATCGGGGAGTTTCAGCGAAGATAGTTAAGTTCTTAAATGGGCAATATATTTTCAAACTGAAATCATCAACAAATGGGACGAAATTCCGTGAAATTAGACCATTTGGATGCTCAGAACAAAAAGATTGATTCAAAATTGAACTCTTCTGACTAGCGGGGAGGGCATCTTGGTAAAGACGGTTTCGAAATGAACAAATTAGGGTTTAAAATTTCTAAACTGAATATTCATTTTTTCAAAATATATTTTATTTTATTTTATGTTTTTAACTTTAAAAAAAACTTTTAAAAAGTGAAAAAATGTACAAAAGATTTTCTTAGGAAACACGTTTAATAATAATAATAATAATAGTAATAATAATAAAACATAAAAAAACAAATTTGATGGCTCGCTAGATACATACAAGTGTTTTTTAGCTTTACTTTAGGCGTGAAGTCGATAGTTTTTTTACTAATTTCTTCACGATGCTAATAAATTCCAAAAGCATCATTCTGAATAATAATAAAAAATGCATTTAATGTTATTCAGATTGAACACTGCACAAGGTGACGTTGAAAAACAAAAGTACATGTTAGGCTAAAAAATATATTTTTTAAATGGTTTACGCTGCCATTTCTTATTAAGATTTTCTACGACGCTCAGCAATGTGAAATTAATTCCAAACGAAACAATATGTTTATCTTAGATGTTTCTAACAGTTCTTTTTGCGTGCTACACATCGCGTGATTTTATTTCTGGTTTTTCAACCTCTGAAAACGATTTCCTAAAAATGGCTAGTCATGTTTGCAAGCTATTTTAACGTCTTTTTCAGGAAATTAATATACAGTACACAGGAAAAACAAAAACAACAACAACAAAAAAAACGTGAAATATAATATTAGTTATAATTGCTTCATCAATATATATATATATCTATATATATTGTTTTAATTTCCACTCAGTCTTTTATGTAATTGCACCTAGTTTATGGCAAAAAAATATCATCTACGTGCTGAGATTGATCCTATATTTTAAAAATTCAATAGCAAGTCCATAACTTAACTACACATTTTAGTTCAGAATGTCAAATAAAAAAGTGGGAACACATATTTTCAGCAATTTTGAATGATTAATTAGAGAGCTATAAATTATTTTAAAATGAACCAAACGACTGATCAGACAAAGCGCTTGCCTTAATGTTTATTTACCGAAACGGTTGATAACAATTTCAACGACCCCAAAAGAATGAAAGTTTGAGTGAACCCTGGCAGAATACGGATCGAACACTGGACCGGTTGCGTGGCAGAAATACTTGCTGAGCACTTATCTACCAGACATTAAAACCTAAATACTAAGAAAAATGGTGAAAAAGTACCACGTTCTCTATTGAAATAATAGCTTATTCATGTATAGATATCGCAGACGCACATTTATTTTTCACCTCAAAATGGCAATTTCTTTGCTGTCATGGTAATCCGGCAATGTTTGCTTCGTATGGCAAACTGATGTTTAATAATAAACTATGTGTGTTTTATAATAAAATTGTGTGTAAATAAATAAAATAAATTAATATAAAAATAATTAATTATTTTAACTTAATGTGTGTTAAATAAAATTAAATAAATGTGTGTGTGCTATACTGAATTTATTATATAATTTCATAATAAAATAAAACTAACATGCTGTTTTCGTACCGTATTCCTAGCAGGTATTCGAAAACGAAGTTTTTTCTCCAAAATTGAGGGAAAAATGTCGCCAACCCTGGTTCATCCACGACAATCCCGTTTGTTTGCAAACATTTTTTAATTAGTTTCAATTTAAATAGAATTCTTTCATTTTTTTAATTTCAAATGAAAAGTGCAAACTGAAAATAGTTCTTAATCATGTTTGAGTAACGTTCTTTCCACAAATCAAGTTCTTACCTGTCGTTCGTTTCGTAGTTTCCCTGTTTTAAGCAAAAAAAAAACTGGATATAATGAAAATATCTGAGTTAGTTGAGTTGAAAACTTTGCAAAACTAAGTATTTATTTTCACAGATTAAATCTTAAACTTATATACTTTTAACCTTAATTACCAGTTTTATTAGATGTAAGAGTAGATCAGATTAAAATATCTTACACGTGCTTTACAGAGGTGCTGCTGTATTACAGCGGCCCTCCAGGGGACATCGTGAAGCCACCAAAAGTTTTTCGTCAAATTATAAAGCATAGATAACATTATAATAATATACATATATAACATTTCGTGACATATATAGCCAAATTATAGTCATCTATGATTTATATATATATGACATATAAGACATAAAAATATGTATGTAACGATGTAGGGAAGAGTAGCCAAATTTGGACCACTTCACTTCAGGTGTAACTCACTTCATTTTTAGAATACCTGCAAAATATCACTAACGTGGTCAATCTATTCATCTACTAACTAAGTAAATCTTTTTGAAAATCTTAAGTTTTATTTAAATTTGAAAAATTTGTGAAACATAAATTTGATTTACTTAAATTTGAAAAATTTGTTGCGACTGGTCGCGTAAGTTGGACCACAATCACCTAAACTGGACCAAACAATATTAGGCTGTTTTAATGAGTAGGGAATATAACTAATTTTATTAAAAACAAAGTTTGCGATTAATGAAACAATCAAACAAAACAACAGCAATGAAATATAATGAAATCAAATGTCTGAATGTAAGAATAATTATTTTAAATCAAAATGTATTTAAAATAAAAGTCAAAGTTATAAGTAATTAAGAACATAAATTATGGAGCTAATTGCCAGTTACTTGAATGTCGTGTTAGAAGTGATGCTAGGCTTACACATGAATATCTGTTCATTTGTTATTCCACCGCACACAACATGGAAACCTATTTGTCAAACTGAACACTAAATCATTTCCGCTATTTTATTTTTCTTACAAATTAGGCAAAACCAATCATCACTTTTTCTTTTATTTTTCGATTCTGAGTCATTTGGCATTTTTTTAGCACTTTCCAACCTAGTTGAAAAGTGCTTATGACTTCGGTTTGTCTGGCCGTATGGCCGTCTGGCCGGATGGCCGTCTGGCCGTCTGTCCGTGTTCTAACTCCCGTAAATATGCTCGGATTGCTCTGCAATTTTTATATGTTATTATCGTTATCTATGGCACGTTCCCTATTTCAACTGAAGTGTGTAGCACTTATAGTTTTCTTACAGGGACACTCAAAAGAATTCCGTTACATTGCTGTCTATGGGGAAAAATCATTTGCGGTTTATTTTAAAAATGTTTCACTATTGTAAACGCATTGAAATTTATATAGATCACTAAGATGCATTAGAAGAAGCTTAATATGGAATAGTAGGTGTATAGCACTTAGAGTTACTTTACAGGGACAGTCAAAATAATTCCGTTACATTACGTCTATGGAGAAAAATCGTCTGCGGCTTATTTAAATAATGTTCCACTATTTTAAACGCATTGAAGTTTATATATATTACTAAGGTGCATTACAAGAGTTTTACTACAGAATAGTGTGTGTATAGCAGTCATCGTTCATTTACAGGGGCACACAAAAGAATTCTCTACTGTCTGTTAACAATAATTCCTGGAAGTGCGTTTTAAGTTACTGAACGCGATTTTAATCTTAACTAGCTTTTTGTCTATTACGTGGTGTGTATAAATTCTGTAGATCCTATACAGGGCATCACAAAAGTTCGCGAACACATTTCCGTTTATTGACAGAAACTCCAGAAGGAGAATTTAAACTGTGCTACACGTTTCCTAACTAAACTAAAATTTAGCATCCTATGTATATATACAAATCTATAGATCATATACAGGGCTACATAAAAGTATTCGGATATTTTTCCGAATATTGTATATATTGAAAATTCCTGAAATTACGTTTTTAAATATGTTATGCGTTTTCCAAATTGTTTACTTAGATGTCATATTTCAGCTTATTAAACGGTAATGATTTGTAAAATTATTTTAGAAACGTTGGAAAGTGCTACATAATCTATGCTTGATGCATGATTTTTCGTTCCTGTTTTAAATACGAAAACAGTTTATTATACATTCCAAAATATGTATTAAATTAAATTATGTTTTTTTTTCTTTCTTGTTTTTTTTGCAACAGAAGTTTTCTTTGCCTTATGTTTCTAGATCTTTCCTTCCATCTCTGTAGATCTTTCCAAAGGTATTAGAACAGCTGTTTTTTTGGCTCCCTCTGTACTTAACTGATTTTGGCAAGGGAGATAACATTTCTAACGATTCTTTGGCTTTTTTGTAGTTACCCTTCTTTACTGGTTAATTTCTCCACAACTTACTCTTTCCTTTTCGTTTCCTATATCTTTGACAAATTTTGCTGTCACTTACGTTTTTTTCCCAAACAGTTTTTCTGTGTCTTTTTCATAATTTTTTTTTTTTACTCTCTTAGTTTTAATATATTTCATGATTACTCATTCTGACTCTGAAATATAGTGCCTTCATTACTTTTCAAATTTATTATCGTATATCTGTTCCAATTTAAGCAATTGAAATTGGTCCAATTAAGGTAATTGTAGATAATCTTAAGACTAAAAGCAAAAACGAAAGCAAACAAATCACCGTGAAGAATATATGCAATAAACACATGAATTTAGATATGTATATGAAAACACAACAGCTTACCTCAGTTTTAAAGTATTCTCTGTCGTTTAGTATGAAAAAATTAGATCAAAACAACTAATTTTTGATTTTTTTTTTTAAGTGGCGGAAAACAGCACGTGGAAGGCGGGTGCTTCTTCTACTCATAAATTACGTCATTCTGATGAGTATGATTTCAGCGGTAGATTGCGTCGATTTCTGTAATTAATTGCAACGGTCCATTTAAAGCGGCGTCGGTCCAAATATGGCTACTCTCCCCTATTAGGTACTTATATGAGCATTTCTAGTATATATATATGTTACGGCCAGTTGATTAATCGGTAACATTAACCGATTATCATTAATAATTACCAAATAATATTCAAATAAACCGTTTAATGTGATTAATTTATGAGAATTTATCAAATTAACCGGTTATTCTAGATTAATTTTAACACAAATATTTCAAATTGGTAAATAAATCATACGAGTAGTAATTTCCAGCGTTTACTGGAGGTTCTTTACCTGCGATCTTCTCTGTTGAGCTGATTAAAATATCAGACCAGATTCTCTGATCAATAAGGTTAACTGGATGAATTATGCCCTCCAGATTCGACAGGGATAGCTCAGTGGTAGAGCGTGGCGACTTCAGCCAAGCGATCCCAGGTTCGAATCCTGGCCCGGACATTTTTCGTCCAGTTGGTAAATTACTACTCGTATAACCGGTTATTATTAATAATTACCAATCAAGTTCGGTCAGTGTAATAAATTTCAATATGTAAGTTTGAGCATGCTAATTTGGAGCTTCTAAGTGGCATATGACCTATCTCTTTTTCTTCTTTCATTAGATTGATGTAAGAATTGTCTCATTCAAATAATAATTTCTTTTAATTTATTTGCTATATGTTAAAATTAATTTAGTAGAAGTCAAAATTTAAAACTTTCGACTTATGCTACATTTTTCTTAATATTCTTTACTATTAGTGTGCATTTGAAAACTGTACTATTTATTCCTTCATTATTTAAGTGTTTAGAAGTTTCACGTAATTGATTGTGTAATTATGAAAATAATTATCTTTACTCCCTTTCGCTTTGGCGTCTGTATCTTAAAAAATATTTTTTGTTATTATCTTCTTACATTAATGATAGCACATGTTCCAGTAAAGCACAAATTTGTAACTATGTTTAATTGATCATAATGACCGAACTGCATTGGTAATCATTTAGCAATAACCGGTCAATGTAATTAATATGCAATATATATCAAATTTACCAAAAGACCCGGTTATTGTCAATAATAACCGAATTTATCAAATTGACCAAAACATATATATGTGCATATATATGATGAATATATAAGCTTTGCGATGATGCAACCTTGGCATAATCATAATTGTGGGGACTGCTATAACAAAGAAGTACCGAATACTATATATAAACATTATTTTTACTGCTATTCTATACTGTTATTATGCATATCTTAATATATACTTGCTTTCCAGTGATTTTAATGCGCACTTGTCAACTGTTAATGATTTGAGTGATGAGAGAACAAACCCTTGTGGATTTGAAAATAACAGCGCCTATGATTATAGATCAGGAGACTGCCGTACTAGGAAAAAATTACCATCCCATGATTCTTTTCCATTCTTACGAAGTCTTATTACAAGCTACTTAGATGATTTTTTTATGGATAAACAAGGGCCTAGGTAAGTCACATACGATTATTTGTCAAATTAGAATGAGAAATATAAGATTTTTCGAATAAAAAGTATGCAAGAATATGTTTTAATCAAATTCTTTATAACAAATTTCTTCTGAAATTTTTGCAATACGAAAAATGTCGATTATTTTATTTCACTATTTTAAGTCCTCTATAAGAGAAAAAAACATATTCCGTGTTCTAGTTATCATATGTTACCTATGCAATACTTTTTTATTAAAACACATCGCGAAATTTAAGAAATATTGTATAAATTGTCCTTGTCAAAATCCTTTAATTTTCTAATTTTTTTGTTGGTCTGTATTTATAAGGCATTGGAACATAGACCATTTCATCAAAAAATTACAGTCAGGCTTTTATTTAATTAATTCAAAAGTATCATCCTTATACTCAAATTGCTCTGTTTTAAGAACTATTTCTCGGAACCAAGAACATTTTATGAATGGTCTTTTAAAATAATCTCCAAATAACATGCATTTCCTATTTAACTAATGTTTTCTTGCAATCTAATTATTTTTCGAAAGACGATGGGCAGATTGGTGGTTTTCTTTCGATTGATTTTGAAGTTGAAACTTCGAAAATATGAACTGCATTAGATATTCTAAACAGTGATAAAAAAAGCAAAAAAACAGCAATGGATTGCGAAAGTAGGAAGATGCAAATGATTAGGATGCTGAGAACAACAAATATTCGGATGAAGAAACATTAAAAATCACCCGAAAGAATGCGATGTGCATTACACAGTTTCAAGATAATACATTTGGTAAGGTTTTAGAGCATTGCAAATTAGATATATTATGAGGAAAAAAAATCAAACAAGATATTCGGATATAATTAACACACATTTTTCAATAATTAAATTCATGAACGTGTGTAGTAATGCATGATTAATATAATTCCGCTGTACAAAATACGGTAACATCATAATAAAATTATTCAATTATTTAAAATACAAACATTTTTTATAAATGGTTAAAAATTAAAAAAAAGAGCTTCACCTTTTCATAAACATATAAATACATAAAAACATTATTTTACTTAACTAAGGTGTCACACAAAATATGCATATAAAACAAATGAACCACTGACACGTTTCGGTTTCATTCGAGATAAAACCCATTATCATAAGAATACAACATCAATCAAGCCGAATGGCACTGGACAACGATATGAAGCATAAATGCTTAAGTTGGTTAAGCTGTTTTTGTCAAGAAAGATGAAATACATAACAACAAAAAATATGCAAAATGCTACCATGATCGAAAAAGTTTTTGATTTGTCTATTACAATCTTCCGGTTTGGCGAAGGATTACGGAAAAAAAATAAATTATGAATAAAAGTAACGTGTTACAGTGCTTAACATACATTTAAGGGAGACCAAACTGGTCGCCAGTGGCGGCTAGTCTGTATTATAATAGCACAACTCAGTTACAAGTTATAACAACATCAAATTTCATCTGCAAGTCAGCCATTTTCTTCTGAAGATATTTTTAAAAAAAATAAAACTTCATAATTATAAGAACACACATTTTATCAAACAATTAAATATGACTGCAAACTGTGGCAGATGACTGTTTCCAACATGAATAAGTATGAGAAATTCCCGTCAAGCGTCCCGTCAAGTATGCAGTCGCAGAGCGTCGGCATGGTATGCGTAAGGTCCCAGGTTCGAGTCCTGGCCCAGGTCAATTTTTCACTCGTGTTTGTTTAGTGCATTTAATTGTCTGATAAAATGCGTGTTCTTAAAATATTGTAAAATAAAGTAATCAGACGCAGTGTTTATGCTTTAAAAAATATTTTAAATATATAATATACGTTTTTGAAAGATCTTTAAAAATAAATTAGTTTTTGAGGGAAGATGTACCTTCTAAAATGTATACATTAAGAGTTATCGGCATTTAAAATTTCTTTCCAAACGTAAACAAAATTTTTGAAATGAATTGGGTTGGGTTGGGTTGGGTTGATTATTGACGGCTAATTATCTACACTAGGGATATAGGCCCGGGGGGAGTGCCCTCCGTGGGGGTCTTTCTAAGGGAACCTAATCCGTATTTACGCATGGAAAAATCCACGGCTGGAAGAAAACCACGAAAACTCCGAACGATTAGGCCGACGGGCGCGATTGGGATCGAACCCAGCACCTCCCGTCTACCAGCTTCGAGAGCACAACCTCTCAGCCACTGGTGGGGCATTTGAAATGAATTAAAGGTGATTCATTTATTTCTAAAAAAAAAAAAAAAAAAAAAAAAAAAAAAAAAAAAAAAAAAAAAAACGGTAAAGGACAGGCATTTCGTTCGCAGGAATACCTTTCACGTCATTTTTCTATAAATTAATGAAATCCAGTTGTTAAATTATTTTTGTTTTAGAAGTGAAGTTTCCATTTAAATTTATTGTAACAGTACAATGTTTAATTGAATAAAATAATGTAAATCTAAGAAATTGCTTAGAAATTCCAAACATGCACAGGGCAATGCAAAAATAAATAAATAAATAAACAAAAAATAAATAAATAGATAAATAAATAAAAATCAGCTTTCATAAATTCTAAAAATTGTTCATATATCTCAATATATCTCAATTACAATCTAAAGGATGGTTTATTTCTATATTATTCTACATATAATAGTAATTTCAGCAAATATATTAAATTCCAATGCGATCTGTTTTAAACTTTAAGATGGTTTATAACACATGATAAACAAATTATAAAAAAGAATGGCGCGTCACAGTTGGGGAGGAGCGTGAACAAAATTAGGAAGTATAATAAGGCTATCTGTTTGAAACTTTACGATATTTTATAACACATAACATAAATTTTAAAAATAAAGCTGCGTCAAAAATTATAGGGAGGGGCGGAGCACGTTTTGCCTACACAAGGGGGGGGGACACTTTTCTAAATTTTAACGATATCCGTCATGTCACATATCGTTACAAAGGGCTGTGACCACTTATTCATATTATGCACCACAGGTGAAACCCCCACATTTTGCGCCCCCCCCCCCCCCCCGACACTACTCATGTGATATATTGTTCGAAAGGCCTGTGGCCGCTTTTTCATATTATGTATCTTCGGGGTCCATAGCTCATTCGACTCGACATCTATAGCCTTAACGATTTCAGTGCCCGAGGTTCGTATAGAACAGATTGCGCTACCTGGTGGTGGAAGATAAAACTTGAGCGTGCGCAGCACGACTGCTATACGGTGCCGAAGGCAGCGGGGACCCGTGTCGGAAGTACGTTTGTTTACAGGTTTATACAATTCGATGTGCAAATTAAGGGATTATCCGGTGCCGAAGGCAGCGTGGAACCAGGTCGGAGGTTCGTGGTTTATCTTATTCGAGGTTTTAAAAGGATTGAGGTCCCGGTGTAAATTAGGGGCCCGCTAGCGGGGAAGCCAGCTTGTGCTAATAATAAAAGAACGTGATATCACTTTTGATTTCAAATGCAGCGCTGACACATGTACATATTCCATTTTTATTCATTTAATGGATTAGTCAGTGATATTTTTTAACGGAGGATAACAAGTATTATAACAAGCCACATTTAGTATGTTGTTTTTAAGAGTGTAATTAATTTAATTGAAAAATCTACTGGTATTTCTAGTTAACCCTTTAAACAATGACTGAAAGTAAAATGTATTTTTAAATTATTTCTCATGTTTAGATTATTTAAATCATGTTCAATATATTTAAAAAAAAAGAAATGATATCTACAAAAACAACTTTTCAAAAGTAAAAAAAGGCCAAGCGTAAGAAAAAAAAAAAAAAAAAAAGTTGTTTCTAAAAAATGGTGTGATATCAAATTTCCAAGCTATTATATTGCTTATTTAACTTTTTTCCATTAAATAAGTTATCATATATATAAGTCAAGTGCCTACGTATATGTTAATAGAAATCGTTTTCTCCTGTACTAAATACATCCTAATGAGTTTCTGAAAATTCAATTTTTTTCAAATTATGCGTGATGGGCTTGGCGGCCATCTTTGCATATTATTCACAAAATTCTAACCACCCAAATCCGTAGTTAAAATCTGAAGTTCAAAATTGTTATTTAAGCAAACATTTAAGAGTTTCATTTATAGACTTGTATGCTCTGAAAATTGTGTCTTAAGATTATGATGACTTATCTTAAAGATTCATCTTATGATTTATTTTTTAGGTAATTATTAATTTCAAACTAGTAAAAATCAATTTATCAAAATATCAGTCTTATCTAATTTATCTGTCCGTAGTTAGAATCTGAAGTTCGAAATTTTTATAAACATATTACATTGCAAACATATTACGCTTTTACTTTAGAAAGTTGGGTGCTTAGAAATATGGAAAGATGGTCGCCAAGTCCATCATGCATAATTTGAAAAAAATTGAATTTTCAGAAACTCATTAGGATGTATTTAGTACAGGAGAAAACGATTTCTATTAACATATACGTAGGCACTCGACTTATATATATGATAACTTATTTAATGGAAAAAAAGTTAAATAAGCAATATAATAGCTTGGAAATTTGATATCACACCATTTTTTAGCCACAACTTTTTTTTTTTTTTTTTTTTTTTTTTTTTTTACGCTTGGCCTTTTTTTACTTTTGAAAAGTCGTTTTTGTAGATCATAAGAATACAACATCAATCAAGCCGAATGGCACTGGACAACGAAATATTTTATTTGTTCGAAGGGTTTATTTGTTTTATATGTATATTTTGTTTGACACCTTACTTAAGTAAAGAAAGTTTTTATGGATTTATATCTTTCAAATACTAAAAATGTTTTTTAAATCCTAAAATTTAAAAATTATCACATTTCGTAAAAATATAAATACATAAAAACTTTCTTTTACTTAAGTGATGTGTTACATAAAATATGCATATAAAACAAATAAACCACTGACACGTTTTGGTTTCATTGGAAATAAAAACAATTATCATAAGAATGCAACACCAATGAAGAGAAACGGGAAAACGGGAAAACGAACTATATAGCTAATTATCAATAGCTAATTCCTAAACCATCAGTTGTAGAGAAATATTTCCAACTTCAAAAATGCTCCAAATCTTCTTTTTATGACATGACTTTGCAGATTCTCCGAATTTTGCAGATTCTCTGAATTTTGCAGATTCTCCGAATTTGCATATTCTTTGCATATGCGAGTGATTTATTAAAAAAAAGTTAAGGAATTTAAATTTTTATACGGCCTTTAAATCCTATAAGTTATATTTAGAATAGTTTTCTCCATGCTGTAATAAGTAAAACAGTACAAAATAAAAACAGAAAAAAACATGTTTTAACGATCGGAAAGCTCTGAAAATTAATAAATTTCAGAGAATAGTATATATATATAACCATTAATGAAACATTACCAAAACACCAACTGAAACTTGAAATTATGATTTAGAAATTATGATTGAGAATTATGATTTATTATCTAGAAATTATGATTGATACTATTATTATTATCATATATATATATATATATATATATATATATATATATATATATATATATATATATATTTTTTTTTTGTAGCAAAAAGGAAATTTTTTAGCTTAGAGCATGGGTGTCGTTTTCTAAATATAATTGATATGGCCCATAGACTGTGTAAAAATAAAACTTTTGTTTTAAAAAAAATGACCATTTTGATGTAAATGGCGTTTTATGTAATGAAGAAAGACATTTGACCCTACTTTATTTAAGGCTTAGGGATTAGACGATAAGAACTTTAAGACGATAATTTATTTAACGATAAGAACAGACGCTCTGTAAACAAAAAGGGTACATGAAAAAGTTCGGTATATCGAATGTCATTCTATAAGTGTAAAAAATTACTTTTTCGAGTTTCAAAAGGATAAAAAAATGGAAAAATGGTGATTTTTAAGGGTATGAATATATAATATATTTAATAAAGAGTTGTATTAACAGGTCTATTTAATATTCTAATAACCTTTCTATCGAATATTATACCTTATTAGCCTTTTTAGACAATTGCATAATAAAAAATATTTTAGAATTGTATTGTACGACCATTTTACCTGTGTTAAGCTCCTGTAATACGGCATCATTCATAAAATTGCTAGTAGTGTAGTGTAAAACATAAATATATTTTTACCACACATTTTCAATCAGCATATGGTCAATTATATGATCAGACACGCTTAATAATATGGCCATGTAACCGTTATTTTTAAAAACAGTTGAATGACGGGACAGTTTGCTACATATTTTTAATAGTATACAAATTTTTTTTTAATATAAGGCCTTATTTAAATTCGACAGTCTTAAAAAAGTTCCTATAAAAGCGTACGTAATAAAATTATCAATACCAAACATAACAACAACAAAAAAAAAAGAATCTTATTCATAGGTACACAGTCAGAAATAGTCCGACATGCTACGTCACATTTTTTAAAATCAACTTTAGCGTGCATCTCTGTTTTTTATATATTTGATAGACTCAATGGTATGGGGACTGCCAGTAATAATGGGACTGCCAGTCAGCTGGAGTGCCAATGTGAGTGCCATAGCAACATCGCACAGCTCACCGCTAAATGAAACGATTTTCATTGCAACTACTGATGACCTACCTGCAACTACCGTTAAAGTTTTATAACATTGTAGCAGGATCCGTAATTGAATTACCATTCAATTTGGCACGGGTTGTACGTTGTTGCTATGGCAACAATCGCCGCTGGTGAGTCAGCCAACTGACAATTTCTTTATCTGTACCTCCTAATCTGTCATAAATAACAAAATCAGCGACGCTGAAATTCATTCCAAAATTGTGAGGCTTCCTCCCAGTTTATTCGAAACAAACGTAGAATCTAACTACTTTTTTATTAAATTCTCTTTTTAAAGTTTTACTGACGCTGAAATAGAAGGCACACACACAAAATTTTTATTATTATATATATAAATACTTGAAACATAAGACATTGGACACAATCTACTTTTACGCACAATTATTTAACTTATTTGTGTAACTAGTCTAAAAAGTTTGTTTCCCTATCTAGCAAATATGATGAGTATATGGAGATTATTTATGATGGCTTTAGAGAAAATAAAGTGAAGCTTCAAAAAGAAGGAAAATGGAATTTAGAAGGACTAAAAGAGTTTGTTGACAGTCTTGAGTAAGTAAAAGATTTATAATTGTATTCTCACTATAATTGTGTAAATTCTAAAAGCTGAATGAAAAATAGTTTTTGCATCCGAAAACTGCAACGGAAGGTTGTATCCACTTAAATATATTGTTTGAGATAATATTTAATACCTATTTGAATTTTTTATACCATTGTTTTGTTTCATAACTGTTGTAATAATTTAACGTAAAATATTTCTTTGTATACCAAACTCAAGTATAAATTTTGACAGACAATATACTTTTATGATGCTTGTATTTTAAGTTTTATTATGTCTTGAACATTCACTAATAATTCTGTAGTATAGCAGTAAGTTTCTATAACGCTACAAATGCTATAATGGTAAAATTTAAAATCCATGTATAAAATTTATATAGAAAGCTTAAAGAAAGTTTTAAAAGTGGAAGACGCTTATCGATTCAACAATAATAATCGATCTTAGTCTGTCATGTGACCGAATTCTTTTGTATGTCTCTGTAACTTAACGATAAATATTATGCACTCCATAACCTATAGAAAACATGTTTTAGTGCACGTCAATGATTTTGTTATTTTGAAGTATCATAACATCACTAAAATTCACTGCGAGCGATTTTAAACGGTTTTTAAATGAACTAATAATGCTGTATAGACTTCATTTTCAATAATGACAATTCTATATTGAAGCACAATAACATATAAAATGTTCATTGCAATTCGAGTATATTTACGAGAGTTAGAGTACGGAAATATATACGGCAGGCAGACAAATCGAATTAATAAACACTTTTCAACTACATTGGTAAGTGTTAAAAATTGCAGAAACGTTTCCAAGTATAGAAAAATCACTAGCGAATATACAAAGTAACCTGTAGTTATTCCTGATTAGTGATATATTTTCCTTATTTTCGGAAACATTAGAAAAAAAATCGAATCAGAAACTTATTTTCTTTCGATATTAACGCAAATGTATAAAAATAAAATTGCCCCATAAATGCCGAAAACAACAAATGACTTAAAAATAACCTTTATATTTCAGAAATATATTCGTAAACGTTAGAAACTTTTTCCTATGTGGGCATTTTGAGAGTTTCATTTCGAAATTATTGTTGAATATAAGAGGTCATCTTTCTGAAATCTTGTGTATCTACATTGTAAAAAAAGGACAAATATGTCTTAATATAGGAAGAATAACCACAAAAGAAAATATACAATAACTCGAGTTACCAATGATTCCGAAAAGCGTTCTTTATCTTTTGAAATCTGAGAAACAAATACAATTTCAACATTTAAAGGAGTTCTTTTGCTGCCACCCATTTTCGGAAAAGTTTTCGAATAAAGTTTTTAGTGTATTAATCAGATTTCTCATTTTTTTAGATGATAGCAATTCTCACGTAAACATTTTCTTGTTCAACAAACATTTTACAGACAAACATGATGGATTAACTGAATTAACATTAACATTAAAATTAAAATTAATATAGTTTTGTTACTCTTGCATATGTAAATTCACTTACGTTTCCCGAAATGTGTAATTGAGAATTGATAGCATCCTTAAAACCGATATTCTGACGTAAAATTTCTCGGAAACATTTTCAAAAATCAGTGGCAGTAAATGTGCTTTTAAAAATGATTCTTTAAACCTCGAAAATATGTAGGTTTCTGAGGTTTCTAAACATAAAGCAGGTTCTTCGGAATCATGGGTAACTAGGAACAGGTTACTGTATATTTTCGTTCGTGGATATATTATATTTCATAGATAAAGAAATATTCTTCTTTTTTACAGTGTACGTCAGATTACATTAAAATTATAATTTTTCTGCTATATCAGGAAAAAGGAAGTGGGGGGTTCTACAATTTTTTAACAGTGGGACTTCTAAGAAACATGGACAATTTTTGGCGCAGATCAGAAGTCATTTTATAATTTTTTCTATCTACCAAAGAAAGTTTTGTAATCGAATTTTTTTCGATTTTCGATTTTCAATGGACTTACGATTTGGGGGCAGAGATCCCGGAAAACATGTTCATACAAAATTCCTGTCTATCCATGTGTCTTCTGTTGTTGTGTCTGTTCGCATTGTATCACCGAAAAGTGTATAAATATATATACATGGTGGTTATAATATAAGTATCTCTATTTGGAGCTTTCTGTAGCTTGAAGGAATAACCCGAATGAAACCAAAATCGGTACACTTACTATTCAAGAAGGGGGGAAAAGAATGGAACAATACAAAAATATTTCCAATAATCGCCAAAAGATGGCGCTAAGGGGCCTGTCGTTGCAAACGCCGTTGTGTACAATGAAGGTGTCCAAACCGCAATGACTAAAAAGATCGCATATCACAATATGTGCGAAAAATCACTCCTGATGCTCAATAGTTGAGCACGTCGTGCACCACCTGGATTGTGTCTTCCACCACAATGACCATGTGGAACCTAAACTTGATCGGCAGCGTCATAACGAAAGTGTAATCAGATTCACTGAGACACTTTCCAATAAATTAGGTTTGACATCAAGGTTTTAGGCCTTAAGAGCGTACGCTAGTCACGCGAAAAAACGCTCAAGCTAATGTTATGTCTATGGGAAGGTTCTTGCGCGATTTCTCGCTCCCATTTTAATATTTTTAAATGATTTTTTTGCATAGGATAGCTGAGGTCGATCTCTAACGTTGTTAGTTTTTACTTTTTTGATTTTGGTCACAGTTTTTTTATAAGCAGACATTTTCAATTTTGGAACCGGTTGGAACCGGTTCTGAAAATGAAAGTACCCTTATATAAAAAACTGGAACCAAAATCGAAAAATTAAAAACTAACAACATTAGAGATCGACGCCAGCTGTCCTATGCAAAAAAAATCATTTAAAAATATTAAAATGGGAGCGAGAAATCGCGCAAGAACCTTCCTATAGACTTAACATTAGCTTGAGCGTTTCTTCGCGTGACTGCTGTAGGCTCTTAATTCTTAGTAGACATTACATTTCACACTCAAAAGCGCCATCTGTCGGCGATTATTGTAATTAATATTTTTTATTGTTCCATTCTCCTTTCCCCTTCTCGAATAATAAGTGTACCGATTTTAATTTCGGGTTATTCCTTCAAGCTACAGACAGCTCCAAATAGAGATACTTATATTATAACCACCCGGTATAGTATTCAACCAAATTTCATTTATATGTTTATCACTATGGCCAGCAGGTCACACATGAATTTGGAGATATTCACTGTGATAGCGATGCTTATGTGGTTCTCTCGATTTTTGAGAGTTGAATTGTACATCGGCTGCTTGTGCAGGAAAGGATGCTTAACAACATTTTTTAATAAGTGTGCACCGCTGTTATATTGTACACTGAATATTTGCGTCAAATTATTTTTCCCCAAATTTAATAACAATATCTATTTTCGTTTTTGTTTCAGCATTACAAATACCATGCCCAAGTGTCTTTCAGTATCAAGCATTGATTCTTCTGAAGCTGTAGTCAATGAAGAGTATGTTGAATGGTTATGCAATATGTATCATGGCATGACATTAGATGATTATCGTGCGTTAGAAGAACGGTAAGTAAAATATTCCTTCAAGAATTTGTTAGAACATTGTAATAGAAAAACTATCACCAACCTCTATAATGTCAATAATACATAATATGATAAAAAATCCAAAAAACATTTCATACTCTTTTCGTATATTCATCTTCGAACTTGTTGTTGCTATAAAAATCTGCTTTAAATTAAACCTCGACATCCACAAATCACTTTATCTCGAATTTGTTTCTCTTTAATGGAGACTGTAGATATCGGTATCATTACAGTATCTGAAGCTTTAACTATGAGAGTATTTGATGTAAACTACACTGTAAAAAATGACCAATGTTTCTTATTTTATGAAAATATGCTATAACACGAACGAAAATATAATATAATCTTCTGAGTTATCCGAAATTTCAAATAGCATGTTACATTGTCTTTTGAATCCCCAGAAACGAATACATTTTCCAAATTTAAAGAATAATTTATAAAAACAAATTATTTTAGCTGCCCGAATTTTCCAGAAACGTTTCCGAAGGGTTTTTAAAGTGTATTAATTAGTGTCCTCAGGCTGGAATACCTGTTTTTCGAATGTTATCCATTCTCAAGTACACGTTTTCAGCCGCATAAGTTAATTTATACATGAAAGAGTGAAGAACTTTATGTATTTTAATGTTATTGTTAACGCTGTTAATTTTGCATGTTTGTCCGTTAAACATTTTTTTTGAGCATGAAAATGTTTACTTCAGAATTGATAGCATTCGAAAAATAGGTATTCTGGGCTGAGGACACTAATTAATACACTATAAAATCCCTTCGGAAACGTTTCTGAAAAATTCGGGCAGCTAAAAATAATTTGTTTTTATAAATTATTCTTTAAATTTTGAAAATGTATTCGTTTCTGGGGATTCAAAAGACAATGTAACATGCTATTTGAAATTTCAGATAACTCAGAAGATTATATTATATTTTCGTTCGTGGTTATAGCATATTTTCATAAAATAAGAAACATTGGTCATTTTTTACAGTGTATTATTTTCGATCAAGAAGTTGTCGGGACATTGTAATAGTAAAATTATCTTAAAAATTCAATGCTGTGTATTCAATTTTGTTTCAGCTGTTAGTATAAAAATCTGTTTTAAATTATATTTTTAATGTCTACAAAACACTTTATCTCGAATTTTTCTCTCTTTAATGGCGATTCAAGATATATCTTAAGGTATCTAAAGTTTCAACTATAAGGTATTTGATGTAATTGTAACTATTATATTCGATCGCGAATTTATTTGTTAGGACATTGTAAAAGAAAAAATATCATCAACCTCCAAGATGTCAATAATAATACGATAAAAATCATTGGTATATTCAAATTTGATTTCATTTTTACTATAAAAATCTGATTTAAATTAAATCTTTAAATCTTGATACCTACAAAACACTTTATCTTGAATAACTTGATGAACTTAACTGGACTGGTGATTCAAGACATCGACGTCATTGCATATCTTAAGGTTTCTAAAGCTTTAACAATGAGATATTTGTATATTCAAAATTGAATATACAAACTATGATAGTATGAGGAAAATGATAATAATCGTTGGTATATTCAATTTTGCTCCTGTTGTTATAATAAAAATCTGTTTTAAATTAAAACTTGATATCTACAAAACACTTTATCTGGATTTTTCCCCCCTTTAATTGAAATTCAAGATATCGGTATCATTGCACTTTAAGGCTTTTCTAAAATCCAAACTGACTACTTTATTACATATTTTGTAAATCATTTTTGCTCGGAAACGCATGAAATTGGCAGGTTCTAAAATCTTAAATCTAAAACATTGTCCATTTTCTGCTAAAGAAATACCTTTCGGAATGTACTGTCAAAGGCCGCAGCTTGAGGAAGGAGAAAACCGTAAAACCGTGTCTTTACGTGTAACTAAATAAGTAATTTATTAATCAAAAATTGGAAACCTCATTTCGATTACAAATAACTTCAACAGTCACACCTGCCAATTATATGCCTTTACGTTTAAAAATGAGAAAAACAATGAATGTGAGAAAGTTTGGCGTTGTTCAGCAGGTCATTTTAGAACCACCTTAAATATAAGTGTATTTGATGTAATAATTGTAAAGATTTGATTGTAAAAGTTATCAAAGTGCCTCATAACAATATGAAAGTTACTTTCAAGTATTGTAAATAGGTAAAGGAGTCATTTTCTGAAAGTTGCAATATACGCTAACTTACAACTTAAATTATTCTTGCATACGTGTCTGAAACAACACACGACGTTGATAGATTTCCAAGACCGGTTTCAGAAAATGTAATTAAGAAACCAATTAAAAGAATGACATCAAAAAATTTAGGTATTAACTGTTAAATTACATGTTTGTAAATTTCATTATTTTCGTCTAACGTTGATTTATTTTTTTGGTATTGTTTTGTTTCAGATCATCGCTTATTGAATTTTGCCCAGGAACTACCAAGCTGCCACCGGACGGTCCAGTTTGTGTTGAAGAAAAATCCTCAAAGGATCGTGAGAAAGATAATGATTTGAATTCATCGTTTGAAGGACACAAAAACAGCAAAGTCCTGTAAGAAAACTTATAAATTGTATCATATATTATAAATATTACTTATTATTAAAGGAAACTATTCCAGGACATTTAAAAAAAACGAAATGAAGACAATATCAATTTAAAATAAGTTTACTGAAAATTCCTGTTTGGTTAAAGATTTTACTGCATGTAAAATGTGGGTTCAATTTATTTTAACTTAAATACGATTGAAAATTAAATAAATTTCAAAGGAATTTAAGCATCTTGAAGATATTATCTGTGACTAATTATAAAATATTTCCATGTTAGTCTTTGTTTTTTAAATCTTTTTTGATTTTCTCAAGTTTGATGTAGGTTTTATTTGTCAAAAAAGGGTATCTGTTTTTAAAATAAAGGATAAATGCTTGAATTGTGAGCATGTATAACTAATAGTACTCGAAAAAAAAATTATACATGTGTTACACACAGGATTGATTTGAAGCATATTTTATTTGGATTGAAGTGGTCATCCCCCGCGTCTAAGTAATAATAATAATAATAATGATAATAATAACAATAATAATAATAATACAGACCCTTTTCAATGTTCCATAGAAACTACTTTCGTTGCCTACTTTCGTATATGCCTTTACGTTTAAAAATGAGTCAAAAAATCTGTGAGAAAGTTTGGCGTTGTTCAGCAGGTCATTTTAGAACCACCTTAAATATAAGTGTATTTGATGTAATAATTGTAAAGATTTGATTGTAGAAATTTCAAAGTGCCTCATAACAATCTGAAAGTTACTTTCAAGTATTGTAAATAGGTAAAGGAGTCATTTTCTGAAAGTTGCAATATACGCTAACTTACAACTTGAATTATTCTTGCATACGTGTCTAAAACAACACACGACGTCGACAGATTTCCAAGCCCAGTTTCAGAAAATATAATTAAGAAACCAATTAACAGAATGACATCAAAATTTTAGGTATTAACTGTTAAATTGCATGTTGTGAATTTCATTATTTTCGTTTAACGTTGATTTATTTTTTTGGTATTGTTTTGTTTCAGATCATCGCTTATTGAATTTTGCCCAGGAACTACCAAGCTGCCACCGGACGGTCCAGTTTGTGTTGAAGAAAAGCCCTCACAGGATAGCGGAAAAAATGTTGATTTGAATTCCAGTATAGTCCTGTAAGAAATTTTATAAATTGTATCATATATTATAAATATTACTTATTATTAAGGGAAACTATTCCAGGACATAAAAAAAAAACGAAATGAGGACAATATCAATTTAAAATAATTTTACTGAAAATTCCTGTTTGGTTAAAGCTTTTATTGCATGTAAAATGTGGGTTCAATTTATTTTAACTTAAATGCGATTTTAAATTAAATAAATTTCAAAGGAATTTAAGCATCTTGAAGATAATATCTGTGACTAATTATAAAATATTTCCATGTTAGTCTTTTTTTAAAAATCTTTTTTGATTTTCTTAAGTTTGATGTAGGTTTTATTTGTCAAAAAGGGTATCTGTTTTAAAAATAAAGGATAAATGCTTGAATTGTGAGCATGTATAACTAATAGTACTGAAAAATATATATATACATGTGTTACACACAGAATTAATTTGAAGCATATTTTATTTGGATTGAAGTGGCCATCTCCCGCGTCTAAGTAATAATAATAATAATAATAATAATAATAATAAAAATAATAATAAGAAATACCCTTTTCAATGTTCCATAGAAACTACTTTCGTTGCAAACTTTGTATACAGCAATCCGGTTGTATAATCATTATTAAGATAAGTCTTTTTTCTTTGTAATAATATTTTCGCTGAAATTTTAAAATTATTACAATTTTTCCTTAAAGATATTTGACAGAAATAATAGATGACAAATATTGCTGATACATACACACTATTATGGTTAGGGGTGTTTTAAAATGAATATTGCATTAACGGTTCTAAAAAACCAAAGATTCCTGGTGAGGGTGCTTCCAATGAATAAAGAATGATCTAGAAACAGTGGTCTAGTTCCTTCGTCGTGACATCGGGCTAAACATTGCTATTCATTATTTAAAGGAGACATTTCTAAAAATCTTTCTTTGACTATCTTTTCTTTGATTAGGAAAAAAACAATCAGAAAACTTAGAGACAAACTTGTTTCAGTCGTTTACACACTTTAAAAAAATTGTGTTGATTTTACAGAAATATTCTGCATTTTTTATGAACTTACGGGCAAAATCGTTTAAAATAAAAGAAATGTCGCATTAAATACAGATTATTTCTGTAAAGTAAACAGTTTTTTTTAATGACATCCCGGCTGATAGTTCTTTTTTACTCTAAAAGAAACAGTTTTTTTTACAGTGCAGTGAGGTAAGTTACCGTAGCGTCTTCTAAGATAAAATTGTTTTTACATTTTCTGTGTAACGTTGCTTTAAACCATTACTAAGCGGCCTAGTAAGGTCTCATAATTTTTTTCTTCTTTTATTACAATAATTACCTTAAATTTGTATAACGTTCCATTGACTGCTTCGTTTATGCGCAATTTCTTCAATTTTATCCCGGAATAGTAATTTTAATTTTTAAGAAAATAAAGAACAAATGAGTAAAAAATTCTTGCAAACAGAAATTGATTACAATTTTACATTCACACGAATGTGTCGCCTACAATAAAAAAAATGGCTATAACTAAAGTTATCCGAATACCGACCAAAGAATAATTTATTTTGCATTTTAATCTCTCGTACTTCAATAAAGTATTTTATAAACTGAAGTTACCGCGATATAAAGAATTAAACATTTTTCTCATAAAGAACGTAATGATGTAGGGTGGTACATGCGACATGCCTAAAATGTATAATTTATATACAAAAACGAAGACTAGTATGCTTACTAATGGCTTTCAATTTTGTTTTCGAAATAGACAGTTTACTTAAATTATCAATAACAGCAGGCTAGTATATAGAAGAGAAGATTCACGTGGTAAATTTCGATGAGATTTTTAGGAAAAGAACCAATAATATTTGAATTGTTTTAACATTTGCAGCGTCAATCGTTTTATACGAATATGTAAAACATGTATATGTTGGATTATTTTGTTTCATCTTCCATTTTAAATGTATTTTTACATCTTTTTCAGGGATGAACAGCTTAATAAGTCTGAAAAGAAATCAAAGGTAAGTAAAGTTTATTCATTATATATTTTATAAATTTAATAAAATAAATATATAACTAAAGAATTAAGGTAGGTAAGCCAAAGGTGACCATAGGTAAGCTTCGAGGATTTATTATAATTTTTTGTTTGGGTGTGTAAGGCTGAATTTTTGTTTATAAAATTTTACACTTATCTTTAACACATATCAAGTATGCTTTATTTGTAAAATAAAATTTAATTACTTTTATAATACAGTTTCAAAATTGTAGCTTGTGGGTCACCTTGTGGGCGCATAGTATTCCAAAGGTGTCCCATGTATTAAAATTACTTTTAAAATGTGATACTCCGAAAATATTTTGCTTACTATTGTGCTCTGATGATCCTTTCTTTCTTTTTATATCTTTCGATTTTTTCTTCTTAAAATCCTTATCTTATGACTCGAAAATACCTTAAATCCCTTTTGTGAACGGTAGTTCAGGGATTTTCTTCTTTCCACAGACTTCTTTTGAGTTATCTCCGGTGTTAACAATAAATGATAAGTTTTTTTTAGATATTTATGTAGAAAGTTTGAAAATCACTCTTACTACACTCATTTCCACATTTGTTTTCTAAGGGTGGACACCTTGGGAACGTGCGTATGGTCAAAGTATTAATCTCATACATTTCTTATAATGAAAGTAAATGTGGTTAAAGAGAAAGAAATAAGCTTTCAGAAAACGTGTCATAACTCAAAGTTCTAAGAATTTAAACACGTGTAAATAAAAAAATATATTCTTACCTGGAAATTAGAACGAGGATCGGATATCAGAAAATCAAGGCGGTGGGCTGGGCTACCTTAGGATCACTTGCCATCTTTGTCTCACCCACCTTAAGTTAAATTATTAAACTAGGTATGTTTTTCAAAAAAGAAAAACAAAGAAAATATTTTTGTAATAAAAGAGCCGATATCTGTATAACGAAGTAGTGACATTTTGTGAAAATGTTTTTCCGCGTATTCATTATGTTATTATTTTATATATTTTATGCGTAATTTTTTAATAATACATGATTAGTTTTAAAAATTAAAATATTCAATGTATTTGCTTTTATATTTAACTAGCAAACCCTTGTATCTGTGCGCGCGAAAGTACAACACACGAGAAAAAGATTATTTTGAGCAGAAACTGTCACTATTATTATACCGAAGAAAATTTTGTAATCGATTCGTTAAGAGCTTTAATTCGTTCGTTATTTATTTTCTAAACCAGGTCCGTTTTAAAGTTAATGTAAAATATATTGAGTACTATTTTAATTTGTATTGAAAAAGTGATGTAGTAGTATAATTTCATGTCTTACTTCATAATTCTAAACAAATAAATTTTACTTGCAGAAAAAGAAGAAAAAATGCAGTCGGCTTAAGAAATTGCTATGCTGCTTATTTTGCTTCAAGTGTGTAAGTATTTCGTTAAATTATTTTCTTTTGTTTATAAAACTTTCAACACGCAATCTAATATGAGATTGTTTTCGAAAACAACCCCCAACGAATTCTTTCTGCATCATATATAATTATCATATTATGTTATATAAGGCTTGTTAATTACATCGAAAGATAGAGCCGTTTTCTTAGATAGAAAATCTGCCTCTGACAATTTTTTTTATTCCTTCTTTTACGAGTTGCTCTTGTATCTAAACAAAACATGACTAAATATCTATTCAATTTTGGGTAATGTGACCAAAGTTTAATTTGTAACAAAAAACTATTTAATAGTAACCTTTCGCATCGCAACATCTTCAATCTTTTGAAGCATAAAATAATAATAATAATAATTAGATTATAAAAAAATATGTTGCTAAAAATGTGATCGTTTCATACCTCCAATAAACAAAAAATAATACACCTCATTAATATAATAAACTGTCTAATACAAAATTGTAAGTATATGAACATAACTTTGTAATCTATTTTTGAAATGTTAACTCAGTATCTCTGTTTGTTGGGGATTCAACGAATAATTTGTATTAACCACAGAGTTGAAAGATTTTAGCAATCAATAAAATCGCCTATCAAAGCTCGTTGTAGAAATATTAACTACTTTTGGGTATGTTTCAGATATGCAACGCGGTGATATATAGGGTTAATAAAGAATATTGTAGGAGTTTTAAGCAAAATATTTTGAAAGGAGTTGCTTCAAATCTTAATTTTTATTGGGAAGCGATGGCTGTCCCTTCCTGCAAAACTTCCGATTAGGCGCCTATGTGATTTTTTTCCTCCAAGATCTTAATTTCGGAAGAAAAATAGAAAAATGCTCCTTCGATGAGAGCTTCTATTGTTGAAATGTTTCTTTTAAAAGAGAGATCCACCAGAGAGAAAAACGGAAGTTAAAATCAAAACCTATCGCGACAACCCTATCTGTTTTAAAACTCCCATATTGAAAGTTTCTTTGTATTTTGCAGTAACAACAGCAATTTTGGGTATTTTAAGGTAAACATTCTCTCTAGTCTATATCTATCATATCTAGTTTTACAATCTGTGTGGGCATGTAATGTTTGATGCTTATATTTTGTTTATTTCCATCGGCATATTGCAATAAGTTGACATTAAGCGATTACGCTTAAAAAATATATATATATAATTTTTCCAAGAAAATGCTTTGGTGTTCTCGAAATACAAATAATATGAGTACGACCAGTAAAACTGAGTACGACTTTGAGTGCGCTGCTATAATAAACGAAAAATTTCTGGATTAGTATTATTTTCAATTACTTATCCTTTCCTCAAGTTGGTTATTCTGAGATTACTGAGCCCGAATAATTCGTGTAGAATAAATCTTTATTATTATATTTGCATGACCTTTATAATATCTTACGCATATTATATTAGTCTCAAAACTACATTCTCTTTAAGTTTTACATATTTCTGGCGCTAAGCAGATGAGCATTTTGGGAGTTTTACCCCCTCAATCATGTTTTCTGTTTTGTCTGTTATGAGGTAAATTTTCAATATCTAGAGTATTTTGAGCATGACGAAACCTGATGTAAAATACCAAAAAATTGTAGGGGTCATTTTTTGTTTGTGGTTTGGGCATTCGATGAATATTTATTATTGGTATAATGGCCTTGATTTTTTTTTTTGGGGGGGGGGGGAATTTTAATTTTATTCAATTTAATTGATTTTCATGAGACTGTTGTTAATAAAATTACTTTTAATGTAAGTAAAATTTCCTTTATGCCATTTAATTATTTAAACTAACACTTGATAATTCTGATCAGTTTTTACTTGTTAACAGACTTAAAACAGTAACTATGGTTTTCTCAAATGATTAAAATCAGATGTTCTGTCACATATTTTGATACAGGAACTAATAATAACCAGGAATTGACATTTTTATAAATGGTGAATCTTAATGTGTAACTGGTTTCACAGAAGCTAATTGCCGCCTAGTCAAACTTTCGAAAGTAAATTTCAATAGGATTTGTCTTCTTATTTAAACACCCTATATACGCAGAATTTTTTTGGCATAATTAAGACAAAAATTCCTATTGTTTTTTTACTGGTGGAAATTTGCCTCCACCAGTTAAATCAGTTCGATCAACAGTTCGACCTGCGGTTCCACCATATTATGACTACATAAACAATCATCCTGTCAATGTCAGTGAAGGAGATTATAATATTTTCTGGGCAAACTTCCACCAGTAAAAACGAATAGAATTTTTTTGTCATACTTATAACAGAAATTTTTGTATGGATAAGATGTTTAGAAGACGAAAATTTGAATTCAAATTTACTCGTAGAAGTTTGGTCCGGCGGTAATCAGGCCCTATTAATACGATGCAAAGAAAATGCTGCCGTTCGCATTTACTTCACTTTCAACTGGTAGACACTACAATATATGTCTCTTCATTTTTCTTCACAGTTCCAGTTTTTTCCTGATAGGTAGGCAGCGTAAAATAAGGTGTAGTACATGGAAATCAATATAAAAAATATCAATATGCTTATTTAATAAAAGTTAATACGTAAATAGCGTAAATTAATGAATAAATATATGTAATATTGAAAGCCCCAACGAAAGAAAATGCTTCTTATTTAACTTCTCTTATTACGAAGATATAATTTAATAATAATATAGAAATTTTTTATAATAATATTAATAATAATTTAATAATAATATAGAAATTTTCTATAATAATATTATTAATAATTTAATAATAATATAGAAAATTTCTATGCAATTATGCGGATGTAATTTTGATGAAATGTTAACACAAATGATGAAACGTTAGCACAATACTAGTGTCCTTGTGACTTTTTGTGATATTTTATTAAAAAACAAAAGGTTCTTAAACTTTTAAAGTAACAATGCTATTATGTACGCTGTGTTAAATATTGATTAATACTTTTCCAATATTGATCAATTTTCAATCTTTTTTTTTCAGGCGAAATCAGATGACGATTAGCACTCTTCGTTGTTTACTCGAATTTGACCATTTTACCACTGAATATGACATCACTTATCACGAATTTGACATCTGAAACCCGATCTTGACAACATCTTCTACACCACGTCTTTAATATGAGCAGCCACTCATCTTTTTTTCACATTCTGAGCAGCAGTAAAGCACCATCACGTGTGTCCAACAACATCTCGGGCACGGGTAAGGGAAGGAAGGGAATATAAGGAGAAATCAAGAATTTACAAAAGAACGTTTAATGTATTTTTGTTTTAGTGAATATCTGAGGAATTGTTTCTGAAAAATTTATGAAACTGATTTCAAAAAATGATTGTATTTTTATATTATTAATATTTTTTAAAATAAATGTTCAATTATGTTTTTTAGTATGTGCTATTTTCATTTCATTTGGATAGATTTAATGCTATAATGACAAAACACAAACAGTAATCGTGAAATTTGAAGTCATCTTTTATTCTTTGAAGCTCTTGTTACCCTATCCAAATCTCAGAAAACAGTCCTCAAGTGGAACCAAAACCCAAATTGAAAGAAAAAAAAATCAACAAATAACCCACAAACAGTTGCCTGATTTAAACTTTATCTGTTCTATCTGTTATATTCAAGCATGTTAAATATTTTTGTCTAATTTTTTTTTCATTTCTTGTAATAAATCAGCTGTACGAACAACCCCACCTACAAGAAACAAAACCCATTCAGAAACCGACTGCAACAACAACAACAATAACAAAATAAACCAGAATCAAATAAAATCAGACCCATAGATTGAATCGTTGAATAGTTTTAGCTTCGGATTGTCTGTTAATATTTTTTTTTTATTGAGGGTCAGATATGAAGTAGTGATAAATTCAGTGGTTGGACCTGGAAGGACATGCTCTTTTCCCTCTGCGCATTAAATTGATACCAGAATTAAGTTTAAGATTTTATATTGTTTTATTTTTTTAAAGTGATTCACTCTGAATTTTAGAATGACCAGAGAGTTCCAGAACTCTTTTGTCGATACAACATAAATGTACATGAAAATTCAATATCAGCTTGCAGTTACCGATGATAGAGGAATTATCGCTCGTATCTTCAGACACTCTTTGGAGAGGAACCGATCAGAGACCGCAGAAAATACCCCTTCCCTTCTCATAAATTTAAAAAAAAAGGAGTTTTCTATTAATTTCGGAATTTTGTTGGTTTCTCACATTTCTGAAGATAAGGAAAATAATAATCTAAATATATATATATATATATATATATATATATAAATCGTTCATTTAAGTGGTTAGAAAGTGGATTCGTGGAAAGTGGATTCGCTAGAAAGTGGATCGTTCATTTAAGTGGTTAGAATCGTTCATTTAGTGGTTAGAAATTTAATGGCCATAATTTTATTATTAATAATGTCCCCTTATTTTTTATCACAATGCTTTTGTTCTTTTCTATAATCGGAGTGTTTTCTTTTTCATTTTAATGTCACGTACTGTAGTTAAAACGTTATGTTGTAGAATTAGAAATTATAAATACGCAATATACTTTACTTCTTAGTATTTTAAATAGTCCGATTTATGGAAATTGAAGTAGTCCGAAATCTGGTTCATATAGAAGTTATAAATTTAATTACCATAATTTTATTATTAATAATGTCTGTAATCGGAGTGTTTTTCCCCCAATAAATCTGAAGTAATTCTTCCGGTGATTGAAAGTAGTAGCTACTTTTTTGCTAAACAGAAAATCCTGTAAAATTTGACAGGAACTGTGAATATATATATTTTTAAAGATATCACTTGTAATGTCTAATTTTTGCTTAGATTGATTGTAAAACTCACAATGAAAAGATAAAACAAAGTAAAAAGAAAAAAATACCTCTCTTATAGAAATTATTAGAACGAAGAAAAGTTTTAACAAAGCGAAATGTTTTAATACAAGGAGAATTTTATTATTTGTACGATTAATTCTACACTATAAAAACTGCTCTAGATCCAAGACACATAAAGACAATTTTCAAAAAGCATTTAAAACATATGTAGAAATTTACTTCTTATAAGCTTTTAAGGCATAAAATTAATATTAAACATAAAAGACTTATGCTTAAGTACCATTCAGTGTTTCCAAGTACATTCTTATATGAAACAAATATATTAACAAAAAAAGATCTAGTCTATTTTGTCGTGAATTTATTTTTCAGTGAAGCAAGAAGATCGTAACTGAGCCAATTCTGTAAAGTTTCGATGTCGAAAGATCATATGAGACATATTAGTGATAACAATAATAGCAGTAACTCAATTATTATGCATGCATTAAAATTTTCGATTAAAATTAACAATGACGAAACATTTCTTAGCAATACTGGAGCAATATTTTAAAAAGTGTGTACACATCAATGTTAGGGAAATATTGTACATAAATATACCAAACTTTATGCCCAAATTCATCAATATTGAGAGGATACATATAATATTATGTTTTAATTTTATACATACATTTATTTTAATCGAAGAATACTTTTTAAGATATCATAATATTCATTATTGTTAAAAATTCATTGTCAAAAGCAAACCCGCCAAAGTATCTAGAAACACAAGACTAATTATGCTGTATTTTCACAAAAATGAACACTTGTTTCTCCTTTTCAATCAGTAAGAAAATAATGCTTCAATAGATAGCATTTTCTGAGTAAAAGAACCAGGAAAATACATTTATTTCGCACTGTAAATAATCTCCTAATAAATAGAGCTTGAAAGGAACGCCTTAACACAGTGAATAAAAATACTTAATCATATTAATATACATTTTTTCCTTTCTGTCTTTTGCTAACCAATTCTCTATACAACAATATCTAACGCAAGCAACTTATTTTTGAGTGTTTACAGGTTAAGAAATTATTTACTTATTCAACTTAAATTTTCAAGCATAATTTTGTAATAATTACATTTCAAAGTAAAAGTAATACCATTACTGTAATTTCTTAAGGAGGTTGGTCACTGCGATGGGCGTAGAGTGAATTCGTATTTTAAAAATATCTCCTTAGGAAATTTGTATTTTTAGTTCCAGTTTCGTAGAGAAGATTGGCAGAAAAACTTTTTGTGAAGGGTCCGACTAGCGAGTCGTTTTTAGCTGTTTTTCCCCCTTTGGAAGGGATTTTACATTTGTTTCGTGTTATAAATGCAGACTTTGATAAACACTGGACTCTTCTACATTGAACTATAATAATAAGCTAAAAGAACCCGCATTATGATATAAATATTGTGCAATCTGATTAATCAAGACATATGTATCTTTATTTGTTTGACGTACTGAATTTAATAAATTCATTTCTCTGATATATGGGAGCGGTACATGTGAAGGCCAACACTAATACCAGATCATAATTAACATCAGGGCCCATCACAAGGGGAATTAGAGATAGCAGTGACCAACAAACTTAACTGAAGAGATTCCAAAATAAATTGCTTTTTTTTAGATATTGTTGCATAGAAAATGTTTATGAAAAAGACAGAGAAGATAGAAAAATCTTCAAATGATTAAGTATTTTTAATCCTCATGTTAAAGAATTCATTATGAATATACATTTATTTCTCCAATTTAATTAAAACGAATGTCTGGAATACAATAAATTCTCATTTATCTGGATCACGTTAAACAGACTTTGTTTATACTAACTAACATAAAGCACTAAAATGTAGGATTAAAAAATTATGACATATATATTAGTAATAACCGAACCCCTTTCGTGGGCTAACGTGGCTAATCCATAGTGGTTTGAAATGATAAATATCATAATTATCACAATTTTTTAACAGACATTTTCACATTTTTTATTCTCAGAATTCTGTTCTAATACTCGTCAGAAGCAGTGTTACCTACGATTCTTCCTCTGGATAGACCAGTGTCAGTTTAACTTTAAATAAGCAGCAAAAAAGTCCAGTAATCTCTTGTAATCTGTGTGCGTGTCAAGTGTGGCAGTGTAGATGAGTCTAATTCTGAATACAACTTAAAGTTATATTGTATATGCAGCCGAGTTTCTAAACTTAATTTTTTACATTGTAATATTTCCTAAGGATTTTTTTTTTACACAGGCTTTTATATCAGATTTGACATATAAACACTTTTTGGTTATTTACTTAAAGAATTTACAAAATTATTTAAAAAATTACTTTTTCATCATTAAATTTTAAGATAAGGAAGTTTTAATACAGTTAATAATAAAATAAGATACAGTTAATAATAAAATACGTTTTAATACAGTTAATAATAAAATAAGATACAGTTAATAATAAAATAAGTTTTAATACAGTTAATAATAAAATAATTTCTTATTGTTCGGCAGTTGTTATTTCATCTTAACCTTTAACCGTGTTTATTTTAGAATTATTAGGTTTCTATGAACACATTAGAGACTGTTTTTGGGTTTTTAACCTTATGCTATTTAATATTTTTGATACAATTCATAAAACGATAAAGTATTGCTTAAAGTGTTAATAAAATTGTAATTTTTTTTATTAAAAATACCCCGACTGATTTCATTCATTTATTTTGTATAAAGGAAACTAAAAATAACTTACATTTATTTCAACTCTTTTTTTTAGAATCTGATTTCGAAACAAAAATATTTCTTTAATACTTGTATTGAAAAAAAAGAAAGAAAAAAAACCGTGCATTTGATTATTTCACTTCCCAAAATTAAAAAATATTTGGAAAAAGCACGATTACTATTACCTATATTCAATCAATTTTCTGATCGAAACATAGTATGATTTATTAGTGCTTCGATTCGTTCTACGAAGAATCGTTAACATTAGATGAAAGTATAAGACCAAAGTTCTTCTCACATGTTGTAAAAATGCTTCAATGGCGTTTTCTTAAGATACTGATCAAGAATCTACTTTTATTATGTAAGAAAAATCATTATATTAAATTAAATTTACATATTAATTACATCTAATTATATTAAATTAGACTTACATATAAAAATACCTACACAATTTATAGGAAATTACTTACAAGCGTGATCACAGGTTTTTAATAATATTATTAAAAGTGTAAGTTATATTCTCATACATAATATACGTGTAAACTTATTAAGGTGCTTTCTTCAGCATTTTCTTTACGGTGTAAAGTTTCTCGATGTAGTTTGTTATTTTCCGAGAATTACCTACTATTATATATAAATAATTAATAAAATTAATATGTATAGAGAAACACGAACTTTTCTTCTGTGATTTGTGCATTATAATACTTCGAAAATGCATTATTCATTTTACATAATTTTTTAACTGCGGTTTTACATTATTTCTGCAAGCTAACATCTGTTTAATTTTTCACTTATAGAATTTATATTCTTTTTAACACTTTCCAACTTAGTTGAAAAGTGTTTATGACTTCGGTTTGTCTGGCCGTCTGGCCGTGCTCTAAATCCCGTAAATAGCACGTTCCCTATTTAAACTGAAGTGCACTTATAGTTTTTTACAGGGACACTCAAAAGAATTCCGTTACATTACGGTCTATGGGGAAAAATCATTTGCGGTTTATTTTAATGATGTTACACACTTGCAAACACATTGTAATCGATATATATCACTAATGAGTATTACAAGAAGATTAATATGGAATAGGGTGTGCATAGCACTTATAGTTAATTTACAGGGACAGTCAAAAGAATTCCGTTACATTACGTCTATGGAGAAAAATCGTCTACGGTTAATTTAAATAATGTTTCACTATTTTAAATGCATTGAAATTTATATATATCACTAAGGTGCATTACAAGAGGCTTACTACAGAATATTGTGTGTATAGCAGTCATCGTTCATTTACAGGGACACACAAAAGAATTCTCTACTGTCTGTTAACAATAATTCCTGGAAGTGCGTTTTAAGTTACTGAACGAGAATTTAAATTTAACTTACTTTTTGTTTATTACGTGGTGTGTATAAATTCTGTAGATCATATACAGGGAAGCACAAAAGTTTGCGAACACATGGCCGTTTATTGACAGAAACTCCAGAAGGAGAATTTTAGACTGTGCTACGCGTTTCTTAACTGAACTAAAATTTAGTAACTGAGTTTTTTATATAAAATATAAAACACCAAATGGGGCCAACCTACTTGTTATAATTTAAAAAAATCTTTGAACATATGAAACTACGAGTACAACAATAGTATTCAATTATTCTCTAATCAAACTTTCTAGGCATATGTTGATGTTTTATTGTATCGATGCAAGTTATGGGAAAAAAATGTTTACACAACAGAAATACAAGAGCACTCAAGCTCTTAAGCAAATTTACAACAGAACATAATAGTGTGTATTAAGATTTTGGAAAAAAAAACTAAGTTTTTCAAAGCGTGGCAATTGCAGATCAATTAGAAGATTAGTAGAATTTTGTATTGCTGAAGAATATGATATTTTGCTGTAATTACATAAAAGTCTAATGGCCTCATTTGTAATTTTAAAAAAATAAACTTGCCGAGCAGAGCTTGTAGAGCTCAACCAATATAGTACGCCTTCTTTCTTGGTTGAGTTTGAATTTGAATTTGCATCTTATAAAAATGTTCCACATAAAATTTCCTTAACAGAATGATCAAGCATCCACTTTTATTATATATATTTTTAAAATGTTTATACATCAATGCTTATTAATTTCATTATAGCAATAAGAATTACTTACAAAACTACATACAAAATTTGTAGGAAACACATATGTTGCGTTATATATTCGTTTATAGTAAGATTATGCATGCATAATATAGTTTATTTTTATTGATGTACATGGTTGATGTTGTCTTTTTTTCTTTCAGTAATTTTTACACTGTAATACTTCATGGCGCTATATTTTGTTCACCGAGATATTACCTGACTATTGCCGTTATATACTATTTTTAAGTAATTTTTACATTGTATGCAATTTTCTATCTGTGTTTTTTGTATGAAAAAGAAAAACTCCAAATCTGGCCAAGTTACTTTTTATAATTTAAAAAACACTTACAACATACATAAGTGCGATTACTATATACTTATAAAACACTCAATAGTTTTATTAGAAATATTTCTAGACATACAATAATGTATTAATGTATCGATTAATGTTAATGGAGAAAAATGTTACCGCAGGAAAAAAATACTCAAATTCTTATTGTATGTTATAAAAATGTTATACTACGTTTTCTTTGAGAGAAGGATTAAGCATCCATTTTCATTATATCTATAAACATATTTATACATCAATGCTCAAACATCTCATAGAAATGAGATTTAGTTTTAAAATACATACAAAACTTGTAGGAAACGTTTCAGTTGCTTTATGCACACGTTTTTGGTGAATATCCGTGGAGATATGTTTGCGTTAATTGAAGAGGTTGATGAATTGAATTTTAAAGCTTTTATTTACAGCAGGACTATCATACATAAAAATGAGAAACACAGTGAGTTTAAAGAGAAATTCACTCCTATTTATAACATTTAGACGGGATTCGAAAAGAGCCAATGAGGATATTTAATAAGACAGGCAACAGAAATTGCTGATAAGAGAACCAATCAAAATTTAATAAAATAATGAACTAAATGATGTAATGTGCGATTACACATTTCCAGCAGTTTTCAATAAGATTATGTAAACATAATACACTTTACTTTTATTAAGCTACATACCTAATAATATTGATATTCTTTTTTTTTCTTCAATTTAAAATTTACTTTTATTAATATTCATGCTTAATCAAATTAATGTTCCTTTTTTCTGTACTCTTTACGATGTAAATATTTCATGGAGGAATCTTTTGTTTAATAAGATATTATCTTATTATTCCCGGTATATTTGCGTAAATATAATATGTTTTTTACACATAATAATTCATTCTATTATTTTATAAAGTTTCCTTTACTTTATATAATTTTCTAACTGTTTTTTTTTATATATATATATAAAGAAAGGAAACTCCAAATGCGGTGAACCTACTTGTTGCAAATTAAAAAAATCTTTGAACATATAAAAATGCGAGATTTATATACTTACAAATAATTATAGACAAATACAAATAATTGTACAAATAGGCAATATATTTAACCATTTTCTCATCCGAATTTCTAGATGAACAATGATGCATTGGTGCATCGATTCACGCTCAGGGGAAAAATGTTAGCGCACAATAAAAATAAAAGTACTCATGTTCTTACTGCATATGATATAAAAGTATTCTGATAAGTTTTTTGGTAGATTAATTACGCATTCATTTTCATTATATTGGTAGAAATGTCTATGCATCAATCCTTAAAATCCTCAATATAGAAATGAAATTTATTTATAACAAGAACGAAAAATCATGCGTCAAGCATAGATTATGTAACACTTTCCAACACTTTCGAAATAATTTTACAAATCATTACCGTTTAATAAGCTGAAAGATAACATCTAAGTAAACAATTTGGAAAACGCATGTTTAAAATTCTCCTTCTGGAGTTTCTTTCAATAAACGGAAATCTGTTCGCGAACTTTTGTGCTACCCTGTATATGAAATACAGAATTCATACACACCAAGTAATAGACAAAAAGTGAGTTAAATTTAAAATCGCGTTCAGCAACTTAAAACGTATTTCCAGGAATTATTGTTAACAGACAGTAGAGAATTCCTTTGTGAGTCCCTGTAAATGAACGATTACTGCTATACACACAATATTCTCTAGTACACCTCTTGTAACGCACCTTAGTGATATATATAAATTTCAATGCGTTTAAAATAGTGAAACATTATTTAATTAAACCGCAAACGATATTTTTCCATAGACGTAATGTGACGGAATTCTTTTGACTGTCCCTGTAAAGTAAGTATAAGTGCTATGCACACCATATTCCATATTAAGCTCCTTGTAGTGCACCTTCGTGATGTATATCAATTACAATGTGTTTGAAATTGTGTAACATCAAAAACGCGAATGATTTTCCCCCATAGACCGTAATGTAACGGAATTCTTTTGAGTGTCCCTGTAAAAAAACTATAAGTTCTATACACTTCAGTTGAAATAGGGAGCATGCTATAGATAACGACAATAACATATAAAAATTGCAGGTAAATCCGAGCATATTTAGAGACAAATTTTTATTTCACAAAGGAATTCTCTACTGTCTGTTAATATGCGGGAGTTAGAGCACGGACAGACGGCAGACGGCAGACAAACCGAAGTTATAAACACTTTTCAACTAGGTTGGAAAGTGTTAAAAATGCATACAAAATTTGTAAGAAATATTTTAGTTGCACTATACATTCGGTTATAAGATTATGAAAGCATAATATACTTTATTTTATATATCTATCCTACATGTTTAATCATGTTTTATGATCTTTTTTTCTTTCTTTAATTTTTATAGTGTAATACTTCATGGCGCAATTTTTAATTACCTTACGTATACTACACTGTTAAAAATTTTCGTTTATTGGCAGGTTGTCTTCCGTGAATTTTGATCAGAAAGTTTCCGTTTTGTTAGAAAAATGAAATCTCTCCCGTATATCTGTCTGGGTAGCACACATATCTGTTGCTACCCAGCTAGAAAAAGTTTGCAAAAAAAGTGCACAAAATCCGAGCGTATTTGGCACCTCTACATATGCATAAAAACTGCACACTGTATTGTGCACAAAAAGTGCATAAACTGTATCCCGAAATTGTACACTTTTTAGATTTTTTAGATTACAGAGTTTCAAATACGGAATTATTAATGTAAAAATCTATCATCCAATGGGATTGCAGTATTTTTGATCGCCACACATGCGCTTCGACTCCTTCGCGTCTCTATCACGCCATTTATGGACTACGAAGACGGAACATTCCTCAAAAAACGGAAACATTCCGACAACTCTGCTGCCAGTCCTTTTTCCGTAAATTGACGGAATTTTTTGTTACAGTATACTGTTAAAAATAATCTGAAATTCACGGGTATTTTTTTCCTGAATTTCACAGAAAAAGTCCCTTTTCATGACAAAAGAGCATTTTCAGTTAAAAGCAGAAAATTTCCTCATATTTCCTGAAAACAACGGAACGGACGGAGAAGAAAGCAGCCAACGGAGATATTCCGTTATCTGCTGCATGTTTATTTTCAATGTTTCAAAAACTGACATGTTGCTGCACAGAAAAACTAAAAATTCAATAAATTAAAATTTCAAGTTTATTTAAAACAACAAGAAAATAGTGCTTTCGAATTTAAAAAAGCAAAAATTAATGTTTTCCATTCTTTTAATATTATTTGCAATTCATTTTTTAAAGTTATAAAAAAGTATTCGCACTTAAAATATATTCTAAACAAACAGATTAATATATATATAAAATAGCTAAATTAAGTGAAAAAAATCGATTCTATTTAAAAAAAGCAAAAAACAAAAATAATGCTTTCGAATTAAACTCATTCCTTTAAAATTATTCGCAATTTATTTTTTAAAGTTATAAAAAACACTCACACTGAAAATATATTCTAAACGAACACATTTAAAAATACATAATAGTTGATTAAAAATCGATTTTCGCAGAAAAGCAAAAAAATTATCGAATTTAATTTAAAATATAATATTTAATTTTACATCTAACAATCAAATTGAGGATATACAGGGTGTCCATAATTAAACGACCCTACTTTAAAGTTGTCTACAGGCGAAACTATTAGTCAGAAAATTGTGAAATTTTGTGAAGGACATAATGAAAGAATGGGAATTTGTTTAAGCGAAAAAAAATAGTTCCAAATTTCGCCGCCAGGGGGCGTTTTTTAAAATGAATTACACATTTAGCATACATTTATGATAGGTTTCAAATTTTATTACTACAAAATATGTTGAATATAACTTTTTTTCGCAACATGTTTTTAGCATTTCCCAGAAAACACTGCGGTCAACTGTGGAACATGCTATCTTACGATTCTAGACGGTAGCTGAAAATGATAGCCGTCATGTGGAACATGTTTTGTTGCAATAAAATATGTAAACTATCGTAAATGGATGCTAAATGTGTAATTCATTAAAAAAACGCCCTCTAGAGGAGAAATTTTGAACTAATTTTTTTTCGCTTAAACAAATTCCCATGCCTTCATTATGTCATTCACAAAATTTCACAACTTTCTGACCAATAGTTTCGTCTGTAGACAACTTTAAAGTAGGGTCGTTTAATTATGGACACCCTGTATATAATTCATGTTTTTATCCTCTATTAATACTATTGTTTTCAACCATCATCTCATTACGAAATATCCCCGCAATTAACTTCAAAATTACCAGTTTTCTAAACCCCAAAT
The DNA here is from genome assembly GCA_963931845.1 of Maratus michaelseni. Taxonomy (NCBI): domain Eukaryota; kingdom Metazoa; phylum Arthropoda; class Arachnida; order Araneae; family Salticidae; genus Maratus; species Maratus michaelseni. The sequence goes on from OZ007592.1 coordinate 32,717,652, forward strand.
TGTTTAAGTCCCAAGCTGCGATTTGAAGAAATCCCGTATCATCGTTTCCTACTCTTACTTCAGCAAGGACCCGCTGGTCTTACGGTAAAGCACTCGGCTCAAGCCTATAACGTCCCCAGTTCGATCCTCAGATCGGGCAGAAAATGTTCTTTCATTATATCAAATATTAAATTAAATACTCCCATAATAATCAACAGATGGCAGCACAAATAGAGATGACATTTTTTAAAACCAAGTTTATTTATAACGGAAATTTACCGATTCTTCAAACGGAGTTTTTCCTTCCTTTATCTTTCAAAACGGAAAATGTACTAACGGAACGGAAAAAGTCCGGCAACTTTGCTGCCAGTAGTTTTACGGTGAATTAACGGATTTATTTTTAACACTGTAGTTATTGTATATACATTGTTACGTATACGTATACTCGCCTAAATTTATCGACATTTTTTTAAACTTTTTCTTTAAAATTTATTTTTAAGAAAATACTGACATAAAGAATAGTTTTAGCGAAAACCGCAAACGAATCGACCAATTTTTCCGTTTTTTATAATTATTTGAAATTTTGGACCCTAAACTTTAATGGCGCCTATATCCTTCGGAAGACGTTTGCGACCCTTACTTTCCTACTTAATATTGTTTGTCTTGATGTGTACTATCACCCCTGAAAGTTTTGCCCAGGAGTTTAGATTCGCCCTGTATATATTTCTTAAAACAACAATTGTGTTTTTGGCTGTCGTCAGTTAAGCCTTTGCAAAGGCTGCCAATTCGTACGTGTTATTTATTTTCAGCCTCTTTAAAAAGAAAAATAGACATTATATCATTATATGTCCTTAATTTTAGGGATTTTAGGGCTAGAGATTTGTGCGAATAGCCGAATACGAACTTTTTGTTCTCCAAAAAAAGAAACTAATTTTTGATTATATAAAATTTTAAAATCAAAAAAGATTTAAGCTGAAACTGATGTTTTATTACTTATGTGTAGAATTTTTAATAGCGTGATGTATTTCGTGTAATATTTCAAACACCTTGATGCTGGTAACAAAGCAACTTTTACTACATCTAAATAATAATAGCATAATTTTATCTACAGGAAAGTGATTAATAAGCATTTTATCTAAAACTAGATGGAACCCGTCAAAACTTGACGGAAAAAAAAATAACAATATTAATATAAAATAACAGTCTTTCAAATATTTTATTTTAAAAGTTACCCCCCCCACCCAGTCAATTACAGTACTAATTCCGAAGCAAACTCCAAACAAACAATCCGTAAACAACTGTGTAATGCAAATCAGTTTGACATTACCGCCATATTCCCCACGGTAAGAAAGAAAATTTCCTGGACCTATGAAGTATCATACAAATAGTATATCCCTATGTTCATCTCATATTCAGTCAATAAAAGAACAGAGTAAATAAAGCACACCCCCCCCCCCCCCTGTGATAATGCAAACGAATGAGCTCCTATGCACATGTGCATTGCATCTCACCAAAGGCACTGTCAAAATTCGACGTTAAAAAAAAGTTTTAAAATATTTAAATTAAAAGTTTTAAAATATCTTCTTTAATCATTGTTCTTTTCAAATCCATATCTTCTGAAACGCATCCATTGTTTTAAGCTAATCAATTTCTATGTAAAGATGAAGAATTTTTTTTTTTACAATAATAAATCAATCTGCAGATAAGGGAGATTTTTAATGTTTTCAAGTGTAATTTATTTGTATGGTTCCTTCGGTTCCTTTACATAATCAGGATGATTATTCCTTTTCCATCACAGTCGGGAATATTTTCCTTCTTATACAATTAAATATCCAATGGATCTTAAAAAAATAATAAAATACTATCGCAAATACATACATACCGATTTTCGAAACACTAAAACTACCCGATTTAATACTTTCGTCATTTTTTAAAGCAAAGGAAAATAATACTTTAATACGTGAAAAACAGTCTTCTTAAAAAACATAACGAATATCTTTATTTTATCACTTCCGTGCCGACAAAAACATTCTACAAAACCATTTCTGACAACCTCATTTTTTCACACAGCTTAGAAAAATACAATTTCGGAACAAAAACATCTTTCTCACACAGCTTAGAAAGATACATTTATGAAAACAAAAAAACATCTTTCTCACACAGCTTAGAAAGATACATTTATGAAAACATCTCCTGTTATGTGTAACATTATACTTACATTACATGGCCAAAGTATATATATTCTTAACACTGAATTTCAAAGACGAATTATACAATTTCCTGCAAAAATTCAAACAAAAATTCAACATATTATTACAAATGCAAATTAACACTAGGAAATGAGATATACTAAAAATAAGGGGGAAAAAAGTTTATAATGTTCAATGTTCAAAAAATAGTCTTATGACTGATAACGTTTTGAAACAGTCACAGTTCTGCCACTTCTCGTTCGTAATACTGGTTCGAAAGAGTGTTCTTTTGGAATCTCTAGATTTTACAGTTTTCGTATTGGTCTTAAAAGTTCACCCTTTTCAGTTTTTACCCGAGCAACTCTCGGGTGACCATCTTTTCCAGAAATTAGTTCTTGCACACGAGCTAAAGTCCAATACGTACGTTTCTTATCAGACTCCACGAGAACGACATCACCAACGGTCAGTTGCTTGGCATTCTTTTGCAGGGAATTTTGTTGGCGTAACTGCCCTAAATACTCAATACGGAATCGTCTTCTAAGATGTTCTCGAACTTGTTGTCTATACTTTGCTCTTCTGTTTAATTCTTGTGCGTCAATTGCATCAAAATCTATCACATCTGAAGATCTTATTTCTTGAAGAAACATTGATGGTGTTAAAGGTTCTAGATCATCCACATCTTCTGAGACATACGTGAGTGGTCTAGTATTTACAACTTGTTCGCAGTCACAAAGAATTGTGATAAGCTCTTCATAGGATAATGAGGCTCTACCTAGTATTTTCCTCAAGATGCGTTTCACCATTTGTATCAATCCACCAACCACCCCACCAGGCAGCAGTAGACGGATTGAATTTCCAACGAATCTTTTGTACAGCTGCTGCAGCTGAGATCTGTTCCCAATCGATGTCTGAAAAAACTCTATCTGCACCGACAAAATTTTTACCATTATCAGAATAAACGGTCGTCGGTCTTCCTCTTCTCGCTATAAAGCGCCTAAAAGATTGGAGGAAGGTATCTGTTGCTAATGACGTCAATAACTCTAAATGTATGGCCCTGTACACTGCACAAGTGTACAACACATTCCATACCTTTTTTTTCCATTTTTCAAATATAAGGGCCCAGCTAAATTTACTCCAATTATTTGGAATACTGCCGCATCTTGAACTCTTTCTGCTGGCAATGCAATAGGTTCTGACTCTGCCTTCTGAGCACTAAATATTTTGCAATGCACACATTTCTGAACTACTGCTCGAATGGTTTTCCTGGCTTTCAGGATCCAGTAGTCTTCTCGTATAGATGTCATCAAAAGAGCCACTCCACCATGTAATAGCTCTTGGTGTTTCCAGGAGATCAAACTGTGGACTACAGGATGGTCAGATGGCAAAAGAATTGGGTACTTAAAATTTACAGTATCTTCTGGATAGATGACTTGTGTTTGTACTCTGATGACACCATCTTCATCTAGGATTGGTCTTAGGCTACGAATTTTCTCATTATTCTTTTCAAAGCTGTCATTCTGGATCAAAATCATTAATTTTCTTTCAGCTTGTTCTATTTCAAAACAAGTAAGATCAGATACTTCTTTTGAATTTGGTTTTCTTGAATTACTTATGAATCTTAGAATCCATGCGATCAATCTTATTATTTTCTTGTATGATGAAAATCGTCGGTAATACCAATCATTAGGTTCTTGTCATGTTCTTGTTTAATGCTGAAATGACACTTTTCCGTTTCTCAGCATTAATAACTTCTTCATCTGGTGATTCGACACTTTGAGGCCAAGTAAATTCTGGCTCAGCCAGCCAGGCTGGTCCCTCCCACCATTTTAGCTGCAAGAACTGTTCAATGGAACAACCTCTGGAAGGAAGATCAGCCGGATTAAATTTTCCTGAAATATGTCGCAACTAAACTTTCTGTGACAAAGACCTGATTTCTTCTACACGATTCCAGAAAAATATTCCCCATCTATCATCTCGCTTTATCCAGCTTAAAGCTGTGGTTGAATCACACCAATAACAGATCTTCAAATTTGGAATTCTTAAATCAGGAATGACACGACTACCCAACCTGGCTCCAATGCAGCATGATAAAAGCTCTAACCGCGGTATAGTTAGGTTCTTAAGAGGAACTACTCTTGCGCGTGCTTGTATAAAACTCACCAAAATTTCATTTTTCTTCTTTACTCTCAGAAAAATACAAGTAGCATATGCGTGTTTACTTCCGTCACAAAATATGTGAAGACTTACATCATTTTCAAAATTATCTAGATTCATCCAGCGCTCAAGTTTGATGTCAGAAATTAATTTTATTCCCTGCACCCACTACAAAAATTGTTTAGCTAAATTCTCTGGAATTAATTCATCCCATTTTAATTTCAACTTTCAGCACTCTTGTAGAATAAGTTTAAGGAGCAAAGTCACGGGTGAGGCAAATCCCAAAAGATCAAAAACCGTCTGAGCCAATGAAAGTAGAGCTCGTTTTGTAGGAATAATTTGCTCTTCCTCAATAGGGCCGATTTTGCAAGATAGAGCATCATTTCCCAGATACCAGTTTAAGCCTAGTACTGGTGTTATGTTAACTGTTGAAGTTCCAGACATAATTTGAATTGGATAATTCGACAGCCATCCCCTTAAATTGAATTTCGCGGAGGACAGTAACATTCTCGATTTAATTATGAACTTGTTTAACTCTTTAGTTGTGCTGAAAATACAAACACAATTATCTACATACAAAGATTCATTCAAAGTTTCTGCTGTAGAAACAAAATTGTCAGGTGTACTTTCCAGATGGTGTTTCAGAGTAGCCGCTAGTAAAAAAGGGCTGCAATTGATTCCGAAAACCACACGTTTATGTCTGTAAATTATATTATCCTTCCATAAAAACCGTAGATTGTCTATCACTTTCTGTAATACCTACCTGTAGGAATGCCTTTTCTATATCAGATACTGCACCAACAGGAAATTTCCGAAAACAATGCAATATTGAAGGAATCATTTCAATCATATTTAATCCTTTATCCAGACAATCATTTAATGAAGGAAAACCTTTCACATGAGCCGAAGCATCAAAAACCGGCCTTACTTTAGTAGTTTCACTAGATTCTTTAAATACAGGCCTGTGTGGAAAATAATTTATTTTGGATTTTTTATTATCGACCACCCTTTCAATTATTCCTGCATTTAACCATGTATCAAATACTTCATTATAAACTTCAGTTTTATTCAAATTTGATAACCTTTTCTTCGTTGCAGCAAGCCGTTTTTCGGCCAATTCTCTATTACTAGGTAAGCGGGCATTATCTAGTACCAAAAGCAATGCTACTTCATACCTCCCATCTGAATCTATTCTTATGTTTCTTTTAAAATGTTGCATAGTTTCTTCATGAATTTCATTTTTAGTTTTAGATTCAACCGGATCAGTTATACCAAGAATATCTAGCTTCCATAAATTAGCAACGGAACTTTCGTTCCAAAGAGACGAAATAACCATAAGAGAATCATTTGTTTCAGATTTAATGCCTGGAATTTTCCCCATGAGACTCCATCCCAAATGGTTCGTTACAGCAACCGGACCACTTTTTAAAACTTTAATATTTCCGGTCAGTAATTTTCCCGCCACATCGGAACCAATTAACAATTTAATTTCATGTTCGGTTTTACATACATTATTTTCAACATCCGAAATCTTAATACCATATTTATTTAATTCTTTTAACTAAGGTCCATTTGGCACCTTTTTTATATTAGAACAAATAACAGGAACATCTAAAACATGCATATCACATTTATAACTGTTATCAATACTACTTAAATGAATTCTATATTTGTTGTGGTTTGTCTCACTTGTTTTAACACCACCAAATAATTTATGAATTAATTTAACTTCATCAATACTTTTATAATTCAAATGCTTAATTACATCTTCTGATAAATATGAACGCTCAGAGCCCGTATCTATGACTCCCCGTACAATTTTTTCTTTACCATCGTGCTTTACACGTACATGCAAAGTTTGTAATAACTCTGTTGGGTCGGAACCTTGAGTAGTCAAAACAGTATCACTACTCGCTGACTCAAGTTTACGACTTTCTAACGCCGTATTACTCTCTTCATTACAAACATTTTGACACATTACAGCAAAATGCCTTTTACCACAATTTAAACATTTAATCTTCGATTTACAGTGACGTGAAATATGATTTTTCTTAAGACAGACAAAACAAGCCCCCTTTTTCAAAATTATACTTCGTTTATCTTCAAAAGAAAGCGAATTAGCTTTAAAACATTTTTCAGATAAGTGACACTTGTCACAAAATATACATGCTTCATCAGATTTCTTAATTAAATGTTTATCTTTAAATTTATCACCTACAAATATATCAGTAGCAGTTGGCATAGAATTATATTCAACATTTTTAAATATAGTAAAATTTTTAGATTTATCAAAACCAAAACTAGTACGCGCCAATAAAATACGTTCTTCAGACACCACTTCATTTTTTAAGAAATTAAGTGTAGAATTTAATTCACTCTTACCTTGATCAGGCTTTTCACGATCCCATTCCCAAATTCGGAGATCATCATGAGGTAAACGCGATTCCACCAACGGGAATAAAATGCTCGCGTATTTATCCTCTGTGACCCCAAGAGATTCCAACGATCTAAGTTTGGTTTCTAGGTTGTCATATAACGATGACAAATTGCACTCTCTTTTCGATGTATTATTATTGCATAATAATACGCATAATAATTCGCCAGCTGCAGCAGATCGCGAACATGAATTTGTATCAAAGTGTCTCCTCTTCCGAATCTTTCTTTTAGATGTTGAATTACTTTAGCATAATTTTCAGCCGATATAGGATAACTTTTCACAATTGGAGACGCTTTCGATTTCGGAGTAATTGCTTGCATCAGATATACGAACACTTCGAGTGATCGTCTAACACAGTGTCTTCGTGAATTTTCTTGAAGGTATTCTAAAACGTTAGCCACGATCTTGAGTCCCCATCAAACGGCTGTAAACTAATTTCAGGCAATCTGAGTGTGCGGGATCCCATTCTTTCGATTTCTATCGAATTTGTTAAAAGAGGTTGATGTTCGACGGCAACAGCAGGCTTAACAAAAAAATGTCTTGCATTCTGCTTCACTTTTATTAATTTTTCATGGTATTCTGCACATACTTCGAATTCTTTTACATAATCTTTTTCCGCAGACCTATTCGACAACATAAAATTTAATATTTCGTCATTTCGTGGAACGTAATCTAGATGCTTTGTCCACTAATTGATCTAATAGCTCTTCTATTAGATTAACATCTGGGCTTGACTGGTTAAGAGCTTCGTTTAAAGCATTTAAAATCTTCGTAAATGCGCTTCTAAGGGGCGTTCTTTTTATTTTTAACGCCTCCATACTTGAAAAGTTTTCCACTTAAAAAATATCACTTCCTATGTCCCTGTTCGGGCGCCAATTTATCGCAAATACATACATAGCGATTTTCGAAAAACTAAAACTACCCGTTTTAATACTTTCGTCATTTTTAAAGCAAAGGGAAATAATACTTTAATACGTGAAAAACAGTCTTCTTAAAAAACATAACGAATATCTTTATTTTATCACTTCCGTGCCGACAAAAACATTCTACAAAACCATTTCTGACAACCACATTTTTTCACACAGCTTAGAAAAATACAATTTCGAAACAAAAACATATTTCTCACACAGCTTAGAAAGATACATTTATGAAAACAAAAAAACATCTTTCTCACACAGCTTAGAAAGATACATTTATGAAAACATCTCCTGTTAGTAGGAATTCAATTGGATTCACGACATACAGTTCCTAGAATATTCTGATGCAACATATACATCAACGATTTCAGCATATCAATCTTATGTTAATCATAAACTATAAATAGTTTTTTTTTCTTGACAGATTTTAGTTTAGCGCCAAAATGCTCTTTCTTTTGGATAATCTGATCTTATGATTGATTTATCAGGGGTTTTCATTATTTTTCTTTTTCAGTTTTTATGATGGTTAAGAAAATCTATTTTCAATTGGGGCAACTTTCCCAAGGAATATGTTACATTATTAAAGCAAACTGATGACCATTGTTGAGATAGAATTGAAAAATATTTCATGCTTGAAAATTGATTAAAAAGTCGTTAAATTAAGCGGCAGTTTTCAAATAAATTTCAATCGAAAGCTAATTTTTTTCTAATTGATGATGTAAGAACTGAAATTGTAAAATGTAGTAAAATGTAGTAAAAAATTGAAATTTGTAGTATTTAGAAGTGATGTAAGCGCGATGAAAGCTAAAGCGATAGGGCCGTTTGTTGTCACAACCTTTATACATTTCTGAAAATTGCCACTGTGTTTTGGCTGGCGTCCAAAAGTAGAATATCATTTTTGACATCGAAAAAGAAATTCACAGTGGAAGAAATAGGACTTTGCCACTAATAACTAATAAGGAACTGTTAAATGAACTTATAACAAACCTACCAAAATAATTCCTATAAAATATCAGCCTTACATTATTTATTCTAGCTACAAATACAATCATTATTTCAAGTTTTTTTCCCATAACACTATTTTCAATAATTTTAATTTTCCTGAAATTCTTTACTTTTGTGAATTTTTTTATAAAAAAATGAAATCTTCTAACCTATAATTTAAAAAAAAAGTAATTGGTACCATGTAATCAAGGTATGCAATCAAGATGAAGCAACCAATAAAGGCTTAAATTCTGACCTTTAAAATTAAAAATTGAAAAATCAGTTAAAATTACGTCTTGTTGACACAATTAATTTTTGTTTTTAGATTTATCAATGTTAAAATGCATTTCAAGCTAAGCATAGCGTCATTTTCCCCGGCGCAAACATTTCACATACTTTGTATAAGTTACTTTTATGCTTAAACACCATGTTACAAATATAAATATATTTTGTATTTAATTGTAATGAAAAAATGGCATCAAGAAAGTTATAATGCATAATGATAAAATAAACCTAATGGACAATATTCCGGTGACGTCACAATAAATATGAATTATTATTCGCTTATAAAACACGCGGATAAATATTTTCATCGAAATTTAACTTGGAAATTAAAAAATTCGGCCTAAAAGTTCTCATCAAGTGATATTTAATTCGACTTTAAATGTATTTATAATAATGTTTTACTGATTTATTAGTTATTACATTAATTAAAATAAAAAATACTTCTTCGAAACCATGGTATAAAAGCATTGAAAAAATGTTGTGATTCGTAGTTTCGTAAAATCGATAAAATTCAACTGACGTCACAAACATTTATCCAACAGTCGAAAGGGATAATTAAGAGAAATAATACAAATAAATAAATATTCAAGACTATTTTTTATTCTGATTTAATTAATATATTGTAAATTTTATTGTTTAAAGTTACTGATAAATGATACTTTAGTAAATGGGGCTTTTCCTAAATATTATTATTATTATTATTATTATTATTATTATTTTTAAATTTAATGGCAACATTCTTCTGTTTGTTTAACGGGCGCTACAGTTTGGCGAATAATTAGGGGTACTTTTCGGTTAGCCGGGCGCCAGTGAAGTATATATATATATATATATATATATATATATATATATATATATATATATATATATATATATATATATATATGTATATATATATATATATATATATATATATACATGTATGCCATTCTATAAACCTAATGTATTCTAGGCGCTGTAACTGGGGTTAATTTTTGACGCCTAAATGACAATTCTTGCTTTGTATGGCAACCTGGTGTTTTATAATAAAACTGAATATGTGTGTAAATAAATAAAATAAAATTGGTACTTTTATGTGAGCTGGGCGTCAGGGATAACTTTACAAATCTTCTTTCAATTGGAATAATTTAAATTGCAATACTTTACGTGAGATTTGTTATTCATATTGATATGTTTATGTTTAGATATTTTATTATGATTATATTTTAGCTAATTTTAAGTAAGTTTTTAGAGATTTAATATTACAATGTTAAAATATTACCCAGTTGATATTAGCTAATGTCAAAAGATTGGCGAACCACAGAGTTCAGAAAATAACTCTATGCCCTGCAACAGTGGGAGTTGCCGACTTTATGACGTCATAATAGTAAGCCGAATATTCGTCCCATGCCTAATTAATTTTTTTGATAAGTATAACTTTGGATATATTTATTCCTTTATCATTTAGGAAAGTTGCCAATTCTTATTGTGTTATATATATTTTTAATTTGATATTTATTATGACAGAAAATTCGCATATTTTTTAATAATTAGAATAAACAAATAAGTTTGAATTCATAACACAATGTGCCCCATTACACCAATATTTCAGAAAACTGGTAATCCTAAAGAAATAATCTTCACCAAGGTCAAAGAAATAAATTCGAAAGATGAAATAGAGAACACGTTGCCTAAAAATACACTTTTTGAAGATATCAACAGAAAAATTTCGGATATTGATAAAAAAAAGTATTTTCTTTTCTCGATAGGGGAAATTGCTAGATTAAATTTATCGTTCTCCATAAAAGAACGTAAGTATTTTAACCTTTCCATAAATGCATTTTTGTGAAGAAATTAAAGTCAAGTGGGTGGTTTTGGGTTTAATTCTGTACTCCACTTGGTTTAATTCTTTCTCATTTTCTTTTCTTTTTACTTTTTATGATTTTGTAATTCTGTATTAGAATTTTCAACATCTAGATTTTTTTTTAGCCTGTCCAAACTTAACTAAAAAAAGAAAATAGTGTTTCCTTTATTTTTGTGCGTTTGGTAGATAATTATTATTGGTTTACTGGCTTTGATTTTTGAGTAAAATTTTAATTTTACTTTTCCTTTATATGTTCTTATGAGAATAATGATAATAAAATTATTTTGTTATTTACTTAGGTGAATTTATAAACAAAAGGCGACGAACGCTCACTTTTATTTAGTATGTCGATGGCCTAACGCATGGTCATTTTGACTAGTGTTTACTCGTTATCAGGATTCAACAATAATTGCGGTTTTCAAAATATAAGTAACAATAGGTCTTCTGTTTAGTCAAGTTTTCATTTTACTTTTGCTTCTTTAAATGATATTAATGATCACATTTTTTTTTTTAATTATTCAAGTGTGTTCTCAAACAATAGGTGAGGAACTCTCACTTTTCTATAGTATGTCGGCGGCCTAACGCATTGTCTTTTCGAATAGATTTTACTTGTTATCTGATTTAAACATTAATTGCGGTTAGTTCTTAAATGTAGTCAAGTTTTAATTTTACCTTTGCTTCTTTGATTTACATGACATTAATGATCCTAAAATAACTCTGTGATACTTAGGTGAATATTTAAATACTTTTCAAACAAAAGGCTGCGAACTCTCACTTTTATAAAGTATGTCGATGGCCTAACGCATAATAGTTTCGATGAATGTTTACTTTTTTTCAAGTTTAAATACAAATGAGGATTTCTAAATGCAAGTAAAAGTAGGTTTTACGTTCAGTCAAGTTCTAACTCTACTTTTGCTTCTTTGATTTACATGACATTAATGATCATAAAATTACTTTGTTACTTAGACGGATTTTCAAACAAAAAGATGGTGCACTCTTAGTTCTAGTTCACTCTTAGTATGTCGATGGCTTAATGCATGGTCCTTTCGACTAGTTTTTATTTGTTATCAGGTTTAAACAATATTTACGGTGTTCGCAACGAAATAACAAATGGTCTTACGTTAAAGATATTTTGATGATATGAAAGTAATCTAAATCACGATGTAATAAGTGTAAATCAATATGCAATTAATTAAATGTTTAATGGATTAATGTGTAATTAGCGTAAATATGCGCATAAGTACAGACAGTAATTTTTATAAAAATCTAAACAGAAAAAATGCTTCACACTTCACCTCTCACTTTTAAAAATGCTGCGCACGAGCAAGCTTATGAATAAATGCATGCATATATTCAGATAATGAAGTTAATAAATATGTTTAGTATACATCATAGTGTTATATTTTATTATGTATCAGGAGAAATATAGACACATTGAAGAGCATATAAAGTATTTGTTTTACTTTGACAGAGAATGGAAACTGTTTTTTAACACATTTAGCAGTTTAAGAACCCGATAAATGTAACCAATTTATATATATTAGTTTTATATATACAATATAATTTAGAAAATATTTATTCGTTTGAAATTTATGAAGATTTAAATTTAGATAAATTTAGTGAACATACAGCGTGATCAGAAAATAACTGCAAAAATTTTAAATGGTGCTAGAGGGAATCTGAATAAGCACTTTTCTTTATAGAATGTGTGTCCGGAAATGGCGCGTTTAAGCGCTGGTGACAAAACAGAATATTAAAGGGGCAATTAAAGACAGCGTATAAGTGTCAATAGATCACATTTATACGCGTCATTTCCAGGCACATATTCTATGAACAAAAAATGTTTATTTTGGCCGCATCTACCACTCTTTAAAATTTTGCCAGATAGTTTCCATTCACACTGTATATTGATATAATATAGTAAATTTGAATATATATATATTAATTTAAAACATATATTCAACTAGGCTTAGTAAATACGTTTAACATTTTGAGCAAACATCCATCTTTTTTCCAATGCGTACAAAATGTGCCATTTAACCAAAATACTTTGGACAATACTTTGAATATCAAGTTTTGCTTTCTTGAAAATTAAATAAATTAAAAGCCTACAAAGCTTTTAAAATATAATTTTGCTGAAGGTTAATATCAAACCGCATTTTTTTTATGTTAAGTAGCAGAAAAAAGGAAACAGAAAAAAAAAAAAAAACAATATCTAATGAATAGAGAAAAGCATGTACAGTAGCTTTAAATCTTCAATATGTTTTTCACGATATATTATCATACTTTGTAAGTAAAACAAGAGCAGTAAAAGAAAATGAAAAAATGTTATGAATTTAAATATTATTTTTTGTGTTTATTAATTACTGTATGTTATTAGTAATGTAATAATGGAACAAATTGTAAACTCAATGTAAAAAGTTTAGTTAATATGCATAGTTTTTTAAGAGGTATGGTTAATGGAACATTAATTAGCATAAACATAAACCATTTGTTTTCATGTTGCGTCTGTAAACTTTATAAAAATAATCGAGAGAAAATGATAATCCGCTTATGAATTTAAATAACATAAAGCGTTTGTTAGAAAAATAAAATATTTATGATAAAAAGAGATGAAGTTATTTAAAAATATAATCTAAGCACTAAAAAAAACTTTTTTTATCATTATTTATCTTTAAATTTAAAGAGAATCTTGTATTCAATGCAAGAAGAATTTATCATATAATTGTTTTCGTTAAGAGACTGCATGCGTATCCTTCATGCATTATTTATGTATCAGACATTATTCACATATGTATGTCCCTACAAGACAAAATAATGACAGCTGGATATAGCATAAAATAATCATTCTACTACAGTTAAAATAATCTCGTGTTATAAAAAAATCATAATAAAAATCGTGTTTCTAAAATGGGAATACTTCAAGGTAGGATCTATAAATTTTTATATGCACATATACAGTGAACTTCCGTTAAGACGGCCCCGTTTAAGATGGATTTCTGGTTATTACGTACAAAAACAAAATTCTCGGTTAAGGTCTATAGGAAGTGCATGTAACAAACGTCGTTTAATACGTACAGTTTATGATTTCATTCGTTAAGATGGACAAATATTCATCAGGGCAACGAAATCCCGAATTTTTTTCTATTCTATTTTTAATATGAAAGGAGTAGAAACCTCGCCTGTGACTGCACGGAGCAGCCGACGAAGAAATCTCTCCTCCAAAAGTGCAAGATATTCGGGTGCTAGATGTCCGTGATATGCTGGTGACAATTAGAAAATTTTATCAATCAACTGAAATTCTGAGAGCACATTTGAACAATTGGCTAAACTTGAGAATGATATCGAAAGAAGGTCACTTACCAAGAAAAAACAAATGAAGATTACTTTTTATTTTGGATAGCCTTTTAAGTACTCTCGACCGTTTTCTTTCATGTACTAACATTTTGCACCTTCAAGTTACAATGTCAGTATATTCTTCAATGTAAACTCGAGTTCCAAATATGTATTTTTTTTTCATTTTAAAGTTGTTCTTGTACATTTTTAGTAAAGTAGCATAAAATGGTCTGAGAAATCAAATTTTTAGTCATATTACAATATATATGTACATAAAAAGTATATTTTACTGTAATGTAAAGCGTCAAATTTGTGAACTCCTGATATAATAGACTGTCGTTAATACGGACAAAAAACATTTGCCCTTGACTATCCGTCTTAACGAGAGTTCACTGTATTTATATATTAACTTGAAGAAATAAATTAATAATACAAGTTGGCCTATTTCGATACCACTTAATATGATTAAGCGCAAATATTGTAGACCTCTGAATTGGTCATAAATATGCATTTTTTAATTCATACCTAATTTATATAGTTTATATATATAATTTATATTAATATAATTTAATTCATAACTAATACCTCATTTTTTAATTCATTTTCTTCACGTACGTTGCCCATTGTCCATTCCAACATTAACATTCAGATACACAGGCCAAATGCTTTTAATTGAAAAAACCTGTTTCTATTCCTTTCCTTCCCCTTTTTCCTTTTTGTTATTTTCCTTAAAATTACCTGTTTATTTTCCCTCCTGCTAGTCATTGTAAAATTGTGAACTATTCACACTGTTAATGAAAATTAAATTAGACGTTATTATGAGTTATTCGATAGTGTAGAAAATTGTTAGTGGTCCATTTCTCTCCTCACAAAGTTTTTCGAGCATAAAAGACTACAAAACGTCAATTTTCATAGCCAAGCGTCATCTGGACTGCTCATTGCCAAGCTGCAAATGCCATAAGGTGCGACTTCTGCGTTTATAGGGATTAAGAAGATTAAAATGCAAAACGTATTGCATACGAGTCCCCATGTTTATATCTACTTACACAGTTATATCACCGCCTCGAGAAACTAAAAGACGTTTGAAACCCCAAAATGTCTTCTATGTGCACTGTAAAAAATGGCTAATAATTCTTATTTTATGAAAATATACTATAACCCGTCATCACACGCGCTGGGATAAAATCTACCCCAGCTCACAACTATTACTTAAAAATGTGCGAAAATCGTTCGCGATCATTCTGAGCTTTATAGTACCTTTCAAGCTGAAAGATATGAAGATGTGCCAAGAAGAACTTACCTATGGTTGTGGATTTTCCCTTCTTTTGTTATAAACATGTCACGTGGGAGGAAATTTACTCCAAGCGGGTTATAACGTAACCCATAATGATAGGAAAATGCAAATGTTTATGCAATGCAAATAATAATATAATTGTTCTTTTAACAACTCTTGCAGATATAGTTTCTATATATCAGTTTTATATTTTTTGTAATTTGATGGCTGAATTTGGATTGTAAAAGCTTTGTATGTAATGGTATGCAGAAAAAATCTTAGTGCTAGGTTTTATGTTTTTTTGGCTTTAAATATAAAAGAACTTCTTATTTTTATCATATTTTTTATTTAAGGATTTATAATTAAACCCGGGGAAAATTGACACAAAAAAATCCATTGGGGTAAAATTTATCCCGCGCGTGTGCTGACGGGTTAATCTCGAACGAAAATATAATATAATCTTCTGAGTTATCCGAAATTCCAAAAAGCGTGTTCTATTGTCTTTTTAATCCCTAGAAACCAATACATTTCCAAAATTTAAAGAATTATTTATAAAAGCAAAGTATTGTTTGCTGCCCGTATTTTTCAGAAACGTTTCCGAAAAGTTTTTATAGTGTATTAATCAGTTTCCTAAGCCTGGAATACCTGTTTTTCGAATGTCCTAAATTCTCAAGTAAACGTTTTCGGCTGCATAAGTTAATTTATACATGAAGGAGTAAAGAAATAATCTTAATTTTAATGTTAATGTTAACGCTGTTAATTTTGCATGTTTGTCTGTTAAACATATTTGTTGAACATAAAATGTGTATTTGAGAATTGATAGAATCGGAAAAAATTATATTCCGGGCTTAGAAAGCTGATTGATACACTTTAAAAGCTACTCGTAAACGTCTCGGAAAATTACAGGCAGCAATAGAAATTTTGTTTTTGTAAATGATTCTTGAAATCTCGAAATGCCATTGATGTTTGGGGCTTCTAAAGATAAAGAAACACTTTTCAAAATGATGGTCAACAAGGATGAGTTTATATTATAAATTTATTCGTGATTATCTTATACTTTCGTAGATTAAGAAACATTTTTATTTTTTACAGTGTGTCCTTTTAAGAAAAGAGTGGCACTGATTGGTCTTGGAAATTTTTTTAGGATATCAGCATCATTATCATATGAATGTAGGTGTCCCAATATAATATTTACAAAAGTGATTCGTACTCATTTTCAAATGTCGATTAAAACAGAGTCAATGGATAAAACAATATATATTTTAATACATTTTTATTTCCATATAATACGGTATACGTCGAAATAGAAATTAAAAGGTTTCTGTATGTACATATGTATATATAAATGTAGAAACTTAATCATTGATACACATAAATGAGTTAACGACAAAGCTTGAATATTTTAAAATGATTATATTAAAAAGAAGTGACTATATTTACAAGGTGGTTTATTTACAAGAAAATATATAACCGCGTCATCACACATGTAGATCTGCCACAAGTAGATTAGTCAAACTCATTTTAAATCGAAGGAAAGAAAACATGTTTCCGTTCCATTCCTGTCTGCCCGCAACGTCATCTCTGTTCCACTCGCATTCCCCAACTCAACCGTAAAGAACAAAGGGTAGGCAAAACATACGCATGCCTACCGTATAGTTAGTTGTGTTATGTGCTTATTATTCATATTTTTTAAAATTAATTATTCATATAATTTTGCCTTTCTTAATTGCAGCGGATAGTCCAAGGTAGGTCCTCGAGCACCTGAGGCTCGGATTTTTAATCTTTTGAGACCCCGGGCCCTGGGGCCCCTTTAAGATTTTTGCCCTAAATTGTAGTTTGTAATTAGTATAATTGTAAAATAAATTGTAAAATAGTTTGCCCAATTTTTATCCGATCCTCATCATTTTTGGGGCCTTTTTTCCATTTAGCGTTCACCCCCATTTCTACGTTCTAGTTACGACCCTGGCCCTTTTAGGGCCTGGTACGGGACCCGTTGAAATTTTTGTTTCCTAAACAATTAATAACTTTCCCCTTTTGAATCCGATTTTCTTTGGGGCCTTTTCTCCATTTAGTTATTCCACCATTGCTACTTAGGACCCTTCATCTTAGGGTCTTGCTCAAAACTATCGGCTGGCCCCTTTTTGGGCCTCCTACTGTAGTTCCCCTAAAAATCGTCCGATTCACTAACTTTTTTTTTCTAACAACTTCTAGCTACTACATGAACGTTAAAAAAAATTCGGTGCAGCTCCAGGCCCCCTGGGCCCCTTGAAGCTTCTGTTTCCTAAATTGTTAATACCTTGTCCCCTTTTAATCCGATTTTCGTTTTGGGCCCTTTTCTCCATTTAACTTTTCCCCCATTTCTACATTCCAGTTAGGACCGTTCATCTTAGAGCCCTGCTCAAAACAGTCAGCAGCCCCTTTTGGGCCCCCTACTGTAGCTCCCTTAAAAATAGTCCGATTCGCTAGTTTTTTTTCTAACAACTTCTTAGGACTTCCAGCTACTACATGAATGACCGAAAAAATTCTCGGACAAGATCCGCACCCCCTGAACCCTTTGACGTTTTTGTTCCCTAAATTGTTAATACATTTTCCACTTTTAATCCGATCTTCGTTTTTGGGGCGTTTTCTCCATTTAGTTATTCCCCCATTTCTTCATTCAGTTAGGAGCGTTCATCTTAGGGCCCTGCTCAAAACTATCAGCTGGCCCCTTTTTGTGCTCCCTACTATAGTTCCCCTAAAAATGGTCCGATTCACTAGCTTTTTTATTCTAACAACTTAAAACTTCCAGCTACTACATGAACAAAAAAAAAAAAAAAAAAAAAAAATTGGAGAAGATTCGAACCCTTCGAAGTTTTTGTTCCCTAAATTGTTAATACCTTGTCCCCTTTTAATCCGATCTTCGTTTTGGGGGACGTTTTTGGGCCCCTTACTATAGCTCCATTAAAAATCGTCCGATTCGCTAGCTTTTATTTTTCTAATAACTTCTTAGGATTTCCAGTTACTATATGAATGACCGAAAAATTTCTCTTACAAGATCCGGGCCCCTGGGCCCCTTACGTTACCCATAACTTCTTAATTATGATACGTATCGAATCCGTGTAAAGTTACTATTACTTCTAGGAAAAGGGCCGAAAATTTATATATGACAGATTTTTGATATCATTAAAAATGGCCTCAAGTGGTTGGGGGGGGGGGATAGGAGTTTAAGAAGAAAAAAATTCATAAATACATACGTTTCGGCTTTGACATTACACCACTGACTACAACTAAACGACGTTTCAACACAACCCGAGGAAATTTTAAAAAGTTTACACAAATCATTAAAACACACAGACCACTCCTTGCACAACACCTAAGGGATGCAACAAACATCACCGACATTAACTCCTTCACAAAAAAACTTATTGCTTCCATGCAAGAGGCGGCACGAGCATCCTTTAGACTAAAAAATACTCGGAGGACTCCAGTCTTCTCGTTCTGGACCACCGAACTTAAGACACAACGAAACAAACTCACAGCGCTAAGGAGAAAGATTAAACATCTACGAGAAACACACGGAAATACACCTTATTTTGAAAACCTTGGCGCTCAGTACAAAATACTCTCATCAAATTTCAAGAAAAGTGTTCAGGATGCCAGAGTCAAAGCCTGACGGAATTTCTGCAGCAATCAATCAGAACCTTTTGGCACGGCACAAAATTTTTTTACAGGAAATTTCTTCACACCAGACGATATTAAACTTGAGCTTCCACCCTCCATTTCATCCAGGCAAGCGAATATGGAGCACCTAACTGTAGCACTTTTCGGACCATCCTCGTATCCCAACAGGGACAATTCAGACCTCAATTTTTCGACACCTAATGATAAACCCTTTTCTAAAGCTGAAGTAGCATCTGCTCTACATACATTTAATGATAAAAAAGCCCCTGGCCCAGACTGCGTGGACTTCAAAATTTTAAAATTAACTTTCAAAATCATCCCAAAGTTGTTCACCAGATGGGCCAATCTGTGTCTCAATCACAATTACTTCCCTCAAACACTGAAGCAAGGTGAGGCCGTCTACTTCCTGAAAAAAGGAAAGAATGCCTCAGAACCCACTTCCTATAGACCTATTTGTCTCCTACCAACTCTGGGGAAGCTGCTAGAAAAACTACTAGTCACACGACTGGTGCACTTCATGGAGACGAATGGCATCTTGCATCATAGGCAATATGGGTTCAGAGAGGGTCGGTCATGTGACAAGGCCCTTTATGACATTCTTCCCACTTGCAATGAAACCATCAGCAAAGGAGACTACACCTCACTTGTTTCACTAGATATTAAAGGTGCTTTCGATAATGTAGAATGGAGGGACATTATCCAGCAACTAATTGTAATTCGCTGCCCGGCTAATATAGCTGGAACCATCGCATCCTACTTAAGCCTTCGTAGCATAATGATCAATTGGGGTTCAGGCACTTCGGTACATCAGCTCGAAAAGGGCTGCCCCCCAAGGCTCCTGCCTTGGCCCAATACTTTGGTTACTCATAGCTAACATAATTCTAAAAGAGCTAGAATCTAGAGGCTTCATTCTCTTTGCATTCGCTGATGACTTCAGCTTTATTTTCTCGGGCAGGCGGCGCATGGACTTGGAGGCAATGGCGGCTCAAGTCCTCCCCGTATTCTGCCAACTGCTAACAAACCTCAACCTCCAGCTATCAAGCCAAAAATCACAAGCAGTCACATTTTCCAAACCACGCAAACTTGAACGTAAACCAATCATAAGAGTGAACGGGGTTAGTGTCGAGCATGTCTCACACCTCAAACTTCTTGGCCTCACCATAGATGAACACCAAAGCTGGGCGGAACATATCAACACCCTCAGGATTAAAGTAGGAAAATTACACTTAAACGCACGTAAACTAACGTCAAAATCCTGGGGAATAAAGCCAACAATGTTAAAAATCTGGTACCACACAATAGTGGAGCGGATAATTTTCTACTGTGTGGGCGTCTGGGGAGGTAACCTCACGCAAGCCGTGAAGGACAAATTGACCTCGATGCAACGGCTCTTTTTGCTGCAAATTGCTCGAGGATACAGGACAATCTCAACGGACGCACTCACAGTAATAACAGGTATTCCTCCCATAACAATAACACTCCAATATGAATACCAGAAAAACAGGATCACACACCTAGAGCATGAACCAACGTGTGCAGCACTTTTTCCACAAATACAACTACAGAGGAAGGTTCCCAGTTGGAGAATACATCCCGCAGAAGAGACATCTCACTTAGAGATAAACACAACCAGGCACGGTTTTGAACACAGCTACTCTCCCCGCTGTCCGACCATTTTCACTGACGGGTCACGCACGGAGACTGGCGTGGCAGCAGCATTCTGTGCCATGAAAGGCGAGGTCGTGACCCATAAGTGGGCCTGCAGAATCGGTGATAACAACACTGTCTTCCAGGCTGAGCTGTTCGCGATTCTGCGGGCATTGGAATGGATTGTCTCTAACCCAACAGTACAATTTTACAGGCTATATTCAGACAGCCTCTCCAGCCTACAAGCAATCTTTACTCACCGCACAAAACATCCCATTGTACTCCAAATAAAACTATTTTTAAAAGACCTTGCACGGCGATTAGCCCTGGTCCATGTGAAGGCACACATTGGCATTGCTGGCAATGAATTAGCTGATAAATTGGCAAAAGAAGCTACGGGAAGCACAAATATTGATCTTTCCCTCCCTGTTCCCCCATCCTACATTAGAGGGTTTTTAAAGTCTAAAATCATTCCTCAGTGACAGGACCACTGGGATTACTCGGATAAAGGTCGACATACCCACAAATTGCTCCCTTTTGTCACCCTAAACCTGCTTAACCTCGCTCCCCGCACCTCAGCGTTCCTCACAGGACATGGTCCATTCCCTACTTACCTCAAATATTATAAACGTGCAGCCTCCAATGTGTGTCCATGTGGCCAGCGGGGCTTGCCTTCTCATTACTATTTTGACTGCCCACTGACCGTTGCCTGGCATCTCAGATCTCCCGAAATTCCCCCACCCTCTTGGCTAACCAATATTCTAACAAGACCAATCTTACTAAAAAAATTGAAAAATATTTTTAATTTCTTAATGGATTTATCGAACTTAACAAATTAAGTAACCAACTCTAGCTTTTATCAATTTTTAACTAAACATATTAAAATTCTTCACCACCAATCAGTACTGTAATTGATCTTCCTACCCTGCTTCTCCTGACTTTTCCTTATTTTGGCTGTACCTTGTCAGTGTTTGAGCACCTTGCTGTGCTCCCTTCGCAGTCTTTAGAAGCGGCCTCATCTCTCCAACGCAACAACTTGTGGCGCCATCTGTCGCGTGGGAACTGAGCTTCTCAGATTCCGGCGCATCATTATTATCCAAGGACCGCCTTGGCTGCGAACTTTGTGTCATGACGCAGGAGCGTTAAGGACTGTTCACCTACAAGTTCTTCATCACTGCACCTGCCGCTGTCTGTCGCGAGGGAGTGCAGGCTCCAGCGGTTCAGGCTTTTTTCAGTTTCTTTTTCTTTTTTTTTGTTTTTAGCTTTCTTGCCTGCCCCTTGTCGCGCTTAGGCTTTTCCTGGCAGTGCCGGCCTTTGGCCTAGTTTGTATTTTCTTTTTTTTTCTTTTTTGTTGTTGTTTGGGCCGTTTGCGCGTGCGCTGGCGGTCTCGGCGTCGTGCCTTCCCTTCCGCCGGTGGCTGGAATCACCCAAAACGAATCCCCGCGTGCCGGGGAACATCCGGGGGAGGTGCTAACGCTCTACGGCCTGGCTTTGCTGGGCCGAGTGGCCCCCCCTTAGGCATTCAATTGATTTTCTGTTTTAAATAGAACAATAAGGGAGGGATGTGGGTGGTCTCAGTTAATTGAATTAGCAATGACGATTACTATTGCCATTACATTTTCCAAATTATTAAAGTTTGAGATTATGTGTGTTTTTTTTATATTGGGAAATATTGGATAGATTTTATCTAGTTTCCACATTAAAAAAAAGAATGAAAAGTAATTGAAAATTATCGTCTCAGCACCTATGGTAACCCATTTGCTTCAAAGGGTAAAATGAAAATATCATGCTTAGTACTAAACTCGTATTTAAATAATATTTCAAAATTCATGAAAAACCGACTGCCCTCCTAAAACGTTAATAGAAGTGGAAATTTACAAATATTTTACAGTTACTAATTTTAAATATATTAAAAAAAATCTCCTACTTTTTAACACTTTACAAACTAGTTAAAAAGTGTTTATGACTTCGGTTTGTCTGGCCGTCTGCCGTCTGTCCGTGTTCTAACTCCCGTGAATATGCTCGGATTGCCCTGCAATTTTTATATGTTATTGTCATTATCTATAGCATGTTCCCTATTTCAAATGAAGTGTGTAGCACTTATAGTTTTTTTACAGGGACACTCAAAATAATTCCGTTACATTACGGTCTATGGGGAAAAATCTAAAGTTACACATTTTCAAATACATTGTAATTGATATATATCACTAAGGTGCATTACAAGAAGCTTAATATGGAATAGGGTGTGCATAGCACTTATAGTTACTTTACAGGGACAGTCAAAAGAATTCCGTTACATTACGTCTATGGAGAAAAATCGTTTGCGGTTTCATTAAATAATGTTTCACTATTTTAAACGCATTGAAATTTATATATATCACTAAGGTGCATTACAAAAGGCTTACTAAAGAATGTTGTGTGTATATAGCAGTCATCGTTCATTTACAGGGACACACAAGAGAATTCACTACTGTCTGTTAAAAATAATTCCTGGAAGTGCGTTTTAAGTTGCTGAACGCGATTTTAAATTTAACTCACTTTTTGTCTATTACTTGGTGTGTATAAATTCTTTATTTAATATACAGGGCAGCACAAAAGTTCGTGAACACATTTCCGTTTATTGACAGAAACTCCAGAAGTAGAATTTTAAACTGTGCTACGCGTTTCCTAACTAAACTAAAATTTAGAATCCTTCGTAGTATATATACAAATCTATAGATCTTATACAGGGCTGAATAAAAGTATTCGGATATTTTTCCGAATATTGTATGTGTTGGGAATTCCTGAAATTATGTTTTTAAATATGTTATGCGTTTTCCAAATTGTTTACTTAGATGTTATCTTTCAGCTTATTAAACGGTAATGATTTGTAAAATTATTTTGGAAGCGTTGGAAAGTGTTATATAATCTATGCTTGACGCATGGTTTTTCGTTCTTGTTTGTAATTATCACTGTGCTGTATACTCAATTTATGAATGATAGGTTTTTATAATTTTTTTATAAGAATACAATAAAAAATAAGTAATAAAAATTCAACAATTCTTATCGATATATTGCAATTAGAAATGTATCACTTAGAAATATTTATAGTATAAACATTATAATTCAGCAAATTACAACAAGAGTAATCAGAATTTATCAAAATCCAAACTGTAATAGCTGTAGGAGTGATATAAAAACCATTTAAAATGCAAAAGATAAATTTAGCATCTGCTACATAAATTTAATTTTTGATGCTGCATGTAACGAATAAGTAAAATTTCTAATTTTTATTTGCGGTGTTTCAAACCGTCTCAAGCGGAGAGTTTGATAACTTGATTACATTGATGATGCTCAAGAAAGGTTGCACTTCATTTTCATAATTATATAATATAACATTCTTTAACAATTATTTTTCTGGTACACAAATTTACATTTAAAAATCCACATTTTTTTTCCAATAGAGAAAATTAAAATGTATGTGTTTGTTTTATTGTACGAGGGTCACTCTGAAAATTTATGAGACAAGTGCAGACGATATGTGCAAAAGAAAATATTGGTCAGATATGTAAATTTGAACATTTTTATGTCCGCAGACAAAAGCAATTTAGCTACCGTAGAATAAATTTAGAAAAAAGATAAAATGGAGTTGATGCGAGAGTATTATCGAGCTACGATTTTCTATGATTTTAAAGTGGGGCTAAATGAAGAAGAATGCCTTTAACCGTCTATAATTAGCATATGGAAATGAAGCTTCATCTCGTGCCACTGTATTCAGATGGTTTACAGAATTTAGAAGAGGTCGAAATTCTTATTTGGATGAAGAACTCACAGGAAGACCAATGTCAGCTTTATTCCCAGAAAATGTGTCGGCCATACGAAAAATGCTAATCGATAATAATCTCAGTACCTACCAAATAATAAGAGAAGAAACTTAACATTGGATCTGCAGCTATACATAAAATTATTCATGAAGGACTGCATATGAAAAAATTAGTTTGTCGTTGGGTCCCCCATAATTTAAAAGAACACCAAAAAGAAGAGCATGTGAGAATTAGTAAAGCAACACTAACATTACTTAATGATGATGGTCACCGCATTATTTTTAAAATCATAACTGATGATGAGACGTACATACTTTTTTTATGTTCCAATACGTTAAGAAAGTAAAGTATGTGACTGAGAAGATGATCCCAAATCAACAATGGTGAAAAGACATTTAGCAATGAAAAAAAAGTGATGTCTGTCGTGTTCTTCAGAAGTACAGGTCTGGTCAAAGTCATTAAACTAGACGGACAGAAGACAGTCACTGCTAACTGGTACGCCATTAAGTGCCTTTCAGAAATTCTGCAAGAGGTGAATGTTAGGGGACGCATGCTTCACCATGACAATAGATCTTCTCATTCAGAAAGGATTACAGTCGTATTTCTTGAACAAAAAAAAACATAAAAAATATAGAACATCCATACCCTATTCTCTTGATCTTGCTATGTGTGACTTTTGACTATTTTTTAATCTAAAAATTTACGTGGGCGTTGTTTTCGTTCCGCAGATGAAATTGATGAGGCTATAAAAGTATACTTTTCATCTATTCCAAGAAATGGATGGCTAGAGGCATTTAATCTTTTGGAAAATTCACTTACAAAAGTGTATTGATCTTGGAGGGAACTACTTTGAACGCTCCTAAGAGTTGGTAAGTTTAGCTTGTACCAGCTCGCCGTATCTCAAACTTTACAGTGTGACCCTCGTAGAATCTAATCAGCTTCTCTCGTAAAATCCTGCTCCTATAAATGGGTTCCTTAATCCTTTAACAGTGTTCCGAGATTTCCATCCTTCTAAGTATACTAAGTATAATACAAAAATAGTGAATTATATATTATGAATCTCTATTCGATAGGAAAGCGAACTCACTTCGACCTCCGCGTAAAAGAATAAAGAAATGCAAAAGTCTAATTCATTTGTATAATTACAAATATTGCTTGATTGTGAAACATACTGTTGTCTGAATTCAGTTCGTGTGACATTGGAAAGAGGTTAAAAATCGTCTTTAGCATTTTCCTCAAAAACTAAAGTCTTAAAAGTATGTTTCTTTCGACAGCATACTATATGGTTCTGTTCGTGTATGTCATGCTGTATAGTTACCATATGTCATACTGTATGGCTCAAAAATTCGTGTTGGCTTAATGCATGATTTATGTAACAAGGAAAAATTTGAAAACGTTAACAGACATTTTGGCACTTTTACTATAAATATATTTATTCAAACGCATAGTACATAAAATGAAAGAAATTTAATAAAGTCAAATAGTCTTATTTCGTATTATGAACCATAACATCCTATTAAAGAAATTAATAAACGTTACAAGATTTGTTCAAATATATTTTTAAAACACAATTTTGGACAAGTGGGAAGAACAAAGAAATCGTAAAAATGAAAATAATACCAAGGGGGTGTGGCCAAGAACACGTAAACGATTAATTTCTTTTAAAAGACAAAACAGAGCATGCAAATTGACCAAATCCTCATTAGAATTTCTAGACTGACGAACTGGATCGGGAATAGTTAAAAATGCTCTGTTTTACTTGTTTGCTTTACAATTCACGTTTTGATGTTACATGTTACGTTTTTATCTGTCTTCTATAAAAATCGATAATAATCTCCTGTTATCGCTGCATACCACTTACATTGATTTTTATTTTCCTTGGTTCGAATACCTTAGTGAAATTTTTCACATTGCTTCTTGCTCGTCAATTATGTTATAAGCTTTTAGGAACAAAGTTCAGATACTAGTGTGAGAAATGTATTTTTTAAAAACATGCTGCGCCTAAATTTTCTTTTATTTTCAAGGAGAACTTGCAGAATCTCTGGATAGTTCTCTTCTTTTTGAATTCTTAGGAACCTTATGATGTCGATGTAAACGACTGTTATGCAGCCAATTCTCTTACCATTATTTTCTTTTCACACAGATGGTTATTGAATATTTTTTCAAATTTGAAGAGCTAAAAAATGATGGCAGAAATAATAGTCAAATAATAATTGAAGCGAATACTTGTAAGTAATTTACAAAGTAACTAATTAATTAATGCAGGTAGAGGCAAGATTTTTAGTGCCTATAGTCTGCAACTTAGTCCACTTTTTTAAAAGGAGAATATAAACCTAGAAAGATATTAAACTTAAAAAACAATTCAACACCCCATTTAAGACAAGTTCTTAAACTTAACATAAAAAAAAACACATAAATTTATTAATTTAGAAATATTAAATATTTATAAATTAGTTGCTACCACCAGTTTTCAAAATGAAGAATTGAAATAATTCTCTTTTTTAACACTTTCTACCCTAGTTTGGAAGTGTTTATGATTTCGGTTTGTCTGCCATCTTGCGTCTAGCCGTCTGTCCGTGCTCTAACTCGCGTAAATATACTCGGATTGAAACGGAAATTTTTGTATGTTAGTGTCGTTTACTATATCATGATCCCTATTGAAAATGAAGTTTGTAGTACTTATAGTTTTTTTATAGGGAGGGTCAAAAATATTCCATTTCATTACAGTCAATGGGAAATAATCATTTCAAGTGCATTTTGATGATGCTACGACATTTGAAACATGATGAAATTGATATATAATTTCGAAGTGCATTAAAACAAACTTTTTGTAGAATATGGGGTGCAAAGTATTGATTATTCATTTACAGGGTTAAACAAAAGAATTCTATTACACTTTGTTCTATGGAAAAAAATCGTTTGCAGTGTAATTTAGTGATATTTCACTATTTCAAACATAATGAAAATTATATGCATTACTGAGGTTCACTATAAATTGCTCTCTTGAAAGTTTGGTGTGCATTGCGTTATTTACAGGGACAAACAAAATATATCGGTTACAGTACATGAGCCATATTTACAGTCTGTGTGTGATAAATGCGTTTTCAACTTTGGTTTGCGTTTAACTAAATTTGTTCATATACAGAACTACACAAAGGATTCCGTAAGTATTTCAGACTATGGGAGTGAATTGCTTAACCCTTTCCGGCGCGGAGTAAGTCTGTTTGTAAAATGATGAAATAATGGACTGACACCAGAAATTACGATCGAATTCATTAGAAAATAAAATCTTACTTATTTTCCGGTACTTAATAAAAGGAATATTTTAATTAAATATTCTTGGTGCCGTTTGTCAGTTTTGGAATTAAAATTAGGTGTCCTTTTTTGTGGATACCGCCCGTTAAAGTGTTAAGGCAGTTTTTAATTGTGTTACGCATTTTCTTGCTGAATATTACATTTAGTATACTAATATAAGTTTGTGGAATATATATATATACATTATATAATTTATATACAGGTATATAGTATATAATATATATACAGGGCTACGCAAAGAAAAAGACTCATTGTCGTTTACGGTTGGTAATTGCTGCGAGTGAGTTTTAAGTTGCCTTTTAGCTTAATATGTGGTGTCTACAAAAATATTCAGATAATATATAGGGGTGTAAAAAGGATTTCGAGTGCATTTCCATAGATCGGAGAAAATTGCTAAATGTGAATATTTTAATTGAACAAAATTTTATTATGCTATATATCCACATCTATTGATCATATACAGGACTGCACAAAATAATTAGACTACTTTTTTGACATTGGAAGGTAATTTCTAAACCTGTATTTTTCAATGTGTTATATATTTTCTAAACTGTTTACTTACATATCTTCTTTCAGCTTATTTAACGGTGAAGTTTCGTTACAGTTTTCTGGCTGTTTTGGAAAGTGCTTCATAATCTATGCTTGCCGCAGGTATTAATTTAGATTTTTCGTTTTTGTTAGTTCATCAGGGAGGTTGTATCCCACTCTTGGAATTTTAAGATAAAATTTAAACGTATGAACGTAAAAAGAAAAATATATTTAAAATTTGCTTTCTGCGAGGGTTGAGAGGAAATTCGCCTTCCTGACATAAAAAATGTTTACAACTTCTTTCTCTTAGCGTTTAATTATTGCAAATCAGTTGAAAACAATAAATTTTACCATTTTTACAAAATCACCAGAGACATAGAAAAAATTAGGGAGTAAGTCATAATAAGTAAGTCCATATTTAGTCATAATAATAGGAAGTAAGTCCATATTTAGTCATAATCCAGTCAGTGTCAATGACTTTAACCTGCCCCTCTTTGCCAGCTCCTATGTCTACAAAAATGACCTACTACAATTTAGCATGAGTTATTTTGAGATATTTCTCTATATTTCTTTCTTCCAGTCCTTAAGGTGTACAGCGCTATAGCATCCAAATAATTTTTTAAGATTATTATACTTTATATATATATATATATTTTTCCATTTGGTGTTATCAACTCGTGCACACATTATCCGGTACTGGTACGTAAGATTTCGGATTTATCATGCAACAATGCTCAAACATAAATACGCGGTTTTAAACTTTTCTGCTCCCTGATGAGATCTACTGGTAAACGTAGCGAATGATTGTACGCAGTCTCAAAGTGCGGTCACGGGTTTTGTGCCTCCTTCTTTTTGTGTCTCTTCTCTTTCCCTTTATAAGACAGTCAATGCGCTATTTTTGAATTAGCGCTGACTCATGATTTAATTCATCCGGGGCGGTTTTCTTGCCTTTCTTTTCTTCCTTCTATACAGTATGGCTTTGAAATAGAAATTATTTTTGTTAACAATATAAAACGGAATCCATTTCAGAGTAGAAATTCATATTTTCACAAATATAATTTAGTTTGAAGTATCCTTTAATTTGTACCACCAGCTACAGCTATTCTCTAACCTGCACTAGTTTTATCAATCACAAATTTTTTATAAGGCCTAATATGTTGTCTAATTGGAGGAAGGCAAATGTATGAAATATCTATTAGAAATATTAACCTCATCCGAGAAATTAAATACAAAAAACCTACTTTTCATTTCCTCTTGTAATGGGAAAATAAAAAGACCTTGATCATCTAAAGAGAAGATATAGTGTCGAGTAATCAACTATTCTTCAAACGCCAAGTGAATTACAAAATAAGATTAATGGCTACTCAACTTCAAGTAAATGATCAAAAACTATTCTAAATTGATGAACTGTTATTATGTGAAATATGTTAAAGATATTGGAACAATAATTATAGCAGGAAGTAAAGAACATTATTAGTCCGATTAAATTCTTCCGCAGAAACCTTGTGCAACATATGTAATTTCAACTGACGTAAGAATGACGTAATGAAAAACTCTGAACTAAAAACTTATGACTTTAATTCTTCAGTCCTGTATCAAAATGTAAACCATCTAACACGTAGAGCGAATAAGCTCAAAGATATCAACAAATAATATAATACTTTATCATCTAAACCTAAAATTAAGTGTAACATGTAGTTGTCTTTATTATCCGCGTTATTAAAATGTATTCAAGAATGTGTTTATAAGTACAGAAGTTCAATTTATTTGCGGTCAGAGCTTAATTAAATAAATTAGTATTTTATTGACGGTGATGATAACAACAATTGTGATAAAAGTATCTCCTTATACTACCATTGGATTACTATTCTGGATAATACGCCGCAGTAAGCACCTTCAGAAAAGGTAAGAGAATTTTATCTTATCCTTTTTCAAGAAGTTTTGAGACATTTCGCGTTGCACGAACTTCTCTTCCAAAGATTATTGAAAGAAAATTGTCTCTGAAGGAAGGTGTGCTTTTAAATTTATAAACTTTTCAAACTAATTTAGAAATCACTTAGAACAAATTCGAAAAAAAGAAAATAAATATATACATCTTTATAGTTTACTAATTAAATAAAACTTATAAACTTAATAAACAAAATAATAAAGAAAAATCAATCGAAGAAATGGCATTAATAAAATAAACACAACTTATTGAAAAATTAAACCCAAATAATTATTCCATTTGGAAGTTCTAGGTCCAAATGTTATTAATTAAAGACGATTTATCAGAATTAATAATAGAAGAACCGCCAAACCCCATAACAACAGAATGGCAAAAGA
Organism: Maratus michaelseni; assembly: GCA_963931845.1. Lineage (NCBI taxonomy): Eukaryota > Metazoa > Arthropoda > Arachnida > Araneae > Salticidae > Maratus > Maratus michaelseni. Next base: position 32,748,327 of record OZ007592.1, read on the forward strand.
AAGAAATGAAGGCAAGGGCGATAGTAAATTTAAGTATTGAGGACTCTCAAATCGTCCATATAAGAAATTTAAACACGTCAAAAGAAACGTGGGACACATTAAAGAATATTTATGAAAGAGGAAATCTTTCGAGTAAACTATAGTTACTAAGAAAATTATACGGAGCTAAACTACAAGAACACGGAAACAAGCAACGTCACATCAGACATATTCTTGAAAACATCGACAAACTCTCCGCAATTGGAGAAAATATTAGTGACTCGCATATTTTAGCACTACTACTGTGCTCACTTCCAGCGAGTTATAATACTCTGATAACGGCTCTGGAAGCCAGGCCGGAAAATGAATTAACACCAGATTACATAAAAAATAAACTTGTTGATGAATATAACAAACGAGTAGACCACTCGGAACAAACCGAAAATTCGGCAAAAGCGTTTAAAACACAGAAAAAGTTCGTAAATAATGATTACAAAAATCATAATAAATATTGTACGTACTGTAAACAAAATAATTATAACTATAAAGAATGCTGGCACTTAAAAAAACAAAAATTCACAAAAAGCTACACCAAAACAACAAACATTTAAACCAAAGAAGTTTACATCGTCACTCTGCTTCGAAAACATTAACGGTGATAGTGAAAAGGATAGGTACGAAGCTAAAGAAAAAATAAATAAAAACGTACAAATAAATCATAACAAAAATCAAGATGCAGCATTTATAATTGAAAAGCCCGGAAAACAAAGCTGGATATTTGATTCCGGAGCATCTTCCCATATTGCGAACAGCAAAGAAATATTTACTGAAATAAACAACACCGAAAAAACATCCGTAATAATCGCGAACGGAAACACTCAATTCCTACGGATCCGGTGAACTTATGATTACAACAAAAACATCAAACGGCGATTCAATAAAATTAAAAAACATCTTATATGTTATATGGAAACAAACATAATTTCTGTGAGTAAAGCAACTCAACACGGTTACAAATTACTATTTGAAGACGAAAAATGCATGCTATCCTGTAACAGCAAAACGTATCTGGAAGCAAACAAGAAAAATAATTTGTATGAGGTAATTCTCTCAGAAAAAGATATCCCAAATACAGCAAATATAGCAAACGACTGCAAAAATAAAGAATGTCTAGAACTTTGGCACAAACGCCTAGGTCATAGGAATTACGAAAGTATAAAACAAATGATGAAAAACAATTTGGCCAATGGCATAAAATTAAACAACTGCAGTCACGCTACCCACTGCGAAACGTGCATTAAAACAAAAACTTGTGATACACCATATCCGAAATTATCTGAACATAAAACGACACAGGTACTCGACCTGATACATACAGACGTCTGTGGACCGATTCGAACAACCTATTTAGGGGGAAAAAGTACTTCGTCACATTTATTGACGACCACTCAAGATTTACTGTTGTATATTTACTATCGCACAAAGATGAGGTCTCAGACAAAATAAAGGACTATACACAAATGATTCACACACAGATCGGGAGATATCCCAAAGCATTCAGGTTGGATAACGGAGGCGAATATATAGGTAAAAATACGGAGGACTTTCTTAGAAAAAGAGGTATTAGACATAAATTTACTGTTCCACTCTGCCCGAGTCAGAACGGGATTGCCGAGATTAAGAATAGGAGCTTGATAGAAATGACCTGAGCTATGCTCTCAGAAGCTGGGTTACCCCACAGCTTCTGGGGTGAAGCAATAAATACCGCAACACATCTCCAAAACAGATTACTGGCAAAGGCTACAGATAAAACTCCGTACGAAATTTGGTTCAAAAGAAAACCAAACTTACATTACCTTCGAGTATTTGGCTCTAAAGCTTATATATACACAAACAAGATACATAGAGGAAAATTAGATAACACGGCCAGTGAAGGAATATTTATGGGATATGATAACCACTCAAAGGGTTATAGAGTATTTACTAAAAATAATGAAATCATAATCGGGAGAACAATAAAATTCTTAGAGAGTAACACACACATTCTGAATGAAGCAAATAATGAACCAGAATACCTGCTTGATAACAAAAATTAAATTGAAACGGAAATAAACAATACATAACAAACACAAGCAGAACCCGATCAAAACATTCCTACATTAAGAAGGTCAGAGAGGACAAACAGGGGAGTTCCACCTGATAGATACACATCTGACAGTTATATTTGTATAGTAAAAAATGATGAAATAATCGAACCGAAACATTGGAAAGAAATCAACGCAATAAAAAATCCTAGAGAAAAGGAAAATTGGCTCAAAGCCACAGATGCGAAATTGAAGCACTGATGAAAAACAAAACATGGGAACTAGTAGAAACTCCACCTAATAGAAAAATAATAGGATCAAAATGGATCTTTAAAAGAAAAGTCGACAGCTCAGGGAAATCACCCATATATAAAGCTTGACTTGTTGCTAAAGGTTTTAGCCAAAACTTTGGTGAAGATTATGATGAAACCTTCGCACCAGTAGTGAAACATACCACCATTCGTGCATTTTTATCCGCAGCAGCTTATAAAAATTTAAAAGTACACCATATAGACATAAATGCGGCATTCCTTCACGGAAATTTACATGCAACAACCAGAGGGTTACATAGAAACAAACTCTAATTATAAAGTTTGTAAACTAAACAAGACCATATATGGTCTCAAAGAGGCAGCGAGAGCTTGGCACATAAAAATAGAAAATTCATTAAAAGCACTTAATTTCACGCAAAGCACAGCCGATACATGCTTATGCATAAGAAAAGAAAAAGAAAATGTCACATACGTAATTATTTACGTTAACGATATTCTTATAGCAAGTAAACCTGAAATAATAAAAGAAATCGTAAAAACCCTAAACGAAGAATATGAATTGAAAAATTGAGGACAAATAAAGAAATACTTAGAAACCGAAATAGAAAAATTCCGGACGGTTACGCACTAAACCAAAAATCAAAAATTGAAGAATTAACTAAGAAATTTAATCTTGAAAATGCAAAACCATACGGAACACCAATGGAATCCGGTTTTAATAAACTAGAAGATGACGAAAAATTTTTACCAAATAACACAGAATACCGAAAAGCAATAGGTTCACTTCTTTACATCATGACAGTAACTAGACCTGATATATCAGCACCAGTCAACATCCTTAGTAGACGTAATGAAGCACCGCGAAACAAGGACTGGGAAGAGAATAATCAGTGAAGAGAATAATCAAATATTTACACTGTACAAAAAATCTCAAATTAATTTTAAATACAAAAAAGAAACCTAAGTTAGAAGTTTACACCGACTCCGACTGGCGGGAGATAAAAAACGATAAAATCAACTTCTGGCAGTATTTACCTGTTGGGAGACAACCCAATACAGTGGATCACAAAAAGATCGCCTTATCGTCTGCTGAAACGGAATATATAGCTGCAGCAAACGCTTGTTAAGAAACTTTATGGTTAATAAAATTATTAGAAGATTTAGGATTAACTCAAGAAAAACCAATTATAATGCATGAAGATAACCAAAGCTGCATAAAGGTGATACACAACGGAAAGTTTGGTAACCGTACCAAACATATAGATGTCAAATTCCATGTCATAAAACAGCTTAAAGAAGAACGTATTATAGAATTAAAATATTGTCTGATAGAACAGATGATAGCTGACACGTTAACAAAACTCTTACCCAAGCCTACACTGGAAAGACATAGAAATTCAATGAAACTCTTTATGATCAATTCCTCGGCGGAGCTTAAGGGGGAATATTAGAGATATTAACCTCATCCGAGATATTAAATACAAAAAACCTACTTTTCATTTCCTCTTGCAATGCGAAAATAAAAAGACTTTGACCATCTAAAGAGAAGATATAGCTTCGAGTAATCAACTATTCTTTCAACTCCAAGTGAATTACAAAATAAGATTAATGGACACTCAACTTCAAGTAAATGATCAAAAACTATTCTAAATTGTTGAACTGTTATTATGTGAAATATGTTAAAGATATTGGAACAGTAGTTATAGCAGGAAGTAAAGAACATTATTAGTCCGATTACATTCTTACGCAGAAACCTTGTGCAACATATGTAATTTCCACTGACGTAAGAATGACGTAATGAAAAACTCTGAACTAAAAACTTATGACTTTAATTCTTCAGTCCTGTATCAAAATGTAAACCATCTAACACGTAGAGCGAATAAGCTCAAAGATGTCAAGAAATAATATAATACTTTATCATCTAAACCTAAAATTAAATGTAACATGTAATTGTCTTTATTATCCTTCTCTATTAAAATGTATTCAAGAATGTGTTTATAAGTACAGAAGTTCAATTTATTTGCGGTCAGAGCTTAATTAAATAAATTAGTATTTCAGTGACGGTGATGATAACAACAACTGTGATAAAAGTGTCTCCTTATACTACCATTGGATTACTATTAAGAAATTGGATAATACGCCGAAGTAAGAACCTTCAGAAAAGGTAAGAGAATTTTATCTTATTCTTTTTCAAGAACTTTTGAGACATTTCGCGTTGCACGAACTCCTCCTTCAATATCAACAAGCACTGGCAATATCAACAAGGCCTGATTATCCGAAAGGCACGTTAAGCACATGCTTGCCCTATAAAATATAAAAGGGACCCCTAAATAAGAGGCACTTTTATTCCCATTTTCATTTATTACAATGAATTTTTAATTAAAAAAAAAGTTTGCTTAATTGAAGACGAAATTCACGCACTACTTCACAAAACTTATTTAATAAGGAAATATGAATACTATCAATGAGATGTTAATTAATCATATAGCATTTTGATGTGCCTGTTAGAAGTTACTAGAGAAATTTAGCATACAGCTATAGTAAAAAATATATCTGAAGTATACACAGGAAACATAAAAAAGCTCAATAAAAAGTTAAAATTTCAACGCAAATTCACCTTCTTTAATAATTAAAATTCAAAAAGATACAAATAAATGTAAATATATTGCTTGAAGGTGCGTAAAAACATACATAAAACATTTAAAAGCACATTAAAATTCTTTTAAAATGAAAATGTTTTCAACCGAACTTACTCGGTCATCATCAGTGAAAAACTAATAGTTAAGTTGAGTTGGTGTCTCTTCGCGTCTTCTAGCTTGCCCGGAACAAACCATTTTACTTCAAGGGTGCGGAATATAAGGTGGGATGGAAAGGTCATTCAACATTTCAAACACAAGTACAGGTTAATCAATCATGTATTAATTCATTCCAGATTGCGTGGATATCATATGGTAATACATCGTTACAGACTATTTCTTTTTTAGATATTATTTCCAGAGACTCTCTTATGACTCCTGGTGATTACTTGTTCTGAATATAATATATGATGTCCGAGTAAGTTCGTATTATTAAGTATTAGTTTGTAATAGATTTCATTTGACTAATAATAAAATCGTGTTAAAATTAACCCCACTTTCATATTCATTTTTTTTCTTTTCCCATTAAGATAATCTTCGTAAAGGGTATTTATTTTATTCTTTATTTTTTTTTAATCGCAAAACTGTTTCGTTTAGAAACGTATTTTATTTTCAGATAATTGATTTTTTGTTTTTCATGGAAAGAAAAAGTTGTCTAAGTAATATAATTAGTAAAGATGATTACAATTTCTATTACATTTTCTGTTAAAAGATTCTTGTAAAGTACTTCACAAAGTGTTTTATTTATTTATTTTACTATTATTATATTTCTATCGTAAAAATGTTTTATTTAGAAGCGTTCTTTATTTTCAGATAACTGATTTTTTTGTTTTTAACAGAATGAAGATGTTGTCTTAGCAATTTAATTAGTAAAGATGATTATAATTTCAATATGCTTTCTATAATAATAAATCTTTAATGGTAAATTACAGTTCGTTTGCTCATATTTAAAAATAATGAGCCACGTTTAACGTGATTTGGTAAATCCATTAGTTTTCGATTTAGAAAAATTAAATCTGATATATTTAATTTTTTTAACTTCTGTTTTAAATAGATTTAAAATGGTATTAATGTATTTAGACTGCATACATATAAATACTTAATGTCACTGCATCAACTATTCTATGCAAATTATTCTTTAATTTGGGAGGATGGTTGTCTATGTTTCCTCATGCAGTGGAAATTAATGAACTGATTTTAATGAGATTGAATAAATGATATGTTTCAACTTAAAATGTGTAAGAATGTTGAAATAATATTAACAAACATCTACTTAAAACTTAACATGTGCATTTGGAAAGTGTTTTTCAAAACTTAATTGAAAGATGAGTTAATTGTTTATGTCTATAAATTTATTTTTCTTCTTGATTGATTCTAATGGTTCAGTTTTTTAAATTCTTTTACAATGAAAACTAGTATGTTGAGGCCTAAAGCTTTCTTCTATATAAATCAAATCGTCTGGAACTGCAATTAAATTACAATCTATTCGTTGTTGAGATATAGTTATCGCGGAAATAGCAAAGACACCTTTGGTTAGTATACCCCTAAACCCAATAAGGATATATTTATGCCAAGGTCTAACTGAATATGAAGTTTGGTGGAATTCCGGGCATTAATTCTGGAGATATAGCTATCGCAGAAATCATGAAAAATGCAGCATAGCAGCGCCACCTGTTGGGCGATTTACACCAAAACCTAATCAGCACCAGTTTATGTCAAGATCTAACTGAATCTGATGTTTGATAGAATTCCATGTATTAGTTCTTGAGATAGAGCGCCCACAAAATTTTTGTCACATTCAGACACACAAACTCAAGGACAGACGTTTTCTAAAAACAGTCAAATCGTGTTCAGGACCTTCTAAAACACATAAACTGGAAGTTGAAAATTTTCACGGATGCAATACTTTCTTCTTGTAAAGACAGAAGAAAGTAAAAAAGGGAATAATTTCTCCTAAGAAACATTTTAAAATAGATACAGTTCATAAAGATTAAGCATTGAATTTTACAGCCCCCTTGATGTATAGACGATTCAGCTATGGGATTACAAAAGTAGTCCGCCAAGTAGTTTTGAATTAGACCTAAAGAATTACACGCATTGGAATTTGTTTTGATTGAAAATGAATTAAACATTAGAAGTTCTAAATTTCAAACCTGCATAATTTCTAAACTGCTAGACCGAATGACTTTCCGTTTGTCAAATGAAGTTAAAATTTATCAAAAAATTCAATTCGCATGTCAAAATCAGGTGTTAGCATTGGAAAATGGAATGTTTGGTCTAATTTGTATACATAAACGACTCCTAAGTAAAATTTAAGAATAGCATTAATTAGTAGACGTTGTTACTAATCGATTGGTCTAGTCACATTTTTATATGATGATCTGCGACAAAGTTATAAGGGGGTGTTCTGTTTTTTTTGGACAACCGTACTATCAGATAATCTGTTTAAAAAAATTGTTTATCAAGACGTTGAGGAGTAATTTAATCCTCTAATTTTTATTGATTACGCTGTTTGTTGGTTCAGCTGTAAGATGGAAGTATCGTGTTATTACTTACGCTTCGGTATTGCCGGTCCTTCTGAAGAAATCGCAGAATAAATATAGTGTGACGTGTAAAGGACTGTTTTATTTTCTTTTAGCTGTCATATACTACACCAACCCGAATTTTATAACACTATTGCACTTAATAATATGCAAGGTGGGGCATAGAAACTTTCTTCTTTGAAGGTGAATAAAAGAAAAGATGTTGCTAATAGACAAAATTTATTTTGCTTAAGAAAGAAGACGTGTAAAGGACTGTTTTATTTTCTTTTAGCTGTCATATACTTCACCAACCCGAATTTTATAACACTATTGCACTTAATAATATGCAAGGTGGGGCATAGAAACTTTCTTCTTTGAAGGCGAATAAAAGAAAAGATGTTGCTGATAGACAAAATTTATTTTGCTTAAGAAAGAACACTATTTAAATCATGTATACTTAAACAAAATATCTAAAACGTGATGGTCATCGTTCTTTATGCACTGATGTAACCGATTTCGGAAGTTCTCCTCTGTAGTCGAACATGTTCGCTGGAATTCTTGATATTTACTGCTGCATGATATTCTCCAGCTGAAGAAAGTTTGCGGGGTAAAGCAAGTTGCGAGGTATGATACCTTGAGGTATCCCCCACAAAAAATTAAATCCGTTGTTGGATAGGAAACGGATGGTATTCGCTCCGTACACCTCCCAAGTTTTCTTACCTAGTGGTAGTAGTCAGAAACTTCCACGACTACTGCGTTTGCCGAATAGATCCCCCTTTTCTACGACATCCCCTTCCTTCATAATGCCCCTCAAGAAAAAAAATTACGCCCCATCCTGCGTTACTCTATGACAGGGATTCTCAAACTTTTTCAGTCATGGAGCACATTTGAAATTAGAAATTCAACGCGGAACACCAAATTTAACCTCGCAGTTATATACTATATTTAGTAAATAGAAAGATAAAATAGCATTGACGATACAACGTAGTTTCGTAATTTAAGCTTGCAGGACATTGGACTTTACCGGTTTTTTTTTTTAAATCTGCAATTATTCCATATTGTAGCCAGAAAACACACAATTAAAGAAAAAAATGAAAATAAATTCAGGGCGAATATTGCAGATCCACAATTTGTTATTTCGTTATTTTGGCATTATTACATTTGTTGCAAATTTTTATATAGTGAATGTTTCACTTGACACTAAGTGTTACTCGATTTTTTGTTACACACCGAGAGCGCAAAATGTCATACACTGAGAAAAATGACACTTTCAAATCTGAGTAAATCTATGTTTTCATTTTGTTATGAAACTTTTTGTTTCAAATTGGACGACTTAATGCTTTCAATTCTGAAATACCAGAAATACTCAGAATATTGAAACATGGATATACTCAAAACGGAGTACATAGAGGTCAGTTCATACTCATTTTTCAAACATTGGCATACTCAAAAATGATTAGAATAAGTTTAAATTCATTTTTGAAACATGAAACTACTCAAAAAGGAGCCCATAGAAGTCAGTTCATACTCATTTTTGAAACATGGACATACTCAAATATGAGAACATGATATTTGAGTGTGTGCATGTTTTCAGACTTAAGTAATTTTAATTCGGAGCCATTTTGACTATGCGACATACTCAGATTTGAGTATTTTTTGCTCAGTTTTGAAAATGTCGTTTTTAGAGTGTAATATTAAAATATTTTTGTTCCATTTTTTTCGTGAAAAATATTTTTAATTTTAAATTAAATAAAATGTTTAATAAAAATATTTTTAATTTTAAATATGTTCTTGAGTGTGTGCATGTTTTCAGAAATGAGTATATACATGTATCAAACATGAGTAATTTTAATTCGGAGCCATTTTGACTATGCGACATACTCCTTTGGAAAGGATGCTACGCCTTTTCGCGGAGCACTTGGTAATTGTTTTGCGGGGCACTAAGTGTTGCACGAAGAACAGTTTGCGAAACGTGCTCTATTAAATAATGTAATTCCTAAAAAACAAAATCTCCAATTCGTTCAGAGAAAAATGATTTATGAAGATAGCATGTATACTCGAAGAGAAATTCAGGTTTTTATAAAAACAGTCCCAAATTTTACCAAGTTTTTTGCTTATAATTTGCAGAGTTTTTAATATAAAAACAAGTTATTTTCAGAAAATATGACAAACAAAATTGTACACAATACCCTGCAATCAGAATTAAAAAATAATAAAAATTGTATGAAAAATGAGCAGGTTTCCTAAATATTGTTTCACTGCGAATTCAATCGAAATATACTGTGCATAATATATTAGCTAAATATATAGACCAACTTTTATGAAAGTCTCAAAAACGTAGCTTGAAAATTCTGATAGTAATCGTCAATAGAATAAGCTCGAAATTCGATGTTCCTAAAAGGAAGCAAAAAGATGAGGGGTTGTATCAAATATAGAATGAGAGACACTTCATTCTTATTAAGTCAACTTTCATAAGCTAGTATATTTGGATACAACCCCTCATCTTTTTGTTTCCTCTTGGGAACAGAGAAATTCGAGCTTATCTATCGACGATTACTATCAGAATTTTAAAGCTATGTTTTTGAGACTTTCATAAAAGTTGGTCTATACATTTAGCTAATATATTATACAGAGTATATTTTGATTAAATTCGGGAATGCGCAGTGAAACAATATTTAGCAAACCTGCTCATTTTTCATACAATTTTTATTATTTTTTAATTCTGATTACAGGGTATTGTGTACAATTTTGTTTGTCATATTTTCTGAAAATAACTTGTTTTTATATTAAAAACTCTGCAAATTATAAGCAAAAAACTTGGTAAAATTTGGGACTGTTTTTATAAAAACATGAATTTCTCTTCGAGTATACATGCTATCTTCATAAAAATGAACCCAAATTATTACAATAAGCCACTTAATCATAATCTACAGTTTGAGAGCTTTTGCAATATTAGTTTTTACAGGGTTATCCAAAATATATTCGTTTTTCTTCAATTTGTTGACGGCTCTTTATGGGGTTTCGGGAAAAAATCTTCGCAGAAAGATATGACGTTTATCATGTTGTTTACACTCCTGAAGTTTCAGGATAATTCCTCATGTATCTTTCCAGATATTTAACAAAACGTCTAAAATCGCAAGTGACCGGTCATCATTGGAAATATAGTGTATAACAGTTACACATGATTCCGAATAGCGTCCTCTATCGTCAGAAACCCCAGAAACCAATATATTTCCGAAATATAAAAAAACATTTATAAATACAAAGTTCCTTTTGCTGCTACTGATTTTCGAAAACGTTTACGAGTAGTTTTTATAGTACATTAATTGGTTTTTTCATTCTGAATGTAGATGTTTCGGATGCTATCCATTCTCAAGTAAACATTTCATGTTCAATAAACATGTTTTACAGACAAATAAATTAAAATTAATATTATGTTGTTAATCTTGCATGTATAAGTTGAATAACGCAGCGGAAAATGTTTAATCGAAAATGGTTAGCATCGTAAAAACCGATATTCCAGTTTTAGAAAACTGATTAATACACTAAATTAAAAGAAAAGTGCCCTTTTAAACTGATGGCATTGAGCTCACAGGCTATTTACAGTAATTGTATATTATACTCTTATTTCAAAGAATAATGCTACTCGAAAAATAAAGAAATCGACAATAAATTAAGGGAGATTAGCCCCCGTTCCCCCCTTTATACTTAACCAATGAAACCCAAAATTAATCAAGGAAGCGCCTTCTCACAATGAACCTATATATAAAATTTAAAGAACATCAGATAATTCTGCATGAAAAACCCATTTTTCAAAATTAAGCGGGCTGATTAGCCGCCCGTTCCCCTCTTTAATACTTAACCAATGCACCCCAAAACTAATCAGGGAAGCGTCTTATCAGAATGAACCTATATACAAAATTTTAAGCAAATTTTATATTTCTATCAAGAGTTATTGCATTACGTACATAGATATGTACACGTACTGTTACGTACATACGTGCGTACGTACATACAGAGCCTGCGGGCACATTAGCTCTCAGGCTTTGATAGCCTATGAGCTAAAAACATCTCAGAAATGCTTCCGAAAATCAGTGGAAGCAAAAGAAACTTTGTTTTTAAAAATGCTTTTTTAAATCCCGAAAATATATTGTTTGCTGAGGTTCATAAGGATAAAGTAAGCTTTTCGGAATTGTGGCTAACTTAGAAATGGTTATTGTATATTTTTGTCCGTGGTTGTGTTACATTTTCGTAGACTAAGAAATATGTCTTTTTTTATAGGTGCTCTAAATAAGAAAAAAAATTCCAATTATTTCAGAGAAATTGATGAAATATTCTGTTTCTTGGTATTAATGAAAAGATGCTTTCCCTTTACCGATGAGAAAATAAATTAAGGTAAATGAGATTTTCTACAGCAAAGCAGAATCACGTAATAGAAATTGATATTTCATTGTTTGATGATTACAGTTCTTTCTTAATAGTTGTGTGAAAAATACCTTTCATTAAAGTAATGGTAGAAAGATTTCAAATATATTCAGATAACCCGCATTCATTTTTCCAGTACATTAGATACTCTTATATATACTTTAGAAATAATCTCTTGTTTAATTATTTATTCACTGCAAAAATGCATTTTTTTTGAAAAAGTTACTTATGATGATTATTTTTGAGATAATCGACTTCGGTTTTAGGTAGAATAAAAATGGAATCTTAGTTTATTCTGTGAATAAATAAAAATAGTTTCTAGCATCTTTACATTACCCGTGTACACTAATAAAATGAGGAATCAATGTTTACTCATATACTGGTGTTGAGATTGTAACTATTTAATCTTAATTAATAACAAGAATCAAATGTAATTGGAGTAGATTGGTTTTTATTCATTCTACTAACATTGCGGCCGGCAAAGGGCTGTCATGAAGGGCTGGTCGGAATTTAAAAAAATCGCCGGTGTCCGGTAGTGCCAAATCTCGGTAAAGGTACAAACGCATTTACAACATTTTTTGTCTACATTAAATTAAATACAATAAAAATTATAAAAGAGTTACTTGCATTTCAGACTTCTCCGTCCTCATTAAATTTATTTACAAAGAGTTCTAAAAATTAAAATAAATAAAATCTTAGTCTTAGTAAAAAAAACAAAATCTTAGTCTTTTATTTTGCGTTATTTCTTGCTTGCCGTCGAAGTAATAAATTGTTTTTTGGTATTCGGAACTGGCACTCACTTGCAACTGGCACATCCATTTGAGAGGACAGCTCTAGGGGATTGGAAAACAACTCGAACAAGTCACTTGATATAGCTGCATCATCTTGGGGCGACAGCTGTGTGAGATCTAAACTAGTCGTTTGAAGTATTCGATGGAATGTCCGCAGATCCTGAGAGATTAACAATTAATGATGGAATTTCATTAAATACTTTACCATCGTCACGCCGGTGACGAACTTGATTTTTATGTCGAGCCCAAGTGCCCCATAGCGTTTGGATTTTAATCCTGACATTACTTATAGGGGATAGCAGTTTTCCTCTAATCCATATAGGACAAAGAATAAAATTTCGAGTCCAGACGGGTTCTTCAACCTAATATAAAATTGTACGTTCTGGCGTCTCACTAGTACTTGTTGACTGATCGTAACTTTTGACCAAGTCTAAACGAGAACGCAAACAGCGACCAAACATATGCTTCTGGAGATGATCCAGAAGCTGCCGTAGGAGTGTTTCTGTAATTAAACACAAACTAGCTAACTTTTCGGCAAACGTTCCTTCTAGGATAATTTTAAGTGATGACTTTATTGTTCGTACCAAACTTTCAGCCAAACCATTCAAAATTGGTTGATAAGAGGCCGTTCTAATATGCATAATACCATTTCGGCGCTAGGAAGTTAGAAAATACTGCAAAAGCCAGTTCCATTATCGCTACAAAGCTTTTTGGTAAGTCGAAACTTGCGAATAAATTCTACAAAACCGTCATATTAGCTTCTGAATTGATACTTGGTACTGGAATAACTTTCAGTCATTTCGTTTTAGTATGATATGAATACGTTATTAGCTTGGTCTGGAACAGGCCATGAAAATTTCTCGACTAGAGGGGCTAAAGCATTACTCTTTATTGTCATTTGAAATACTTATCAATTCCTGGCCACCAAACATAAGACCGCACTAATGCATTAATTGCGGAAATGCCTTGGTGAGGAGAATGAAGCTTGTCTAGAAAAAACTTTTAGGGAATAAAAACGGAATAAAAGTACGTGAGACTCTAAAAATGATGTTTCCATCAACAGAGAGATTATGTCTAATCTGCCATATGGGACACAAAAATTCTGAATCACTTTTCGTGGCCAATCCTTAACAATGTGAAACTGAAGCGAGGCTAAGCTCGGGCACTTCTCAATCTCCATGGCAATTAAATGCCTTGTAATTTGGCTATCATCAAGTTGTTTTATCAGGAGCACAGATTCTGTTGAAGCATTTATGTCTGTATGCTTAACATACCGTGTCATTCGGCTGCATACAACAGCATTCTTGTGAAAATTTTCTTTCAGAAACTTTATTTTGTAGGAGTAAGCTGCGAGTGTCAGCTGCCACTGAAGAGACAGCATTTTCCCCCGAAAGCAAATTGACTAGAGGACAGTGATCTGTCAGCAATGTGATAGTGCGACCTAGCAAATAATTGTGAAACTTTCTCATTCCATATACCAGTGCCAGGGTTTATAAATTAATGTGGCTGTAATTTCTTTCAGCTTTACTTAAGGAGCGAAAGCTTTGGGACGATCTCCTTGAGGAGTTTCATGAGACAACACTGCTTCAAGACTATAAAGGTTGCCATCACAGGCAAGTACAACTTCTCTGTTGTCATCAAAATGTACCCATAATGATGAATTATTTATTATTTGCTTTACTATTGTGAAAATGTCTTTTTTTTTAAACTTCCACCTCCATGCTTGCTTAGTTTCAAGTAGCTTGTATAACGTAGCTAAAAGTGTATCCATATTTGGGAGGAATTTTGCATAGTATGTGATCAAACCTGAGAATGAGCGAAGCTTGTGAACATTTATAGGATCCGTTGCATTACAACTACTTCGACTTTAGCTTCAACAGGATGCCATCCGTGTTTATCAAAACGATGCCCCAAATACTCCACCAATTCTTTCATAAATTCACACTTTTCTGAGTGTAAATTAACGCCAACTTCGTGTAACCAATTATACACTTTATTCTGGCTTTGCAAATGTACTTAATTATTTTTACCATTGATAAGCATGTTTTCTAAATAAATATGCACGTTCAGTCCTTGGAAAAATTTCTCCATTTCATATTGAAAAATGGCAGGAGCTGAGGCTACTCCGAAAGTCAAACAGGTAAAGCGTAGTAGCCTTTTGAGTGTGTTTATGGCAACAAGATCTTTGGATTGCTCACCTAATTCTAATTGACAATAAGCATTACGGAAATCTAACTTAGTAAAGAAGTGTGACTCCAGATAATCGGGCGAATAAATTTTTTAATTTAAGGGGAAGATATTGTTCTATGTCAGTGGCTTTATGTGTTGTCAATCTGAAATCCTTTCAAATTGTAATTTGACCGTCCTGATGCAAAACAGGCACAATAAAGGCTGCAAATTCTGCCGTCTTCACTGGCTCTAGAATGCCTTTTTCCACAAGACGAAGACTTCCCCTCTCTACTGTTTTCCTTAGTGCGCATGGAACAGGTCGAGCCTTAAAAAAGTTAGTAGCTACATCTGGTTTTCTTGTCAAATATACTTTAACTCCTTCCACTTGGCCGAAATTTGGGTTATGTAAGTCCTTGTATTTATTAAAGAGAGTTGGAATGAACATTTTAGAACACTTGGATACCACACTAGATAAATTATGTGAATAATTATTTTGAGAGTCCTTGTTTGGATCTAGCTCATTAAATACAGACATTAGAAGATATATCCTGTTTCCTTCAGCCAAATTTACTGAACATTATTCAACTATGGAGAGAGAAAGTTTGCAAGAATTATTCCTAAAAGACATATTTACTTGGATACTACCCAAGATATTTATGCGATGCTCACTATAAGATTGCATTTTAATGTCTGTGAGGTCCAATAGATGTAAGTGTTTTTCAATTCTATCAAATAAGATCAATGTCATAAAGGTATAAGGTGCAACAGAAGCTACTTCAAAATTTATTGACTTATCATAAACTTTGCGAAGGACTTTAGCTGCAGGGAAGGGTTTTTTCAACTTCTTTAACATTATAAAGTATGTAAATTTCTGATTTTGAATCTTCAGAAACTTGCAAATTTTGCACCTTTTGAATCTTTTTTAATTTACGGTATTGACTTGCAAGCTTTTTCCCACACGAATGGCAAACAGAATTTTTAAATCTGTATTATTTTGGTTGGGGATTTCAATTACCGTAGCGATTGCGATTTCCGGGTGATTTATGTACCGTTTGTCACGATTTCTCTTGTTTCGTACTGGTTACTTTATTCCTTTGCGGCTGTATTTTGTTTACTTCTAAATTACAGGATTTCTTAAAATACTAAATTTCTTATGCTACAGGATCTCTGGCTGCCGTTTCCATCGCTAGCTCGATATCCATAGCTCTCGCCAATGTCAATTTGTTCTCTGCCAGTAGTTTCCTCTGTATTGCTTCTTCTTGGATTCCTCAAAAATTGCTATTGTGGAGCATTTCATGTAGGAAATAACTGCAATTGCAGTATTTCACTAAACGGCACAACTCCGCTAACAAATTAGCTGCGATTTCACCCGCAAATCGTACTAGGTTGTTGAATATGTAGCGTTCCACGATCTCTGATGATAGGGGAGACTTGGGAAAGTTGATCCCCAGGTCTAAAACCAGGAAAAAATTCAATTAAGTCTCTGATACCGGCAACACTAATAAAATAATTCCTTATCAACAGATCTGACAGCAAAATTTCATTTATACATTTTTATTTTTGTTGTAAGAAAAGAATATCTGATTTCTTACAATCAAACTTCTTTTTCAGTAAGTAGTTTATGTTTCTTAGTTTTTGCTAAATATAAGTAAATTATTTAAGTTGATTGATATAATTTACTATCATTACTTACTGCTTAAATGTCATTATTTATATCCAATACAGTTTCTTTACATTTGATTTAACAATTATTTTTCCAACACATGCACATTAGGGACACTTGATCCCCAATATATGAGGAAACTTGATCCTGGTGATCAAGTGTCCCCAAAGTTAAGCTAAATTAATGTTAAATTTTATTAACCCCTATTCCTAATTGTGACTTTCAAGACACATTTAGATAATATCAATATTAGTTAGACTATGGTTACCTTGAATTTGGATGGTTGACAAAGATAGAAAGTTACCATATAGCTGCAGATGATGGTTAGTAAGCACATGGTGACTGTGCAAGGTCTGTTTTGTTGTTCCTTTTGGAAGTCAGACACCTATTTATAAATTAGAAACGTATAATTCCATTTAATATGTGTTATGTAATCAAGTCTTAAAAACCCTATGTCCATATATATATATTGAGCTAAAAATTTAATTTGTGCAATAGAGGGTTCATTTTATTGCAGTGATTAAGAACTCTGTGTTTGTCTTTACTTTTTACAGTCATGCCACGTATTTATAAACCTAAAGACGTGTTCAACCCAGAAAAAGCATCAATGTTGCAGACTTACAGGCAACAGTGAAGGCTGTAATAGATGGATACAGTTTTAAAAGTGCAGCAAAATCCATTCATATTAATGTGATGACTTTAAAACGTTATGTGAGAAAACAAAAATCTCAAGAAAGTGACATTTCTTATGAATCAAATTATAAGCACTCCCAAATATTTTCAATTAACAATGATCTTTTGTGTGTATATTTTAAAACATCAAGTAAATTAGATCATGGACTTACTCCTATACACACTAATCAGCCTGCTCAAATAATAACAATTTATCGAATTTCTGAATTGAACGGAATTGCCTATCCTAAAGCCAAGATGCCAACTAACATAATAAATGGATTTAAAATCACTGGCATATATCCCTTAAACAGGAATATTTTTCTAAAGATGATTTTTTATCATCTTTCGTCACAGATCAACCATTAACCCCAACAAGCAGTAATACAATTACAGTTAAACCAAACATAGTGACTCTAGAAGACATCCAAGCCTTCCCTAAAGTTAAATTATCCAAAACTCGAAAATAAAGGATGTTCAAAAATTTTGACAAGCACACCAACTAAAGGACAGATTGAAGAAGAAATAAAAGATCGCCTACTGAATAAAAAACATAAATCAAGAAAAACTCATTTCATCATCAAGAGAGAAAAGTAAAAACACTAAAAATGAAAGCCCCCGAATCTTCAGAAAGTGAAAGCAGTTGTAGTGTTCATGATTCAACCGAGCCAGATTCGCTTGATGAACATTCTGATGAAATTATCGAAGATCCACAAAATTTGTCAATTGATGAAAGTGACTTTGTCATTGTGCGATTTCTAGGAAAGAAGAAAATTAGTCATTTCGAAAAATTGTAAAGAAGATTTCATCATCTGAATGTAAAATCCATTTTCTAAGAAAGACTTAATTCCAACCAACTTATTTATCCAGAAAATGTTTACATTAGAGTTGTGGGTAATGACGAAAATTGTCAAAATAGTACCTAAACCAGTCATGCTTGGTGGAACTCTTCAAACTGCAACAATTTTAACATTTACGTTTGACTTTTAAAGCTTTGAATATGTTTTTTGATCATTAATTTTAGCAATAAATCATTCATATGGAAAACAGTGATTTTTACCAAATTTAGAATTTTGTGTGTGTTTTTCTCCCTTTTTTACATGTTAGTCAACAATAAATTTGATTTCTACAGCTTAATTTGAATCATTTCAATGGATCTGTTTCAAGGATCAAGTCTCCCTTGGAAAGGAATCAAGTCTCCCTGTAAGTGGGGAGACTTGATCCTTTTTTTTTTGGAAACAATTTATATTTATTTTAAAAATGGTTTTTCAAAAATAAAAAAATTACTACAACATTAAAGACACATAAACCTTTAATAATAAACTAGAAACATTTTAAAAAAAATTTGTTTTTTTCCCAAAATAAAAATTAAAAACTGAAAAAGAGATCAAGTCTCTTAAGTCTCCCCTAATGGGTCGTAATGAGAATTTAAAATTTTGATCACTTCTATTCATATCTTGTCTGAGCCGCGCGAGAGACCAAATTCCGGAATAGCGTGTAAGTGCCGGGTTCGGTAATTGTCAGAAAGATCGATTGCTACCAATTTTCATCTGTGATTTCATTTACCACAAAAAACTGTTCAAGTCTTTCAGTATACTGGCTCCAGTGCTCTGTAGAAGCTTTAAATTGCGATATATTTTCGAATGAACCCATCGTAGCAACTTGGAGTTCGTGCGTTATCTTTACGTACAATTAGTCCGAGCTACGGCTTCTGTTCAAGATTATACCTTCGAACTCGTGAATTCCGCGAAAAGTTTATTTAAATCTTAAAATTGTTAAAAATATACGCAATTATCCTACCTTCTTTGCTACTATTGAGATTGTAAGTGTTCAATCTCAAATAATAACAGTAATGAAATATGATTACAACAGATTAACGATATTTACGCTACTAACATCGCGGTCGGCAAGAGACTGTTGTGAGCTGGTCACAATATAAACAAATCGGTGGCTACCGGTAGCGCCATCTCGCCGCTTGGATACAAACTCATTTACAGCAACTGGAAATGATGTAGAAAACTAATCCATTCATTTCAATCACTTAATATTTTCCACTCAAAGTAAAATAAATAAATAAAGAAAATGATGAAGCACGCAGATAAAAACCCAACGATAATTTTTCTCAAAACAACTCATCTCTCAAAACAAGTGACCTAATTTATGACTCTTAAGTTTCAAGTTTATCAAGCAATAGAGATTTATTACCTCGTTATAATCGTTCTCTTCTAATAATGTGAAATATGTTTATAATTTGTTATTTGTGATTATGCCATTAAAAACTTATTACAGAACTAAAACATTTAAAAGGACAATTATTCAACGTCAATTTGTTTCAAAGAAATGATGCAACTTTACTCGTAACTTTCCAAACTTTGTGAAAATGAGTCAGTGTATTACTATCCTTCATTCTGTAAAGTCACAGGAAAAAATGTTTCCTGATGTTAAAATTAATCTAAATGTAAACCTTTTAAAATTTTAAGTAATGTAAAATATAATTTTTAAAATCAATCCAAACGTGAACTTATTTATTCAATGTGAATTGTGCATTAATATAATTTTTTTTACAAGTCTTATTTCAGCAGTGGTACATCTACACGATTATTCAAGAAGTGTTTATAATAAATTCTCAAATAGTTGAAATATATAAACCAGTGGATATTTCATAAATTGGATAGACCTTAGAAAAGGTAAGCAATTCCTTTTCTTTCTGCATGTTGAAGACCAGAGTTAATTTTAATTTGAAGAATTTAATATTCTGATGTTACGCGCTTACCTCGTTGGCCTCGCCCCTTCAAAAGTGATCATGAGCCTGATGAATATATGAACTCAGAATTTATTCTTAAGGATTAATAATTGACTCTAATTAATAAAAATAATACTCAGCTCTTATGCTAGATTAAAAATTCAAGAAAACATAATTGAATTTAATAAACTATTTAAACTAATAAAAACTTTAAAAACTGTATAAACAAGTTCTCCGAGATGGCGACAATAAAGGAAATGCAAATAGTAGATAAATTAAACAATAATAATTATTCTATATGGAAGTTTAAAATTAATATGTTGTTAATTAAGGAAGATTTGTACGAACTCGTAACTCAGGAACCCCCTACACCAATTAACGAAGATTGGAGAAAAAAGGATGCAAAAGCTCGCGCTTTAATAAACCTGAGTATAGACGATACGCAAATAGTTCATGTAAAACATTTAGAAACAGCAAAACAGACATGGGATAGTTTAAAAAATATTCATGAGAGAGCCAATTTGTCCAGTAAATTGTATTTGTTACGAAAATTGTATAGTGCAAAACTTCCCGAAAATGGGAACATGCACAAACACATTACTAATATACTGGAAATAAAAGATAAGCTCTCCGCAATAGGAGAGAACATAACCGACTCGCATTTATCTGCACTTCTATTGTGCTCGTTACCTGCGAGTTATAATACTCTAATAACAGCTCTCGAAGCCCGAAATGAAATTGAATTAACTCCCGAATTCATCAAGAGCAAACTTACTGATGAATTTAATAAACGGGTAGAAAATAGTGAGCAAGTTGAAAACTCACAAAAGGTGTTTAAAACACAAAAGAAATACACTCAAGATTATAAAGGGCAAAACAAATATTGTACCTACTGTAAACAATCAAATCACACTTACAAACAATGCTGGCATCTCAAGAACAGAAACACACAGACCACTACACCTAAAACACAATACAAATACAAAAAGTACACATCGTTGTGTTTTGAAAATACAAAAGGTGATAGTAAAAATAAAATGAATGAATCAAAAACAGATGAACAGGTACAAATAAATAAAAGTGAACATAAAGATGCAGCATTCATAATTGTCAATCCCGCTAATAAAACCTGGTTAATTGACTCAGGAGCGTCTTCGCATATAGCGAACGATAGGGATATATTGACAAAATTCAACGATACTGAAAAAACTACAGTAACAATTGCTAATGGGAATACATTAAATTCTTACGGAACCGGCGAAACACAAATAATGACAAAGACATCTGATGGATGTATAAATAGAATTACACTTAAAAATGTGTTATTTGTTCCACAATTGGAATCAAATTTAATTTCCGTAAGTAAAGCCACAGAACATGGCTACAAAGTATTTTTCGAAAATGAAAAATGTATACTATCGTGCAATGGAAAAATATACTTAGAAGCATTAAAGAAACATAACTTATATCAAGTTGAAACACTAGAAGAAAGTTCTCAAAATAAAATAAACATTGCACATGATTGCAGAAATAAAGATTGCCTCGAAATTTGGCATAAACGCCTTGGCCACAGAAATAATGAAAGTATAAAAGAATTAGTCAAAAATGACTTGGCCAGTGGGATAAAAATAAATAACTGTAATCATAAAACAAACTGTGAAACCTGTATAAAAACAAAGTCAACAAATGCACCGTACTCTAAATCTATCGAAAATAAAACAACAAAAGTATTAGATTTAGTACATACTGATTTATGTGGGCCCTTTAAAACACCCACAATAGGAGAAAAAAATTACTTCCTTACATTCATAGATGACAATTCTAGATTCACAGTTATTTACTTATTAAAAAGTAAAGATGAAGTTTATGAAAAAATAAAAGACTATGTACAAATGGTCAAAACCAGACAAGGAAAATATCCGACGGCGATTAGATCGGATAACGGTGGGGAATACATAGGAAATAAAACAGAAGCCTTTCTAAGGGAACATGGTATAAAACATGAGTACACAGTTCCATTTTGTCCCAGCCAGAATGGCATTGCTGAGAGAAAAAACAGAAGTTTAATTGAAATGACACGAAGCCTATTATCCGAAGCAAATTTACCTCATAGGTTCTGGGGTGAAGCGATAAATACTGCTAATCACCTCCAAAATAGGCTCCCCACTAAATTGACAAATAAAACGCCATATGAAATTTGGTTCAAAAGAAAACCAAATCTCTATTATTTACGTGTATTTGGCTGTAAAGTATACACTTACATAAACAAACACAAAAGATCTAAACTAGATGACACAGCAGAAGAGGGTATCTTCATGGGCTATGATAATAATACAAAGGGATACCGCGTTTTCACTAAAAATGGTGAAATAATAATTTCCAGATCTGTAAAATTTCTGGAAGAAAAACTGAACAATTTAAACGAGAAAATTAATGATCACGAACAATTAATTGAAGATAAAAAATACATTGAAATAGAAATAGGTGACACACCCTGTACACCTGACGCGCCCAAACAATCAGAAACACATCAACCTCGTAGATCTGAAAGACAAAACAGAGGAGTACCACCTCAAAGATATACTTCCGACAATTTTATTGCTTTAGCAAATGATTGCGATACAACAGAACCTGAAAACTGGAAACAGCTTATCAAAATAAACAATCCACTAGAAAAGAAAAACTGGCTTAAAGCCACTGAAAACGAAATACAATCGTTAATGAAAAATAATACATGGGATCTAGTCGATCCTCCTCTTAATAAAAGAATCATAGGAAGTAGATGGATTTTCAAACGAAAAATTGATAGTTCAGGAAATACACAAAAATATAAAGCACGTTTTGTTGCCAAAGGTTTCAGTCAAAAATATGGGGAAGATTATCAAGAAACATTTTCACCAGTAGCACAACATTGTACCATCAAAACACTTCTTTTAGCAGCAGCTTATAATAATTTGAATGTGCGACATGTAGATATTGACACCGCTTTTCTTCATGGGAACTTAAATGAAGAAATATATATAAATCAACCTGAAGGCTATGTAAACGAACAATTTCCTGAAAAAGTTTGCAAGCTCAAAAAGGCAATCTATGGCCTCAAACAGGCCGCCAGAGCTTGGCATATTAAAATCGCTGAAACACTAGACAACTTGAACTTTATCCAAAGTACAGCAGACACATGTCTTTTCACTAGAAAAGAAAAAGATCATACATCGTACATAATAATATATGTTGATGATATACTCATCGCCAGCAAAGATGAAATAATAGAAGAAATCGTAAATTCTCTAAAACAAGAATACGAATTAAAGGATCTAGGCAATATTAGTAACTATTTAGGTACTCAAATTCAGAAATTACCTAACGGTTATTCTCTTGATCAAAAAATTAAGATTGAAAATTTAGCGAAAAAGTTCAATCTTGAAAACTCCAAACCGTGCAAAACTCCAATGGAACCAGGATATAACAAATTAAATGATGATGATAATTTAATGCCAAATAATATTAAATATCGCCAGGCACTTGGTTCATTGCTTTATATAACAACAATAACTAGACCTGACATTTCAGCAGCAGTAAACATTTTAAGCAGAAGAAATGAGAATCCTCGCGAAAAAGACTGGCAAGCCGTAAAAAGAATAATAAGATATCTATATCATACTAAAGAACTAAAATTAATAATTAACACTAATGAAGAACCAATATTAAAGGTATTCGCTGATGCCGATTGGGCAGGTGATACCAAAACCCGTAGATCAACATCGGGAATATTATATATGTTGGGCAACAACCCAATTCAGTGGACGACGAAAAGGCAAAGTTGCATTGCCTTATCTTCAGCAGAGGCTGAATATGTGTCCGCAGCACATGCTAGCCAAGAAATAATTTGGTTATTGAAGTTACTTGACGATCTAGGCTTTCCACAGCAAAAACCAATCACTTTATATGAAGACAATCAAAGTACCATAAAAATGGTTGAATCAGAAAAATTCACGAAAAGATCAAAGCACATCGACGTCAAATTTAATGCCATTAAACAATATAGCGAAGAAGGCATAATTGAGTTAAGATATCTTCCAACAGAAAAAATGATAGCTGATGCACTTACCAAACCTTTACCCAAGCCTCGATTCATCGAACACAGAAATTCAATGAAAATATTAGTTAATCCCCATGAACGGATTAAGGGGGAAATTGTAGAAAACTAATCCATTCATTTCAATCACTTAATATTTTCCACTCAAAGTAAAATAAATAAATAAAGAAAATGATGAAGCACGCAGATAAAAACCCAACGATAATTTTTCTCTCATCTCTCAAAACAAGTGACCTAATTTATGACTCTTAAGTTTCAAGTTTATCAAGCAATAGAGATTTATTACCTCGTTATAATCGTTCTCTTCTAATAATGTGAAATATGTTTACAATTTGTTATTTGTGATTATGCCATTAAAAACTTATTACAGAACTAAAACATTTAAAAGGACAATTATTCAACGTCAATTTGTTTCAAAGAAATGATGCAACTTTACTCGTAACTTTCCAAACTTTGTGAAAATGAGTCAGTGTATTACTATCCTTCATTCTGTAAAGTCACAGGAAAAAATGTTTCCTGATGTTAAAATTAATCTAAATGTAAACCTTTTAAAATTTTAAGTAATGTAAAATATAATTTTTAAAATCAATCCAAACGTGAACTTATTTATTCAATGTGAATTGTGCATTAATATAATTTTTTTTACAAGTCTTATTTCAGCAGTGGTACATCTACACGATTATTCAAGAAGTGTTTATAATAAATTCTCAAATAGTTGAAATATATAAACCAGTGGACATTTCATAAATTGGATAGACCTTAGAAAAGGTAAGCAATTCCTTTTCTTTCTGCATGTTGAAGACCAGAGTTAATTTTAATTTGAAGAATTTAATATTCTGATGTTACGCGCTTACCTCGTTGGCCTCGCCCCTTCAAAAGTGATCATGAGCCTGATGAATATATGAACTCAGAATTTATTCTTAAGGATTAATAATTGACTCTAATTAATAAAAATAATACTCAGCTCTTATGCTAGATTAAAAATTCAAGAAAACATAATTGAATTTAATAAACTATTTAAACTAATAAAAACTTTAAAAACTGTATAAACAAGTTCTCCGAGATGGCGACAATAAAGGAAATGCAAATAGTAGATAAATTAAACAATAATAATTATTCTATATGGAAGTTTAAAATTAATATGTTGTTAATTAAGGAAGATTTGTACGAACTCGTAACTCAGGAACCCCCTACACCAATTAACGAAGATTGGAGAAAAAAGGATGCAAAAGCTCGCGCTTTAATAAACCTGAGTATAGACGATACGCAAATAGTAAAACATTTAGAAACAGCAAAACAGACATGGGATAGTTTAAAAAATATTCATGAGAGAGCCAATTTGTCCAGTAAATTGTATTTGTTACGAAAATTGTATAGTGCAAAACTTCCCGAAAATGGGAACATGCACAAACACATTACTAATATACTGGAAATAAAAGATAAGCTCTCCGCAATAGGAGAGAACATAACCGACTCGCATTTATCTGCACTTCTATTGTGCTCGTTACCTGCGAGTTATAATACTCTAATAACAGCTCTCGAAGCCCGAAATGAAATTGAATTAACTCCCGAATTCATCAAGAGCAAACTTACTGATGAATTTAATAAACGGGTAGAAAATAGTGAGCAAGTTGAAAACTCACAAAAGGTGTTTAAAACACAAAAGAAATACACTCAAGATTATAAAGGGCAAAACAAATATTGTACCTACTGTAAACAATCAAATCACACTTACAAACAATGCTGGCATCTCAATAACAGAAACACACAGACCACTACACCTAAAACACAATACAAATACAAAAAGTACACATCGTTGTGTTTTGAAAATACAAAAGGTGATAGTAAAAATAAAATGAATGAATCAAAAACAAATGAACAGGTACAAATAAATAAAAGTGAACATAAAGATGCAGCATTCATAATTGTGAATCCCGCTAATAAAACCTGGTTAATTGACTCAGGAGCGTCTTCGCATATAGCGAACGATAGGGATATATTTACAAAATTCAACGATACTGAAAAAACTACAGTAACAATTGCTAATGGGAATACATTAAATTCTTACGGAACCGGCGAAACACAAATAATGACAAAAACATCTGATGGATGTATAAATAGAATTACACTTAAAAATGTGTTATTTGTTCCACAATTGGAATCAAATTTAATTTCCGTAAGTAAAGCCACAGAACATGGCTATAAAGTATTTTTCGAAAATGAAAAATGCATACTATCGTGCAATGGAAAAATATACTTAGAAGCATTAAAGAAACATAACTTATATCAAGTTGAAACACTAGAAGAAAGTTCTCAAAATAAAATAAACATTGCACATGATTGCAAAAATAAAGATTGCCTCGAAATTTGGCATAAACGCCTTGGCCACAGAAATAATGAAAGTATAAAAGAATTAGTCAAAAATGACTTGGCCAGTGGGATAAAAATAAATAACTGTAATCATAAAACAAACTGTGAAACCTGTATAAAAACAAAGTCAACAAATGCACCGTACTCTAAATCTATCGAAAATAAAACAACAAAAGTATTAGATTTAGTACATACTGATTTATGTGGGCCTTTTAAAACACCCACAATAGGAGGAAAAAATTACTTCCTTACATTCATAGATGACAGTTCTAGATTCACAGTTAGTTACTTATTAAAAAGTAAAGATGAAGTTTATGAAAAAATAAAAGACCATGTACAAATGGTCAAAACCAGACAAGGAAAATATCCGACGGCGATTAGATCGGATAACGGTGGGGAATATATAGGAAATAATACAGAAGCCTTTCTAAGGGAACATGGTATAAAACATGAATACACAGTTCCATTTTGTCCCAGCCAGAATGGCATTGCTGAGAGAAAAAACAGAAGTTTAATTGAAATGACACGAAGCCTATTATCCGAAGCAAATTTACCTCATAGGTTCTGGGGTGAAGCGATAAATACTGCTAATCACCTCCAAAATAGGCTCCCCACTAAATTGACAAATAAAACGCCATATGAAATTTGGTTCAAAAGAAAACCAAATCTCTATTATTTACGTGTATTTGGCTGTAAAGTATACACTTACATAAACAAACACAAAAGATCTAAACTAGATGACACAGCAGAAGAGGGTATCTTCATGGGCTATGATAATAATACAAAGGGATACCGCGTTTTCACTAAAAATGGTGAAATAATAATTTCCAGATCTGTAAAATTTCTGGAAGAAAAACTGAACAATTTAAACGAGAAAATTAATGATCACGAACAATTAATTGAAGATAAAAAATACATTGAAATAGAAATAGGTGACACACCCTGTACACCTGACGCGGCCAAACAATCAGAAACACATCAACCTCGTAGATCTGAAAGACAAAACAGAGGAGTACCACCTCAAAGATATACTTCCGACAATTTTATTGCTTTAGCAAATGATTGCGATACAACAGAACCTGAAAACTGGAAACAGCTTATCAAAATAAACAATCCACTAGAAAAGAAAAACTGGCTTAAAGCCACTGAAAACGAAATACAATCGTTAATGAAAAATAATACATGGGATCTAGTCGATCCTCCTCTTAATAAAAGAATCATAGGAAGTAGATGCATTTTCAAACGAAAAATTGATAGTTCAGGAAATACACAAAAATATAAAGCACGTTTTGTTGCCAAAGGTTTCAGTCAAAAATATGGGGAAGATTATCAAGAAACATTTTCACCAGTAGCACAACATTGTACCATCAAAACACTTCTTTTAGCAGCAGCTTATAATAATTTGAATGTGCGACATGTAGATATTGACACCGCTTTTCTTCATGGGAACTTAAATGAAGAAATATATATAAATCAACCTGAAGGCTATGTAAACGAACAATTTCCTGAAAAAGTTTGCAAGCTCAAAAAGGCAATCTATGGCCTCAAACAGGCCGCCAGAGCTTGGCATATTAAAATCGCTGAAACACTAGACAACTTGAACTTTATCCAAAGTACAGCAGACACATGTCTTTTCACTAGAAAAGAAAAAGATCATACATCGTACATAATAATATATGTTGATGATATACTCATCGCCAGCAAAGATGAAATAATAGAAGAAATCGTAAATTCTCTAAAACAAGAATACGAATTAAAGGATCTAGGCAATATTAGTAACTATTTAGGTACTCAAATTCAGAAATTACCTAACGGTTATTCTCTTGATCAAAAAATTAAGATTGAAAATTTAGCGAAAAAGTTCAATCTTGAAAACTCCAAACCGTGCAAAACTCCAATGGAACCAGGATATAACAAATTAAATGATGATGATAATTTAATGCCAAATAATATTAAATATCGCCAGGCACTTGGTTCATTGCTTTATATAACAACAATAACTAGACCTGACATTTCAGCAGCAGTAAACATTTTAAGCAGAAGAAATGAGAATCCTCGCGAAAAAGACTGGCAAGCCGTAAAAAGAATAATAAGATATCTATATCATACTAAAGAACTAAAATTAATAATTAACACTAATGAAGAACCAATATTAAAGGTATTCGCTGATGCCGATTGGGCAGGTGATACCAAAACCCGTAGATCAACATCGGGAATATTATATATGTTGGGCAACAACCCAATTCAGTGGACGACGAAAAGGCAAAGTTGCATTGCCTTATCTTCAGCAGAGGCTGAATATGTGTCCGCAGCACATGCTAGCCAAGAAATAATTTGGTTATTGAAGTTACTTGACGATCTAGGCTTTCCACAGCAAAAACCAATCACTTTATATGAAGACAATCAAAGTACCATAAAAATGGTTGAATCAGAAAAATTCACGAAAAGATCAAAGCACATCGACGTCAAATTTAATGCCATTAAACAATATAGCGAAGAAGGCATAATTGAGTTAAGATATCTTCCAACAGAAAAAATGATAGCTGATGCACTTACCAAACCTTTACCCAAGCCTCGATTCATCGAACACAGAAATTCAATGAAAATATTAGTTAATCCCCATGAACGGATTAAGGGGGAAATTGTAGAAAACTAATCCATTCATTTCAATCACTTAATATTTTCCACTCAAAGTAAAATAAATAAATAAAGAAAATGATGAAGCACGCAGATAAAAACCCAACGATAATTTTTCTCTCATCTCTCAAAACAAGTGACCTAATTTATGACTCTTAAGTTTCAAGTTTATCAAGCAATAGAGATTTATTACCTCGTTATAATCGTTCTCTTCTAATAATGTGAAATATGTTTATAATTTGTTATTTGTGATTATGCCATTAAAAACTTATTACAGAACTAAAACATTTAAAAGGACAATTATTCAACGTCAATTTGTTTCAAAGAAATGATGCAACTTTACTCGTAACTTTCCAAACTTTGTGAAAATGAGTCAGTGTATTACTATCCTTCATTCTGTAAAGTCACAGGAAAAAATGTTTCCTGATGTTAAAATTAATCTAAATGTAAACCTTTTAAAATTTTAAGTAATGTAAAATATAATTTTTAAAATCAATCCAAACGTGAACTTATTTATTCAATGTGAATTGTGCATTAATATAATTTTTTTTACAAGTCTTATTTCAGCAGTGGTACATCTACACGATTATTCAAGAAGTGTTTATAATAAATTCTCAAATAGTTGAAATATATAAACCAGTGGATATTTCATAAATTGGATAGACCTTAGAAAAGGTAAGCAATTCCTTTTCTTTCTGCATGTTGAAGACCAGAGTTAATTTTAATTTGAAGAATTTAATATTCTGATGTTACGCGCTTACCTCGTTGGCCTCGCCCCTTCAAAAAATGAATGGGGTGGTTTTAACGCAGCTTGGAAAGTGAATAGTGTCCACTCAAGGAATAATAAAATACTAGCTGTTTAACCCGTTCTACGCACGGGAGTTCATGAATTTAATTCTAAAACCAAAATTAAAAATAAAAATCAGTACAACCAAACTAAAGTTTATGAATATAAAAATTTGTTATGTCTATTAAAAATCAGTATTTGCACAACCAAAAATCCGTAGTAAAAAAGGAGTAGTACGTAAAAAATTCACATCAAATAGACATAATAATAATCGAATATGAAACGAAAATTAGCATAAAAACGCAATGACGACAAACAACTTTAAAATTTCTAAATAAGGATTCCCCTGTTAAAGTGTTGAGTTTTTCAATAACTATTCGATTTAGAAAAATATTTTTATACTACTGCGCATTTTTTTTAACGAAATTTAATTTACCATGTTGCTATGGCAGCAGACAATAAAACGATACCTTTGGAATAAGGGAATAAATAGAATAAAAAGTTTCGTTAATGTTTGTGATAAAAAGTTTTTCTTTATTTTTTAAAAAAAGTAATAATTAAGAGTAATTAAATAATCTCTAATTATTTGCATTCGAGGTAAAAGATTTATCGTAATACCGCTGCAGCTTCTTTGTCTTGCAGCGTGGCGTACGTAATATGTAAATCTCAGATTGCAGTAAGCATTTAGAACTGTTTAGAACTCACGCGATTACGGGTTGAACATAAAAAAGCAAATATTCGTCAAAAACATAAAATTAAAAAATATCTATTTAAAAATTTCGAATTTTTTGCCCCAATCGTACATGGGCTTCCTACCAGCAATCCGTGTGCCACATATCGTAGCCCTGCGTCCTGTGGTTTCCCAGTTTTTGACGTTACATAGATAGATACGCGCACGAATTTTAATAGGGCAGATTTAAAGATAATGAAATCTTACAGCTATTTTAATATATCAGTATATATTTCTACTGGACTTACTAGTATATATTAGTCCAATAAATAACGCACTTCTTGAAAAGCAATCTTTCTGAGCCTTTCGTAGAAAATGTTGAGATATCCCGTTTCTTTGCATTAATGAAAAATGTTCTTTCTTCACCGATGAGAAAATAGATTAAAGCAAATGAGATTTTCTGTAGCAAAACACCAGCACGTAATGGGAATGGTGATTGTACTTGCTTGATGATCATTGCTCTTTTGTAATAGTCTTGGAAAACATCTTTTATTAAAGTAATGATAAAAAGATATTCATATATACATAATTATCTTCGTTTTATTTTTCTAGTCCATTGAATATTCTTAAATCATCCTTTTTCAATAATCTTATATTTAATTATTTATTAATCACAAAAAATTGTATTTTGAAAAAGTTTCTTTATGAGAATTATTTTAATGGTATTTGATCTTCGGTTTTTAGTACGTTAAAAAATGGTAATTTGGTTTATTTAGAGAATAAATATAAATATATTTAAGTATCGTAGCATTGTCTATATGCTAATAAAGTCAGAGGTAAGGAATCCAAGTTTACGGATATATTGGAAATCAATGAACGTATTTTAAATCAACTTGGTAAGAGTGAATAGTTTTCACTTTAAAAGGAATAAGAGTATTGAAAAATATCTATCTAACACTTGCGTTAACTTAGCAATATGTTTTACTATTGGGCGTATATATAATTCCAATAAAAAAATTCACTCCCCGAGGAGTAATCTTTCAAAATCCTCCATAGAAAATGTCAAGATATCCCGATTCTTTGTATTAATAAAAAATGTACTTTCTTCACTGATGAGAAAATAGATTAAAGCAAATGAGATTTTCTGCAGCACGTAATGGAAATGGTTATTTTACTTGCTTGATCATAATCGCTCTTTCACAATAGTCTTACAGAAAATATCTTTTATTAAAGTAATGATAAAAATATGTTCAAACATACTTTGTTTTTATTCGTCTAGTCCATTAAAGATTCTTAAATCTTCGTTTTAAATAATCTTATGTTTAATTATTTATAAATCACAAAAATTTGTATTTAAAAAAAGTTTCTTTATGAGAATTATTTGAATGGTAATTGATCTTCGGTTTTTTGTACATTAAAAATGGTAATTTGGTTTATTTAGCGAATAAATATAAATATTTTTGAGTATCGTAGCATTGTCTATATACTAATAAAATCAGAGATAAGGAATCCACGTTTACTGATATATTAGAAATCAATGAACGTATTTTAAAGTAACTTCGTAATGAATAGTTTTCACTTTAAAAGGAATAAGAATATTGAAAAATATCTAACACTTGCGTTAACTTAGCAACATGTTTTACTATTGGACTTGTATATAATTCCAATAATAAATTCACTTCCTGAAGAGTAATCTTTCAAAATCCTTCATAGAACATGTCGAGATATCCCATTTCTTTGTATTAATAAAAAATGTACTTTCTTCACTGATGAGAAAATAGATTAAAGCAAATGAGATTTTATGTAGCAAAACCCCAGCACATAATGGAAATGGTTGTTTTACTTGCTTGATGATCATCGCTCTTTCGTAATAGTCTTACGGAAAATATCTTTTACTAAAGTAATGATAAAAATATGTTCAAACATACTTTGTTTTTATTCGTCTAGTCCATTAAAGATACCTAAATCATCCCTTTTAAATAATCTTACGTTTAATTAGTTATTAATTAGAAACATTTTGTATTTTGAAAAAGTTTCTTTATGAAAATTATTTTAACGGTAATTGATCTTCGGTTTTTAGTACAGTAAAAATGGTAATTTAGTTTATTCAGCGATTTAATATAAATATTATTTAGTATCGTAGCATTGCCTATATACTGATAAAATTAGAGGTAAGGAATCCATGTTTACTGATATATTGGAAATATAACTTATGAACTTATTTTAATGAACGCAACTTCGTAAGTGAATAGTTTTCAATATGGAGCTATGATTTAACAGAAGCTCGAATTGTTGGAATGAGATTTCACCATATTGTAATTGCAGTTACTGTAGCTCAAAAAGTTGTTTGAAAATTTCTCAACAGTATATATCTAAATGTCAGAAATGAAATCGGCGATCACTATAACGGGAGCCCATTAGTCCGTCTGGAAAAGAGTTTTGTTTAATAAATATAAAATCATACAAATTCAAGGTTTGTTTGAAAAAATAGACCTCAACGTGCGTATCACGCTGCCAAAAGTAGTGATGCCCCGAATTGTTGAGATATACCGTTTCTTTGCATAAATGGAAAATGCGTTCTTCCTTCACCGATGAGGAATTAGATTAAAGTAAATGAGATTTTCTATAGCATAACACCAGCACGTTATGAAAATAGATATTTCACTTGCTTGAAAATCACATTTCCATCATAATACATAGTTTCATAAAAATATATTTTATTAAAGTAATGATAAAAATTTGTTCAAACACATCCAGTTAACTTCGCTTTTATTATTCTAGTAATATGAGAAAGTCTTAAACCATACTTTAGATATAGTCGCTTGTTAGTTATTTATTCGTTACCAAAACGTATTGCTTGAAAAAGTATTTGATTTTTGGATATTTGATTATATTTATTTTGCAGAATGAAAACTGTATCTTAACGGTGTGAATCTTAATAGCGAATCTGAAAATGGTGAGCTTTTAAGGAATAAATATAAATATATTGGCCTCCAAAATTTGAAGTATAAACGGTGTTTTCTTTGTCTTACTTCCGAAAATGTCAATGTGTAATTTTATTATATTAACGTGACATCACATGGCGGCATAAGAATACAAAATGATGTAAAATATTGTTATCTATACATTTGCTCAAAAAGGTTCAAAACATGACACATCATATCATCAGAACATGCCAGTTAGTATGGAGAGTAAATACCTGTCGCAGCTATGTTAAAAAAATTATTGTAAGTTGAGCCAAATTTTGGTGCTTTAGTAACTGCAACTACAAGATAGTGAAATCTTGTTCCAATATTTGGAGCTCCGATTGAATCATAGCACCAAACGTTTGAACCAGGTTTCACCATCGTATGATTGCAGATACTGCAACACCAAATGTTGATCCAACCCATCACAAAATTTTTAACAGAGTACATGTCATGCAACTAGCCTCATATGTTAATGATAGTTTGAGCAAAGCCACCTGGGTACTAGGCTTATGCGCTGACACAAAAATCTGTTATTGTAAGCGGATTTTTTTCATCGTTTGTACGGTTCCTGGAATTTGATCAGATTTTTCTAAAAGTATTTTTCCTACTTTTTCTGCAATTAAAGAAGGCGAAAATTTTAATTTAGGCACAATTACACTTATAAATTTATTATTTTTGCACAATTTTATGCGGATACTGTGATCGCACAATTACATGGGATGACGTCATTGAACCTCATGTGAAACTTTGCCAAGATATTGCCAGTCCAGACTTTGTTTTTATGAATTATATAATTCGAAGTTACACAGAACACAACTTGTAGATGCTTTCTTTTGGAGAAGATATTTGTTTAACTCACGAGGTGATCGCACATTAATCTCATATAGTATGTTTGGGATTCTGTGGTAAGTGTTTTGGCACGGTAACGTCAGGGCCCTCTAGTATTTAAAATCTGGACACAGGAGTGATATTTGTTGCCATCAACAACCACAGTAACAATATGAGGGCTTGCTGTACTGTGTAATACAGCTATACTCTATGTCACATGTTATATTTTGGAGATATAATGCGTCCTGTTTTGGCCATTTTTGATCCTCTTTGCATGTTACAAATGTTTAATTTTAATCTTCTTGTGTTCCTGTGTGATGTCTAATAGCATGAGGCCTTTAGGCATCAAATATCATGTTTTTATATTAATTTGTTAATATATTAGACAAATAAAAATTGTTCGTGAAATGTTGTAGTTTAGTATATTTATGAAAATGATGCCTTTATATACATTGATACACCTGCAGCTGTGAAACAGGATCGATATTTGTCCATATATGGGAAGTAAATTAATTTATTTTACTGTAATTTGGTAAATGAATAGTTTCCGCTTACAAAAAGTCAAAATAATATAAATGGCATTAAAAATCATGTACCTAATACTGGATTTGTTAAGTATGTATTTTTCAGAACTTAACTTTTTTATCTTTCAGAACTTTCAGAATAAGTTAATTAGAAGCCGGTGTAAATTTACTAAATGTCTTTCCTCAATTATTTATTATAATGATTGAGCTGCTTTTTGATTACAAAGTGGAAAATGCACTTGTAAAAATCTGACCTCTATTAAGATATAGAGCTCTGAAATTTAAATTAAAAAAATTCATATTAAAGAATTTTTTTAATTACAATTACCACTGAATTATAAGCAGAGAATATATTTATAAACTTATTTTGATAATGTATTTGTTAGTAAATTGTATCCCCGTTGTGTACTTACTAAAAAAAAATTCCTAAGACTTTGGTAGAAAATGATAAAATATCTTGGTTTCTTTGCATGGAAAATACGTTCTCTATGGAAAATACGTTATTTCTTTACCTATGAGAAAGAAAATTAAAACAAAGGAGATTTGCTTATGAGAAGTACTTACGCTTTTAATGGAAGTGGATATTTCACTTGCTCGATAATCACATTTCTTTCATATTATTTTTATAAAGAAATATTTTTCATTAGTGTAATGATAAAACGATGTTCAAGAATACTCCATTAACCAGCTTTTGATCTTCTCATTCCATTAAATATTTTGCAATCCCTCTTTAGAAATAAATAGACTTTTTTCAATAGTTTTTCAATACAAAATGAGTTATTACTTGGAAAAATATCTTATTCTGATACACATATTTCCTATTTTAAATAAAAAGAGGACAATATCGAAATTCATTAAAAATATTAAAAGATGTTTTTATTATATGCATTTATTTTTCGAGAGTATTGTATAAAAAAAATATTGTAATCATGATAAAAAAAAAGCGACAATGAAATTTTGATATATTTTCTGATCGTCTGAATCTGATTTTGTTATTTATACAACTATTTTGCATGTATACGCATATGTATGTGAGTATGTTAAAGTTTCACAATGTTTTAATTTCCATAAAGACAGTTATATATATATTTATGCAGATAATTGTTTGAGTGAGCATAAATAACGTCAAAACAATTGAGCTTGAATTGAGAAATTTTGTTATACACCACTTTCGTAAGTACTGTATATATATTTTTTCACCTAAATAGATCAGCTAATTTGGTATTTAAACCATTTTACAACCATTTTTCGAACGTTTCTATAGTGAAAATCACCAAGAACACTGCCAATTCCCAGAACATATTGGGAACACATTTGGAACACTTTGATAAAAAAAAGTGTTCCATTTACCTTAAAGTGTACTGGTTGTGTTCCCTTAATGTGTTCCGAATATGCTCCACTGTAAAGAAAGTGTACTAAAAGTGTTCTGCTCAAGATATCCGTTAAATCTAAACTCGAGAACACATTTGAGAACGGATTGGGAGCACATTTGGGCACACTTGTGAAATCATAGCTTTCAAGAAGTGCGCTAGAAAGTGTGCTTAACAAAACAAGTGTTCTCAGAAGTATTCTAAAAGTTGTTCCAAAAAGTGCTCTTTAAAATGTTCTATAAAAGGTGACAAAATAACTGTTCTAAAAAGTGTTCTGAAAAGTGAAGTGATATATATTGCCATGCTGCAGTGCAGTCTGAGTTGAAAGGTAACGTCTCCAGCTACTAAACGAAAGATTTAGGTTTCGAATCCATCCAGTTCCATTGTGTTTGGAATTATCCGAATGAAAATATTCTGTAAAATATTGATAAAGTTGAGGAGAATCACTTTACATTATTTTTTGTAGCATGAGAGATATGTAACTAATTATAAAAAATGTTTTTGAATGTGTATAATTTTATTATTGTACGTATTTCAATGCAACTGCGATGATTATTCAGTATTTTGTAAACCCAGTGCATTTGCATACATGTGCAGATGCATAGATGCATGTGCATGTACATACATACATGTGCATGTACATACACATGCATACATGTGCTTTTTAGTTATGTTACTATGAACGATTTCTGAAATTATATTCTCAAAAGTGCTCTAATTCCTGATAGAAAAACCGTACAGTTTCGTCTAATATCATGTAAAATTTTTAAAATTTAAAAAATATTGCCGAACTCTATAAAAAATTTTAATATTCGATGGTTTAAAACTTACAATTGAATGTCGAAAAACAGAATTAAATGCTTAAAAAATAGATAAAAATTGTTCATATAGGAAACGATATTCAAGTAAGATCAAATGAAGGAATCGTTTTCGAAAATTGAAGAAAAAGAAACGTTATCCAATAATGGAAATAAAATCTTTAAAAAAGGATTGTGAATGATTTATCAAATTTCGCTTTTATTACGTGTTAAAGCGTTTTTGAGAGCTAATAAGAATGTCTATGAATATCCTGCACAAAATAACAACCAGTAGCGCGATACATTTTCCACAAAAGATGACGAGCAAAACGTTATCCAAAATTGAAAGAAAAACCTTTTTAAAAAAAGTGTGTGAAGGATCGTAAAACCTTCGCGCTAATAGCAGTGAAATTTTTAGTCTTTTCAATAAGTCTTTTCATAATTATACATTATGAAATGTAATAGAATCGTCTATAAGTTTCACATCGAACAAAAAAAAAAGCTAGTTGAGAAAACCTTTTTTAAAAGTAAAACGGAAAAAGCATTATCCATGGCATATATATAATCTCTTTTTAAAGGAGCATAAACGACTTAAAATTTTCCAGTTTATATTGACAAAAACACTAAGATTTAGAAAAGCATTATTAAAGAGTAACTTAAATATTAGTAGGTTTTACTCTCGAAAAAACATTTATTCTTAGACACAATAAAACTTGAGAAGTGCTATATATCATTTTAAACGAAAAACATCTTCTATAAGAAATTCGAGACAGTTTCTTAATTTGATCTTTCAGTCTAGACTTGACAAAGAACAAAGAAGTGACATCATATATAAGAATACATTTTACAAATCTTGTCGATATAAAATATATTTCTAATGAAAACAATTATTAAATTTAACTGGATTTTATCATATTATGCCATAACATGCAGCATTGTACCATATAATGGTAAAAAGTAATACGAAAAAAATTATTTGTAGCATAAAAATAATCTTTTTTAAGAGTATAAGCGATTTAAAATTTCCTAGCTTATATTGACAAAAACTTTAAAATTTAGAAAAGCATTATTAAAAGGTATTTGATATACTCCCAGGATTTACGCTCGAAGAAACATTTATTCTTATACCCAATAAAACTTAAGAAGTGCCCAAAGGTTATTTTAAACCAAAAACATTTTCTGTAAGAAATTTGAGACTGTTCCTTAATTTGATCTTTCAGTCTAGAATTGACAAACAACAAAGAAGTAAAAACGGAAATACATTATATCTATATTAATAAAAGAAAGTTTCGCTCTCTGTGTGTGTGTGTGTTTGTTTGTCTGTCTGCGATGGCTAGCAAAATCTAGCCCACCTAGAAGTCTGAAAATTTAGGTGTGGATAGTCCAAGGTCTCTCCATGTGCACCTGAGTCTCTGAATTTTAATATTTTGATAATTACCCAAGATATTAATTAGATTCTCATTAACCATCGCTTCCAAAATGCCATATTTTTTCTGAAAATGGTGCAAAAGAAATGTGAAACCGCAAAATGAGGTGTGAGTTGGGAGAGGGAAGTAAGATTTTAGGTTTACTGGAAAAAGGTTGGTTTACCACAATGATTTTTAACAACGCTTTTTCGACACATGTCGAAATAACAGAAAATATTAGGTCTTTCGACCCGGAAATTTGCAGATCTATATAAACAAAAATTCGCAAATTCAAAAAATTTCATCCACAACTTTCAGTAATATTAATTAGAAATGTTTAATTTTTCGAGC
Source organism: Maratus michaelseni (assembly GCA_963931845.1). Classification (NCBI taxonomy): domain Eukaryota; kingdom Metazoa; phylum Arthropoda; class Arachnida; order Araneae; family Salticidae; genus Maratus; species Maratus michaelseni. The sequence goes on from OZ007592.1 coordinate 32,787,088, forward strand.
AGTTTAATCTTGCAATAAACAAGTGTTTTGATAAAAAATTGAACCGACACAGGTGTCTGGATAATGAATCCGCAAAGAAAGAGGTACTAAGAGATTTTTTAAGTGACTCAAATTAACAATTCTAATTAAGCTATGATTTTAAAATTAACACCGTTCGAATCCTCTTTGTTTCCACATTACAAATTTGTAAAAATTAAGATTATCCGATTCTTATAACCGAATATATTTATTATTTTGCATTAATTTGATTGCAGATTTTTTTTTTTTTTTTTTTTTTTTTTTTTACGAGCAAGCATAGCAGACAAGATGTCTGTTATCTCTTGAATAAAGAAAGATACAAAACAATAAAAACTTGGAATGGTGCTAACAGAGTCTGTATAAAATTCTTAAAAAGTTTTTGATTTTTTGATTGGAAAATTATGCATCATTTTAGTACGGTCTGAAATGTTTTCCAGCTGGATTGATGGGCCAAGTTTGATATTTTTATTTCATTCTGGAGATTTTGACTTGTGCATTCCAAATATCTTAGGTGCCATTTTTTTCTTACACATTTTTTAGGTGATATCAACATGGCGTCCAAGATGGCTGTCATTTACTGACTTCTTTAATATCTGTGGCATATTATTGACCAGTAAGTCTAATTATGTGTTTTTGTGGTCAAGAAATACAAATCTACAATCAAAATAGGCGTAAACCGAGTTATTTAGTGTTTATTTATAAATTTATTAACAACATTTTCAATATTGCTTTTTTTTCTCCTTTGTTGCAGATGTGAAAGCCAAGTGCTCCCTGGAAGATACATACTCATATACTAGTGAGTGTGTTAAAATTTTTGAATGCTCAATGAATTGTTTAGTGTGCTTGAAAGATGGACAATTATGTCAAAACCTGGAAAAGACAACTTTGGAAAACTGAAAGAATACACTACAAAGCGAGAAAAATTTGGTGAGTCAAAGATAGCTCCACTTTGTGAACTAATAAGTAAACTCTCAGCAGATGAGTACTTTTTGTTCTGATATCATAGTTCCTGCTAGAAAGAAATCCTACATGTTCAAAAACTCCAGAGAGCTCAAAAACGATTTCACGAATCTTCACCCATGCCAGCAAAAAAGGGTTGTCCTTCAACGTCCTGATCGGAGATGGGTGATGGTAGTGAAAGTGCTAAATCTACACGAAACCTTGAACATGTTAAAGAGAAGCGGTGTATATTTCAATGTACAACACCGAACGAGGGTGGATTGTTTTTGTTTCTGCCAAAAATATGAGAGAGACATTCCTATTAATTAAAGAAAATATAGAAAATAATAACATTCGTGCATCGCTGTCAATGATAAATGAACCACTTGATTGTAGGACTTTGGATATAACATATAATCGTGACTGTCTTCGCCAAAAAGAAAGGACTTGTCAAGGAAATAACAAAAAGAAAGAAGTTTCTAATAGTAGTGTTTATTTAATTGCTGATATTGACATAGTGAATATTCTTAAGTATTATTTGTCTTCTAGAGCAATTATTACAATGAATGCAGTTAATGAAAATTTAAATATATTACTTTTTGAGTATGGAATAGTTAAGGCAATTGGAATACACAAGAAGCACTTAAACAACTGATAAGCACACATTTTCCTGAAGCAGAATTTGTTAAGTCAAATAGCGTATATGAAAGTGAACAAATAGTGAGCAAGCAATTATAGCCAGAAAAAGTGACAGATTTCCGCTGAACTGCAAGTAGTGAAGAGGTAGATATTAAGTACCTTGCAGTAGCTGCAGCCATTTTGAGAAGGTTAATTAGTTGTAACATTAGAGGCATAGAGTTTCACATGACTGTTGTTTTGGCATGCGATGAACGTCTCTTTGAAACACTTTCACATTCTACAGAGATTCTCACTACGTGAGAAATTCACACAATTGTAAAGTTGAAGCTACTTTCTTTGAAGCGACCAAAGCAGTAGTTGAAAAATTTTTGTCTTCCGCATATTGTATAATGCAGTGGTGATATGGGAAAGTTTCTTCTACAGTATATGAACCAATTTGGATCATTGTTACGTTTCATACGCGCTACTCGCCAGGTAGATTGGGCATTACATCTCGCATCATTAGAGGATCAAATCAAGTATAGTTTTTGCTCATGACTTATTTAGATTAAATAGATCAATATAATTGTTTTCCCATACTTGAATCATTAGAATCATCGATGATTTCTCCGAAAGTAAAAGTGTGTATTATAGATGGAATGGTTATCGTACAATCAGTAAAAAAAACCTGCCATGAAAATTGTGAAGACTTCGTAAATGCTTTCACCGATATCATTATGAAAATGGCAAATGGATACACTGAGCGGAGTATAATATGACCAATACCTTGAGCATTCATTGAAGGAGCAAACTCGTAAGAAACGATTGGGAGAGACAGAACCTATCGGATTTTTTATTACAAATAGTACCAATATAACATTGGTGTCATTCTAGACGTTTCTTTCACACAATGAAATAAAACACAATTGACCGAGTATCTCGGAAATAAAGTACTACAGGTTTTTGATGCTAGTGAGAAGAAAATTGTTGTTTTTGGCAGCAAGTCATACAGTCCACACGAAAGTTTTCGATTCATATTTATGTGACCATACATATAAAGAAACAAACCCTATTATACCTCTTCATGTACTTGATATAGTGAAACATCATGATAACCATGATTGATGTATTTTCGCAAGATACTGACATTTTCATATTGTTGATTTACTTGGATTCAAGTGACCTAGTAAATAATGAAATTAATTTCGTTACGGGTCGAGACAGCAAAACGCAGAAAAATTAATATTAAAGAAAGATGTCGAGCAATAGGTGTTCATAAAAACAAAAGTCTACTAGGTTTACATTCATATACTGGTGGAGACTGGGGAGGAAAATTTGTAGGCATTTCAAAAGACAAGTGGATAAAAGTGTGCCTCAATCGCACAGTGTGATGATGATATTATAACAGCTTTTCAAGAACTTGGGTAACCTAATGTTGATCCACTATCCAATCTATCTTTGATTAAAATAATACCAACTAGGCTTATTTCAAAGATACTATTCTTTCAATCAATCCAGACTTAAGATGACATGGCACCTTTTCAGAACTAAACGTTTAGAGAGGGAGAAGTTACCACAAAACCTTGGAGCACTGATGCCACATATTCTACGATCCAACTTCATTTGCACCAATGGAATGGGCTACAAAAACAATCGACCAACAATGCACCCACTTATTTGTAATGGTTGGGAAATAAATAGCGAAGGAGCAATTTCTCCAGTCAAATGCCTGGAGTTACCTGCGCCCAAATGAGTTACTGAACTTGTGAAATGTGAGTGTAAGAGAACGTGTACAGTTGGGAAATGTTTTTGCTTAAAGAATTCTCTGGTTTGTGCTGCCCTTTGCAAATGCAGTGACTGTAACAATACAAATGACTATTAATGTAATCACATCGACAGTAGTGATTCAGAAGATGATATGTAACACCCCATTACCGTATATACATATAAATGCCATTTTTAATATTTTTGTTCAATATCTTCAATTATTTATGTTATTTCATTTAAATATTTTGTTTCTGTATAATTAGTTAACAAAACAGTAATATATATAATGTATTTAATATTTATTGTGCTTTATTTACATCTTATCACTTAAAACACTTGAAAAACTCAATTTACTCCTATTTTAATTGTAGATTTGTATTTCTTGACCCTAAAAACATGTAATTTGACATACTGGTCAATAATATGCCACAAATATTAAAGGAGTCAGTAAACAGCAGTCATCTTGGACGTCATATTGAAAATCAACTAAAAAAAGTGTAAGGAAAAAATGACACCTAAGATTATTGGAATCTACGTGTCAAAACCTACAGAATAAAACAAAAATATCAAACTTGGCACGCCAATCCAGCTGGAGCCACATTTCATTACATTTCAAACCCTACTATTTCTACAGACTAAGAATTAAAATTTTCAAAAAATCAAAATAATCCACCAATAACTATTTATTTTATAAAAATTTTGATTTTTATGGAAAGAAATAAAAGTTTATTTGATAATGGGAGTGATAATTAAAGAAACGTTTGCTTCGGGGTTTTCTTGAACGAATTATTTGTTGTACTTGCGGGTATGAGGAGGGGGGGGGGAGGTTAACGTCTTTTTATTTAGCGTCCCCTGGCGGCGAATTTTTCATTAATTGAAAACTTTTATTATTAATAAAACAATGTATTGCTCGGATTTAGACAAAACAAATTCCATTTAAGAAATTTAACATTTTTAGCCAGAAATTTCAGATAATGATTTTCGTAAAAATTAACTTATGTTCCTAATAAAAGTACACAACCCTTATTCACTTGATGCATACCAACAATCAAAGTAAGTGATTTGTTGTTGTGCACTTGACCAAGCGCCCCTAGCGGGCAATCCTACGTTTTTTCCCTATCTGTGCATTTTTATCTCGGGTTCTATGGGCCCGATCACAACGGGGTTTGGATAATTCGACTTGGTTTTCGATCGCATTACAGATTTAAGTTCCACCTTCCACCGCCAGAAGGCGCAGTTTTTTCTCGAGTTCTATGGGCCCGATTTCGACAGAATTGGTTTTTCAACTCCCTTGATATAATGGGTACCCGTGTCGGATGTTCGCATAGAACAAATTAGCGTCTCCTGGCGGTGGAAGGTGGAACTAAAGGAGTTTGCAACGCGTGCGCAGCATGCCTGTTACACGGTGCAAGAGGCAATGGGGACACGTGTCTGAGTTTTCATCGGAAGGTGGTTTGTTTAGAACATTGTGCGCCCCTTGGCCGCGGAAGGTAGAACTAAAAGATTTTGAAAAGCGTGCATACCAACGTGCATAACACGCCTATTATACGGTACCGCGGGCAGTGGGAACACGTGTCGGAGGTTCGTTTAGATCAGAATGCGCCCCCTGTCGACGGAAGGGAGAAATAAAGGATTTTCTGTCACGTGTGCAGCAATTTTAAATAAATAATTTCATACAAAATCGAGTTAAGGGTATAAAATCATACAAACTTTAGGTTTGTTTAACTTTATTATCACAGGCCCGGGCAACGCCGGGCGGGTCATCTAGTGTTATATATAAGAATACATTTTGAAAATCTTGTCGACAACGTTATTTCTTTTAATTTTCTGATATAAAATATATTTGTAATGAAAACAACTGTTACATTTAAATAGATTTTATCATATTATGCCGTAACATGCGGTATTATTGGTAAAATGTAATACGAAAAAAACATTACCCGTAGTATAAAAATAATCTTTTTTTTTAAAAAGGAGTATAAGCAATTTAAAATTTTCTAGTTTATTTTGACAAAAACACTAAGATTTAGAAAAGCATTATTAAAGAGTATCTTAACGACTCATAGGTTTTACGCTCGAAGAAACATTTATTCTTAGACACAATAAAACTTAAGACGTGCCAAATATCATTTTAAATGAAAAACATTTTCTGTAAGAAATTCGAAACTGTTCCTTAATTTCCTCTTTCAGTCTAAAATTGATAAACAACAGAGACGTGAAAATGCGAATACATTATATATAAGTATAAATCTTGCAAAGCTTGTCGACAACGTTATTTCTTTTAATTTTCCGATATCAAAAATCTTTGTTATATATATATTTTTTTAATTTGTATAGATTTTATCATATTATTATGACATAAAACGATGCATTATACCATATAATTATAACAAAAGTGTTTATTTCTAAAAAAGTAAAGCTAAAACTGACTATCAGAAAAAATTAAGAATATTTTTTATTTCAGAAAATTTCTTTGGTCGTTTGTAAGCTTTAAAATAGTATTAAAAAAAATTGTAATTTAACAAATTACAACAACCATTGGGAAAATGTTCCGATTTTTTTAAAATTAATTTAAAATATTAATTATTCACAAGTATTCATCGGAACCATCTAGAAATAAACGCATTTTACGTTGAAGAGATCATGGCATTCACTGTCCTCGCAAAAATATTCGTTTGAACCATCGCCGCAGTTATTGAAACGCATTTTCCATTACTATACCTTATCCTTAATATTTTGTCGGACCCTTCCTAAAATAACTTTAACTCTTTTTAATGTCTGAGTTAAAGGTATTACCGAAAACAACAACCATTTTCCCAATGATTAACAAATTTGGGAATATCATAGCTTCTAATATCTTAAAAATATCCGCAACAAATCTACACGTGCTGTTAAAAGAAAAAAAATCTAACGATATCATATATATGAAAATTGCTTTGATTACAACGTATAGGAGAGCACATAATTCGTTTTTACTTTTGGAGCTGTAAGTGACCCATTTTGTGTTTCCGAAATCTTCTAACCCTTTCGGCAATACAGCGTTAACCTTGCATATATGCAGAAATCCAACCACATCTCATTTGTGAAAATGAGATTGATAGTTTAGGAAAGATTATCATACTTACATGTTTGTGAACAAAAAAGTCAGTTGCAAAGGTATTCATAGGACTTCTTTTGATGTTCTGTTGTTGGGTCAAATTTCATACCCAACATTGGGGTGAGTTTGCAATAAAATTACGAGGGAAGACTTTGCGTCCTTTCGCAATAAACTCGCTGCAATACGACTATGGGTCAGAATGTTGGCGCAGGAACAGTGCAACAGTCAGAGCCTCCAGCTAAAACACAATAATTGAACATATCTAAAGTGTAAAGTTAAAATTTGCATGTAGTAAAATTAAATAGAATTTATTAAAAAAATTCATTTTATTGTTAAATACAAGAGGCAATTTATACATAATACGCAAAATTTGTATCATTTTCATCATCAGTGCCAATATATAAACTAGTCGGATGTGCCAATCCTAAAACTTTTTTCTATCACATACAAGTTTCACAGACAAACACGAATCAGCACCTATTTATGTCAAAATCTAACTGAATCTAAAGTTTTATTAAGTTCCGCGCATTAGTTCTTGAGGTAAGACAATCGCTAAAATCATGTAAATCCAGAAAAATACAGTCTAGCAGCGCTATCTGTTGGGAAATTTTCACCAAAACCTAATTAACAACAACTTATGTCAACGTCTAACTGAATCTGAAGTTTGATGAAATTCTGTGCGTTAGTTCTTGAGATATAGTTATCGTAAAAATCCTGAGAAAAGTAAAGTAGCAGCTCCACATGTTGGGCTGTTTACACAAAAACGTAACCGGCATCTATATATGTCAAGGTCTAACAGAATAGGGAGTTTGATGAAATTCTATGCATTATTTCTTGAGATATAGCTCTCATGAAAATCATGAATAAAGTTGTATAGCAGCTCCACCTGTTGGTCTGTTTACACCAAAACGTAATCATCGTCTATTTATGTCAAGGTCTAACGGAATCTGCAGTTATGTGTTATGAAATTATGTGTATTAGTTCTTTAGATATAGCTATCATGAAAATATTGAAAAATGTAGCATAGCAGCGCCACCAGTTGGGCGATTTACAACAAAAACTAATCAGCACCAACTTATATCAGGGACTAACTTAGTATAAAGTTTTATTACATTCCGTGCTTTAGTTCTTGAGATAGAGCGCCCACAAAATTTTTGTCACATAAAGACAAACACACTGACAGTCAGACCGACACACAGACAGACTCACAGACAGACTCACAGACAGACATTTTCTAAAAAGAGTCAGATCGTGTTCAGGACATTTTAAAACATATACATTCGTTGAAAACCGGAAATCGAAAATTTTCATGACTACAATACTTTCTTTTTGTAAAGATAGAAGAAAATAAAAATAAACCTTTTACGTGAAGAAAAAAAAATATAAATCAAATCAATTAAATGAATTAAAAGTACAAGAAATGACATCGATTCAGTAAATAGATTTATAATACACACACACACACACACAAACACACACACACATATATATATATATATATATATATATAATCGCATAATATGATTATGGAATCGTGGACAATGAAAACAATGATGCTAAGACGTGAAGTTTCACAGAATTTTCTGCAATCAAACTGGTGATACAAGCATCGCATTTTTCGAACAAATCACCGAATTTCAGCACCTCTTTTAGATGACCGCAACCAAAAATGAATGACAAAAAATTCCTATCACGGGGATCTAAATTTGATGTTTCGTTGAATTCTACGCGCGTAAACCGGAGCTATAAGCATCGCATAAAACGAACAAATCATCGATTTGTGGCATCCCCTCTTGGGGGATTTTGCCCCAAAACAAATCAGCGCCAGTTCATTTAAGGAAAGGACTTCATAAGGGATATTATTCTATTCTATGCAGCAGTTCGTGAGTTAGAGTACCCATAAAATTTGTATCACATACAGACAGATAGACACACAAACTCACAGGCAGACATTTTCTAAAACCAGTCAAATCGTGTTCCAGATTTTCTAAAACGTATAGATCCATCAAAAACTGTAAATCGAAATTTTTCACGAATCAACTAATTTTTTCTTGTATCAACAGAGGGAAATAGAAAGCGTAGTCAGCACATCTTTAACAATCCCGCTTTCGTGACATTTTAGACTCATCGTAAAATTAAACACACTCTTCCTCTAAAAGAAAGTTCATTCGTGCAAATGGATTGTGCAATATTTAGTTGACTTAAAGGGGAAAAAATCACAAGAAAAATGTAATACAGAATTTATTTTTTTGCTAAGAAAATAGCTAGCAAAAGAAATTGAATTTTCATTGACAGCAAAATCCACGTATTGTGTTACAGATTTTGATTAAATAAGCTTTTCTTCGTGAATGCTTCCTTTTATTTCCCCGCTTTGACATTTTTGGCGTAAGGGATGAAGAACCTTTTTTAAAAGTTGATTTGTTGAATTAAAGCATTCATTTATTAATCTTCCGAGACTTCCATTTCCTCTTTAAAGGTTAATTTAAATAGAGCGATAAAGCGATATACTACCGGGTGTCCGAAAAAGAAGGGAACCTTTTTAAATTTAAATAATTTGAAAACAGCTAAAAACAGAAATATCTCCTTAGTTGCATTTTTATTTAAAAAAGCAAAAAAGTTTTAATCATACGATTTCAGAATTATTTATAAATTTCGTCAATAGATGGAGCTGTAATCTGAAAAACAAAATTACACTCTATTAAGACACGCATAAACAACGCCTGCATTCAGCATTTAAAGATATACAATTATTATACAGACAAACATACATTACATACAATAATCCAACATGGAGTGAAAAATTAGCCAGAGCCAGGAATCGAACCTGCGTCCACAGCGTTCCGGGCTGTTTCTCTAACCACTGGGCCACTCCGGCCGATTCCTGAATCTGCAATTTCTCACTAATAAACCATGTTGGAGAGAAAGTCTCCAGCCATCTAACAGACAGCCTTGGAGGACCGGACAACGGTGAATAGATTTTTACTATTCCACCCTTCTACGAGTATAAATTAAAACACACATAAATAAGTTAATGTTAGATGGCTGGAGACTTCCTCTCGAACAGGGTTTATTAGTGAGAAATTGGAGACTCAGTAATCGGCCGGAGTGGCTCAGTGGTTAGAGCAACAGCCTGGAACGCTGTGGACGCAGGTTCGATTCCTGGCTCTGGCTAATTTTTCACTACATGTTGGATTATTGTATGTAATGTATGTTTGTCTGTATAATAATTGTATATCTTTAAAATGACACTCTGTTGGTTGTATGCTTTGTAGTAAAGTGATAATTCACATCCTTTGCATTCATTAATTTCCAGCGTAATTTCACTTCTGCTGAAAGTTTAATTAGATATATAAATATTCACCGATACTGGGTTTAATATGTCTCATGTATTTAATATGTCTCATATGCCTCACGCTAAAGTTGTGCTCATGATTGACGTTCCATCTTGTAAAATTCGCACAAAAAATCGCTATCACAGCGCCCATTTTCATCAGAATAACCCCAAATTCAATTTGCACCTGCAGGCAATAACCCAAAACACACATAAAATTTGGTTCAATTCTATGCATATCTTTATACACTTTTCGATGATATTATATTGAAAATGGCACAAAAATCTCTATTACAGCGCCCCCCTTCTGGCATAATATCTCCTAATTCTAAAAGGACCTGATGGCGATAGTCACAAACCTGAAAAAAATTGGTTCAGTTCCCTCCCCACACCTATGCATACCTTTATATATTTTTCAATGATACTGTTTGTGTAAGTAATCGTCTGCAGCTAGCCAAAGCTGCATGTTCCTTGGTTTCATGTGCTCCGAATTTATGTAAGTTTCTTTTTCTTGCTTTCCGCGTTTGGCAACACTCAGTGTTCTGTTTTCTTGTTGTTTTTAGAATGTGAAAAAGAATGTTGTGGAATAAGCCGTGTGATGGCTCGCATTTTGTTGCTTGTGAATAAAACGCATTTATACAGTCCATTGCATTTGTGTTTTAGTTAAGAACCAGCAGTGTGTGTATGTGTATAGTTTGAAACGCAATAACATTTTTGGTACAAGTCTAGCCGGAGTGCTAGTGAAAAAAAAAGTGTAGAATCGAACATTTTTCTGAACTGGCGTGATGTCATTTTGTGGCGAATGATTACCTCAGCTTCTGAGGTAAGTTAACTTTGAACATTATATTTCGTGTGTAAAAATAATTGCTATTTAAAACTGTGGAATTCTGATGCGAATAATAGTATAGATTTAAACTGAATTTCGTATTAACGTATTTTAGAACTAGTTTTGGATTTTATTAAAGTAAAAATGAGTGAACTAACAACTTTTAAAACGAAAAAAACTGCTCTACGGAGAAGTGTAACGAATTATATTAAGAAAATAGAAAGTATAATCGCAGATGGTGAGATTAATTTAACAGAATTAGAAGAAAATATTGAACTGTTAAAACAGAAAGAAACGGAACTAAAAAAACTTGATAGGGAAATTGAAAGTTTAATTACAGAATCTAAACAATTAGAGAGTGAGATAGATAGTGCACAGGAAATCTCAGATAAAATTGATTTGTGGAAATTTAAAGGTGAGAAATTATTGAAAATCGAAAATGCTAAGTTAAGTAAGAGTGAAAATAAATCTGATAGTGTAATTTCAGGAAACATTTTTGAGAATATTAAATTACCTAGGTTATCATTACCTACTTTTGGAGGCAATATCACTGAATGGATAGCTTTTAAAGATCTTTTCAATGCATGCGTAAACAGTAATACGACTATATCTAATGCTCAAAAATTGCAGTATTTGAAGGTTTAATTAAAAGGTGAAGCGTATCGCGTCATTCAGTCTATTCAAATTTCGGATTCTAATTTTGAAATTGTATGGAATCTACTAGACGAAAGATATTCAAATAAGAGAGAACAAATTTTTCCATATATTAAACGATTTTTAAGTTTACCATCAATTCAAACAGAATCAGCTATTGCTATTTTAAGTCTAGTTGATAACATTAATGAAGTTATTTGCTCGTTAGAAGTATTGAACCAAACCATTGACAAATTTGGTGATACATTAATGACTTATTTAATTTTGCAAAAATTGGATCCTTCTACAAAATTGTGGTGGGAACGTCAGCTTAAAAGCAATGAAATTCCAAAACGTAAGAACTAAATTGAATTTCTTAAGAATTACGCAAGAACTCTTCAAAATAGCAAGTTAGTGGTAAATAAGGTACCTAAATCTGTACTTCCAAATAAGAGTAATGCTTTTGTAGCTACTTTGGGTTGTGGTTACTGTAAAGAAGAACATAGTTTAGCTAAATGCTCGAAATTTCTTAATTTGCCTGTTCAACAACGAGACAATTTCGTAAAACATAATCATTATTGCTTCAATTGCCTAGGCATTTTCCCAATAAATGTAAGAGTCTAAATACGTGCCATCATTGCTTTAAGAAACATCATAGTATTTTGCACATGGTAAATAATTCAAGGAATAAGACTCAGACGAATAGCATGTCCCCACACGCACAAGAATTTATCCCTAAAAAAGTTGAGTCAGCGAGTGATAATGTTTCGTCTACAGTCTGTGCCTCTCATTATGAATCAAACGCAAAGAGCAATCAAAAGAGTCATATTTTGTTGTGTACCGCATTAATAAAAGTTCAAAATTGTAAAGAAGAGTTAGTAAAATGCAGATGTTTATGTGATACAGGCTCTCAGAAGTCATTCATTTCTAGAGAATGTGTAAGCAAATTAGATTAAAGGTAAAAGATAGTTCTATTTCTGTGTCATGTTTGGGAACATTTAATACTGTGAGTAATGGGGAAGTCGATTTATTATTCACTTCTCACTTCAAAAGTGATCTCAGAGTTCAACATCAGCATTCGTAATGGATAAAGTGACAGATAATATTCCCTATGTGTCTTTACCTTCAGTCATTTGCGGTAATTTCAGTGATTTAGTGTTAGCTGATCCATTGTTTACAAGTCACAAAAAATTGACATTTTATTTGGTGTAAATGTATTTATGTATTTAATGACAGGGGAAATTGTCAAACGTGAACCTAACCTTCCATTTGCCTTAAATTCGAAACTTGGGTGGATAATTTCGGGTACTACAAATTTTGAAACGCTGGCAACTGATCCAGTACATATAAATCATTTAAGTACAAAAACTGACGAGTTAGTAAATTCATTCTGGGAATTAGAAAAAATTCCAAATGTGCAACCTTTAACAGTTGAAGAAAAACATTGTGAAAAACATTTTGAGAGTTCTTATTTTAGAGAAAAATCAGGTCGCTATTCAGTCGCATTACCATTCAAACAGGATCGAGATATTTTAGGTGATTCACGCCAAATGGCGCACAGAAGATTTCTTTATCTTGAGAAAAGATTAATATCCGTGCCAGAAATTTACAACCAATATGTTCAATTTATGAAAGAATATTTATCTCTGGGCCACATGGACTTTGTTCCGAATACAGATCGTGAATTAGAAACTAAACACTATTAAATCCCACACCACTTCGTCTTAAACAATTCTAGTTTAACTACCAAATTAAGAGTAGTTTTTGATGCGAGTGCTAAACCAACAACAGGTGTTTCGACACTCTAATGGTAGGTCCCAAAATACAAGATGATTTTATTTGCATTTTATATAGGTTTAGATTTCATAATATTGCCATAACAGCTGATATAAGAATGATGTATAGGCAGGTAAAAATTTATGACAAAGATAGGGATTTTCAGAGAATTTTATGGAGAGATAGTCCAGATAAACAAATACAAGTCTTTCGCTTAAATACTGTCACGTATGGAACTGCTGCTGCTCCATATCTTGCAACTAAAGCTTTGAGTCAGTTAGCAATTGATGAGGGTCTTAATTTCCCAAAAGCAAAGCCTATAGTTTTAAGAGATTTTTATTCGACGATGTTTTAACTGGTGTTGAGAATAGTCAGGAAGGTACTCAATTGATATCTGATTTGCAAAAAATGCTAAAAAAAGGTGGGTTTGAGCTACATAAATGGTCCACAAATAAACCATCACTATTGAAAAATGCTGGGTTAGAAAACACAATTAACGATAATATACATGGTGTAATGGGCAATAAGGCCACAAAAGTTTTAGGAGTGGAATGGCATCCTGATAATGATATGTTCAAATGTAGTTTCAGTGACATAAATTATCAAGGTGTCCCTACTAAAAGAATTATTCTGTCATTTATCTCAACGCTGTTTGATCCATTGGGGTGAATTGCACCTTTTGTGATTCTAACCAAAATGATCCTTCAAGAACTGTGGAAATTACAATTATCATGGGATTATCCAGTACCAGAAAATATTGACCAAAAGTGGAAAATTTTGTGCCAAGAAGTCAAACTCTTAAATTCCATATATATACCTAGAAAAGTAATTTTGCCCAATTATTCTCGATGTGAACTTCACGGATTTTGTGATGCGTCAGAAAAGGGTTATTCAGCAGTTATTTACGTTAAAACTTGTGATAACTCTAACATTGATGTGAAACTTTTAACAGCTAAAACTCGCGTAGTACCACTAAAACCTGTCACGATTCCAAGACAGGAATTATGTTCTGCAGTATTACTGGCACACTTAATACAGGCAATCAGAGCTGCATTGCATATAAAACCTGATTCTGTGCACGCATGGAGTGATTCACAAATTGTATTGTCATGGCTAAGATCAAATCCTAAAAGATGGCAAGTCTTTGTAGCCAACAGAGCATCTGAAATCCAATCCATTTTACAAGCTGAGAATTGGAACCATGTGAACGGAAAAGAAAATCCTGCTGATTGTGCATCACGTGGGTTACTTCCTGCAGAACTAGTGTCCCATGACTTGTGGTGGAACGGACCACTATGGTTAAGAAGTAGTGAGGTTCCAGTGCATGAACCTATTCCCATAAATGAAGAAGAATTACCAGAAGCACGTAAAACCTTATCATTTGTAGCTTCTGAAACAGTAAAAGAGCTTGATGTTATATCAAAAATATCTTCGTTTTCCAAATTGCAACGCATATTTGCTTGGATATTGAGATTCATCTACAATTCAAAGGTAACACGTGTAGAAAGAAATACATCCTTTTTATCAAGCAGTGAAATTCAAGCCGCAACACGCTGCATTATTCGGATAGTTCAACAAGTGAACTTCAGAAAGGAAATTCAGTGTTTAGAAACTGGAAAAGAGCTACCTGCAAATAGCAGTCTCATGTGCTTGTGTCCAATTTTAGATGATAACAAAATATTAAGAGTAGGAGGAAGATTGAAAAACGCACAGCTGTCGGAGAATGAAAAGCACCCAATCTTATTACCATCAAAGCACCACGTGACTAAGATCATAATTAAACATTATCATGAAAAATATTTACATGCAGGTCCAGAACTTCTTCTTTCTTTAATTAGACAGCAATTTTGGATCATTACTGCTAGGTCTCTTATTCGGAAAATGGTAAGAGCTTGTGTTACGTGTTGCAGATATAAAGCTCAAACTGCAAAACAAATAATGGCTAATCTTCCAGCATTCAGAGTAACACAATCACGACCATTTCATCGAGTTGGAACAGCTTTTTCAGGACCATTCATGATTAAATATCGTGCAGGACGCGGAGTAAAATCATTTAAATCATATATGTGTGTATTTGTCTGCTTCGTCATCAAGGCAGTCCATCTTGAAGGCATTCTTAAGTGCATTAAAACGATTTATTGCAAGAAGAGGGAAACCTTTTGAGATTTTTAGTGGCTGTGGAACCAACTTCAAAGGTGCAGAAAAAGAAATTAACAAATTTCTTTTGCAGTGCAAGCAGAATGAAGAAATTCGCAAATTTTTGTCGTCCAGTAGTGAAACTGTGTCCTCTTCCTATAAAAACTAAAAACTGTGAACTGAAAACCTTTTAATATTTTTCTATTTTTTTGTATTAATTTTTTTGTGTTATTAATTGTTTTTGTCATTATAGTAAGAAATAATTGTACGCAACTAACCACTTGTTGAAATCCCAGGGGATTTCAACAGGGGCCAGAACGTTTGTGTAAGTAATCGTCTGCAGCTAGCCAAAGCTGCATTTTCCTTGGTTTCATGTGCTCCGAATTTATGTAAGTTTCTTTTTCTTGCTTTCCGCGTTTGGCAACACTCAGTGTTCTGTTTTTCTTGCTGCTTTTAGAATGTGAAAAAGAATGTTGTGGAATAAGCCATGTGATGGATCGCATTTTGTTGCTTGTGAATAAAACGTTATTATACAGTCCATTGCATTTGTGTTTTAGTTAAGAACCAGCAGTGTGTATGTGTATAGTTTGAAACGCAATAACAGATACAACAATGGAAATGGTACAAAAATCACTAGTAAAGCGCCCCCTTCTGGCGGAATACCTGCAAATTCTAGAAGAACCTGCTACTGATAGTCACAAACCTAAAAAAATATTCAATTCTATGCATAACTTCATAAACTTTTCGACAATAGAATGAGGACAGACAAACATTTCGTATAAACATATTTTTCGGGATCTCTGACCCCTAAAACGTGTAAATACATCGAAAACCGGAAGTCGGAAAAATTTTGATTACATTACTTTATTCTATTTTACATAGAAGAAAGTAAAAATCTAAATAAAGATTGCTAAATTGTGTTCCAAATAATTGCATTGATGTACTTTTATGCTTAAAAGCGAAAAGTCGGAGAACAAATATTTAGCTTTATTTGAGGGGGTTAGAATGACAATGGAGTAAATTCATATTTAATAATTGGAATTTTTTTTACCAGAGAAAATTTCTCACGCCTTGCATTCATAATATTCAAATTTTAATTGCTTAATAGGCGTATAGCTAACATATTGAAAAAGTACTCAAGCCGGGACTCGAACCCGGGTCATAAGTATAGTCCATTGCGTTCTATCAACTGAACCACTTGGGAACGATACTAAGCCTGGAACTTTTTCACCGTAACATGTTGGCAAGGCTACAAACGCAGCACAAGATGGAATACATGGATGCATTAAGATGGAATGTATCAAATAGGAATTTATTCAATTGTCGATGCTAGATTTTCTTTGATTTCGTGTTTGCTCCAGGGTTGGCGGCTCACGGAAAAGTATTCCACCTTGTGCTGCGTTTGTAGCCTTGCCAACATGTTATGGTGAAAAAGTTCCAGGCTGAGTATCATTCCCAAGTGGTTCAGTTGGTAGAACGTCAGTGCGCTATACTGATGACCCAGGTTCGAGTCCCGGCTTGGGTACTTTTTCACTATGTTGGCTATACGCCTATTAAGCAATTAAAATTTGAATACGACAATGGAGTAAGTCAATATTTAGTAATTTGAGAAATGAAGGGTTTTGTAAAACTTGTAGTATTGCCGTTGCATTAAGGTCCAACATGTTTTGCCCTCTTTTGTCCAACTTGTTTTGCTTCTGTTTAGCGACTCCCTAAGTGAACTATGACTTATTTGAATATCACACTGAACAGAAATCGATATACGTTCAGTGAAAATATGGTTAGCTAGAATTTACGAATTTTTGACTTATCCCACTGTCATTGTAACCTCCACATTTTAAGATACATGGTGAAGTATAAAAACATTTAATTGAAACAAAATTTAATATCCATAGAGAATTTTTATTACTTTTTTTATTCGTCGAAAAGAAAATATCCTACACTTGTGTTTAAAATACTGATAAGAGAGCATTTTGTAATGTTTAAATGGCATTTTCAAATAACAAATAATATTTCCTCGTTCTAAAACAAAAATCTCAAATACTCGTGTAAAGACAGATTTTTTTTTTTTTTTTTTTTTTTTTTTTTTTTTTTTTAAAGCTGATATATATGATTATATATAAAAGAAAGATATTAAAATTTATGGGAATCTTTTCCTCTTTTCAATTGTTTCGTGCAAAACAAATATTCTAATGTCGGGAAATGTAGTTTTCTGCCATCTATAAAAACACCAGAGGTTCCCAAAGTGTGCTCCGCGGCATTCCAGGAAAATAAATAAAACATGAAAAAAATTAGCATGTTGCAAGGGAAAATTTTTCGAAAGTATGTAGAAATTTGTGTGTGTCAAAAATAAATACATCTATTACTGGGTTGAAAAATCCTATAATATATTTTTTTAAATCATATAAAAAAAATTGTTTTATACTTGTATCCATTTTCTATATATTATTTTTGGTTTGAACAACTTTATTTTATGTTTCTGCATTTAATGTGTTTTAAAAATTCGATTCGAAATAAGCTACAAGAAATAGTATTCTAAATCGAATGCACAACGAAAATCGAAAGAGAAAAGGCGCGCCAGTGGTGTTATCTTTGCTTGCCGAACAAAAGGGAGCACAGTTTAGTTCTTTGGAGCTCCGTCTATTCATATGTTTATACTTAGTTATTTTTTGCTTAGTAAAAAGATTCTAACTTCCTAATGTGGTAAGTGTGTCTCACATTGCTTATTTTCTTTCGCTTCACTCTTTGCGATCTTTAAAATGAGGTATTTTATACTCTATTACTTGCTATATTTACTGAGAATTGTGTTAGTTAAGCTTTGATTGTTTCAGTGTTTCACTGATAATTGGTTTTCGCTTTTCGTTACCATTTAATTTAAGTGGTTAAATCTCAAATTTCATGTTCTATTTCAGTTTAAAATTAAAAACGGCTTCAATTTTTTAACCTATTCAGTTTTTTAAAAGTTGTAATTAATTTTGACACCCTGTACGCGAAAATGGAACATATGTATTTACGAAAAAAATATTTATTTTCATTTAAATATTTGCTTGAGCTGTAAATTTTATTTTATAATTAAAATTTGTATGAAATTACTCTTGTAACTTATAATTTATTCAAAATTTTTATTACTGTAATATTTAGTGTTTGTATTTTAACTTCACAATGTCCTATTAATGTTAACATTATTTAGTTGTTCTTGGTGATTTCAATAATATCGCCTCAACAACGGATAGTTCGAATTTTATTGTAACATTTAATTGAAGACACATTTCTGAGAAACATTTTACATAATTTTACTTTATTTTTAAAGCAATGTATGTTGCTGAAAACACATTTTATTAACATCATGTGTCACTTAATAATCCCTCTTTAAAATTTTGTTTTAATTCGTCTCGGCATTGGCTAAGATTCTTATGTTATGATGCCACATTTTCCTATCAGAAATAATGCTGTAGCAATTTAAAATATATATTGTTTTTTTTACATTTGTCATCACACTAACAATCTAAACTTTTGCTTAGCTCCACCCCTTGCTTAGACTTTTCTTTAATGAGTACCGGCCCTGATATAAATTTAACCCCAACCATATATCCCATTTTGTTAGTAAAATTTTTCTACTAGTTGCAGTTCATTTAACATGTGTAGTTTTTAACCGTATATCTATTTTGAGGCAGAAACAAAGGTGAAAGAAAGTTTCTTTCAAAACTGTAACTAATATCTAAATACTTTAAATAAAACATATAAAAAAGTGAACGATGCTGCACCTAACAATACAGGTTACCGATTTTGCCACGTCCATTTAAACACTAAAACGATGATCTGCTTCTAAATGTATTTAAAAAAATGGTTCAGAATAAACTCAGAGGCGATTCGTTTTTGTTCCATGTTTAGAAGTACTAGAAACGTAAAGAAGGACGAGAAAAGAATTCGTAATCGCATGATTCTATTACGGGTGGGCGGGACTAGGGAAAACGTATTATATAATTACTCATGGGCGACTGTGCCTACGCATTTTATTTTATTTCGCGAGTAGCCTATTGGGATTATACAGAAGTACCTCTTTGAAAACGAAAACTGTACAACTTACCTTTTTTCCTGTGTTTGTGTGTGGTTTTCGCCATAAATAATAATAGTTTCACGTAAGCCCCAATGCAATGCCTGATCCAGAAAAAGTTACCATTTTTATCTTTAATTCCGAGTTCATACTGGAAATCCCGAAGGAATACTTTTTTATTTAAAAATATATGTCATTAAACCCTTAACAGTATTGCTCGAACGTAGCTCGGGTAAGAAAGTTTGTTTTCTGCGTTACTAAAAGATTTCAGAAAACACAAATTTTTAACTATATTTTTTGCTGTAGTTTACGGACGTATATCGATTATACAAGGCAGATATTTTAATACAAAAAAGTGGTTTTTAATCCTTTTTTAAATGTATTGTGTTCAATAATAATAATATTAAATAAAACTGTTAAGGGGTTAAATAATAGAAAATTTGATTTTCAAAATTTCTAGTATGAATTCAGAATTTTTGTATCAAGAAAAGAGTCAAACTGAGAACCTTGGCCCCATGTTGTAAACTACTGGTTCGGACTCTTATCCAGCAGATCTTCCTCTGCTCCATACGCATAAAAAATAACATCAATTTGTAAACAATAGAGTACCGTGGAGTTAAAGGGCTCCGCCTTAGAAATTCTTCCCAAAAAGGGCTCCACGAGCCCAAAAGTTTGGGAACCACTGCTCTAGACTAATGTATGTGTTAGTTACTTTTTTAATAAATTTATGGGGGGAATGATAAAGAAGTTTCACAGCAAATAATCTAATTCTGCACTATATTTGTTTACGTTAATGTGTGTCCTTTTTACTTACCCATCATACGTAGTATAGGGTAAGTCTTGTAATCGTTTTGAAAATCGAAAAAAAATTTTTGACGGATTTACACGTTTCAGACACTGGAGATTCCGAAAAACATATTTTTAGAAAAAAAAAAATTGCCGTCCGTCTGTGTGTCTGTAAACGCTCTATCTCCCGAAAAAATTGAGATAGACTATAATATAACTATAATCTGACTTTAAATATGACTATATTTAAAACTTACCATTAGGAAAGATATTGTTGATTTGTGTCAAAACTGTACACGATAGATCTTTTTAAGTATTTTAACCGAAATGAGCATAAACAAAACACATGCGAAACACCTCTCATTTTAAAGAAAAAAATATTTCATTTCAGGTCATTGTTGTTCTTCTATTCCTAAGCTAAACATATATACACTAGCAAATGATTCCTAGTTCCTACGGCACTTAAAACTATCGCTTCGACAACTACTTCCTATATAAAAATAAAATGGTTTATATTTTTTAATTTAACAAACAATATTATTTGCCAGACTTTTAAAAAGAAGAAAAAATACAATGGACTTACCAATTAATGCTGAGAATGGAGATATGATGAAAGAGGAGGTTACATATAGTATAATGCCTACCAGTTGCAACTGAAGTAACTGAGGATGTAGTCATAAGATGACGTTTGTTGTTATTTTACATCGGATCAACAGGGCCTGATTACTTCCGAGGCAAACTTCCACCAGTGCATTCGAATAGCACTTCTCAACTTATTTAAAGGCCTTATTCATGAAAAATTTCTGTTATCAATAAAGAAAATATTTCTATTCGTTTTCCGTGATGGAATATGTCCCAGCGTTATTATAATATTTTTCACTGACATTAACAGCAGGATTGTTTATGTAGTAACAATATGGCGGAAGCGCAAGGCCGCTCGGACAAACTGCTACCATTGAAAACAATTTTTGCCTTAATTATGATAACAGCATACTACTATCGAAAGATAGCTTTGAATATAGCATACTGCTGATGGAAAATTTATATCGCACATAACACAACAAGATGAAAGCGAAAATGAGGTATATAGGACAGACATATATCCTTCTCAAACATTTTCTATTTCGCAGAAATATGAATGCTATCTATCCATGATAGAGTAAAGCATTTAACACTGGTACTGAACCCTACCGTTAATAATGGGCGAATAAAATACTTTTCATAACAATATTAGGTACTTTTGGGTTTCAGCGGTCCCCGACAATGAATCACCAAGTGACAGAGATATATAGCCATGTTAAGTGTGAAATATCGTCAAATGTTTGCCGTCCTAAAAAACAGTACTTGTTTATGTTATTATCATATTAATTTTTCGTTGCTGTTCCAAAACATTTTTATGTTTTAATTGCATGTTGTATTTTTTTTCTATTATCGGCTGTATTTACTTTTTATAAAGAGGAAATATGCTTTGATTTACCAAATACTGAGATGTATGCAATACCTTTTTTTAAAAAGCGAGGACAACTCACGCAACATACAACTATGCAAAAATGACCATGATATGAAACTGTATGTTACCAATGATGTAGCTATTATGGAGATGCCGTGTAAAAGGTTGTAAAAAAAGAAAAATGGTCACCGTGTTAGAAATTGGTTTATCTGTTCGAGAATACCGTTCGTAACTGGTTTAAGGTTTATGTATTATTAGCCAAAGTAATTAACATCTATAAAGTTGTGTAAGCAACAGCTACATATGAGTGAAAATGCGGCAGTTGATTCGAGTAGTTACATGAGAGCAGTGTGTTCCCTACACCTGATACGACGATTTAATGGACGAATTGGTGGTGCCAATAAAGCTGTTGAGATCAACGAAAGTTTCTTTGTACGTCGTAAAAACAACAGCAGCAGGGTACTTCCACAACATCGGATTTCTTGGAGGAATATGCCAGGAAAATGGCGAATGCTTTCTGGTTCAAATCCCAAATAAAAATACTAGTACTCAGCGCTAAAGCAAAATATTTTTGAAAATATAGAATATGGATCAACAGTCTACAATGACTGCACTGAGAAAAATTACACTTTCAAATCTGAGTAAATCGATGTTTTCATTTTCTTATGAAACTTTTTGTGTTAAAAAAGCGACCCAATGTTTTCAATTATGAAATACCAGAAATACTCAGAATATTGAAACATGGACATACTCAAAACTGAGCACATAGAGGTCGGTTCCTACTAATTTTTTAAACATGGACATACTAAAAAGTCATTAGAATCAGTTCAAACTCATTTTTGAAACATGGAAATACTCAAAAATGAGTACAAAGAAGTTAGTTCATACTCATTTCTGAAACATTGACATACTCAAATAGGAGCACCTGATGTTTTATTCTTGAGTGTGTGCATGTTTTCAGAAATGAGTATATATATATATTTCAAACTTGAGTAAGTTTGATTCGGTGCCATTTTGACTATGCGACCTACTCAGATTTGAGTAGTTTTTGCTCAGTTTTGACAATGTCGTTTTTAGAGTGTGCTGGAAGGGGTACAAATCAGAGGAGCTTGAAAAAGCAGTTTACAATTTCTTTACTGTGAGCGATAAGTACAATTTTGTTGATCCAACAACGAGTGTTCATGGACAACTTGTTAAAAGAATGTGGAGTTCTGCTAAAAGGTTCAATAAAAAACATTGAGGCACAGGTCACCATAATCTCGAATCGTATCTTAAATTTATGTGGAGAAAATACCTAGGAAAAAAACTGTTTTTGATTAATTATTAAAAGCAATTTCAGAAATATGCCTATAATGTGAAACGTAATATCAAATGTTGCTATTCTCGTGGAATATTGTAAGAAATTATTGTGATTTTTTTAAAAAACGCTGTAATGTATTCTTATTAATATGAAGTATTATATTACATAATGCAACGGTATTTATTTTCTTTTTAGTTCTATTATACGTGCGCGCTACGTTTGTGTTTCACGATCTTGGCAAAATTTACTGTAACGTGGCGAATCCTAATTGTAGGTGCCGCTATAACCCAAATGAACCAATATTATTATACTGGTAATTTAAAGCATCGTCGGAACATAAAATGTTATTAGATGTAGATAGTCACGATTATGGAAGATAGATTAATTTAAAAACTATGAAAAATTTCTCATTAGCGATAAGGTAGTCGCTATTACACTAATTTTCTGAAAAAAGTTTTGCTGTATGTATTGTAAGTATTATATATTTGTATGCATCTTAAATTGTTGAATGTAAATATGTATGCATGCTGAATTTGTTGTAATACATGTGCATGTTGTCAGATCTATGTAGTATTTCTCAGACTTTAAAAATAATATAAGATAATGAGAGAAGAGAGATGATAATATGACAATGAGAGATAATTCAGTAAAATCCTCTAAATAGTGGGCATCCCTCGAAACCACGGAATTTGTCCGCTATTCAGAGGTGTTCACTTTTTAGAGGTATTAATTACACATATACAAATATGTATATACAAATATGTATGGGTTGTGGATTGAAAAAGGTGTTCTAAATAGAGGTTTCTGCTATTTGGGAGAGCTGTGACGGTTTTATTGCAAAGAAATGAACACATAGAAACACGTAAATAAAAACGTAAATAAGAATGAAAAAATGAATCAATTATACAGATTACAAAATATTAAAATATATGGAGGATTAAAAGGATGGAAGTGAAATGTAATTACCAATATTTACGATTCTAAAGCGTAATTAAAATCTGCCAATAAGAGTTTATTTCTTAGTAATTTTATTCTGTGAAAACAAAATCTCTTATAATTAAATATATTTTTAAAAAATAGGTTCTTTTTTATGTTTTAATGGCATTTCGAAATAACAAATAATCTTTCCTTATTCGAAATAATTCGCAAACGTGCGTAGAACGACAAATAAAAATTACTAGGCAATACATAAAAAGGGAAAGATACTAAAATTTATCAAAACACTTTCCTCTTTTATCTGTTTCGCGAAAAAAAAGCATTCTAATGTAAGGGAATGACGGAAATAACTTTTCCTTCCATCTGTAAAAAAGTAGATTTTTATTGTTTTGAGACATAAATTTTATTTTACTGAAAGCTGTATTTAAAATTTATGGCGCTCATTTTTCTTGCAATAGTAGAAGGTAATTTAATTCTATAGTGTTTTTATGTACTTTAATTTTTTTTATTTACACATTAGAAAATATATATAATTTATTACCGAAAGGTTTTGAAGACCGCCTTTTCGCCACAGGCATTTATATTTGTTTGCAGCTACCCATCAGCCCTTTTAAAGTTATTAAAATATATAATACATAGTTGCCAACCTCACGATTTTTTACATACCAATATTTTTATGTAAAAATATGTGTTTTATTTAATCGTACAATTTCTGCAATTTAATAAAGCAAAAAATCTTGTAAGATTTTACTGGTATTCAAAAAGTCGGGAGGTTGGCAACTATGATTAATATAACCCTATCTCCACTTTGTCTATGTCTGTGGTATATGTGGCCGTATTTATTCAAACGTAATATAACTCTATCTTCACTTTGTCTGTGTCTGTGGGCGTATCTATACAAATATAATAGAACCCTATCTCCAATTTGCCTATGTCTGTGGTATATGTGGACGAATCTCAACTTCTTTGCATTATATATGAAATTGCCCTCAAACATCTATATTTTTATATAGCGAAACCATGAGATCAGAGATTATCACATTGATTTCCATATTTATTAAAAAGAAATGGTCTAATAGATAAACTAATTAATTTAATCGAAATAACAGTAAATAGCCAATATATTTTAGGTAGATTTCGTAAGAAAAACTACCTATTACATTCTCACCTAAGTTGGAATTTTTGAAAATTTTTTGCAGATCTACGCCGATCATGACTCCCAGAACCCAAAACCACCCCCAGCTCAAAACGTTATCTATCTATTTATCTATCTATCTATGTCACTTTTTTATGGACACGATAACTGGAAAAATTCTGCATAAATCTCTTTCAAACTGATACATAAAATTAAGGGGCATAAAATCTCGGTCATGTTCGTTAATGGGCAAAATCGAATTAAGGGGGAGGGAATAGGGGGAAGGGCTTTTTGTTAAAACAGAAAAAAACCATAATTTCTTAATTATGATACGTATCGAATCCGTTTAAAGTTATTATTACTTCTAGGAAAAGGGCCGAAAATGTATGTATGACATATTTTTGATATCATTAAAAATGGCCCCAATGTGTTGAAAAAAGGGGGGTATTAGAAAAAAAAAATCATAACTTCGTCAAATCACAAGATATCAAATCCGCTTAAATTTATTATTAATCCTCTTAATATTATCTAAAACTTTTATATTGACAAGTTTTTTATAGGACTAACCTTTATAGCAAAAAAAAAAAAAAAAAAAAAAAAAAAAATCCCTGCCGGCTTCGCCCGCAATCAAGTTAGGTTTCGAAGTGGGCGGTTCCTATCTGCCGTATCATGGCAAAAAGGTAATTTCTTCCGCAATTCCCAACAAACAGGCGCCCCACGGACTGCATCTTCGAAACCTACCTGTGCCTGTAGGCCGAGCCGTCAGGGATTTTTCATAATATTTCCTCGTTTCTAATAAACGGTATAAAGAATGTTTCAATCCTTCCAGAGACTGAAATTTGATTTTACTGGACAAATACCGTATCTACTTACTATGTGCATTCTCTAAATTTTTGATAACTTCAATGTCGGCGTACTCATTATAGGAGTTTTGTTGGCTTGTATGTCTATATGTCAATTGTCATAGTTTATATATACATATATATATTCTCTAACCTTTTTTAACACTGTCCAACGTAGTTGAAAAGTGTTTATAAATTCGGTTTGTCTGTCTGTCCGCCATTTATCTGTGCCCTAATTCTCGTAACTATACTCAGATTGTCATGCAATTGATATATGTTATTGAGGTTTACCATGACATGTTCGGTATTAAAAATGAAGTGTGTACTTTTGAGTTCGTTTACAGGAACACTCAAAAGAATTCCGTTACATTACGTTCTATGGAGGAAAATCGTCTGCTATGTATTTTAATGATG
Organism: Maratus michaelseni; assembly: GCA_963931845.1. Taxonomy (NCBI): domain Eukaryota; kingdom Metazoa; phylum Arthropoda; class Arachnida; order Araneae; family Salticidae; genus Maratus; species Maratus michaelseni. The sequence continues at coordinate 32,813,146 of OZ007592.1, forward strand.
TTACACAGTTTTAAACACATTGAAATCGATATACATCACTGCGGTGCACTACAAGACGCTTACCGTAGAATATGACGTCGTTCATTTACAAAGAAGAATAAAAGTATTCGGTTACAGTACAGTCTATGAGCAATAATTTCTCAAATTGCGCTTTCAATTGTGGTATTCACTTTTAAATTTAACTAATTTGTTGCTATTTACTAGGTATGTATAAATTCTATAGCGCATAACTGAAGTAAATTATAGCATAGTATGTAATACATACAGAAATCTTTAGATCATTTATAGGGCTGTACAAAATAATTCTGATATTTTTACGATTATTGATGGTAATTTCTAAAAATTGGTTTTAAAGTGTGTTATGCGCTTTCCAAAACTGAAAGGTAGGCCTCCACGCCCGGTTTGATCTTGTCATTGTTTACCTAGACCATTATTCTATTTAACTTGCCTCGTCCAGTATAATCGGATGCTTTGTGATTGACATTGTAATATTTGACAGTAAATTTTCATTAGTGAGGGGTCCCATTCCGGGTCGTCCTTCTGGGCATCTCTTCCTGGGCATCCTCCTTGCCGCATAGTAAAAAAAATCTGCTGGGTGGTGCTAGTTGAGCTTAAGCCCAAAGGTAGGCTCCGCGACTGGTTTGACCTTGACCTTGTTCACTTAAACATCATTTTTTACTTTATTAGTGTGTGAAGATTTGTTGCAGTTTTCTGAATATATTGGAAAGTGTTTCATATTCTATGCTTGACGCATGATTTATTGATCTTGTTTAATTTTTTTAAAATAAATATGAGTGGTTCACAGGAGTTATAAACTTCATAGGTTGACAATTCTACTTGGTTAGACTTTTATAGTGCTCTATACTTTTCTTTACAAAACCTTTACTTAAAATATTGAGACAATACTATTATTTAAATAAGATTTTGAATAATACATCTTTCAAAAATGAATTTAAAATCATTTTAAAATGGATTCATCTTCGTTTAATTTAATATTTTTATACGTCGGAAACAAAATCTCCTACAGTTACTTTCAAAAGAGGATGCTTGTAATGTTTTAATGGCATTTCGAAACAACAAATAATTTTAAATAAATCTCAAGAACGGCCTTAAGACAGAAAAAAACTCTAAGCAGATGCACTAAGGGAAAGAATATTAAAATTTATGAGAGACTTTTCCTCTTTTTTATTCTTTCATGCAAAAATGCATTTTAATGCAAGGAAATAGGGTAAATAAATTTTTCTTTCATATGTAAAGAAGTTTTTTGAAATGCTTTTTTAGACACAGATTTATTTTATTGAAAATTCTGTTTCAAATTTACTGTAGTACTCTCTCTTTTTTACATTCTGTTCATTTAAATTCTTTTGTTTTATTTATGTAAAGACTGAATTTTGTACTCGATTTTTTTTACTGACTTTCTGATATACTAGGATTATAAAAATATGTACACAATTGTGTTTCCGATGGCAATATAACATTTTAATGTTTTTAGAATTTAATTATGAATTAAAATTTTAATTTTAAGACATTTTTCAGCGCATGCGATAAATCGCCAAATATTCTGTATACAATTTACAACAGCAGTAATGATGCACCAAACCATACTCACTAAAACAAGCCAACTGGTTGTTCATCTGAAACAATTAAATATTTTAAACACTAAAAAATAAAAAATAAAACAGAAATAAGCAATAAAGTGTCTAACGTTTTTTAAGTACGCTTTTATTTATTTATTTATTATTATTATTATTGCCTTCAAGTACTGTAATTTAAATGTAATTATCTTCTTATGTAATCTCGGTATTTTTGTAATGGATTTTTTACTGACTTTCTAATATACTAGGTTTATAAAAATTGTGTACACAATTGTGTTCCCGATGGCAATAGGGCATTTTAATATTTTTAGAATTTTATTATGAATTAAAACTTTAATTTTAAGGCATTTTTCCGCGCGTATGATACATCGCCAAATATTTTATATGGTTACAACTGTTATACGAGTTACAACAGCAATGGAGTACTGATACACCAAACCATACACACTAAAATAGGCCAACTGATTGTGAATCTGTAACAATTAAATATTTTAAACACTCAAAAATAGAAAATAAAATATAAATAAAAAAACAAAGTGTGTAATATTCTTTTAAGTACCATTTTATTTATCCTTATTATTATTATTGTCTACAAGCACTGTAATCTAAATGCAATTTTCTTCTTATTCAATCTCGGTATTTTTGTTATTCAATAAAGAAAATATCTCTTTTAGATAATACTGGCGAAATTTCCGCATAATTATAATGTAATACACTCAAAGAAAACTTATTACGCCTTCATCTAGAACGAATATGTAGTCATTTTTTAAGTCCTTAAAATAGAAATATAGATTTCCGAGTTATGCGGATAAGGCAAACAAATAAACTGAATAGACAAGATGATCGAGGATTTCTAGTCTATAGTTTTCTAAGTGATGAAACGATACATTATATTATGAATCTTCTGTATTGCGAGAAATTATCACTTGGTATCTGGAATAACTTCATAAACTAGATTCATAGTTAATAAAACTAACTTCTTGTGTTCAGATGTATTTGCAGAGATTTTTAAATAAGTTTGACCACGATGATATAGGAAAACGCTCTTGAATTTGAATAGGGGAGACTAGAGCTCTCTAGCAAAGGGAACTAGAATTTCTAAGAATGACATGGAACTATTTTGTCTAGAGCCAAAATTTATTTTCTAGATGCCAGTGGAAGAATTTTTTTCAGTGTATGTATGTCCTAAGATGAATGCATATCAGTATGCAAATAAAGGCGTAAGTAATTATAAAGGTAAATAAAACGCATAACACAACAAACAACTCACTTTCTGTAGTTACTGCTCATAGACCATAATGGATATGAATTATTTTGTGTGATTTTGAAAAATAACATTAAACAGTACAGTCAACGTTATTGTGCCCCATAAAAACTTATGTCAGTTTCATAAAGTGCTCTTCAATCAGTAACTACCTGCAACAGTAATCAAATGTATTTCTTCTATGTGTCCTTGTAAACGAATTATAAATGAAACACACACCGTGTTCTCAAGAAACATTGCAGTGCATGTCAACAATCTATTTATACAGATAGTGTTTACACATATTGGGAACGACTTTGACAACAAAAATAAAATGCGTAAATTAAAGTAATAATTTTTTAATATTATCTATCTGGTAGCCCTTGTTATGGATATTCCTTGTCATATGCAGTGGAATTTCCAAGATAGTAGGGCTTTTTGTAAAACTGGAAGTGTAATTTTGTTCCATTCCTCCACCACACATTTCCAGAGTTCACTCAATGTAGTTGATCGGAATTTCGCAAGAGCTTGTTTTAATATTCCAAAGACATTGTAATCCTTTGGTGAAACATCTGGGGACTTTCTTGGAATATTATTAAATGGTATTCACTTGATTCCAGTTTCTCTTGTCAATTTGTCGAGAAATGCGACGGTACTTTTGGATGTATCGGCTGCTCGTTTGAACCTGGTAGAACTCAACAATTTTAACGCTCGTAGGAGAAAGTTTTGGAATTTCTTTTTTAAAAATATAATTTTTATAACATGTTTTTGATAATAAGTAGAGTTAATCTTGATATTTTTCCCAAGTTTTCTTATTATTAATATTCCGTTGTAAGAGATTCCAGCAATCCCCATAAATTCTTTAGAGAAACTTTCTTTGCAGTGTTTGCACCAAAGTTGTAAATCTCTTTGGCCTCTTTTCCGATAATAAATCGATCTGTTTTTTATTACAGTCATTTAGACAAGTCCATGCTTCATCAATTGTGACAATTATTTTCCTTTGCGGAGGACTTTATCCGCAGGGAAGGGTATTTTCAACTTTAACATTATAAAGTATGTAAATTTCCGTTTTTGAATCTTTGGAAACTTTCAAATTTTGCACCTTTTGAATCTTTTTAAATTTACGATATTGATTTGAAAGCTTTTTCCCGCACGAATGGCAAATAGAGTTTTTAAATCTACACTATTTTGGTTGGGGATTTCTATTACCGTAGCGATTGTGATTTCCGAGCGATTTATGTACCGTTTGTCACGATTTCCATTGTTTCGTACTGGTTACTTCATTCCTTTGCGGCTGTATTTTGTTTACTTCTAAATTACAGGATTTCTTAACATACTGAATTTCTTATTCTACAGGATCTCTGGCTGCCGTTTCCTTCACTGGCTCGATATCCATAGCTGTCGTCATTGTTAATTTGTTCTCTGCCAGTAGTGTCCTCTGTATTGCTTCTTCTTGGATTCCTCAAAAATTGCTATTCTGGAGCATTTCATGTAGGGAATAATCGTAATTGCAGTAGTTCAACAAACGGCACAACTCCGCTAACAAATTAACTGCTATTTCACCCGCGAATCGTACTAGGTTGTTGAATATGTAGCATTCCACGATCTCTGATGATAATGGGTCGTAAGGAGAATTTAAAATTTCGATCAGTTCTCTCCATATCTCGTCTGAGCCGCGAGATAGACCAAATTCCGGAGTAGCGTGTAAGTGCCGGGTACGGTAATTATCAGAAAGATCGCATGCTGTCAATTTTCATCTGTGATTTCATTTACCACAAAAAAATGTTGAAGTCTTTCAGTATACTGGCTCCAGTGCTTTGTAGAAGCTTCAAATTGCGATATATTTTCGAATGAACCCATCGTAGCAACTTGGAGTCCGTGTCGATCTTTACGTATAATTAGTCCGAGCTACGGCTTCTGTTCAAGATTATATCTTCGAATTCGCGATTTCCGCGAAAAAATGTATTTAAAACTTAAAATTGTTAAAAATATATGCAATTATCCCATCTTCTTTGCTACTATTCAGATTGTAAGTGTTCAATCTCAATTAATACCAATAATGAAATAGGATTACAACAGATTGACGTTATTTACGCTTCTAACATCGCGGCCGGCAAGAGACTGTTGTGAGCTGGTCACAATGTAAACAAATCGGTGGTTACCGGTAGCGCTATCTCGCCGCCTGGATACAAACTCATTTACAGCAACTGGAAATGAATGGGTTGGTTTTAACGCAGCTTGGAAAGTGAATAGTATCCACTCAAGGAACAGTAAAATACTAGCTGTTTAACCCGTTCTACGCACGGGAGTTCATGAATTTAATTTTAAAACCAAAATTAAAAAATCCCTGAAGGCTCGGCCTACAGGCACAGGTAGATTTCGAAGACGCAGAACGTGGGGTGCCTGTTTGTCGGGAATTGCGGAAGAAATGACCTTTTTGCGATGATGCTGCAGTTGGAACCGCCTACTTCGAAACGAAACTTGTTTGCAGGCGGAGCCGGCAGGGATTTTTTTTGTTTTTAATTTTTTTTGCTATAACGGTTGGTCCTATAAAAAACTTGTCAATATAAAAGTTTTAGATAATACTAAGAGGATTAATAATAAATTTAAGCGGATTTGATATCTTGTGAATTGACGAAGCTATGATTTTTTTTCTCCTAAAACCCCCCTTTTCCCCCCCTTGGGGTCATTTTTAATTATATAAAAAATCTGTCATACATACATTTTCGGCCCTTTTGCTAGAAGTAATAATAACTTTAAACGGATTCGATACGTATAATAATAAAGAAATTATGAGGATTTTTCTGTTTTCACAAAAAGCCCCACCCCCATTTCCCCCCCCCCTTGGTTCGATTTTGCTATTAACGAACTTGACCGAGATTTTATGACCCTTGATTTTATGTATCAGTTTCGAAAAGATGCGGGAGTTGGAACCGCCTACTTCGAAAAATAGCTTGTTTGCAGGCGGAGCCGGGAGGGATTTGTTTTGTTTTTAATTTTTTTTTTCTATAACGGTTGGTCCTATAAAAAACTTGTCAATATAAAAGTTTTAGATAATACTAAGAGGATTAATAATAAATTTACGCGGATTTGATATCTTCTGAATTGACGAAGCTATGATTTTTTTTCTTCTAACCCCCCCCCCTTTTTTCCCCCCTTGGGGCCATTTTTAATTATATCAAAAATCTGTCATACATACATTTTCGGTCCTTTTCCTAGAAGTAATAATAACTTTAAACGGATTCGATACGTATAATAATAAAGAAATTATGAGGATTTTTCTGTTTTCACAAAAAGCCCCCCCCCCATTTCCCCCCCCTTGGTTCGATTTTGCCCATTAACGAACTTGACCGAGATTTTATGACCCTTGATTTTATGTATGAGTTTCGAAAAGATGCGGGAGTTGGAACCGCCTACTTCGAAAAATAACTTGTTTGCAGGCGGAGCCGGCAGGGATTTGTTTTGTTTTTAATTTTTTTTTGCTATAACGGTTGGTCCTATAAAAAACTTGTCAATATAAAAGTTTTAGATAATACTAAGAGGATTAATAATAAATTTACGCGGATTTGATATCTTCTGAATTGACGAAGCTATGATTTTTTTTCTTCTAAAACCCCCCCTTTTTCCCCCCCTTGGGGCCATTTTTAATTATATCAAAAATCTGTCATACATACATTTTCGGCCCTTTTCCTAGAAGTAATAATAACTTTAAACGGATTTGATACGTATAATAATAAAGAAATTATGAGGATTTTTCTGTTTTCACAAAAAGGCCCCCATTTCCCCCCCCCTTGGTTCGATTTTGCCCATTAACGAACTTGACCGAGATTTTATGACCCTTGATTTTATGTATCAGTTTGGAAGAGATTTATGCAGAATTTTTCCAGTTATCGTGGTCAGAAAAAAGTGACATAGATAGATAGATAGATAGATAGATAGATAGATAGATATATAAACTTTTGAACTGGGGGTGGTTTTGGGTTCTGGGAGTCATAATCGGCGTAGATCTGCAAAAATTTTTCAAAATTTCCAACTTAGGTGAGAATGTAATAGGTAGTATTTCTTACGAAATCTACCTAAAATTAAAATCAGTACAACCAAACTAAAGTTTATGAATATAAAAATTTCTTATGTCTATTAAAAATCAGTATTTACACAACCAAAAATCCGTAGTAAAAAGAAGTAGTCCGTAAAAAATTCACATCAAATAGACAAAATAATAATCGAATATGAAACGAAAATTAGCATAAAAACGCAATGACGACAAACAACTTTAAAATTTCTAAATAAGGAATAAGAATTCCCCTGTTAAAGTGTTGAGTTTTAAAATAACTATTCGATTTTGAAAAATATTTTTCTACTACCGCGCATTTTTTTTAACGAAATTTAATTTACCATGTTGCTATAGCAGCAGACAATAAAACGATACCTTTGAAATAAGGGAATAAATAGAATAAAAAGTTTCGTTATTGTTTGTGATAAAATGTTTTTCTTTATTTTTTTAAAAAAGTAATAATTAAGAGCAATTAAATAATCTCTAATTATTTGCATTCGAGTTAAAAGATTTATCGTAATACCCGCTGCAGCTTCTTTATATTGCAGCGTACGTAATATGTATATCTCACATTGCAGTAAACATTTAGAAATGATTAGAACTCACGAGATTACAGGTTAAACATAAAAAAGGCAAAAATTCGTCAAAAACATGAAATTAAAAAAAATCTACTTAAAATTTTAAATTTTTTGCCCCAATCGTTCATGGGCTTCCTACCAGCAATCCGTTTGCCACATATCGTAGCCCTGCGTCTCTGGTTTCCAAGTTTTTGAGGTTACATTGATAGATACGCTCACAGATTTTAATAGGATAGATTTAAAAGATATTGAAAGACGAAGATCTTACGGCTATTTTAGCATATCAGTACATATTTCTTTTCGACTTACTAGTATATATTAGTCCAACAAATAACGCACTTCTCGAAAAGCAATCTTTCCGAGCCTTTCGTAGAAAATGTTTAGGTATCTCGTTTCCTTGCATTAATGAAAAATGTACTTTCTTAACCAATGAGAAAATAGATTAAAGCAAATGAGATTTTCTGTAGCAAAACACCAGCACGTAATGGACATTGTTATTGTACATGCTTGATGATCATCGCTCTTTCGTAATAGTCTTATGGAAAACATCTTTTATTAAAGTAATGATAAAAAGATGTTCATATATACTTAGTGATCTTTGTTTTTATCCGTCTAGTCCAGCGGTTCCCAACCTGGGGTACGCGTACCCCTGGGGGTACGTGGCGAGGCTGCTGGGGGTACGTGAAAATAATATCGGTAATGGCGGAAATCACAAAAATGGTTTAAATGAAAACACATAAAGAAAATTGATAGTTTTGGATTATAAAGTTAGTCTTACGTGTAAATCCAATATGTTACATTGAAAAGAAAGAAAAAGCCCACTATACCTAATAATTCATTGATAATTCAATGTCACTAGCTCCGCCCACTGTTAAGCATATGAGTACTTATATATTTTCCCTCATCTTTCCAAAAATAATAATTAATTGTTATGCAATATTCTATTCTCAACACTTTTTTTGTTGTTCCGTTTTTAATAATAATTGCAGAACGCCTAAATTACATCAGAGTTTCTGGTGTTTGTTTTTTTGTTGTTGTTGTTAAAACGTGTCGAAAAGCTGGCCGTTATTTTCATAGAAAAGCTTCCCTCATTTGAATGAGCATTTAATTTGAAGTGTTTATTATATGAGTGATTTTGTTTTGTGTTTAAAATGGATAATTGGTTGAAAACCGGAACTCTTCAGAGAATGCTACTGTGATTGAAATTGAGCCTGGGAAGTCCAAAACTGCAAGTACTTCGAAACATTGTGATTATTTAGAAATACAGGACAACCGGAGTGCAGCTGTTAATAGGCCGGTTAAGTGATAAACCTAATACTTTAAATAAAACTGAAAGCATCAGTGCCCCATTAAAGAAAATAAAATATAATAAGTACTTGAAATATGGATTTTCATTAACGGGAGGGGAAGATTTTCCACAACTACTATGCGTTGTTTGTGTAGAGATATTGTGTAATGGTAGCATGAAACCCTCTTTATTAATGCGCCACTTACAGACAAAACATCCATTTTATAAACAAAAGGATGTCAGTTAATTTCAGCGACTATCAAGCGGCCATAATGTAGCACCTTACATGTTTTCTACAAAGAAAGACAATGAGAAAGCTGTTGAAGCATTGTACAGAATATGCTATCATATTGCTAAAAGTGGTCAAAATCATACAATTTCCGAAAGTTTAATATATCCCTGTATCAAAGATGCTGTCAAATGTATGTTTGGTGAAGAACACACCCAGAAAAAAGTTTTGTTGAATCAACAAAAATTTGGTTGACCCAACAAAACTTTTCGTTTAAATATGGGTCAATGGAAATTTTGTTTGAATCAACAAAAATATATTGTTGATTTTTTTTTTTTTTTGCAATTCCAAAAAAAAAAATTTGTATCGTCAGCAAAAAAATGTTTTGTTAATTCAAGTAAAATGGTTCAATTTTACTTGAATTAACAAAATTATTTTTGTTACATAGGTATATGCTATGTGTTATTTTAACAATCTATTTTCTTTTTTCAACAAAATATATTTTGTTTGTTTAAATAATAAAATATGTTATATTGCGAACTTGTTTTGTTTATACTACAAAAACTTTTGTTAAATGAACCAATCTAAATGTGCAATTTTAACTATTTTTTAATTCATTTTCAGCAGTGAACTACGCCTGTAAACCTTGAATAATAACAAGTGAAATTTAATCCTGCTTTTTTTCAAGCGCAAACAGAGAGAGTGAAAATTGCCCAAGCCGGGAGTCGATCCCGGGACCTCAGAACAGCGCTCTGAGGCTCTACCACTGAGCTACAAGGAACGATATTTGAGCTCGGCATTTCTCACTCTTATATATGTCTGGACGGCTGCAACCGCAGCACAAGAAGCAAATGTCATCAGGAGCATGCAAATTTCTGCGGCAAACATGAGACAACAATACAAAGCCCAGCATACGTCAACACATAGTTAATTTTTAATTCATTTTCAGCAGTGAATTATGAATGCAGAAAGCAGGATAAAAAGTCACTGTTTATTATTCAAAGATTACAGGCGTAATTCACTGCTGAAAATGAGATAGAGCTATTGCAGAAATCGCGAAAAATACAACAAAGCAGCGCCACCTGATTTACACCAAAAACTAATCAGCAATAATTTATATCAGGAAGTAACTGAATATAAAGTTGTATTAAATTCCGTGCATTAGTTCTTGAGATACAGCGCCCACAAAATGTTTGTCACATACAGACAGATAGAGTCATTGACATTCATTTTCTAAAAACAGTCAAATCGTTTTCAGGACCTTCTGAAATCCGTCGGAAACCGGAAGTCGAAAATTTTCATGATTCCAATACTTTCTTCTTGTAAAGATAGAAGAAACTAATAAATGGGACAGGGGGATTTTTAAAACTACCTTGGTGAGTCCCAATGAAAAAAAGGTTTTATTATCCAAAAATTATGTTAATCCTTTAATTATATAGCTATATAAGTCAAATAAATCGAGTTACTATGGCTAATGTACAACAATTTAAATTTTGCAAAAACAACAAAATTTTGTTGGAACTACAAAATTATTGTAAAAATCTTTAGAAATCTATTAGTTTTTGAAATTAAACTGATCGAACTTTTGACTTATTCTTCTTTACAATGTGATTTCAACAAAAGAAATACAATGGACTTTTGGATAGCAGTAAAAGACCAGTACCAAGTTATCAGTGATAAGGCTGTAAAACACTTGTTGCCTTTCACAAATACCGAGTTTGTCGAAAGAGCATTTTCGTCTTATGCGTATATTAAAAACAAATATCGCAATAAACTTGACGGTGCTCCTGACTTGAGACTATATCTGTCTTTGTTTGAACCCAATTTTAAGAAACTCAGTTCCATTAAACAAGCTCAAGGATCACATTGAGAGTATGGAAAGTCATTTTGATTATTTGTATATAATGAGACAAAGTTGCTATCAATAATCATCGTAAGAATAGTTAAAACTTCTTTTAATTATAATTCTTTTTTAATGTTTAGCTAATATTATAAAAGCAATATTAATTTTAAAATGCAAGTTAAAAAATGAAAGGTTAGGAATGTTAATGTAATTTGTGACGATTTATTATTTGGTTGTGATAAAATTACCAATGAAAAAAAAAAGCATGTTTTCGTTGTATGGTTGAGTAGAGGGGGAGGGAGTGTTTATGAGAAATGGGGGTACGCCGAAATAAAAAGCCTAAGAAAGGGGTACGTGAAAGAAAAATGGTTGGGAAGCGCTGGTCTAGTCCATTAAAGATTCTTAAATGATCCTTCTTAAATAATCTTATGTTTAATTATTTATTAATCACAAAAATTTGTATTTTGAAAAAGTTTCTTTATGAGAATTATTTTAATGGTAATTGATCTTCGGTTTTTTTGTACATTAAAAATGGTAAGTTGGTTTATTCAGCGAATAAATATAAATGTTTTTGAGTATAATATCATAGTCTATATACTAATAAAATCAGAGGTAAAGAATCTACGTTTACTGATATATTGGAAATCAATGAACGTATTTTAAAGTAACTTTGTAATGAATAGTTTTCTCTTTAAAAGGAATAAGAGTTTTAAAAATATCTAACATTTGAGTTAACTTAGCAACATGTTTTACTATTGGATTTATGTATAGTTCCAATAACAAATTCACTTCCTGAAGAGTAATCTTTCAAAATCCTTCATAGAAAATGTCGAGACATCCCATTTCTTTGTATTGATAAAAAATGTACTTTCTTCACTGATGAGAAAATAGTTAAAGCAAATGAGATTTTATGTAGCAAAACCCCAGCACATAATGGACATGGTTGTTTTACTTGCTTGATGATCATCGCTCATTCGTAATAGTCATACGGAAAATATCTTTTATTAAAATAATGATAAAAATATGTTCAAACATACTTTGTTTTTATTCGTCTATTCCATTAAAGATCCTTAAATCTTCGCTTTTAAATAATCTTAATTATTTATTAATCACGAAAATTTGTATTTTGAAAAAGTTTCTTTATGAGAATTATTTTAATGGTAATTGATCTTCGGTTTTTTTGTACATTAAAAATGGTAAGTTGGTTTATTCAGCGAATAAATATAAATGATTTTGAGTATAATATCATAGTCTATATACTAATAAAATCAGAGGTAAAGAATCTACGTTTACTGATATATTGGAAATCAATGAACGTATTTTAAAGTAACTTTGTAATGAATAGTTTTCTCTTTAAAAGGAATAAGAGTTTTAAAAATATCTAACATTTGAGTTAATTTAGCAACATGTTTTACTATTGGATTTATGTATAGTTCCAATAACAAATTCACTTCCTGAAGAGTAATCTTTCAAAATCCTTCATAGAAAATGTCGAGATATCCCATTTCTTTGTATTGATAAAAAATGTACTTTCTTCACTGATGAGAAAATAGTTAAAGCAAATGAGATTTTATGTAGCAAAACCCCAGCACGTAATGGTAATGGTTGTTTTACTTGCTTGATGATCATCGCTCTTTCGTAATAGTTTTACGGAAAATATCTTTTACTAAAGTAATGATAAAAATATGTTCAAACATACTTTGTTTTTATTCGTCTAGTCCATTAAAGATTCCTAAATCTTCGATTTTAAATAATCTTACGTTTAATTATTTATTAATTAGAAACATTTTGTATTTTGAAAAAGTTTCTTTATGAAAATTATTTTAACGGTAATTGATCTTCGGTTTTTAGTACAGTAAAAATGGTAATTTAGTTTATTCAGCGATTTAATATAAATATTTTTTAGTATCGTAGCATTGCCTATATACTAATAAAAATAGAGGTAAGGAATCCATGTTTACTGATATATTGGAAATATAACTTATGAACTTATTTTAATGAACGCAACTTCGTAAGTGAATAGTTTTCAATATGGAGCTATGATTCAACAGGAGCTCGAATTGTTGGAACGAGATTTCACCATATTGTAATTGCAGTTACTGCAGCTCAAAAAGTTGTTTGTTAATAAATATAAAATCATACAAATTCAAGGTTTGTTTGAAAAAATAGACCTCAACGTGCGTATCACGCTGCCAAAAGTAGTGACGCCCCGAATTGTTGAGATATACCGTTTCTTTGCATAAATGGAAAATGCGTTCTTCCTTCACCGATGAGGAATTAGATTAAAGTAAATGAGATTTTCTATAGCATAACACCAGCACGTTATGAAAATAGATATTTCACTTGCTTGAAAATCACATTTCCATCATAATACATAGTTTCATAAAAAAATATTTTATTAAAGTAATGATAAAAAATTGTTCAAACACATCCAGTTAACTTCGCTTTTATTATTCTAGTAGTATGAGAAATTCTTAAACCATACGTTAGATATAGTCGCTTGTTTAATTATTTATTCGTTACCAAAACGTATTGCTTGAAAAAGTATTTGATTTTTGGATATTTGATTATATTTATTTTGCAGAATGAAAACTGTATCTTAACGGTGTGAATCTTAATAGTGAATCTGAAAATGGTGAGCTTTTAAGGAATAAATAAAAATATATTGGCCTCCAAAATTTGAAGTATGCTTTCTTAGTCTTACTTCTAAAAAAGTCAATGTGTAATTTTATTATATTAACGTGACATCACATGGCGGCATAAGAATACAAAATGATGTAAAATATTGTTATCTATACATTTGCTCAAAAAAGTTCAAAACATGACACATCATATCATCAGAGCATATCAGTTAGTATGGAGAGTAAATACCTGTAGCAGTATGTATACATGCATGTCGACATGTATACATGTCATGCAACTAGCCTTATATGTTAATGATAGTTTGAGCACAGCCACCTGGAAACTAGGCTAATGCGCTGACAAAAAACCCAGTAATTGTAAGCGGATTTTTTTATCGTTTGTACGGTCCTTGGAATTTGAGCAGTAGCATTTTCTAAAAGTATTTTTCATGCTTTTTCTGCAATTAAAGAAGGCGAAATTTTTAATTTAGGCACAATTACACTCATAAATTTATTATTTATGCACAATTTTATGCAGATACTGTGATCGCATAACGACATGGGACGACGTCAATGAACCTCATGTGAAACTTTGCCAAAAAATTGCCGGTCCAGACTTTGTTTTTATGAATTATATAATGCGAAGTTACACAGAACACAACTTGTAGATGCTTTGTTTTGGAGAAGATATTTGTTTAACTCACGAGGTGATCGCACATCAATCTCATATAGTATGTTTGGGATTCTGTGGTAAGGGTTTTGGCACGGTGACGTCAGACCCTCCAGTATTTTAAATCTGGACACAGGAGTGAAATTTGTTGCCATCAACACCCACAGTAACAGTATGAGGGCTTGCTGTACTGTGTAATACAGCTACACTCTATGTCACCTGTTATACTTTAGAGATATAATGCGTCATGTTTTGGCCATTTTTGATCCTCTTTGCATGTTACAAAAGTTTAATTAATTTTAATCTTCTTGTGTTCCTGTGTGATGTCTAATAGCATGAGGCCTTTAGGCATCAAATATCATGTTATTATATTATTTTTTTTATATATTAGACAAATAAAAACTGTTTGTGAAATGTTGAAGTTTAGTATATTTATGAAAATAATGCCTTTATATACATTGATATACCTGTTGCTGTGAAACAGGATCGATATTTGTCCATATATGGGAAGTAAATGAATTTAATTTATTTTAATTTGGTAAATGAATAGTTTCCGCTTACAAAAAGTCAAAATAATATAAATGGCATTAAAAATCATGTACCTAATACTGGATTTGTTAAGTATGTGTTTTTCAGAACTTAACTAGAATATATGTTAATTAGAAGCCGATGTAAATTTACTAAATGTCTTTCCTCAATTATTTATTATAATGATTGAGCTGCTTTTTTTTATTACAAAGTGGAAAAAGCACTTGTAAAAAATTGACCTTCATTAAGAGATAGAGCTCTGAAATTTAAATTAAAAAATTTCATATTAAAGAATTTTTAAAATTGCAATTACCACTGAATTATTAACAGAGAATATCTTTATTAACTTATTTTGATAATGTATTTGTTAGTAAATTGTGTCCCCGTTGTGTACTTAATAAAAAAAAAATTCTAAGAGTTTAATAGAAAATGGTAAAATATCTGGGTTTCTTTGCACCTATGGAAAATATGTTCTTTCTTTACCTATGAGAAAGAAAATTAAAGGAGATTTGCTTATGAGAAGTACTAACGCTTTTAATGGAAGTGGATATTTCACTTGCTCGATAATCACATCTCTTTCATATTATTTTTATAAAGAAATATTTTTCATTAGTGTAATGATAAAACGATGTTCAAGAATATTCCATTAACCTGCTTTTGATCTTCTCAGTCCATTAAATATTTTGCAATCCCTCTTTAGAAATAAATAGACTTGTTTAAATAGTTTTTCTATACAAAATGAATTATTACTTGGAAAAATATCTTATTCTGATATACATATTTACGATTTTAAATACAAAAAGGAAAATATTGAAAGTAATTCATTAAAAATATTAAAAGATGTTTTTATTATATGCATTTATTTTCCGAGAGTATTGTATAAAAAAAAAGTATTGTAATCATGATAAAAAAAGCGACAATGAAATTTTGATATATCTTCTGATCTTCTGAATCTGATTTTGTTATTTCTACAACTATTTTGCATGTATAACGCATATGTATGTGAGTATGTTAAAGTTTCACAATGTTTTAATTTTCATAAAGACAGTTTTATATATATTTTTTTTATGCAGATATTTGTGTGAGTGAGCATAAATAGCGTCAAAACAATTGAGCTTAAATTGAGAAATTTTGTTATACACCACTTTCGCAAGTACTGTATATATAATTTCACCTAAATAGATCAGTCAATTGGGTATTTAAACCATTTTCCAACCATTTTTCGAAAGTTTCTATAGTGAAAATCACCAAGAACACTTCAAATTCCCAGAACATATTGGGAACACATTTGGAACACTTTGATAAAAAAAGTGTTCCATTTACCATATAGTGTACTGGTTGTGTTCCCTTAATGTGTTTCGAATATGCTCCGCTGTAAAGAAAGTAAACTGAAAGTGTTCTGCTCAAGATATCTGTTAAATCTATACTCGAGAACACATTTGAACCAACAATTGGAAAAAGGGAATAAACGCCACTTTTTGACACATTCATTTTTCTACACATTTACATTCTTTAGAGCTAGCGCTTGGTTGCGAGTTCGAAGAGAAGAACAAAACCATTCGCTTCGTATAGATTCATGCGGCCATAAAAATAGTTAGTTGGAAGAAGGAAACAAATCTTTCCTTTATTCCCTTCTTCCAACTATCAACTGTAAGAGTATAGAAATAGTGTTTCTTTTTGCCTGTTTTTTTTCGATAAACAAAAATGCATCGCTATTGGTGGGGGACGCGATACTAGCGATCTAATAGCCGCCAAAAATATACAATATTTAGAAGTGAACCTAAACCTCAAAATACTGCTTGAAATTTTTTTAAAAAAATACCCCCAATACCAATGCGTAAAATACGACTATTACAGAAAATATTTTAATGATAATCATGGCTACAGACTCTGTCGGCCACAAGTAGACGTTTGCTCGACTTGCGAAGAACTCGATGCAGAATTAAAAAGTCCATCTCTCAATGAGAATCGAAGAGAGTGGCGGTTGCGGAAAAAATGATACATCTTAAACGTGCTAAATTTTTTATAATAAACAGAAACAAATTATGGCCTTGTGTCAGGAAAGAGAAGATGTAGGAGCCATTGTATTTGATTACATGCAAAAGATGTTTTACATGCAAGAGATGTTTTATTTAAGGAAACTATGGCTGTATGTGTTTTGTGTTCACGAATTAAAGACGAACTCAGCTGATTTCTACACTTACCATGAGGGTGAAGCTAAACGGGGCCCGGTTAAAGAATGCAGTTTATTGTGGAAAACTGTACAGAACGTGGATCCCTCTGTCAAAGAACTACACGTTTTTAGGGATGCTTGCGGAGGACAAAATAGAAATACCACCCTTATAAGATTCTTTCTCACTCTTGTTTCAATGAGAAAATGTTTGAGAAAATGTATCAATACTTTCCTGTGCGTGGCTATTTTTTTTTACAGTGTGACAGAAATTTCGGGACTGCTAAAAGACTCATTAGGAGAAAAGACAGAATTTACGTTCCAAATGAATATAATAATCTTATTTTGGCAGTAAAAATCAGAGGTTTTTCAGTTAAACCCATTACTTCTAACGACATACTTGATTTCAAAAACTCATGGCAGCGATGTTTCAAGAAAAGCTGTAAGTCATTAGTCAAGGCAACAACATTCAAGATTTCGAAATATAGAACCTTTGAGTATAGTTCAAGGTCATAAATGTTACTTGACATGTTTCGAATTTATCGATGGTTTCATTAAAGATACATTTTTGCTCCAAAAACCTTCTACAAACCCGAAAATACCAGAAACTCCGGCATATGTTACTAAAATACCCATAAATGAGAAAAAAATGAACGACATACAAAAAATAAACCAATATATTTCTGAAGAATTCCAAGATTTTTACGATATTATTCTGACCTGACCAACTACACGATCCGAAAGTGTAGAAATAGATTAATAATAGAGTGTCCTTACATTTTTCTAATAAATAAATAGTTTTTACCATTATATTGTTTATTATTTCAAATTATTTTGTATATAGTATATGATAAATTGGAAGAAGGGAATAAATCCAACACATTTACATATGCATATATAAATGAATATTATATATTTCAGCCAGCTCTATTAGTAAATAAATCAGAATTTATATTTTCTTCATTATCATTGATATCACATGAGCCTATAAGTTGAGAGCAAAAAGTTATAAAGTTTTTTTTAATTATCTCCAATCTTATTTTTTGGATTTATTCCCTTCTTCCAATTGGTGGTTCATTTGAGAACGGATTGGGAGCACATTTGGGCACACTTGTGTAATCATTGCTTTCAAGAAGTGCCCTAGAAAGTGTGCTTAACAAAACAAGTGTTCTCAGAAGTATTCTAAAAGCTGTTCCAAAAAGTTCTCTTCAAAGTGTTCTAAAAAAGGTGACAAAATAAGTGTTCTGAAAAGTGAAGTGATATATATTGCCATGCTGCAGTGCAGTCTGAGTAGCTGCAAGGTAACGTCTCCAGCTTCTAACTTAACGAAAGATTTAGGTTTCGAATCCATCCAGTTCCATTGTGTTTGGAATTATCCGAATGAAAATATTCTGTAAAATATTGATAAAGTTGAGGAGAATCACTTTACATTATTTTTTGTAGCATGAGAGATTTGTAACTACTTATACAAAATGTTTTTGAATGTGTATAAATTTATTATTGTACGTATTTCAATGCAACTGCGATGATTATTTAGTATTTTTTTAAGCCCAAATGCATACATGTGTTTTTTAGTTATGTTACTATGAACGATTTCAGAAATTATATTCTCAAAAGTGCTTTAATTCCTGATAGAAAAACCATACAGTTGCATCTAATATCATGTAAAATTTTTAAAATTTTAAAAATGTTGCCGAACTCTATAAAAAAATGTAATATATGATGGTTTAAAACTTACAATTGAATGTCGAAAAACAGAATTAAATGCTTAAAAAATAGATAAAAATTGTATTAAAAAAATCTTTAAAAAAGGATTGTGAATGATTTATCAAATTTCGCTTTCATTACGTATCAAAGCGTTTGTGAAAGCTAATAAGAATGTTTATCATAGACATTCTTATTAGCTTGCACAAAATAACAACCAGTAGAGCGATACATTTTCCACAAAAGAAGACGAGCAAAACGTTATCCAAAATTGAAAGAAAAACCTTTTTAAAATAAGTGTGTGAAAGATCGTAAAACCTTCGTGCTAATAGCAGTCAAATTTTTAGTCTTTTCAAAGCATTATGAAATGTAATAGAAACGTCTATAGGATTCACATCGAACAAAAAAAAGCTAGCTGAGAAAAACTTTTTTTAAATATAATACAGAAAAAGCATTATCCATGGCATAAACCTAATCTTTATTAAAATGAGTATAAACGATTTAAAATTTTCTAGTTTATATTGACAAAAACACTAAGATTTAGAAAGGCATTATTAAAGAGTATCTTAAATATTTATAGGTTTTACGCTCGAAAAAAACATTTATTCTTAGACACAATAAAACTTGAAAAGTGCTAAATATCATTTTAACCGAAAAACATCTTCTATAAGAAATTCGAGACAGTTTCTTAATTTGATCTTAAAGTCTAGACTTGACAAACAACAAAGAAGTGACATCATATATAAGAATACATTTTACAAATCTTGTCGATATAAAGTATATTTGTAATGAAAACAATTATTAAATTTAAATAGATTTTATCATATTATGCCATAACATGCAGCATTGTACGATATAATGGTAAAATGTAATACGAAAAAAACATTATTCGTAGCATAAAAATAATCTAAAAAGAGTCTAAGCGATTTAAAATTTTCTAGCTTATATTGACAAAAACTTTAAAATTTAGAAAAGCATTATTAAAAGTTATTTGAAATACTCCCAGGTTTTACACTCGAAGAAACATTTATTCTTATACCCAATAAAATTTAAGAAGTGCCCAAAGGTTATTTTAAACGAAAAACATCTTCTGTAAAATTTTGAGACTGTTCCTTAATTTGATCTTTCAGTCTAGAATTGACAAACAACAAAGAAGTAAAAACGAAAATACATTATATCTATATTAATAAAAGAAAGTTTCGCTCTGTGTGTGTGTGTGTTTGTTTGTCTGTCTGCGATGGCTAGCAAAATCTAGCCCACCTAGAAGTCCAAAAATTCAGGTGTGGATACTCCAAGGTCTGACCATGTACACCTGAGTCTCAGAATTTTAATATTTTTATAATTACCCAAGATATTAATTAGATTCTCATTAACCATCGCTTCCAAAATGCCATATTTTTCTGAAAATGGTGCAAAAGAAATGTGAAACCGCAAAATGAGGTGTGAGTTGGGAGAGGGAAGTAAGAGTTTAGGTTTACTGCAAAAAGGTTGGTTTACCACAATGACTTTTAACTACGCCTTTTTGACACATGTCGAAATAACAGAAACTATTAGGTCTTTCGACACGAAAATTTGCAGATCTATATAAACAAAAAATAACAAATTCAAAAAGTCATTTTTCAAAAAATTCCATCCACAACTTTCAGAAATATTAATTAGAAATGTTTAATTTTTCAAGCAGTTTAATCTTGCAATGAACAACAAGTGTTTTGATAAAAATTTGAGCCGCCACAGGTATCTGGATGATGAAACCGCAAAGAAAGAAGTACTAAGAGATTTTTTAAGTAACTCAAATTAACAATTCTAATTAAGCTATGATTTTAAAATTAACACCGTTTGAATCCTCTTTGTTTCCACATTACAAATTTGTAAAAATTAAGGTTATCCGATTCTTATAACCGAAGATATTTATTATTTCGCATTAATTTGATTGCAGAAAAAAAAATTAACGTGTTTTTTTTTTCTACGAGCAAGCGTAGCAGACAAGATGTCTGTTATCTCTTAAAGAAAGATACAAAACAATAAAAACTTGGAATGGTGCTATTAGAGTCTGTATAAAATTATTAAAAATATTTGATTTTTTGATTGGAAAATTGTGCACCCTTTCTTAAAACAGGCTGAGAATTAAAATTTTTAAAAAATCAAAATAATCCACCAATAAGTATTTATTTTATAAAAATATTGATTTTTATGAAAAGAAATAAAAGCTTATTTGACAATGGGAGTGATAATTAAAGAAACGTTCGCATT
This sequence comes from Maratus michaelseni, assembly GCA_963931845.1. NCBI lineage: Eukaryota > Metazoa > Arthropoda > Arachnida > Araneae > Salticidae > Maratus > Maratus michaelseni. The sequence continues at coordinate 32,833,919 of OZ007592.1, forward strand.
GGGGTTTTTCTTGAACAAATTATTTGTTGTACTTGTGGGTATGAGCAGGGGGGGGGGGAGGTTAACGTCTTTTTATTTGGTATTGCATTTATTGTACTTCATCGAGCGACTCCTGGCACTTGATGCATACCAACAATAAAAGTAAGAGATTTGTTAATCATTCACTTAGTTAATTCACTATTCACTTATTATTATATCATTTAGTAGTCCATAAAGTTTGTTTCCTAATAAAAGTACACAACCCTTATTCACTTGATGCATACCAACAATCAAAGTAAGTGATTTGTTGTTGTGCACTTGACCAAGCGCCCCCTAGCGGACAATCCTACATGTTTTTCCCTATCTTTGCATTTTTATCTCGGGTTCTATGGGCCCGATCACAACGGGGTTTGGATAGTTCGACTTGGTTTTCGATTGCGTTACAGATTTTAGTTCCACCTTCCACCGCTTGAGGTGGAAGGTGGAAAATAGCGCATTATTTTCTCGAGTTCTATGGGCCCGATTTTGACGGAATTGGTTCTTCAACTCTCTTGATATAATGGGTACCGGTGTCGGATGTTCGTATAGAACAAATTAGCGTCCCCTGGCGGTGGAAGGTGGAACTAAAGGATTTTGCAATGCGTGCACAGCATGCCTGTTACACGGTGCCGGAGGCAATGAGGACACGTGTCGGAGTTTCCATCGGAAGGTGGTTTGTTTGGAACATTGTGCGCCACTTGGCCGCGGAAGATAGAACTAAAAGATTTTGCAAAACGTGCGCAGTTCGCCTATTTTACGGTACCTCGGGCAGTGGGAACACGTGTCGGAGGTTCGTTTAGATCAGAACGCGCCTCTTGTCGACGGGAGGGGGAAATAAAGGATTTTCTGTCACGTGTGCAGCAATTTTAAATAAATAATTTCATACAAAATCGAGTTAAGAATATAAAACCATACAAACTTTAGGTTTGTTTTACTTTATTATCACAGGCTCGGGCAACGCCGGGCGGGTCATCTAGTGTTATATATAAGAATACATTTTGAAAATCTTGTCGACAACGTTATTTCTTTTAATTTTCTGATATAAAATATATTTGTAATGAAAACAACTATTACATTTAAATAGATTTTATCATATTATGCCATAACATGCGGTATTATTGGTAAAATGTAATACGAAAAAAACATTACCCGTAGCATAAAAATAATCTTTTTTTTTTTTTTTTTAAAGGAGTATAAGCAATTTAAAATTTTCTAGTTTATTTTGACAAAAACACTAAGATTTAGAAAAGCATTATTAAAGAGTATCTTATCTACTCATAGGTTTTACGCTCGAAGAAACATATATTCTTAGACACAATAAAACTTAAGACGTGCCAAATATCATTTTAAATGAAAAACATTTTCTGTAAGAAAATCGAAACTGTTCCTTAATTTCATCTTTCAGTCTAAAATTGATAAACAACAGAGACGTGAAAATGCGAATACATTATAAATAAGAATAAATATTGCAAAGCTTGTCGACAACGTTATTTCTTTTAATTTTCCGATATCAAAAATCTTTGTTATAATTTTTTTTAAAAATTTGTATAGATTTTATCATATTGTTATGCCATAAAACGATGCATTATACCGTATAATTATAACAAAAGTGTTTATTTCTAAAAAAGTAAAGCTAAAACTGACTATCAGAAGAAATTAAGAATATTTTTTTTTTTCAGAAAATTTCTTTGGTCGTTTGTAAGCTCGAAAATAGTATTAAAAAAATTGTATTTTAACAAATTAGAAAAACTATTGGGAAAATGTTCCAATTTTTTAAAAAATTAATTAAAAATATTAATTATTTACAAATATTCATCGGAACCATCTAGAAATAAACTCATTTTCCATTACTACAGTTGAAGAGATCCTGGCATTCTCTGTCCTCGCAAAAATATTCGTTTGAACCATCGCCGCAGTTATTGAAACGCATTTTCCATTACTATACCTTATCCTTAATATATATCTTAATATTTTGTCGGATCCTTCCTACAATAACTTTAACTCTTGTTAATGTCTGAGTTAAAGGTATTTTGAGAAAATTAAAGTTGAAGACCACGTTTTTTGCTTTATAAGACGATTTCTCATCCAACGTCCATTTTTGATTTCGGCTTTTTTTCATATCTGGTAGTTTGCATCCATCCATTTTGTAACTTTAACATTTTTGTAACGATTTTATGCATTTCTATTGCCTATTCAAAGAAACATTCTTCTAAAATTACTGAATTTCGTTAAAAACGGTTAAAAAATAAAGTGACGACGCCAAGAGGTCTATTCTCGACCGAAAACAACAATGATTTTCCCAATGGTTAACAAATTTGGGAATATCATAGCTTCTAATATCTTAAAAATATCTGCAACAAATGTACACATGCTGTTAAAATAAAAAAATCTAACGACATCATATGTGTGAAAATTGCTTTGATTACAACCTATAGGATTGCACATAATTCGTTTTTACTTTTGGAGCTTTAAGTGACCCATTTTGTATTTCCGAAATCTTCTAATCCTTTCGGCAATACAGCGTTATCCTTGCATATATGCAGAAATCCAACCACATCTCATTTGTGAAAAGGAGTTTGATAGTTTAGGAAAGATTATCATACTTACATGTTTGTGAACAAAAAATTCAGTTGCAAAGGAATTCATAGGACTTCCTTTTGATGTTCTGTTGTTGGGTCAAATTTCAAACCCAAGATTGGGGTGAGTTCGCAATAAAATTACGAGGGAAGACTTTCTGTCCTTTCGCAATAAACTCGCTGCAATACAGGTCAGAATGTTGGCGCAGGAACAGTGCAACAGTCAGAGCCTCCAGCTAAAGCACAATAATTGAACATTGCTAAAGTGCAAAGTTAAAATTTGCATGTAGTAAAACTAAATAGAATTTATTAAAAAAATTCATTTTATTGTTAAATACAAGAGGCAATTTATACATAATACGCAAAATTCGTATCATTTTCATCATCAGTGCCAATATATAAACTAGTCGGATGTGCCAATTCTAAAACTTTTTTCTATCTCATACAAGTTTCACAGACATCAAACACGAATCAGCTCCTATTTATGTCAAAATCTAACTGAATTTAAAGTTTTATTAAATTCCGTGCAATAGTTCTTGAGATAGGTCAATCACTAAAATCATGTAAATCCAGAAAAATACAGTATAGCAGCGCCATCTGTTGGGAAATTTACACCAAAACCTAATTAACAACAACTTATGTCAACGTCTAACTGAATGTGAAGTTTGATGAAATTCTGTGCGTTAGTTCTTGAGATATAGTTATCGTAAAAATCATGAAAAAAGTAAAGTAGAAGCTCCACCTGTTAGGTTTTTTACACAAAAACGTAACCAGCATCTGTTTATATCAAGGTCTAACAGAATAGGGAGTTTGATGAAATTCTATGCATTAGTTCTTGAGATATAGCTCTCATGAAAATCATGAGTAAAGTTGCATAGCAGCTCCACCTGATGGTCTGTTTACACCAAAACGTAATTATCGTCTATTATGTCAAGGTCTAACAGAATCTACAGTTTGCTGAAATTATGTGTATTAGTTCTTCAGATATAGCTATCATGAAAGTATTGAAAAATGCAGCATAGTAGCGCCTCCTGTAGGGCAATTTACAACAAAAACTAATCAGCACCAATTTATGTCAGGTACTAACTTAGTATAAAGTTTTATTAAATTCCGTGCTTTAGTTCTTGAGATAGAGCGCCCAAAAAAATTTTGTCACATAAAGACAGACACACTGACGGTCATACCGACACACAGACAGACTCAGAGACAGACTCACAGACAGACATTTTCTAAAAAGAATCAGATCGTGTTCAGGACCTTTTAAAACGTATACATTCGTTGAAAACCGGAAATCGAAAATTTTTATGACTGCAATACTTTCTTTTTGTAAAGATAGAAGAAAGTAAAAATAAACCTTTTACGTGAAGAAAAAAAAAACCTACTATGTTTTGGATATGACAAAATTGTCCTCTATATAAATCAAATCAATTAAATGATTTAAAAGTACAAGAAATGACATCGATTCAGTAAATAGATTTATAATACACACACACACATACACACACACACACACACACACACATATATATATATATATATATATATAATCGCATAATAAGATTATGGAATCGTGGACAATGAAAACAATGATGCTAAGACGTGAAGTTTCACACAATTTTCTGCATTCAAACTGGTGATACAAGCATCGCATTTTTCGTACAAATCACCGAATTTCAGCACCCTTTTTAGATGACCGCAACAAAAAATGAATGACAAAAAATTCCTATCACGGGATCTAAATTTGATGATTCGTTGAATTCTATGCACATAAACCGGAGCTATAAGCATCGCATAAAACGAACAAATCATCGATTTGTGGCATCCCCTCTTGGGGGATTTTGCTCCAAAAGAAATCAACGCAAGTTCATATAAGGACTTCATAAAGGATTTTATTCTTTTCTATGCAGCAGTTCGCGAGCTAGAGTACCCATAAAATTTGTATTACATACAGACAGATAGACACACAAACTCAAAGGCAGACATTTTCTAAAACCAGTCAAATCGTGTTCAAGATTTTCTAAAATGTATAAATACATCAAAAACCAGAAATCGAAATTTTTTTACGAATCCAATACTTTTTTCATGTATCAACAGAAGAAAATAGAAAGCGTAGTCAGCAAATTTTTAACAATCCTGCTTTCGTGACATTTTAGTCTCATCGTAAAATTGAACACACTCTTCCTCTAAAAGAAAGTTCATTCGTGCAAATAGATTGTGCAATATTTACTTGACTTAAAGGGAAAAAAAATCACATAAGAAAAATGTAATACAGAATTTATTTTTTATGCTAAGAAAATAGCTAGAAAAATAAATTGAATTTTCATTGACAGCAAAATCCACGTATTTTGTTACAGACTTTGATTAAATAAGCTTTTCTTCGTGAATGCTTCCTTTTATTTCCCCACTTTGACATTTTTGGCGTAAGGAAAGAAGAACCTTTTATACAAGTTGATTTGTTGAATTAAAGCATTAAATTATTAATCTTCCGAGACTTCCATTTCCTCTTTAAATGTTAATTTAAATAGAGCGATAAAGCGATATACTACCGGGTGTCCCAAAAAGAAGGGGGCCTTTTTAAATTGATGTAATTTGAAAACAGTTAAAAATAGAAATATCTCCTTAGTTGCATTTTTATTATAAAAAGCAAAAAAGTTTTAATCATACGATTTCAAATTTATTTATAAATTTCGTCAATAGATGGAGCTGTAATCTGAAAAAACAAAATAACACTCTATTAAGACACACATAAACAACGCCTGCATTCAGCATTTAAAGATATACAATTATTATGCAGACAAACATACATTACATACAATAATCCAACATGGAGTGAAAAATTAGCCAGAGCCAGGAATCGAACCTGGGTCCACAGCGTTCCGGACTGTTGCTCTAACCACTGATCCACTCCGGCCGATTCCTGAGTCTGCAATTTCTCACTAATAAACCATGTTGGAGAGAAAGTCTCTAGCCATCTAACAGACAGCCTTGGATGACCGGACAACGGTGAATAGATTTTTACTATTCCACCGATCTACGAATATAAATTAAAACACACATAAATATGTTAATGTTAGATGGCTGGATACTTCCTCTCCAACATGGTTTATTAGTGAGAAATTGGAGACTTTGGAATCGGCCGGAGTGCTCAGTGGTTAGAGCAACAGCCCGGAACGCTGTGGACGCAGGTTCGATTCTTGGTTCTGGCTAATTTTTCACTAGATTTTGGAATATTGTATGTAATGTATGTTTGTCTGTATAATAATTGTATATCTTTAAAATGACTCTCTGTTGGTTGTATGCTGTGTAGTAAAGTGATAATTTGCATTCATTAATTTCCAGCGTAATTTTAGTTCTGCTGAAAGTTTAATTAGATATATAAATATTCACCGATACTGGGTTTAATATGTCTCATGTATTTAATATGTCTCATATATCTCACGCTGAAGTTGTGCTCATGATTGACGTTCCATCTTGTAAAATTCGCACAAAAAATCGCTATCACAGCGCCCATTTTCATCAGAATAACCCCAAATTCAATTTGCACCTGCAGGCAATAACCCAAAACACACATAAAATTTGGTTCAATTCTATGCATATCTTTATACACTTTTCGATGATATTATAATGAAAATGGCACAAAAATCTCTATTACAGCGCCCCCCTTCTGGCGTAATCTCTCCTAATTCTAAAAGGACCTGATGGCGATAGTCACAAACCTGAAAAAAAATTGGTTCAGTTCCCTCTCCACACCTATGCATACCTTTATACACTTTTCAATGGTACAACAATGAAAATGGTACAAAAATCACTAGTACATTGCTCCCTTCCGGCGGAATATCTCCAAATTCTAGAAGAACCTGCTGGCGATAGTCACAAACCTAAAAAAGAATATTCAGTTCTATGCATAACTTCATAAACTTTTCGACGATAGAATGAGGACAGACAGACATTTCGTATAAACATATTTTTCGGGATCTCTGACCCCTAAAACGTGTAAATCCATCAAAAACCGGAAGTAAAAAAAATTTGATTACATTACTTGATTCAATTTTACATAGAAGAAAGTAAAAATCTAAATAAAGGTTGCTAAATTGTGTTCCAAATAATTGCATTGAGGTACTATTATGTTTAAAAACGAAAAGTCGGAGAACAAATATTTAGCTTTATTTGAGGTCATTGGGTTAGAATGACACTGGAGTAAGTCGATATTTAGTAATTTGAGAACACAAGGGTTTTGTGAAACTTGTCGTATTACCGTTGCATTATGGTCCAACTTGTTTTGCTCTCTAGTGACTCCCTAAGTGGACTATGACTTATTTGAATATCACACTGAACAGAAATCGATATACGTTCAGTGAAAATATGGTTATCTACATTTTTCAAATTTTTGACTTACCCCTCTGTCATTCTAACCCCCTCATTTTAAGATACATGATGAAATATTATAACATTTAATTGAAACAAAATTTAATATCCATACAGAATTTTTATTACTTTTTTTATTCATCGAAAAGAAAATATCCTACACTTGTGTTTAAAATACTGATAAGAGAGCATTTTGTAATGTTTAAATGGCATTTTCAAGTAACAAATAATATTTTCTCGTTCTAAAACAAAAATCTCAAATACTCGTATAAAGACAGAATTTCTTTTTTTTTAAGCTGATATATATGATTATATATAAAAGAAAGATATTAAAATTTATGGGAATCTTTTCCTCTTTTCAATTGTTTCGTGCAAAACAAATATTCTAATGTCGGGAAATGTAGTTTTCTGCCATCTATAAAAAAGTTTTTTTTTTCTTTTTGTAAATTCTTCCGAGACCCAAATATATTTTATTGGAAGTTTTATTTAAAATTTGCGAAGCTCTGTTTCCTTTCTCCAGACTAATGTATGTGCTAGTTCTTTTTTAATAAATTTATGGGGGAAATGATAAAGAAGATTCACAGCTAATAATCTAATTCTGTACTATATTTGTTTACTGTAATTTCTGTCCTTTTTTTATAACACACAATAATTATCTTTAAAAATGGACATGATACTTTTATTCGAGAAGATGTTTAACCCTCTATGCCCCAAATTATAAATTAAAACTATATTTTCTAAAACTTTTTTTTTTACTTTATAAAAAGAGACTAAAAGATTGAAGCAATAATGATACAAAATTAAAAAAAAACAATTCGTTAATTAGAGCTTATAAAATGAATCGGTACTTTTAAGTTTAAATTCGGGTCAATACAGTTAAAAATATCTCATAACTTTGAAAATAAGGAAAAATTACAAGGTTTCATTGCATGTTTTTTAATAACATTTATAACAAGAAAAAAAACACGTATCTATTTTTCATTAATATGTCGCGAATCCTTGAATTAAACGTATTCTTGGCTCCTACTAACAGGAGATGTTATGTTTTCATAAATGTATCTTTCTAAGCTGTGTGAGAAAGATGTTTTGTTTTTGTAGATGTAAATTTCTAAGCTGTGTGAAAAAGATGTTTTTGTTTTTGTAACTGTATCTTTCCAAGATGTGTGAAAAATATGTTGTTGTCGAAAATTGGTTTTGTAGAATGTTTTTGTCGGCACCGAAGTGAGAGAATAAAGATATTCGTTATGTTTTTTAAGAGGACTGTTTTTCACGTATTAAAGTATTATTTTCTTTTGTTTTAAAAATGCCGAAAGTATTAAAACGGGTAGTTTTAATGTTTCGAAAATCGCTATGTATGTATATGCGATAAATTGGCGCCCGAACAGAAGGACATAGGAAGTAATATTTTTTAAGTGGAAAACTGTTCAAGTATGGATGCGTTAAAAATAAAAAGAACGCCGCTTAGAAGCGCATTTACGAAGACTTTAAATGCTTTAAACAAAGCTCTTAACCAGTCAAGCCCAGATGTTAATCTAATGGAAGAGCTATTATATCAAATAGTAGACAAGGCATCTGGATTACGTTCCACAGATCACGAAATATTAAATTTTATGTTGTCCAATGGGTCTGCGGAAAAAGATTATGTAAAAGAATTCGAAGCATGTGAAGAATACCGTGAAAAATTAATAAAAGTGAAGCAAAATGTAAGACATTTTTTCGTTAAGCCTGCCGTCGAACATCAACCTCTTTTACCTAATTCGATAGAAATCGAAAGAATGGGATCCCGCACACTCAGATTGCCTAAAATTAATTTGCAGCCGTTTGATGGGGACTCAAGATCGTGGCTAACGTTTTGGAATACCTTCAAGAAAATTCACGAAGATACTGTGTTAGACGATCACTCGAAGTTCGTATATCTGATGCAAGCAATTACTCCGAAATCGAAAGCGTCCCAAATTGTGAACAGTTATCCTATATCGGCTGAAAATTATCCTAATGTAATTCAACATGTAACAGAAAGATTCGGAAGAGAAGATACTTTGATACAAATTTATGTTCGCGATCTGCTGCAGCTGGTATTATGCAATAGTAATACATCCAGGAGAGAGTGCAACTTGTCATCGTTATATGACAACCTAGAAACCAAACTTAGATCGTTGGAATCTTTTGGGGTTACAGAAGATAAATACGCAAGCATTTTATTCCCGTTGGTGGAATCGTGTTTACCTCATGATGTTCTCCGAATTTGGGAACGGGATCGTGAGAAGTCTGCTCAAGGTAAGAGTGAATTAAATTCTATACTTAATTTCTTAACAAATGAAGTGCTGTCTGAAGAACGTATTTTATTGGGGCGTACTAGTTTTGGTTTTGATAAAACTAAGAATTTTACTAGATTTAAAAATGTTGAATATAATTCTATGCCAACTGCTACTGATTTATTTGTAGGTGATAAATCTAAAGATAAACATTTAATTAAGAAATATGATGAAGCATGTATATTTTGTGACAAGTGTCACTTATCAGAAAAATGTTTTAAAGATAATTCGCTTTCTTTTGAAGATAAACGAAGTATAATTTTGAAAAAGGGGGCTTGTTTTGTCTGTCTTAAGAAAATCATATTTCACGTCACTGTAAATCAAAGTTTAAATGTTTAAATTGTGGTAAAAGGCATTTTGCTGTAATGTGTCAAAATATTTGTAATGAAGAAAGTAATACGGCGTTAGAAAGTCGTAAACATGAACATGAGTCAGGGAGTAGTGATACTGTTTTGACTACTCAAGGTTCCGACCCAACTGTGTTATTACAAACTTTGCATGTACGTGTAAAGCACGATAGTAAAGAAAAAATTGTACGGGAAGTCATAGATACGGGCTCTGAGCGTTCATATTTATCAGAAGATGTAATTAAGTATTTGAATTATAAAAGTATTGATGAAGTTAAATTAATTCATAAATTATTTGGTGGTGTTGAAACAAGTGAGACAAACCACAAAATATATAGAATTCATTTAAGTAGTATTCATAATAGTTATAAATGTGATATGCATGTTTTAGATGTTCCTTTTATTTGTTCTAATATAAAAAAGGTGCCAAATGGACCTTGGTTAAAAGAATTAAACAAATATGGTATTAAGATTTCGGATGTTGAAAACAATGTATGTAAAACCGAAAATGAAATTAAATTGTTAATTGGTTCCGATGTGGCGGGAAAATTACTGACCGGATATACAGTCGAACTTCCCTTTAACGAAGTCCCTATTGAACGAAGTTTTCTAATTAACGAAATTTTCTGCAAAATTTTGACTTTGAACACCATTAGCATGTAAATTAATCTCCACATTACGAAAAATATATTCTATATAACGAAGTTTATTCCACTTTTGTACGTGTACAGAATTCAAATTAAGTGATTGCTGTTCGAAGGATATGCAAATTTATTTCAGCGGATTCGATTGTATGAAAATGAACACATTTAAATAATGTCCATTCTGCTTGGTGCTAAATAAAACAATTTTTTTTCACTCTAAGAAAAACACTTGTGATCACTATTCTCCCACTCCGAGACTCCAGCGCTGACAGTTGGGGGAAGTCAAAATTCCCTTTTTACCTTCAATGATATGGAAGATGAGGTATCGCAATGGCGTCAGATGCATTGAAACAAAAAAATATCTATTAGAGTCAGACAGGTACCATTCTGACCCTCCATTGCTGATAGACAATTGCTTTGTACATCCAAAAGAACGTGCTTCAAAATACAAATCGAAGAACATCAAAGTTATTTTTGTTCCTGCCAATACAGCTAAACTTCAATCATTAGTCTAAGGAATAATAAAAATTCTTGAAGTACATGATCGAAAAAGACAGTAAAAAAGTCGATGTAGTGAAAACATTAGTTTGAGATTCTGTGTATCAGAGCTGATGAAAGCTTGAGCCAAAGCTTGGGAATGTAACGTGATTTCATCGACCGTACACAACTGTTTTGTAAAAGACGGCTTCATAATTAAAACTGAATCAAATGCTTCTGAATCCAATACCTGTTTGTCATATTTCAAGAAAAAATTTCATGAATTTAAGTCAATTTCTATTTAACGAATTTTCTTCATAACGAAGTTTTTAAGTGTAACGATGAGACTTCGTTAAATGGAAGTTCCACTGTATTAAAGTTTTAAAAAGTGGTCCAGTTGCTGTAACGACCCATTTGGGGTGGACTCTCATGGGGAAAATTCCAGGTATTAAATCTGAAACAAATGATTCTCTTATGGTTATTTCGTCTCTTTGGAACGAAAGTTCTGTTGCTAATTTATTGAAGCTAGATATTCTTCGTATAACTGATCCGGTTGAATCTAAAACTAAAAATGAAATTCATGAAGAAACTATGCAACATTTTAAAACAAACATAAGAATAGATTCAGATGGGAGGTATGAAGTAGCATTGCCTTGGGTACTAGATATGCCCGCTTACCTAGTAATAGAGAATTGGCCGAAAAACGGCTTGATGCAACGAAGAAAAGGTTATCAAATTTGAAAAATACTGAAGTTTATAATGAAGTATTTGATACATGGTTAAATGCAGGAATAATTGAAAGGGTGGTCGATAATAAAAAATCCAAAATACATTATTTGCCACACAGGCCTTTATTTAAATAATCCAGTGAAACTACTAAAGTAAGGACGTTTTTTGATGCATCGGCTCATGTGAAAGGTTTTTCTTCATTAAATGATTGTCTGGATAAAGGATTAAATAAGATTGAAATGATTCCTTCAATATTGCATCGTTTTTGGAAATTTCCTGTTGGTGCAGTATCTGATATAGAAAAGGCATTCCTACAGATAGGTATTACAGAAAGTGATAGAGACTATCTACGGTTTTTATGGAAGGATAATATAATTTACAGACATAAACGTGTGGTTTTCGGAATCAATTGCAGCCCTTTTTTACTAGCGGCTACTCTGAAACACCATCTGGAAAATACACCTGACAATTTTGTTTCTACAGCAGAAACTTTGAATGAATCTTTGTATGTAGATAATTGTGTTTGTAGTTTCAACACAACTGAAGAGTTAAACAAGTTCATAATTGAATCGAGAATGTTACTGTCCTCCGCGAAATTCAATTTAAGGGGATGGCTGTCAAATTATCCAATTCAAATTATGCCTGAAACTTCAACAGTTAACATAACACAAGTACTAGGCTTAAACTGGTATCTAGAAAACGATACCCTATCTTGCAAAATCGGCCCTATTGAGGAAGAGCAAATTATTCCTACAAAACGAGCTCTACTTTCATTGGCTCAGAAGGTTTTTGATCCTTTGGGATTTGCCTGACCCGTGACTTTGCACCCTAAACTTATTCTACAAGAATGCTGGAAGTTGAAATTAAAATGGGATGAATTAATTCCAGAGAATTTAGCTAAACAATTTTTGAAGTGGGTGCAGGGAATAAAATTAATTTCTGACATTAAACTTGAGCGCTGGATGAATCTAGATAATTTTGAAAATGATGTAAGTCTTCACATATTTTGTGACGGAAGTAAACACGCATATGCTACTTGTATTTTTCTGAGAGTAAAGAAGAAAAATGAAATTTTGGTGAGTTTTATACAAGCACGCGCAAGAGTAGCTCCTCTTAAGAACCTAACTATATCGCGGTTAGAGCTTTTATCATGCTGCATTGGAGCCAGGTTGGGTAGTCGTGTCATTGCTGATTTAAGAATTCCAAATTTGAAGATCTGTTATTGGTGTGATTCAACCACAGCTTTAAGTTAGATAAAGCGAGATGATAGATGGGGAACATTTGTGTGGAATCGTGTAGAAGAAATCAGGTCTTTGTCACAGAAAGATCAGTGGCAACATATTTCAGGAAAATTTAATCCGGCTGATCTTCCTTCCAGAGGTTGTTCCATTGAACAGTCCTTGCAGCTAAACTGGTGGGAGGTACCAGCCTGGCTGGCTGAGCCAGAATTTACTTGGCCTCAAAATATCGAATCACCAGATGAAGAAGTTATTAATGCTGAGAAACGGAAAAGTGTCATTTCAGCATTAAACAAGAACACGAAACCTAATGATTGGTATTATCGACGATTTTCATCATACAAGAAAGTACTAAGATTGATTGCATGGATTCTAAGATTCATAAGTAATTCAAGAAAACCGAATTCAAAAAAAGTATCTGAACTTACATGTTTTGAACTAGAACAAGTTGAAAGAAAATTAATGATTTTGATCCAGAAAGACAGCTTTGATGAAAAGAATAATGAGAAAATTCGTAGCCTAAGACCAATCCTAGATGAAGATGGTATCATCAGAGTAAAAACACAAGTCATCTATCGAGAAGATACTGTCAATTTTAAATACCCAATTCTTTTGCCGTCTGACCATCCTGTAGTCCACCGATTGACCGCACAAGAATTAAAAGGAAGAGCAAAGTATAGACAACAAGTTCGAGAACATCTTAGAAGACGATTCCGTATTGAGTATTTAGGGCAGTTACGCCAACAAAATTCCCTGCAAAAGAATGTCAAGCAACTGATCGTTGGTGATGTCGTTCTCGTAGAGTCTGATAAGAAACGTACGTATTGGACTTTAGCTCGTGTGCAAGAACTAATTTCTGGAAAAGATGGTCACCCGAGAGTTGCTCGGGTAAAAACTGAAAATGGTGAACTTTTAAGACCAATACAAAAACTGTACAATCTAGAGATTCCAAAAGAACAATCTTTAGAGCCAGTATTACGAACGAGAAGTGGCAGAACAGTGACTGTTCCAAAACGTTATCAGTCATAAGACTATTTTTTGAACATTGAACATTATAAACTTTTTTTCCCTTATTTTTAGTATATCTCATTTCCTAGTGTTAATTTGCATTTGTAATAATATGTTTAATTTTTGTTTGAATTTTTGCAGGAAATTGTATAATTTGTCTTTGAAAATTACTGTTAAGAATATTTATGCTTTGGCCATGTAATGTAAGTATAGTGTTACACATATTTTGTGTTATTTTGAATTTTGTTGTGCCTATTGTTGAGTTTTCCTGTTGAAAACTCAAGGTGGGAGATTGTCGCGAATCCAATTGAATTAAACGTATTCTTGGCTCCTACTAACAGGAGATGTTTTCATAAATGTTTCTTTCTAAGCTGTGTGAGAAAGATGTTTTGTTTTTGTAGATGTAAATTTCTAAGCTGTGTGAGAAAGATGTTTTTTGTTTTTGTAACTGTATCTTTCCAAGCTGTGTGAAAAAAATATGTTCCTGTCGAAAATTGTTTTTGTAGAATGTTTTTGTCAGCACGGAAGTGAGAGAATAAAGATATTCGTTATGTTTTTTAAGAGGACTATTTTTCACGTATTAAAGTATTATTTTCTTTTGTTTTAAAAATGACGAAAGTATTAAAACGGGTAGTTTTAATGTTTCGAAAATCGCTATGTATGTATTTGCGATAAATATTAAGAAAACATTTTTCTTCATTTAAATATAAAAACACTAACAACACAAAACAACTAAATTTTGATAACCAACAATTACAAAGGCCTGCAAAATAATACTTTTTTTTCAGATGTTCTTAATATTTTTTGATACGCTGGTTAAAAAAATGATCAGCTTTTTACTCTATTACGTAAGGTTTTTCTTTTTTATTTGACAAATTGAGGACAAATATACAGGAAAATAATACAGAAAGTGTAGCAGAATAATAATAATAATAATAATAATAATAATAATAATAATAATAATAATAATAAATTAAATCAACTAAAATACACTTAATGTCTGCTCCTCCCTCCTTTTTAGGTGCGTTCGTAATTATATAAATACGTAGCACCTATTGTCGTCGCTTGGTCCGTCCGTCTGTCTGTCCGTCTGTCTGTCCGTCCGTCCGCATATAACAACGCAAAAACTACCCAACCGAATGGTTTGAAATTTAAGATATATTATCTTTGCAGAAGTTTGTCGAGACATTTCAAATTTTTTTGAAATTGAATCAAAACTTTAGGATATAATAATAAAAATATTTATTAAGAAATTTGAATTTTTTTTAAAATCGGTGCTTTCTTGTTATAGGAGCTTCCGAAGTTTAATCGTCAAGCGACCGAGATACTTATTCTATTACAGAAATTACTCTGCAGACGATATTATTCATTTCACAGAATTAAAAATCATCAAGATCTAAATATTTATATAGCTAGCTAGAGTACGAACACACCTCATTTGTCACGTTTGACGTACAATTTCCAGCTTGTTTCCTTCTGCACTGCTTGAGTCTATGTCATTTCTTGTATCTTTCGCATTACTCTGCTATCATATTTATTAGTATCTGTTGTCTTTATGACTAAATTTATAAATTTATCAGTCCGAAAGTGCGATGTTTTTATGACTATATTTAACACTTACAAATAAGAAAGATATTGTTGATTTGTGTCAAAACTGTACATGATAGATCTTTTTAAGTATTTTAACCGAAATGAGCATAAACAAAACACATCCGAAACACCTCTCATTTTAAAGAAAAAATTATATCGTTGCAGGTCAGTGTTGTTCTTCTATTCCTAAGCTAAACATACATACACTAGCAAATGATTACTAGTTCCTACGGTACTTAAAACTATCGCTTCGACAACTACTTCATATATAAAGTAAAATGGTTTATATTTAAATTCCTACTATTAGCTCACACTCTCTCTATATATATCTTGTTCAAATTTTCAATCGTTAATAAAATATTTTCTATTCATCCATTCAAGTTCAAATAATTTTTTTTAAACTTGTAGTGGAATACACTTTATGTTAATACAGTTTTTTCAAATATTAATTCATTCATTAAATTAAATTAATTAATTTTAGTTTTAAATGGGAGAAAAAAATTCCTCCCATTGTTTTCATAAATTAAATGAAAGATTTATCTCAAATGAGTGATGCCACAGAAATAAAATACCGCAACGATGATTATAAAATAATGTTCAATAACGATAACGTAGCACATTAATGCTGCATGGGTTTATTTTATATATTTATGATTAAAAAGTAGGAAATGACTTAATTTTTTTTATATTACTTGTTTTTAATTTAACAAACAATATTATTTGCCAGGCTTTTAAACAGAAGAAAAAAATACAATGGACTTACCAATTAATGCTGAGAATGGAGATATGATTACAGAGTAGGATACATATAGTATAATGCCTACCAGTTGCAAGTGAAGTAACTGAGGATGTAGTCATAAGATGACGGTTGTTGTTATTTTACATCGTATCAACAGAGTTTGATTACTTCCGAGGCAAACTTCCACCAGTACATTCGAATAGCACTTCTCAACTTATTTAAAGGGCTTATTCATGAAAAATTTCTGTTATTAATAAAGCAAATATTTCTATTCGTTTTCCCTGGTGGAAATATGTTCCGGCGATATTATAATATTTTTCACTGACATTCACAGCAGGATTGTTTATGTAGTCACAATATGGCGGAACCGCAGGGTCTGTCTACCGCTCGGACAAACTTCTACCATTGAAAACAATTTTTGCCTTAATTATGATGATAGCATACTGTTATCGAAAGATAGCTTTGAATATAGCATACTGCTGATGGAATGTGTTATATCGCACATAACACAACAAGATGAAAGCGAAAATGAGGTATATAGGACAGACATATATCCTTCTCAAACATTTTCTATTTCGCAGAACTATGAATGCTATCTATCCATAATAGAGTAAAGCATTTAACACTGCTACTGAACCATAATGGGCGAATAAAATACTTTTCATAACAATATTAGGTACTTTTGGGTTTCAGCGGTCCCCGACAATGAATCACCAAGTGACAGAGATATATAGCCATGTTAAGTGTGAAATATCGTCAAATGTTTGCCGTCCTAAAAAAAACAGATCGTGTTTATGTTATTATCATATTAATTTTTCGTTGCTGTTCCAAAACATTTTTATGTTTTAATTGCATGTTGTTTTTCTATTATCGGCTGTATTTACTTTTTATAAATAGGAAACAATCTTTGATTTACCAAATACTGAGATGTATGCAATGCCTTTTTTAAAAAAGCGAGGGCAACTTACGCAACATACAACTATGACCATACCATGATATGAAACTGTATGTTACCAATGATGTAGATATTATGGAGACGCAGCGTAAAAGGTTGTAAGAAAAGGAAAAGGTACTCCGTGTTAGAAATTGGTTTATTT
Source organism: Maratus michaelseni (assembly GCA_963931845.1). Taxonomy (NCBI): domain Eukaryota; kingdom Metazoa; phylum Arthropoda; class Arachnida; order Araneae; family Salticidae; genus Maratus; species Maratus michaelseni. Next base: position 32,851,062 of record OZ007592.1, read on the forward strand.
GTTCGAGAATACCGTTCGCAACTACTTTAAGGTTTATGTACTGTTGGGCAGATGAATTAACATCCATAAAGTTGTGTAAGCAACAGCTACTTATGAGAAAAAATGCGGCAGTTGATTGGAAAAGTTACATGAGAGCCGTGTGTTCCCTACACCTGATACGATGATTTAATGGACGAATAGGTGGTGCCAATAAAGTTGTTGAGATCGACGAAAGTTTCTTTGTACGTTGTAAAAACAACAGCAGCAGGGTACTTCCACAACATCGGATTTCTTGGAGGAATATGCCGGGAAAATGGTGAAAACTTTCTGGTTCAAATCCCAAATAGAAATACTAGTGCGTAGCGTAGAAGCAAAAATTTTTTAACATGTAGAGTATGGATCAACAATCTACAATGACTGCACTGAGAAAAATGACACTTTCAAATCTGAGTTAATCGATGTTTTCATTTTGTTATAAAACTTTTTGTGTCAAATATGATGACACAATGCTTTCAATTCTGAAATACCAGAAATATTCTGAATATTGAAACATGGACATATTTAAAACTGAGCACATAGAGATCGGTTCCTACTAATTTTTGAAACATGGACATACTCAAAAGACATTAGGATAAGTTCAAACTCATTTTTGAAACATAGAAATACTCAAAAATGAGCACATAGAAGTCAGTTTATACTCATTTTTGAAACATGGACATACTCAAATAGGAGCACCTGATGTTTTATTCTTGAGTGTGTGCATGTTTTCAGAAATGAGTATATACATGCTTCAAACTTGAGTCATTTTGATTCGGAGCCATTTTGACTATGCGACCTACTCAGATTTGAGTAGTTTTTGCTCAGTTTTGGAAATGTCGTTTTTAGAGTGTGCTGGAAGGAGTACAACTCAGAGAAGCTTGAAAAAGCAGTTTACAATTATTTTACTGTGAGCCATAAGTACAATTTTGTTGATCCAACAACGAGTGTTCATGCACAACATGTTGAAAGAATATAGGGTTCTGCTAATTGGTTCGATAAAAAACATCGAGGCACAGATCACCATCATCTCGAATCGTATCTTGAATTTATGTGAAGAAAATACCTAGGAAAAAACTGTTTTTGATTAATTATTAAAAGCAATTTCAGAAATATGCCTATAATGTGAAACGTAACATTAAGTGTTGCTATTCTCGTGGAATATTGCAAGAAATTGTTATGATTTTTTTAAAAAACGCTGTAATGTATTCTTATTAATATGAAGTATTATATTACATTATGGTATATGGTATTTATTTTCTTTATCTCTATTATACGTGCGTGCTACGTTCGCGTTTCACGATCTTGCCAAAATTTACTGTAACTTGGCTTAATCGTAATTGTAGATGCCGCTATAACCCAAATGAACCAATATTATTATACTGGTACTTTAAAGCATCGTCGGAACATAAAATGTTATTAGATGTAGATAGTCACGATTATGGAAGATAGTTTAATTTGAACTATGAAAAATGCCTCATTAGCGATAGGGTAGTCGCTATTACACTAATTTTCTGAAAAAAGTTTTTGCTGTATAAGTATTATATATTTGTATGCATCTTAAATTGTTGTATGTAAATATGTATGCATGCTGAATTTGTTGTAATATATATGCATTTTGTCAGACCTATGTAGTATTTCTCAGACTTTAAAAAATAATATAAGATAATGAGAGAAGAGAGATGATAATATGACAATGAGAGATAATACAGTAAAACCTCTAAATAGTGGGCATCCCTTGAAACCTCGGAATTTGTCCGCTATTTAGAGATGTTCACATATTAGAGGTAAAAATATACAAATATGTATGGGTTGTGGATTGAAAAAGGTGTTCTAAGTAGAGGTGTCCGCTATTTGGGAGTGCTGTGACGGTTTTATTGCAAAGAAATGAACACATAGAAACACGTAAATAAAAACGTAAATAAGAATGAAAAAATTAATCAATTATACGGATTACAAAATATTAAAATATATGGAGGATTAAAAGGATGGAAGTGAAATGTAATTACCAATATTTACGATTCTAAAGCGTAATTAAAATCTGCCAATAAGAGTATATTTCTTAATAATTTTATTCTTTGAAAACAAAATCTCTTATAATTAAATATATTTTTAAAAAATAGGTTCTTTTTTATGTTTTAATGGCATTTCGAAATAACAAATAATCATTTCTCATTCTAAATAATTCGCAAACGTGCGTAGAATGAGAAATAAAAATTTCTAGGCAATACATAAAAAGGGAAAGATACTAAAATTTATCAAAACATTTTCCACTTTTATTTGTTTCGTGGAGAAAAAAGCATTCTAATGTAAGGGAATGACGGAAATAACTTTTCTTTCCATCTGTAAAAAAGTTGATTTTTATTGTTTTGAGACATAAATTTTACTTTACTGAAAGCTGTATTTAAAATTTATGGCGCTCAATTCTTGCAATAGTAGAAGGTAATTAAATCTATAGTGTTTTTATGCACTTTAATTTTTTATTTACACATTAGAAAATAGATGCATAATTTATTACCAAAAGTATTTGAAGACCGCCTTCTTTCGCCACAGTAATTTATATTTGTTTGCAGCTACCCATGAGCCCTTTTAAAATTATTCAAATAAAATAAATAGTTACCAACCTCACGATTTTTACATACCAATATTTTTATGTAAAAATATTTGTTTTATTTAATCGTACAATTACTGCAATTTAATAAAGCGAAAATATTTGTAAGATTTTACTGATGTTAAAAAAAATCGGGAAGTTGGCAACCATTATGATAATAGAAGCCTATCTCAACTTTGTCTATGTCTGTGGTAATGTGGGCGTATTTATTCATGTATAATAGAACCCTATCTCGACTTTGTTTATGATTGTGGTATATGTAGGCGTATTTATTCAAATATAATAGAATCCTATCTCCACTTTGTCCATATCTGTATGGTATATGTGGGCATATCTCAACTTCTTTGAATTCTATAGCAAATTGCCCTCTAATATCTACATTTCATACAGAGAAACCATCAGATCAGAGATTATCATATTGGGTTCCATATTTATTAAAACGAAATGGTCTAATAGAGGGTTCATACGCTTTTACCACAATTTTTTAATATAATTTTTCTATTTAATATTTAAATAGATAAAATTGTAAACATTTCGTTTATTTGCAGGGTTTGAAATACTTTCCTGCAATTAAATAAGGCGAAAAAATGTATTAAGAAATTGTGGTAAAAGCGTACGAACCCTGTAATAAATAAAATAATTAATTACATCGGAATAATAGTAAATAGCCAACATATTTCTCATAATGTGTCCTCATTTCTTATAGACGGTATAAATGACGTTTCAATCTAACCAAAGACAGAAAATTGACTTTATTGGACTACTTACCGCTAATTAACATGTACATTTTCTAAATTTTTAATGTCTTAAATGCCTGTATATTCATTATAAAATTGTTGTCGCTTTGTATGTCTATATGCCATTTGTAAAAATTTAAATATATAGATGCTGTAGCCTTTTTTAACACTTTCCAACATAGCTGAATCGGTTTGTCTGACTTTCCGCCGTTTATCCATACTCTACATCGCATAAATATACTCGGGTTATAATGCAATTGATATATGTTATTGAGGTGTACCATGACATGTTCGTTATTAAAAATGAAGTGTGTAGCATTTTGAGTTCATTTACAGGAACACTCAAAAGAGTTCCGTTACATTACGTTCTATGGAGAAAAATCGTCTGCTATGTATTTTAATGATGTTACACAGTTTTAAACACATTGAAATCGATATACATCACTGCGGTGCACTACAAGACGCTTACTGTAGAATATGACGTCGCTCATTTACAAAGAACAATAAAAGTATTCGTTTACAGTACAGTCTATGAGCAATAATTTCTCAAATTGCGTTTTCAATTGTGGTATTCACTTTTAAATTTAAGTAATTTGTTTCTAATTACTAGGTATGTATAAATTCTATAGCGCATAACTAAAGTAAATTATAGCATAGTATGTAATACATACAGAAATCTTTAGATCATTTATAGGGTTGTACAAAATAATTCTGATATTTTTACGGTTATTGATGGTAATTTCTAAAAATTGGTTTTAAAGTATGTTATGCGCTTTCCAAATCCAAAAGGTAGGCCTCCACGCCCGGTTTGCTCTTGTTTACCTAGACCATTATTGTATATAACTTGCCTCGTCCAGTATAATTGGATAGATTTGTGGTTGACATTGTAATATTTGACAGCTAATTTTCATTAGAGAGGGGTCCCTTTCCCGGGTGGTCCTTCTGGGCATCTCTTCCTGGTCTGGGGCCTTGCCGCATAGTAGAAAAATCTGCTGGGTGGTGCTAGTTGAGATTAAGCCCAAAGGTAGGCAACAGCGCCTGGTTTGACATTTACCTTGTTCACTCAGACATCATTTTTCACTTTATTAATGTGTGAAGATTTGTTGCAGTTTTCTGAATATATTGGAAAGTGTTTCATAATCTATGCTTCACGCATGATTTATCGATCTTGTTTAATTTTTTTAAAATAAATATGAGTGGTTCACAGGAGCTATAAACTTCACAGGTTGACAATTCTACTTGGTTAGACTTTTATACTTTTATTTACAAAACCTTTACTTAAAATATTGAGACAATACTATTATTTAAATAAGCATTTGAATAATACATCTTTCAAAAATGAATTTAAATTCATTTTAAAATGGATACATCTTCGTTTAATTTAATATACCTGTTCGTTGGAAACAAAATCTCCTACAGTTATCTTCAAAAGAGGACGCTTGTTATGTTTTAATGGCATTTCGAAACAACAAATAATTTTAAATAAATCTCAAGCACGTGCCTTAAGACAGAAAAAAACTCTAAGCAGATGCATTAACGGAAAGGATATTAAAATTTATGAGAGCCTTTTCCTCTTTTTTATTCTTTCATGCAAAAATGCATTTTAATGCAAGGAAATAGAGTAAATAAATTTTTCTTTCATATGTAAATAAGTTATTTGAAATGCTTTTTTTAGACATAGATTTATTTTATTGAAAATTCTGTTTCAAATTTACTGTAGTAGTCTCTCTTTTTTACATTCTGTTAATTTAAATTAACTTGTTTCATTTATGTAAAAACTGAATTTTGTACTCCATTTTTTTTACTGACTTTCTGATATACTAGGATTATAAAAATTATGTACACAATTGTATTTCCGATGGCAATAGAACATTTTAATATTTTTAGAAATTAATTATGAATTAAAATTTTAATTTTAAGGCATTTTTTTGCACAGGTGGTAAATCGCCAAATATTCTGTTTATGATTTACAACAGCAGTAATGATGCACAAAACAATACTCACTAAAACAGGCCAACTGATTGTTCATCTGAAACAATTAAATATTTTAAACACTAAAAAATAGAAAAAAAAAATATAAATAAACAATAAAGTGTCTAATGTTTTTGAAGTACCCTTTTATTTATTTATTTATTATTATCATGATTGCCTTCAAGCACTGTAATTTAAATGTAATTATCTTCTTATGTAATCCCGGTATTTTTTAAAGGATTTTTTACTGACTTTCTAATATACTAGGGATATAAAAATTATGTACACAATTGTGTTATCGATGGCACTAGAGCATTTTAATATTTTTAGAATTCAATTATGAATTAAAATTTTAATTTTAAGGCATTTTTCCGCGCATATGATACATCGCCAAATATTGTATATGGTTACAACTGTATATGAGTTACAAAAGCAGTGGAGTAATGATGCACTAAAACATACTCAATAAAATAGGCAGACTAGTTGTGAATCTGTAACAATTAAATATTTTAAACACTAAAAAATTCAAAATAAAAAATAAAGTGTGTAATATTTTTTTAAGTACCATTTTATTTATTTATTTATTATTATTATTATTATCTTCAAGTACTGTAATCTAAATGCAATTTTCTTCTTATTTAATATCAGTATTTTTGTCATTAAATACAGAAGATATCTCTTTTAGATAATACTGCAAAATTTCCGCATAATTATAATGTAATACACTGAAAGATAACTTATACCGCCTTCATCTAGAAGGAATAAGTAGTCATTTTCTAAGTCCTTAAAATAGAAATATAGATTTTCGAGCTTTGCAAATAAGGCACACAAATAAACTGAATAGAGAAAATGATCGAGAATTTTTAGTCTATAGTTTTCTAAGTGATGAAACGATACATTATATTATGAATCTTTTGTATTGCGAGAAACTATCACTTGATTTCTGGAAGAATTTCATAAACTAGAATTATAGTTACTAAAACAAACACATTTGTGTTCACATTTATTTGCACAGATTTTTAAATAAGTTTGTCCACGATGATATAGGAAAACGCTCTTGAATTTGAAAAGGGGAGACTAGAACTCTCTAGCAAAGGGAACTAGAATTTATAAGAATGACATGGACCTATTTTGTCTAGAGCCACAATTTAGTTTCTAGATGCCAGTGGAAGAATTTTTTTCAGTGTATCTATGTTATAAGATAAATGCATACAGTAAGCAAATAAAGGCGTAAGTAATTATAAAGGGAATTAAAACGCATAACACAACAAACAACTCACTTTCTGCAGTTACTGCTCATAGGATACGATAGTTACTCATAGTTACTGCATAATGGATATGAATTCTTTTGTGCCATTTTTTAAAATAACATTAAACAGTACAGTCAACGTTATTGTTCCCCTTAAAAACTTATGTCAGTTTCATAAAGTGCACTTCAAACAATAACTACCTGCACACAGTAATCCAATGTGTTTCTTCTATCTGTCCTTGTAAACGAATTATAAATGAACAAGAAACATTGCAGTGCATGTCAACAATTCATTTATACAGAGAGTGTTTACCCATATTGAGAACGATTTTGACAACAAAAATAAAATACATAAATTAAAACAATTATTTTTTAATATTATCTATCTGGTAGCCCTTGTTCTGGACTGTCATATTGCAGTGGAATTTCCAAGATAGTAGGGCTTTTTGTAAAACTGGAAGTGTAATTTTGTTCCATTCCTCCACCACACATTTCCAGAGTTCACTCAACGTAGTTGGTCGGAGCTTCGCAAGAGCTTGTTTTAATATTCCAAAGAGACTGTAATCCTTTGGTGAAACATCTGGGGACTTTGTTGGAATATGATTAAACGGTATTCACTTGATTCCAGTTTTTCTTGTAAATTTTTCGAGAAATGCGACGGTACTTTTGGATGTATGGCTACTCGCTTTATCCTGGTGGAACTCAACAATTTTAACGTCCGTAGGATAAAATTTCGGAATTTCTTCTTTAAAAATAGGCATTAGAACATGTTTTTGATAATAAGTAGAGTTAATTTTGACATTTTTCTCAAGTTTTCTTATTATTAATATTCCGTTGTAAGAGATTCCAGCAATCACCATAAATCCTTTACAGAAACTTCCTTTGCAGTGTTTGTACCAAAGTTGTAAATCTCTTTGGCCTCTTTACCGGTAATAAATCGATCTGATTTTTATTACAGTCATTTAGACAAATCCATGCTTCATCAATTGTGACAATTATGCTCCACTTATCACTAGCTAAATGATTTCTAATAATGAAATGTGAATAATTCTTTTCAGAAAGAGCAAATATATAATCTTCAAGCCACTCGCTTCTTTCGCGTGTCATTTCAGTAGCTGACGATGTTTCTACATAGAAGCCAATATTTCAGTTATTACGTTATTACATGTTGCCAGATTTTTCCGCTGTTGTTTCTAGTTGTTTTTTAATTTAACATCAAAATCGTTCCCAATATCTGTAAACACCCTCTGTATTTTGCAATGTTACAAGTAGCGTAATATCATGCAAATGCGCTTGAAAGGATTATCATCCATAGAGAGCAATAAAATCGAATTTTTTCTCTATCCTGTAAATAAATGACGGATACTACGGAAACAATTTTTTACAGAGAAAAATGCTATAGTCCATATCAAGAATGAAAATAGAATTATAAAATTTAAATTAACGTAATATCACTAAAATGTACTTATTAGCACCTATATACAGTAATCCATCCGAACTATTCTAAGTTCCCCTGTAAATGAGCCACAATTGCTAAACATTTTATTTAATTACGTATTTTTAATTCTTAATGATACTATGGTAATTCTCAAAAACATATTTCAATTTAACGTAGGATAACGTAAAATGTTGTGTATGTAGGAAAAAAGATTTAAAATTTGGAAGTACGTTAGAACTGAAAATATATGAATTTTTGCGAATCTAAACAAAATATGCAATTATCATGATTGAGTTTATTTATTCATTTTATTATTCGATGAAAGAATATCACATATCATTATCTTTAAAATACTCAAAAGGGGTCCTTTTGTAACGCTTTAATGACATTTTAAAAAACCAAATAATCTTTATTCATTCTAAAAAAATATCTCAATTAGGTATTTGAAGACAGAAAATTTTGATATGAAAAAGAAAACGATATCAAAATTTATGAAAAACTCTTCCTTTTTTTTTCAATTGTTTAAGGAAAAAGGGATTCTAATGTAAGAATATAGTTGAAATAAAGTTTTCTTCTATCTGTAAATAAGTTGTTATATAGTCTTTTGAGACACGAATTTTTCTTAATTGAAAATTCTGTTTAAAGTTTAAGGCGCTCAGTTTTGTTTTTCAGTTCTTGCATAGAATGGTAGTTATTTCTTTAATAAATAGATAGGAAGAGTGATAGGAGGATTTGATAGGAAACGATATAATCCTATATTTCCGTGAAAATTCATTTGCTTTTTTTTTAATAATATATAACGATTTCATTCATGATACTTGTATTTTAAAAAAATAACAAATATTTTTATTTGAAAAGGTATATACATTTTAATTGATGTAGGACTCGCCGTTTACGGGAAGTAGTTGAATGAGGATTATAGAAACTTCCTTAATTGGAATATTTCTCATTAGCGATAAAGTGGTTGTATTATTTTCTTTTTTTGGAAATAGTTTTATGTGTTCCATGTAATATATATATTGTATATTTTGTAAGTTGTTGTATGTAAGTTTAAGGAAGGAAAGAAATACCGATAGCGTGGCTGTGCAAATTGCGGGAGAGAACGGCGAATAAATACGCAAAAATAAAAACAATGTGATAGTAATATCACATGTACATTAATAAACAAGGATTAGTATTAAGTACCGGGTGCTCCAAAAGTTCATTAAAACTTTAAAAAACTCATTAAAAAGATACAAATGATGTTCAAAAATTGCGGTTTGCAAGAATGGGATCAGTTGGAGATTGGATTTTTTTTAATAACAAAAAAAGTTGTGGTATAAAAAATACCGATAGAGGGCGCTGGCATAATATGAAGCAGATGTATGGAAATTAGGCTTCTAGTAAAAGACCCATTTCAGCAAAGCGTCCGACAAACTTTAGTGTCCCAGCACATGAAACAGGCCCTTTTCTCGCCTTCAGTCATTTTGACGTGCAGAATTTTCGCAATGCGCCAGTTGCCGATTACCTGTTCTTCTAAAAGAGTTTAACCAGCTTGATCTGGTAACGGTGGCATATACTGCAGGCATCGAATGAAGAATTTGTCTGCATTAAGGGGTTTTATTCACAGCTTGATTTGCATAAATCTGCTTTATATTATGCATGCAGCGCCATCTATCGGTATTTGTTTAAACAAAAATTTTTGGTTATATATATAAAAAATCTCCCTCTAATTCCATTCTTGCAAACCGCAATTGTTTTGCATCATTTGTTTATTTTTAAAGAATTTTAAAATTTGTATCGAACTTATATCGCATTTTGTATGTATGTATGCTGGATATGTATTGTAAGATGTGTGTATGTTTTAATACGTATCTTCTAAGATGAACGTGTGTAAATATACGTAGAAGGTAAGGAATTAAATGGTGTATTAGTTATAAAGACAAAAAATATTAAAACACGGAGTTAGTTTAAAAATTAAAATGCACTCATTAATATTAGCGACTCTGGCATATAATTAAAATCTGCTAATAAAAGAGTTACTTATTACCACTTTCCAAAATAGCTGAAAAGTGTTTATGAATTCGATTTGTCTGTCCGTCTGTCGTCTGACCGTGCTCTAACTCACGTAAATATGCTTATTAGCACTTATAGTTTTTTATATAGCATTTATTATTTTTTTTTTTGCAGGGAAACTCAAAATAATTCCGTTACATTACGGTCTACGGGAAAAAATCATTTGCTGCTTATTTTAATGATGTTACACCATTTCAAGAATATTGAAATTGATATATATCACTGAGGTGCCCTACAAGAGGCTTACTGTAGAATATTGTCTGCATATCACTTATAGTACCTTTACAGAGACCAGGGTGGTGCAAAATTTTAATTAGATTAACTATTGAAAACTAACGATTAAAAGTTTAATCATGACTAAAGATTGACGATAAAGTTTAATCGTCAATCTTTAGCCAGGATTAAACTTTTAATCGTTAGTTTTCAATTGTTAATCTAATTAAAATTTTGCACCACCCTGACAGAGGAACTCAAAATAATTCCGTTATATTACGGTCCATGAAAAAAAATCGGTTGGTGTTTATTTTAATAATATTTCACTATTTCAAGCATATTGAAATTGATATATATCAATAAAGTACACTACAAGAAGCTTACTATAGAATATTGTGTGTATAGCATTCATCATTCATTTACAAGGACACACAAAAGAATTCGGTACTGTCTGTTAACAATAAGTGCGTTTTCAGTTGCTGAATGTGTTTTTAAATTTAACTCATTCTTTGTCTATTAATTGTTGTGTATAAATTCTATAGATCAAATACAGGGCAGCACAAAAGTTCTCGAGTAAATTTCCGTCTATAGGCGGAAATACCAAAGGGGAATTCTAAACTGTGCTACTCGTTTTCTAATTGAACTAACATTTAGCAATCTATGTAGTATATATACAAATTCACAGATAATATACAGGGCTCCGCAAAAGAATTCGGATATTTTTCTGAATATTGTGGGTAATTCGTGAAATTGTTTTTTAAATATGTTATGCGTTTTTCAAAGTTTGACTTTAACCTTGTTTACTTAAATATCATCTTTCACTTTATTAAACGGTAAAGATTTTTAAAAATATTTTCGAAGTGATGGAAAGTGTTACATAATCTATGCTTAACGCATGATTTTTCGTTCTTGTTTTTTAACATTTTCATTCATTGACAACATAAACCTCTACAACCGTCATTAAAATACTTAAAAGAGAACATTTTGTAATGTTTTAATGGCATTTTGAAACAACAAATAATCTTTTCTTGTTCTAAAAGAAAATTCTCAAACACGTGTGCATAAACAATAACAAAATATTGCCAAGCTAATGCAATAAATAAATAAATAAATAAATAAAAATAAATAAATAAAATAAATAAATAAAAATGAAATATATGGGATTTTTTTCAGTTGTTACAGACATAAAAAAAAAACCTAATGTAAGGAAATAGCGATAATAATTTTTTTCTTTCAACTGTAGTATTTTTTTAGACAAATTTATTTTATTGGAAGTTCTGTTTAATGTTTACGGCGCGGCGCTCAGTTTTCCCCCTTTTTTTTTTGCTTTATGCATAGTAGGTAGTTATTTCGTTAATAAATATATAGGAAAAGAAATAAGAAAATTTGATGGAAAACTATATAATTTATACGATTTTCGTGAATTACTTTCTCCTTTCTTATAATACACACTCATTTTACATACAGTAGTTATATACAAATAAAAATAAAACCTTTGTGCAAGAACATTAAAAGGAAGTTGTTTCCAAACAGCTGTTTTAAATCCACAAGCGAGATTCTTCTTCAGTGCGACAAAGAGCAAAGCACAGTGTGCTAGATAAAGCGACACTGGGCAAAACGACAGAGAGGCGGTGGGTTATGAACCCGATGCGGGTAGAGAACGCGCCAAAAGCAACAAATGAGAAGAAAGCAGAACGAAACAACTGAGTGGACAAGTAGAGACATCTACCGGAGATTCAAAAGAAACAAAAAAAATGGGGAAAATAAATTAATGCTTTCCAAATACTTGGAAAATAAGGAGTACTAGATAAGTCATTGATTAAGGAGTGATAATTTTTAATGATGTGGTACTAGCTTCCCTAAAATCAAGATCAAGGTTAGAAGAACATTCTTGGATAATGGTGGCTGAGGAAAAGTAGAACCTATGTTGAAAAGGCCAACAATGTTGAGAAATAGAAGAACGGTTAATCTCGTGATATTTAACATAACATTCATGCTCTTTTAAACAAAATGTAAGAGCACGTTTAGTCTGACTAATATAAGACAGACCACACTGGCAAGAGATTTGGTAAATACACCAGTTATTTATGCGATCAATCTTGTGTTTGAGATTTGAAAAATAGTTTTTATTAACAAGAGAAAAAATAACATTGAGTTCAAACCTTCTTAAAATTTCAGCAATTTGCTGATTGATTTTAGGAAAAAATGGCAAAACAACTGAAGTATTAGAGTGGGAAATAAAATTCTTATCAGAATGGACGGGTTAACGTCAATTTATTATAAATAGAATCTATAATAATAGAGGAATAACCACGATCAACAGTAATAGTGTTGAGACAGTTAAAGTTCAGCACTAAGTAACTGAGGATTGAAACAAATATTGAAAGACCGAAAAACAAAAGTATTGAAAGCAGCAAATTTCAGCGTAGGAGGATGAGAAGACTTGATGTGTGGTGGAAGACTGACAGCAAAATGTTTACGAAAGACGGTAGTCTGAAAGCCATCTTCACTGCGAATAACAAAGACATCCAGAAAAGAAAGACAATTGTTGGTCTTAATTTCAAAAGTAAATTGAACGCAAGAATCAATGTAATTCGTAACAGAGAGAATATGATTAATATCCGAATTCATTTCAAACAGGACATAACTATAATAACTACCATCATAACTGATAATTCCAGTGGAATAGTAACTACCATCAACAAAACGGACATAAAACGTAAACTTTAATAATTCAAACAATTTGACCTCAAAATAGTGCATGTAAATATCGCATAAAATTGGACTAAGAGGATTGCCCATAGCCAAACCGTTAGTCATACAAAAGAAAATCCCATTAAACAGAAAAGTATTTTGTGACAAGCAAGCTCGAGTGAGAAGTGTAAGCTCCTCAATTTCAAAATAAGAGAAATGAAAATAACAAAGCCTTTCTTGAGGCAATCTAAAGCCCCCCCCGCCCACGTAAACTGGAACATTGGTAAATACTGAAGTAACATCAAAAGAAACCATCATGTGGCCCTGTGGCTTAAAAATATGAAGTTTCTTCACAAGTTCAAGAGAATTCTTAGCAGTGAAACAATTACTGCTCAAAAGTGGAGAAAAAACTGAAACTAAATATTTGGCAAGCTTATAAGACGCTGTACCGATACTAGAGACATTAGGTCTAAAAGGAATGTCAGGTTTATGGCGTTAAGCAAAGCATAAAATCTGGCACAATATGCAATAGAAGGAATAAGAGACCTTTTAAAATTAGCAGAAATAACTGAAACTAAATATTTGGCAAGCTTATAAGAAGCTGTACCGATACTAGAGGCATTAGGTCTAAAAGGAATGTCAGGTTTATGGCGTTAAGCAAAGCATAAAACCTGGCACAATATGCAATAGAAGGAATAAGAGACATTTTAAAATTAGCAGAAATAACTGAAACTAAATATTTGGCAAGCTTATAAGAAGCTGTACCGATACTAGAGGCATTAGGTCTAAAAGGAATGTCAGGTTTATGGCGTTAAGCAAAGCATAAAACCTGGCACAATATGCAATAGAAGGAATAAGAGACCTCTTAAAATTAACAGAAATAACTGAAACTAAATATTTGGCAAGCTTATAAGAAGCTTTACCGATACTAGAGGCATTAGGTCTAAAAGGAATATCAGGTTTATGGCGTTAAGCAAAGCATAAAATCTGGCACAATATGCAATAGAAGGAATAAGAGACCTCTTAAAAATAGCAGAAATAACTGAAACTAAATATTTGGCAAGCTTATAAGAAGCTGTACCGATACTAGAGGCATTAGGTCTAAAAGGAATGTCAGGTTTATGGCGTTAAGCAAAGCATAAAACCTGGCACAATATGCAATAGAAGGAATAAGAGACCTCTTAAAATTAGCAGAAATAACTGAAACTAAATATTTGGCAAGCTTATAAGAAGCTGTACCGATACTAGAGGCATTAGGTCTAAAAGGAATGTCAGGTTTATGGCGTTAAGCAAAGCATAAAACCTGGCACAATATGCAATAGAAGGAATAAGAGACCTCTTAAAATTAGCAGAAATAACTGAAACTAAATATTTGGCAAGCTTATAAGAAGCTGTACCGATATTAGAGGCATTAGGTCTAAAAGGAATGTCAGGTTTATGGCGTTAAGCAAAGCATAAAACCTGGCACAATATGCAATAGAAGGAATAAGAGACCTCTTAAAATTAGCAGAAATAACTGAAACTAAATATTTGGCAAGCTTATAAGAAGCTGTACCGATACTAGAGGCATTAGGTCTAAAAAAAATGTCAGGTTTATGGCGTTAAGCAAAGCATAAAACCTGGCACAATATGCAATAGAAGGAATAAGAGACCTCTTAAAATTAGCAGAAATAACTGAAACTAAATATTTGGCAAGCTTATAAGAAGCTGTACCGATACTAGAGACATTAGGTCTAAAAGGAATATCAGGTTTATGGCGTTAAGCAAAGCATAAAATCTGGCACAATATGCAATAGAAGGAATAAGAGACCTCTTAAAATTAGCAGAAATAACTGAAACTAAATATTTGGCAAGCTTATAAGAAGCTGTACCGATACTAGAGGCATTAGGTCTAAAAGGAATGTCAGGTTTATGGCGTTAAGCAAAGCATAAAACCTGGCACAATATGCAATAGAAGGAATAAGAGACCTCTTAAAATTAGCAGAAATAACTGAAACTAAATATTTGGCAAGCTTATAAGAAGCTGTACCGATACTAGAGGCATTAGGTCTAAAAGGAATGTCAGGTTTATGGCGTTAAGCAAAGCATAAAACCTGGCACAATATGCAATAGAAGGAATAAGAGACCTCTTAAAATTAGCAGAAATAACTGAAACTAAATATTTGGCAAGCTTATAAGAAGCTGTACCGATACTAGAGACATTAGGTCTAAAAGGAATGTCAGGTTTATGGCGTTAAGCAAAGCATAAAACCTGGCACAATATGCAACAGCAGGAATAAGAGACCTCTTAAAATTAGCAGAAATAACTGAAACTAAATATTTGGCAAGCTTATAAGAAGCTGTACCGATACTAGAGGCATTAGGTCTAAAAGGAATGTCAGGTTTTTGGCGTTAAGCAAAGCATAAAACCTGGCACAATATGCAATAGAAGGAATAAGAGACCTCTTAAAATTAGCAGAAATAACTGAAACTAAATATTTGGCAAGCTTATAAGAAGCTGTACCGATACTAGAGGCATTAGGTCTAAAAGGAATGTCAGGTTTATGGCGTTAAGCAAAGCATAAAACCTGGCACAATATGCAATAGCAGGAATAAGAGACCTCTTAAAATTAGCAGAAATAACGGAAGAAGACTTGATGGCGGACATAATGGAATTCACTAGTGGAAGGGTCTTTTGGATATCCACATAGGGACCATCATTAACAATGTTTTATGAATTTTCCAAATATGTAGAATAACAAGCTCTTAGATTTTGTTAAGAGCGTGAAAATTACGTTAAAAATCAGAGTTTAAACGTTCTTCTGTTGCTCAACATTATTGGTCTTTTCAAAATAGGTTCAATTTTTCCTCAGCCACCATTATCCAAAAATGTTCGTCTAACCTTGATCTGGATTTTTGGAAGTTTACCACATCATTAAAAATTATCACTCCTTTGTAAATGACTTATGATTGACTTAAAACTTTTTTTCTTATGCCGTACCGTTTCTCCCTTCTTCTAGTATATTCAATTCAAATTTGAAGTCATTCTGACCAGTGGTTCTTTTTTTACAGCATTATGAAAGTGGGACTTTAATTATAATCAACCTGTATATATATATATATATAAAATATGGCTAGCAGGAAAGAAAAGCAAATATTTTTTTTAACTATCTTTTTAGAATTTCTAAATTAATTTCTCAACGTATAATAATAATTTAATTAATACAAAACTATTAATTGATTAAATCGTATTTAAAAAATGTATATTTTACCCTTTTTATTTGTTTTTATATTTTCTACTTCATAGTGTGTAAAATATTTCGTTGTTATATTTACTTTGTTTTACATCTAATGAGTATGTGGCGGATAACGGAAAAATTCCTTAAAATTAAGTTATTAATTTAAAATTAAGTTTTAAAAATATTAAAATGTTGTATTGTCATTGGCAACACACTTCTGAATATAATTTTTATAATTGCAGCATACCAGAAAGTACCACAACAATCCTGCAAGAATTTTTTTAATATATGTCACCGTTTACAAGTTATTGAATTTTAAAAACAGTCAAACCATTTTCGGATATCCGGTATATCCGATTCAAAGAAAATCAACATTTTAAACAAACCATTGTTTTTGAAAGGGAAGCAAGTCCAATGGCGAACATCAAAATCATATTTTTTTTTCAGTTGACACGGATAAGCATTATTGAATTTTAAATTTACGTGAAATAAGCCTATTACTGTCGATGGATATTTTTAAACCCTTTAAAATACAAACCATTAAATATCTAGCAGTAACATAAAATAGATTTGCCCTATTATAATTCAACGGGGGGGGGGGGGGGGTCTTGGTTAATAAATGAAGTACTTCTGTCTAATATCGCACCCATTTTGAAATTTTGATCTAATTTGGCTTAACTGCACAACAAATTGAAACTGATCAATGGTATGGGTTCATAAAACATTCTAATAAAACATTATTCGCTTATAATGGTTTCCAATAAAAGAAAAAAATATTTTTTTTTGCAAATAAATATGCAAAACGCCTTAGTACTAACTTTCAAAAAGTGAACACAGTAAAATTTACTCTTACCAAAAAATTTTCAAAGAAATATGAGTAGAAACGTTACTACTACGACCTATACTACTTTTTTGCTTAGCCAAGAAATTAATTGTCTATACTTTGTCCTTGAGTGTCGATTTTGGAACTTCATGAAGTTTTGAAGTTTTTAAACCGTACTGCCTGAATTGATTTAATCATATTCTAAATTACTAATGGTCTAAAATTACTAATAAAGGATCAAGTTTAGACAAGGACACCAGATTGCATCAGGTACTTCACTTAGAAGTCATGGGGGGGACATATTAGAAACTTTACCCCCACTTTATCAAAAGAAGTATTCATTAACCCTCTGAGCGTTTTGAAAAAGGGTAAAATTGTAATGTTGTTTTCACTGCATTTTGTTTTAAATGCTAAAAAAATATGATTTTTTCAGCATTATAAATAAAACTTAATTACAAATATGAATGTAACCCTTGGGAGTATTAATAATTATTCAATGTTTTGAAAATTCATTAAATCTATAGAGTTATATTATCTTAAACATTGCATATATTGCAGTGAAACCTGGAGCTTAGTGAACGGAATATTACGTTCCATACGCTTAGAGGGTTTTAAACATAAGAAATCCTTCACAGTTTGGCTTATGACTGTTTTGCTTATTACTTTGTAACCAGTTATAGGGAAAAAAATGACAAGTTCAATATATGTGCTTGTGTAATGCTGATACTGTTATCTATTGACAAAGGTCCGAACATTTGACTGTTTTTAGGTGCGTTCGTAATTATATAAATACATAGTACCTATAGTCGTCGTCTGGTCCATCCGTCTGTCCGCATACAACAGCTCAAAAACTACCCAACCGAATGGTTTGAAATTTATTATATATTACCGTTGCAGAATTTTGTCGAGTCATTTCAAATTTCATGAAAATCGAATCAAAACTTAAAAGTATATACGCAAGTCCTGTGACTGGGGAAAACAAGTACCTCCTTAGTAAAGGCCATTCCGTTTTTCATATGCCAAGCGGCTATTTTTATTCAAAATTATTTTTTTCGAATAATTGCACACAAGTTACACTTTTAGAAAGATTGTTAAAAAAAAAATGTTTGCTTGAGAGATGAGTTACATTAATAAATATATAGATTCTGAGATAACTTAAGTGGAAATTAGGTGAACAGCCAAATATCCCAATCCATTAAAGTAAATAAACACAAGAGATTCGTTCAGTTTGAGTCATAGAAATATTAAAACATGAATGTAATCATTCAAAAAGCAAGAACTCCATGGTGAATTTTGCAGCGCTGTATTGTGCCGAAAAAAAAAATCCCCATCTGTAAACGTGTCATACGAAGTAAGAAAACAAGAACGAAATATCTTGCGTCAAGCATAGATTATATAACACTTTCCAACGCTTCCAAAATAATTTTACAAATCATTACCGTTTAATATGCGGAAAGATAACATCTAAGTAAATAATTGGGAAAACGCGTAATATATTTAAAAACGTAATTTCAGGAATTTCCAACATATACAATATTCGGAAAAATATCCGAGTACTTTTATTCAGCCCTGTATAAAATCTATAGATTTGTATATATACTACATAGGATGCTAAATTTTAGTTTAGTTAGGAAACGCGTAGCACAGTTTAAAATTCTCCTGGAGTTTCTGTCAATAAACGGAAATGTGTTCGCGAACTTTTGTGCTACCCTGTATATGAAATACAGAATTTATACAGACCAAGTAATAGACAAAAAGTGAGTTAAATTTAAAATCGCTTTCAGCAACTTAAAACGCACTTCCAGGAATTATTGTTAACAGATAGTAGAGAATTCTTTTGTGTGTCCCTGTCAATGAACGATGACTGCTATACACACAATATTCTGTAGTAAGCCTCTTGTAATGCACCTTAGTGATATATATAAATTTCAATGCGTTTAAAATAGTGAAACATTATTTAAATAAACCGCAAACGATTTTTCTCCATAGACGTAATGTAACGGAATTCTTTTGACTGTCCCTGTAAAGTAACTGTAAGTGCTATGCACACCCTACTCTATATTAAGCTTCTTGTAATGCACCTTAGTGATATATTTCAATTACAATGTATTTGAAATTGTGTAACATCATTAAAATAAACCGCAAATGATTTTTCTCCATAGACCGTCATGTAACGGAATTCTTTTGAGTGTCCCTGTAAAAAAAAATATAAGTGCTACACACTTCAGTTCAAATAGGGCACATGCTATAGATAACGACAATAACATATAAATGTTGCAGGGCAATCCGAGCATATTTACGGGAGTTAGAGCACGGCCAGAGGGCCAGACAAACCGAAGTCATAAACACTTTTCAACTAGGTTTGGAATTGTTAAATAAAGGCAGGCATGCTCTTTCTCACTCATAACAGACGATATAATTCATTTCAGTAAAATAATAACGATTTTTTTTTTTTTTTTTTTTTTTTTTTACATTGTAAAACTAGTTATAGTACGAACGCACTTCGTTTGTCACGTTTAACGTACATTTTTCAACCTATTTTTTATTAATTAATAAAATCCATTTATTCTATTAGTCTTTAGATCCTATTAGCATCAGTTTCGCTTATCAAACATACGTGTAAAGGGAGACAAAATATCTAAGCTGACGTAAAAAATGTATTACATTAAAATTTATGAAATGCTTTTCCTCTTTTGCATTGCTTTCCTTCTATATTAAAAAAAAGTAATCTGGAACTGAGCCAAAAACGAAATGGACCAATCAAATTCTGCGTAGATATTCTGGGTTATTCTCATCGCTTTTTTACTAGGGACTTTTTTGAGGAGCTCTTACTTTTTTTCTAGCCAGCCTACGGATTCGAAAATTATACCATCAGACGCGAAATATAACAAGCTTTCAGAAATTAAAAAAATTATCACGGTCGGACAATAAAAACTCAAAAAATCCTTAAAAAATCGAGTAAAAAATCTTTTATTGAAAAAGTCGTTTTTTTTATATTGTTGCCAATTTCTAAATAAGCGCAAAGGATTATGTTTTATCTCAGATAAAAAATTATTTGCGCGAGACTATTAAAAACAATAATGAAAGTTTAAAATAGCAATAAAATGATCACGTGTTGAAAGCAGGAAATAAAGAAAATTACGTCAAAAAAATTGTGTTTACACATGAATATTAAAAATAAAAAAGATGAATTAAATGAAAAAGGATTATAACCAGTTAAATGAAAAAAGCATTATAACCTGATTACAGAAGTAAGTCGCCGTTCGTGATATCATCATCATCATCTTTTTAAAACAGGATACATTACCAGGTTTTAAGAGGCTGTGAAATCAGAACGGGGGTTGGTGAGCGTAGCGAGCAGGGGGCAGAGCCCCCTAGTATGCAAAAGAAAAGAAAAAAAAAGAAAAAAGAAAAGAAGCTTTCGAAAGTAAGGCAATCGAAGAAATAAAGTTCCTTCCCATCTACACAGAAGTTGTATTTTATTCTTTTGAAACATAAATTTATTTCATTAAGCTCTTTGTAAAATATTAGGAACTCAGCTCTTTTTTGGTTTAATGCATACGATATTTTTTTGTTTAATATGTGAGGATACAGAAATAGTGATAAGATATTAGATGGAAGATAGTAATGCAAAAGTTAAACACAAATTAATGTACATAATATTAATTTTATATACTTTAATGCATTCCTTTTTATAATACACAGTAATTTTATGTACAACTAGCTGACAGGCGTTGCTCGAATCGATGATAATGACCTTAAATAAACCCTAAATGTGTATGTTTTTACATCATTAATCGGATTTTGTATGAATTTATATATGGGATGTAAATCTGGTCCGTCGAGATGCTCTAAAAATGTCGAAATAGCACAGAAAAATATCATCGTCGGGAGGCGCAAAATGATCTTCAGTCACGAAAGGGTTAAAATTCGTATTTTTCAAAACCAACTTCTACACTGTCGAATAGAAGGAGGTATGAGCTTTAAATAGGTATTTTTGTAAAACGGTACATCTGACATCGATAAGAAGTCAGACTTAGGAGAAGAAGTCAACCGCGAAAACGACCATTTTTTTATTTTTTCCAAAGGGGTTACAAAAATATTTTTTCGAACAGATTGCGATGTTTAAGACATAAAAGTACGAAATTTTATAATAAAGTCTTTGTTTTTTCCGTATCCCGAGCGGTTTGGCTGATATACGTTAACATAAACGCCCCCCCCCCTATACACGTAAATATTAAAAAAAAAGAAAGAAAACTTTAAAATAATTAAATTATTACGTGGGAAAAGCATTAAATGGGGGATTATAGCGTTAAAAAAATCTAGACTTTTTATGAAAGTCCTAGAGGCAGTGATATTTTTTTCTTAACTATTTTATACAAGCTGTTATTCAAAATGTGTGATAGATCATACTTATTAGATCACTAAATAAGGCGCTAGCTGTCGGGACAGCGGGGGATGCAGCCTTGGGTACCGAGAAATCCTCCCAATCAGTGGGAAATGAATAGCAACCCGATTAAACAAGATCGCAACTAGTCGTGATAATATCGTTCAATCTTCAGTAATTGGGTAATCTTTTTAAAACAGAGAAAATTAGTGTGTTTTTAGAGCATGCGGTGCCTGGACGGGGGTTGGAAAAAATAGCTTGTAAGGGACAGAGCTCCAGAACAGTCGTGAAAGAAAGTATTCTAATGCAACAAAATAGTAGGGATGTATTTTTATGCCATCTGTAATTTTCTATTTTTCAATTCTTAAATTTATTTTACAGCAAGTATATACTACTTTTTAAATTACGGCGACCAGTTTTTTTTACCTTAATGCATGTTGTAGTTAATTATTTAATAGGGTGGAGATAAGTTAAATTGATAAGAAAATTTGGTTGAAGATAATGTAATTGAAAACAAATTTTTTAACTTTATTTTCTGTCATTTTTTATAATATTTTAACTTTTTTTTTTTTTTTTTTTTTTTGCAAAATTGCGTGAAATTGTGAGATATTTGGAAAACAATGTATGTGCGATTAAAACAGTAGCGCAGATCATGATATCTAGTGATACCTTAATCTTCCTCTTAACATTTCTAACAGAAGGAAGCAAGCGTTTACTTTATATTGTAGATTGGCACCTAACCTTTACCCGGATTAGCAGATAGCAATGAATATCGTGTAAAGGCATACCAATTTGACATAGTCCTGATTGTGAAATTTAAAAATATATATATTACAAACAAAACAAGTAATGACAAAAATGCATAAAAAATAACATCAAATTCTTAAAAAACCTTTTTGCATATCAGAGATAAATATTTTATTCCAAAATATCACTTTCTCGCAAAATACATTCAAACGTCTACAAGTGCACAAATTCTATATTACAGAACTTTAAATGCAATCCACATTTCGAACAAAGTTATGTATTTATGACAAAATACAAAAATTTTCATCTAATTTTCTGTAATCGGTTCTGGAACCAATAATGGTATCAAGTAAAACAATGAAATGATCACCTAGATGCCACTAAATATTTTTCACACAGAAAAAAAACTTTGGCTACAACAATGAAATTATTTTTTCGCCTTATCACCTTCCTTAAAATAGGCGGACTGGTTGTGGACTCTATTACGGAAAATTCCCAAAGTTTTTAAACAAAGAATTTCTTTAAGATATAAATCTGGATCAAATTTGCAGTTATAAAAAGAATAAATTTGGTTAAAGATGTTAAGATGACTGCATGAAGAAGACTTTGAGCTTGTAGTCGCCCTTGCGACTCTTTCAGACGATGATGTGTTTGGTAAAGATCAATTAAATTCAAAGCTGAGTGCAAATGATGTGCAAAGTCTTTTATAAAAGATACGTTCAAATTGCTTTTCGTGAAATTATCTTCCATAAAAATATTATTATCTCTTGAGCCCAAAGAAAAATAAATCCTCCTGTAGTAACGAGTATAAAAACAAATGCTGTAAGTACCAGTTCGATCCGTAATCCAATGAAATATTTCAGTCTCTTTTTTATTCGAATGAAAAATTTTTCTTCCTTCGGCATCATATGTCACTATAGCGTCGAAATCGTGAAGGTCTCCATCAATGACTTGATATTCGAAATCAAATTTATCCCCCACTTTGAAGTTTTCGTAAAAACATTCCACATCGTCAATTTCTATAGTAAATTCGATGCAGTTTATCAGCTTTGATTTCCAATATAAAAGAATAAACAATGGAAGCAAAATCTTCATTTTTTGTTCTTCTAAGAGTTGTTTAAATATGATATCGAACATTTAAATTTAACCAAATTCCGATCAATAATATCACTATTCAGATGCGTATTGTATCAAAATAAAGGAAATTCTTTTGTACAGCTGTTTTAAGTAAACTAAAACAATTTGATTGGAATAATAATAATAATAATAAGTTGATATGACCCTCTCCTGATAAAAAGTTATTTTCTGCCACGACTCACAGATGCTGTGAAAAGCAAAGATACTGTCTCCTTGGCTTTTGCAACAATTAAAATGACGTCATTTAAGACGTGATCGGTGTAAAATTCTAAATAATTTCAAGTGAATTTCAAGACAATTTTAAGGAAATATGAAACAAATCTCCATAGATAATGTGCATGTTTGACAACAAACTGGGTTGATGCGCAAATCTACGTAGGCAAAATTTCGAGCTAAATTGATCGTAGTTTTCGTTAAATTGTTTGTAATTTTCACGTAATTATAATACATCATATTATGTGTAGGAAGTAATACATTGTGAATTTGTAGCTCTACGAGAATTGTTATTTTCGGCCTACATCGAGTTGAGAAGTACTTCGTAACTTGGGTGCTGCTGCTTCATGACGTCACATGCATATTACCTGTTCTCTTTTTCATTCGCTTTTTCCTCCATTTAAATTAGAATTTAGAACATTCAATATCGTCCATTATCGGCTTTATACATTTCCCAGAAAACTTTTGTGATAAAATTAAAAAAAATGATGTAAATTACAGGGTTAACGAAAAATAAGTTAACTATTTCAGAATACGGTGGGGTGTGTTATACTTATTGACGGCAAAAAATTTCAAAACATTGATATCGACTTTTCGATATATCGTCTTAAAGACATCAATGTATGAAAAATATCAGACAGAAAAGTTACAAAAAATATCGTAAAAATCCAACACATAATTCAACAATAAATTCTAAATATTAAAGATACACAAATATTATAATACAGACATACATACAATAAATACAATAATCCAACATGGAGTGAAAAATTAGCCAGAGCCGCAATCGAACCTGGGTCCACAGCGTTCCGAGCTGTCGCTCTGACCACTGAGCCACTCCGGCTAATTCCTGAGTCTGCAATTTCTCACTAATAAACCATGTTGGACAGAAAGTCATCAGCCATCTAACAGATAGCCTTGATGACAGGACAACGGTAATAGATTATTACTAATCCACCGATCTACGAATATACATTAAAACACACATAAACAACGCCTGCATTCAGCAATTAAAGATACAAAAATATTATAATACAGTCATACATACAATAAATACAATAATCCAACATGGAGTGAAAAATTAGCCAGAGCCAGGAATCGAACCTGGGTCCACAGCGTTCCGGGCTGTCGCTCTGACCACTGAGCCACTCCGGCTAATTCCTGAGTCTGCAATTTCTTACTAATACTGTGCAACACTGTCCAACATGGTTTATTAGTGAGAAATTGCAGGCTGAGGAATTAGCCGGAGTGGCTCAGTGGTGAGAGCGACAGCCCGGAACGCTGTGGACCCAGGTTTGATTCCTGGCTCTGGCTAATTTTTCACTCCATGTTGGATTATTGTATTTATTGTATGTATGTCTGTATTATAATATTTGTGTATCTTTAATTGCTGAATACAGGCGTTGTTTATGTGTGTTTTAATGTAAATTCTAAATATGTCCAAAAGCATTGATAATATGGCAAATAAGTGTTGTATCGGAGTTTGATGTGTAGTTAAAGTACAACTAATCTCCAGAAATAATTGTCGGAACTAATGGGTTATAAGAATTTAAGGGGATTTGAAATAACGAAAAAACATATTTATTATTATGTTTGAACCTTTAAAAATGACATGCAGTTCGTCCGATGGAAAAATTTCTAAACTTACGGTCGTACGAGTGGTAAACATTGGGCCGCGCAAACCAGCACTTGCGAAGGCAAAACTTTAAACTTTCTGTTTTTCAATGGTTTTGCCACGATAAATTTTGAACAAGTTAACAATATTTTCTTTCTTTTGAGTAAAGGAAATTAAATTCTTTACAAATTACACCTAGAAACTAAACAATTTCTTTTTTAAGTTAATACAAATATATGATAAATTTTTATGTATTATGAATTTTTTATTATATAGTTTTTTTTCAGCTATAATCGAGAGACAAACAATCGTGGAAAAACTAATTTTGTAAGATTAGTAATTATGCCACGCAATTTTAAAACTATTGTTATTATTTTTTTTAAATAAAAAATATTTTTATCTCTAAAAACAGATATTAATAAATGCAACTATTTGGAAACTGTACGTTTAACGTTACGTATGAGGTCCGTTCGTTTTATAACTAGTTTCAGAATGTAAAAATAAAATCATCCTCATTATTTCAGTGAAATGAATTATATCGTCTGCTAAGAGCGAAATGAGCATGCCTGTTTTTTTTTTTTTTTTTTTTTTTTTTTTTTAATTACGTATGCCCCGTTTACAAATGCTAATTTTTTTCACCATGGAGATCTTCTTTGCGAATGATTACCTCCATGGTTTAATATTTTTATGACTCAAAATGAACGAATCTCCTGTGTTTATTTACACTAATGCATTGAGATAATCGGTTAACCTAATTTCCACTGAAGTTAACTCAGAATCTATACATTGTTGAATGTAACTCCTCTCTCAAGCAAACAATTTTTTTGAACAATCTTTCTAAAACTGTAACATTTATGCAATTTTATTCGAAAAAATACTTTTCAATAAAAATGGCCGCTTGGCATATGAAAAAAGATGTGGTTAGCCGGTATTTGTTTTCCTCTGTCACATGACTTGTACTTTTATTATATAGATTACGTATGATGGGATTTAACAGATTAAAGAAAATTTTCATTAATAACTTTTTAAGCTTTGATTTGATTTTCATAAAATTTGAAAGGACACGACAAAATTCTGCAATAATTATATATATCAAATTTCAAATCATTCGGTTGGGTAGATTTTGTGCTGTTATATGCGGACAGACGGACGGACCAGACGACAGCTATAGCTGCTACGTATTTATATAATTACGAACGCACCTAAAAGAAGTAATAGCATAAATTAATTACATTAATTACACCCACGATCAAATTTCAGTCAATCTTTTCATACTTTTTTGGTCCGCTTAAAATTTGAATGATCTGTTCTATATCACGCTGTATTTATTATTCTGTACTGACAAATAAACAGTTTGGTACTAATTTTTTTCTCTATGATCATAATTCTTTACTCGTATAAAAAGCTGACGGCATCATTTTCCAAGGAAATGGTATTTTTGAACGGAAAGGAAACACATTTCAAAAAGGAAATAAAATACAACCTAAGCACCGATATTTCTTCTCATCTAAAGAAAGAAAAGATCAAACATTGACGCAAAAATGTTTTATTTTATATGGATCAGAAAAAGTTAATACTTTAAACAGGTCTTTTCACAACAAAGGAAACGTGGTATATATTATATTGCTTTAATAAACTGGTCTGGTACAACAGAAAAATATTATTTGTCTTGGAGATGCAATTTCGGTCGCGCGTTTTCTCAAAAAAATTGTTTCTCAGAAAATAAATGACAATTGATATATTCAACAATTGAGAAATGAAAATGGAATTTACCAACCTTTCTTTTGACGATTAACATACTTCTATTATCCATGTTAAACAATGTTATCCATGAGAACTTGTTCACAATGTAAAGTAAATTCTTTGTAATTAGATGTCTGTAAAAGAACTGTTTTATGATATTAGTATTGACTCAAATAATAAGTCACTTTTTGTGTATAAGCAATTAGATATATATTTTTTAATTTTACAATTGATTAAATTTAAATTTCAGATTAAATTTTGTTAAGTTACAAAAATATATTTATATTTTAGAAATTACAAGAGCCATTTGCTCTTTTAAAATGTGTTGACAGGATGAGTTTTAAGGCAGACTAACTTAAAACTTTTTAAGTCAAAAAGAAAGAGCATGTTTTGTTTTTGTCCTTGAATTGTTTATGGTCATGAGATTCTCTTTAATTGGAGTTTGCTTGCATATTTCACTAGTAAGCAAACATATTTCACAAACATATAAAGTTCATCACAATTAGCTGAGATTTCCTACTTGTTGCAGCAATTATTTAATTGGTGTGTGCACTTTGTTCATTATTTGATGATATAAAATAAAATAGTCATTAAATGTTTTCACTATCGCTTTTAATGATGATAAGGTGGGTACTGTATTTGAAGATAACTGGATATAACAGTCAACAAGATATTTATGTCGATGAATTTGTTCATGAGATATTTCACTAAGTAAGCGGAAACACTACACACCAAGGCAGCGGGCATGGCACTAAGGAAGCTTTCACTAAGGCAGCGGGAAGAAAACTTCCCGCTGCATTTTTTTTGAACGGCTGTGTTTTCGAGTGGTTGCAGAGATATTAATTTAATCCAATATGAGGAATTTTTTCTAACAATTTGATTATAGTAGAGTACTAGTAGAGTTTTGTTCGGGTTTGTGTCAGGTCGAGAAATATATTTCAAGTCAACACGAAATATTTAAACCCGAACCCGAAATGAAAGAAAAAGAATCCATATTTTAATACAATTATGAAAAAAATAGTCTACAATTATATCTAATATCAATTTTATATTTTATGTTAAAAAAATGAATATATATACTCATTAATGTTTAAAATTACAATTTTATTTTCGTCTGAAAAGATATTTTAGACTTTTTTTTTAAAAGTCGAACTCGACCCGCAAAAGCCCAATCTCAACCAGAAATCGATCCACACTCGAAACAATCAAAGTCAACCCATTCCGAACACGGCCTGCAATGAAAAATAATTAGCAGCAACCCAGCCGAACCACGGATTGCAACGAGTTCGGATAAAATCGAGTTACCCGTCCCTAATGCAGCACTCTAGCTTATAGTGAACGAAAACGGACAAATTTAGTTGTTATTTTAACATTGTGTAATTTTTTTCAGTTTTTTTTCATTCTAACAAAACCATTAATATTTCAGGAAACTATGTTTAGAAAGTGTTTTCCTCCTTCTGAGCGATGGCTAATTTCTAAACAGTTCATTTTAAGGGTACAGTTCAAAAGGCAAAAATGGTTTCAACATCATGGTTTTAAAATGGTTTCAATATGGTTTTCCCTATCACGTTAGAAAAGCCATTTATTTCAAAATAAATATTTTTGTAAAAGTTACGAAACTGCATTTATATATACCGTATATTCCGGCATGTAACGCGTACTTTTGATAGAAGAAACTTTATCAAAATTTACACACTGAGAAAAATGACACTTTCAAATCTGAGTAAACAGTTGTTTTGATTTTTTTATGAAACTTTTTGTTTCAAATATGGCGACCCAATGCTTTCAATTCTGAAATACCAGAAATACTCAGAATGTTTAAACATGGACATACTCAAAACTGAGCACATAGAGGTCAGTTCATACTCAAAAATGATTAGGGCCAGTCCAAACTCATTTTTGAAACATGGGCATACTAAAATATGGGACACATGATGTTTTATTCTTGAGTGTGTGCATGTTTTCAGAAATGCGTATATACATGCTTCAAACTTGAGTCATTTTGATTCGGAGCCATTTTGACTATGCGACATGTATTTTTTGCTCAGTTTTGAAAATGTCGTTCTTAGAGTGCAGTTGCGAGTTAAACATGAAATAAAAATGAATTCCTTGTGCTTTCTTTTGGAGTGCCCGTCAAAGTTCACCTCTAATTGGAGCTTCCGGTGGGTTTGCTGTTGCTACGACTAGATTTTATTTGGTTCCTTTGAAGCTATGGCCCTTCAACCGCTTATACTTTTCAACCGCTTATACCGTCACGTGCTTATACTTTTGTCTACTTTTAAAATATATACGAGGACAATATTTCATTCACCGGAGAAACATTCACAGATAAAAAGTCCTTCCGGCCTGTACCGGAAGGAAAAGGTAGCTTCCATATTCCATCGAATTTCAAAGAGCTATATCTCAACCGTTTTTTAAGATAAAGTCAAAACAAAATATGCTCCGGAATCCTTGTATCACGATCTAACAGTTAACGGAAACAACTTTTTAAATTTATAATTTTATTATACATCTTTTGAAATTTAAAAAAAACTTTAATTTTTTAACTGGCCGCCATTTTAAAACGAGGTGGCGCATGATGCTGGCCAACGAGCTCGGTCGAGAATTTGGTATGTTCTGTACACGTGATCAGTCACATTCATATCGGTTCATAAATATGAAAGTTACAGCATAACAAAAATTAGGTTGCTTCAAAATGTCAGCCTCCCTAGAAATTCACACTGCTATATCTCAGCCATTTTTTAAGATAAAACTAAAACAAAAAATGCTCCGAAATCCTTGTATCACAATCTAACACTTAATGGAAACAATGTTTCCAATTTATAATTTTTTTGTTCAATTTTTTGAATTTTTAAAAATAATTTTTTTTTAACTGACCGCCATTTTGAAACAAGATGGCGGACGAAGCTGACCGGAGACCTTGGTATGTCTTATACACATCCAAATCGGTTTATAAATAAAAGAGTTAGAGCATGACAAAAGTCATATATATATATATATATATATATATATGGATATATATGTATATATAAATCAACATTTGAATGGAGGGTGGTTTTGGAGTCTGGGGGCCATAAGCGGTGATAATATACCAAAAATTTCTGGAATTTCTTTCCTCCGAACGGCTGCAATAGGTAACTTTTTGTATTGAAAGCCACCTAAAAAAGTATCCGAATGTATCTAATAAATAATTCATTTCTGTTAAAACAAGTTTGTCAAAGTGTGTAGAAAAAAAAAGAAAATCGAGTTACCATAATACCTTATGCTGATGTAGCTATTTATTTATTTCGTCGAAAGAAAACAATTCGATGTTAGACAGTATTGTCTGAACAAAGACTGCTGACTAATGTATTTATTTAAAAATAATTCTTTTATCACATTATGGATAATGACATAAAAAAGAGAAATTAATAAATAATGAATAAAAGTTATAAAACATATGGAAGATCCGATTCTTTTCCAATTTTGTTTTTTATCATAAACAAATATGGAAAAGTATTAATATGCAAAACAATTAATGAAAAAAACAATTTCTCTCGTACGTTTATACAAAACTTCCTTACAATCACATTTCCTACTATAAAAAGGCATACGTAAAACATAATCAAAATATACTCATTTCTGAGTATTTTATAGGCTTATAATAGTTCCGAATATTTAAAAATCACATTTGAAAAACATGCGTGCGACTGAAAACATGCGTACGCATATTCAGCGGATTTTTGGATACTACTGTTTCCAAACGGTAGTCATTAAGTTAGGTGAAGACGAATTTGAAAATAGTAGTATTCCAACATCTGCTACAATGGAAAAACATATGTTTGTAACTTTCTTTTTAATGTACATGATGATTAGAAAACGATTAAACAAACTTTATAGACCGGGAAGCAACATCACATTTTTACTACCAACTTTAGCGTCGATGATTTTGGTATATTTGATAGAAAAGAGGGTGCCGATAATGAAAATGACAATCAGGTGGCTCACCAGTGGTGATGTTTCCATAGCAACATCGCACAGTGAAATGAATTGTAACCCAATTGCGGATGTTAATCTCGCTGGAGAACATCATCATTAATTGAGTTGCCGTAGATTTCAGATTTCAGATCTCAGAAATCTGTGAAGGTTGCCAATAATTTTAGCAGCGGCACTATGTAATTTTGAATATATTTAATACAATAATTAATAGTTTGGTTTATTTAAGGACCTAATTTCAATTGCTAGAGCCACATATTCACACCAAAAATATCCACAATGAATCTACCCGACTTTTCAAACTCTAACGTACGTTTCCAGAAAGTTGGAATGGGTTAGATTCGAACGTTGGATCACATGTTTTTAAATTGGCAAAGTTACGTCTGCGTTAGTAATGCTTAATGATATCAAATTATCACCTATACTCTATCCCACTTCCTTTGTGATTTTCCATATAAAATCGGTTGTAAAACGTATTAAATACTTAATCCGTTAGCCGATTTGTACAAAAGTCCATACACTTTTAGCGACAATTGTTTATAACATATTCGCCAAATGGGAACTTTTTGGAAATATTGTGTTCACTCACACGCACACATAAATACACATACACACACGCACGAACACACACACTAATACACGTACACCAGCAACCCCCTTCCCCACACACAAATCATGATTACAATACTTATTTCCTTACACGATGAGTTCGGAAAGTAATAAATGTGAGTGTAATCGAATAAATAATTCATTTCCGTAAAACAAGTTTGCCAAACAGTATATATATATATTTATATATAAATGATATAATCGAGTAACACATTTCCTTAGATCTAATAAAAATTTATTTATTTGTTTAGCCAACAGGAAAATAGTGATATATTAGAGAGTATTTATCTGAGGAAGGACAACTGAATAATGTATTTATTGTGTAATTACTCTTTTATTTCATTATAGATAATAACATAAGAAGAGATAGTTTAGTATAATAAAAATAGATTCTGAAACATATGAAAGACTTTCTGTATTTTTTCGTGAATTTGCTTTTATTTTTTAATACAAGAAAATTACGGAAAAAAAAGTTAATTGATACATTATAAATGAAAATCTTTAACGTGAAAGTTAACATTTCATAATACAATAATTAATAATTTCGTTTATTTAAGGACCTAACTTCAATTGCTATAGACACATTTTCACACAAAAAATATCCATAATGACTGTACCCGTCTTTCTAAATTCTAACGTGCGTTTCCAGAAAGTTGGAATCAGTTAGATTCGAACTTTGTACTTCATGTTTTTAAATTGGCGAAGTTACATCCGCGCTAGTAATGCTTAATGGCATCACATTATCACCTATATACTCTGCCCCACTTCCTTTGTGATTTTCCATTTACAATCGGTTGTAAAATAGTTTGAAAATGGTTAAAAATGAAATAAATATTTAATCCGTCAGCCGATTTGTACAAAAGTCTACAGAGTTTTTGCGACAACGGTTTGTAACATATTTGCCATATGGGAGCTTAATTGGAAGGATCGTTTGTGAAATATTGTGTGCACTCACACGTACACATAAGTACACACACACACGCGCGCACGCACCATACTCATGCACACACACCGACACTCTTATACACAGACAAATCATGATTACAATACTTATTACTTACCCATCATACGTAGTATAGGGTAAATCTTGTAATCGTTTTGAAAATCGAATTTTTTTTTGACGAATTTACACGTTTCATACATTGGAGATTCCGAAAAACATATTTTTAGATTTTTTTTTGCTGTGTGTCTCTAAACGCTCTATCTCCCGAACAAATTGAGATCGAGACTTGAAATTTGGTATGTACTTAGTATGTAATAATGGGAAGAAGCTTATTGAATTTCAGTAACCTCGATTATTCGGAACTATTTTTTTTCGGACTCTCGAAACATTCGTTCTGATAAAAGGTATATAAAAATTTTCGAAATTGTTTATTTTAAGGAGTGAATATAAAAGACAATAAAAAACATAAATTTTGCGTAATGAATGAAGTCTATCGGATAATGAGTTGCCGAGATATTTGTAATACTATTTTCCACACTCTTCCATTTTTCATGACCCTGTATGTCATTCAAATTTCAATTCAAAGATATATTTTAATTGGAAAATAGACGCTTAATCCGACGCAGTAAACCGTTAGTTAATAGGATTATCATTTTTGGAGTTATAAGGATGTTTCTTTTATGCAATTCCGTAATAGAGCATTTAAAGTTTAGGACGTCATCCAGCCACGATTTTATTCGAATTGCAATGCATTTTATAAGCAGTTTACACATGTTCTAATTTCATATTTTATATTATGCATATCCATGATGGGTAAGTATTACGGTGGCTCCCGTCGACTAGTTTCCTTACACGATCAATTCGGAAAGTAATAAATGCAAGTGTAATCGAATAAATAATTCATTTCCGTAAAACAAGTTTGCCAGACAGTATATATATATAAACTTATATAATCCAATAACACATTTCCTTACTCTAATAAAAAAAAATATTTATTTGTCTAGCCAACAGGAAAATCGTGATATATTAGCCAGTATTTATCTGAGCAAAGACAGCTGAATAATGTATTTATTGTGTAATTACTCTTTTATTTCATTATAGATAATAACATAAAAAGAGACAGTTTAATATAATAAAAATAGATTCTGAAACATATGAAAGATTTTTTTTTATTTTCATATGTGCGCTTTTATTTTTTAATACATGAAAATTACGAAAAAAAAGTTCATTCATACATTATAGATGGACATCTTTAACTTAAAAGTTAACTTTTCAAAGATCTTTCAAGAATTTATCATTCACGAGGGCATAAAATTAAAAAAGAATGTTATAAAGTATTTAATTACAAAAGCCATTATTATTAACTCATATTAATGATAATGGTTCATTGTATTTAATAGTTATTGCAAAAATTTTCATGCCACATGCATAATTTTAAAGCGACAGAGTTGCTTTCGTTTCTAATTAGAGATTTATGTGAGTGGAGTTATACGCGACAAGAACACGCAATTTCTGTTTAAAGTGAACTCCTGCATTGGGTCGGGTTACCCGATTTTACCCGAACCCACCACGCCCCACGGTTCGGCCTGATTAGGATTGACGCTCATTTTTTTTTGGTGCGGGTCGGGTTGACTTTAAATGTTTCGGGTTCGGGTGTGCTTCTGGTTGAGTTTCGATTTTTCGGGATGACCGGACATTTGAAAAGAAAGTTCAGCATATTTTTTAAATGAAGAATCTATTTTTTTTAATACTAATGAATATGTTCATTTTTATACAAAAACGATAAAATTGATGTTAGAGATATAATTATAAATAGATTTTTCGATAATAGTATTAAAATATGGATTAATTTTCCTTCACATTGGGTCGGGTTTTGGGTTGATCTTAAGCAGAATTTCGGTTCGGGTATCATTCGACCCGTTCAAGATTCTACGTCATACTGTCAGGTCATAGACCTAACCAAGAAACGGGGGGGGAATGTTAAAGAGAGATAGGGATCTATGTTGGAGGTCCACAGCGACAGTCCTGGCTCATGTCACTTGTCGAATGAAGACATTAAAGGGATTACCATATGCTAGGAATTTATCTATGAATCTGGGGGTTCTGTTCGGGGAAAGGGACCTCCGTGGTATACGAAAAACATAGCAAGATACAAGTCAAAAGGGATTATGTATATTTGGAGAGATAGTTTCCCTTAAGATATAAATTTTATAAGTAGGCGTGTGGATATGAAATTTAGGATTAACGTATTGGCCAATGAACATGAAACGGGATTTTGACTAGAGAATATTTTCCTCGGGGGAAAGAAAGAAAAAAGTGGATGAGTTTTTGGTGAGGGAGAGAATACACACTGTGAAGAATAATTCGGAGAGTGAAGAAGCGTGCAAATTTTCTCCCTCTGTTTTGACTCGGATTTTCAGAGTCCCGGTAGAGAGGAAAGGAAAAATGTAAGGCTTAAAATTAAGGCCTTTAATAGACTTAAATGAAATGTGCAAAGAGCGAGTGCTGCCTAAGAACGTGAAAAGCCATTTCCCGAGAATGATGCGCGAGGAAAAATTACTCAGTGCGAATCTCTAACGGAGAAAATCAGGTGAGTGAATGGAATCTTATATAAGGGTTAATTTTCGATACTCCAAGCAATCCTGTAAGGAAATAATTTGTGTTGAATATTGTTTAGAGCATCCCAGTCATATTAATTTCACGACATTTTATATTTTATTTTGCATATTGTTGAATCTAAGTAAATGTGAATTAGATGTTAATAAAAGTGGATCAATAACTTAAAATTTGATTCTTGTTTATTATGACTTAATTTTCAGAGTCGACCACGCCACGTTCCTGTCATATTGGTTATTGCGGAAATCATCTCTAAGATGCTACTTACATATATAAACGTCGGATATTTATTTATTTATTCATTTAATTATATAAAGAAGTGAGATGAATTCTGTGATAGAATAATCAAACAAAAGAAAGATAAACAGTGGTCGGACAATACTCGACCAAAACCTGACATGAAACTTTCGTCAACTCTCAACCCGATCCGAATCCGAATTATTTCAACCCAAACTCGATTACGCAACACGAAATAAAAAAAATTGATCCACAATTTACTTCAACTAGGCAAAATTAGTCTTTAGTCATATCTCTAAAATCGATTTTTTATCTAGAAAAAGGAATAAATAAAGATTTAATCATATTCAAATATATAGTTTTTCATCTGAAACAATACTCTGGACTTTCTTTTGAAAAATCGGGTTAACCCGATCACGTCACCAAAGAAAAAAAAATCAAGAATCAAAACTTGATCCGAATCATCCCGACCGAACCTTAACTCTAACGAGAAAATTAGCGCCAACCCGACCCAAACTAAACCGCTAATTGGCTCGGGAGCGGGTTACCTTATCCGATTCAGGATCCAAAAAGGTCCTGCTATTTATAATAAAACAATTCGGAATGGAAATAAAGCATTGTTAAACGCAGCATTGTAAAAGAGATTACCAAGTCATT
The DNA here is from genome assembly GCA_963931845.1 of Maratus michaelseni. Classification (NCBI taxonomy): domain Eukaryota; kingdom Metazoa; phylum Arthropoda; class Arachnida; order Araneae; family Salticidae; genus Maratus; species Maratus michaelseni. The sequence continues at coordinate 32,886,965 of OZ007592.1, forward strand.
TTTTTACCCAATTTCTGTGTGTGTGTGTGTGTGTGTGTGTGTGTGTGTGTGTGTGTGTGTGTGTGTGTGTGTGTATGTGTGTGTGTGTGTGTGTCTGTTTGTTTGTTTATTTGTTGGCCATGGCTAAATAAAACTATCTCACGTAGAGGTCTTCAAAGTTGTTTCTGGATAGACGAAGTCAAATTCTAATGTACCTGCGATTCCGATTTAGGATTTTTCGTTATTTTATATTACGGATTCTGATTTTATATAACGGAACAATTCGCGTATTTCCACGATTTTCCAAGTTCGCCGGCGTTTTCGACCCACTCATAAAAGCAATCCAAATTCAATTATTTAGTCCAATATAGTAAAAGTTTTCTCGGAATTCGTACAGCGATTTTTGATATTTTGCACGATTTTTTTTTAAAGTTCTTATTTCGCCGAAAATGAGAAGTTTGTTTTTTATTAACCAATATCTATTTGATACTTTATTCATCGAATTATATATTTTACATCTCTGTAGGGAACAGAAATCTCTGTATGCAACTGTTGTAAATCATTAAATATATATGTGTAAAATAAGAAATAGTGTTTTTTTTTTCTTAATAATTATTAAATGAAGTGAGACCACCGATTTAAAATCTGAAACGCAGCAAAGGAAGAGACCAAAAAATTCCATGTTTTGTTTTCTAAGTAACTTCTTTATATATAAAAAAATCCCTGACGGCTTGGCCTACAGGCACAGGTAGATTTCGAATACGCAGACCGTGGGGTGCCTGTTTGTTGGGAATTGCGAAAGAAATGACCTTTTTGTCATGATGCGGCAGTTGGAACCGCCTACTTCGAAACCTAACTTGTTTGCAGGTGGAACCAGCATGGATTTTTTTTCATTTATTTATTTATTTTGCTATAAGAGTTGGTCCTATAAAAAAGTTGTCAATATAAAAGTTTTAGATAATATTAAGAGGATTTATAATAAATTTAAGCGGATTTTAAATCTTCGGAATTGACGAAGTTACGAATTTTTTTCTTCTAAAAACCCCCCTCCCCCCCCCCCTTGGAGCCATTTTTAATTATATAAAAAATCTGTCATACATGAATTTTCGGCCCTTCTCCTAGAAGTAATAATAACTTCAAACGGATTCGATACGTATCATAATTAAGAAATTATGGGCGTTTTTCTGTTTTCACAACCCCCACCCATCCCCTCCTAGTTCGATTTTGCCCATTAACGAACTTGACCGGGATTTTATGCCCCTTGATTTTATGTATCAGTTCCGAAAAGATGCGGGAGTTGGAACCGCCTACTTCGAAAAATAACTTGTTTGCAGGTGGAGCCGGCAGGGATTTTATTTATTTATTTATTTATTTATTTATTTTGCTATAAGGGTTGGTTCTATAAAAAATTGTCAATATAAAAGATTTAGATAATATTAAGAAGATTTATAATAAATTTAAGCGGATTTGATATCTTGTGAATTGACGAAGTTATGAATTTTTTTCTTCTAAAACACCCCCTTGCCCCCCCTCCCTTGGGGCCATTTTTAATTATATCAAAAATCTGTCATACATAAATTTTCGGCCCTTCTCCTAGAAGTAATAATAACTTTAAACGGATTCGATACGTATCATAATTAAGAAATTATGGGGTTTTTTCTGTTTTCACAAAAAGCCCCCCCCCCCCACCCTTGGTTGGATTTTGCCCATTAACGAACTTGACCGAGATTTTATGCCCCTTGATTTTATGCATCAGTTTCGAAGAGATCTGTGCAGAATTATTGCAGTTATCGTGTCCATAAAAAAGTGACATAGATAGATAGCTATATAAACTTTCGAACTGGGCGTGGTTTTGGGTTCTGGGAGTCATGATCGGTGTAGATCTGCAAAATTTTTTCAAAATTCCAACTTAGGTGAGAATGTAATAGGTAGTATTTCTTACAAAATCTACCTAAAACCCGTTAGTAAGAAGTTTGTTTGGAAAGACCAACCAGCATAGCGAAATATATTTAAAGTAATCGAAACGGTGAGGTAGTTTTAGGCATATTTAAATTTACTATTCCTGGGCTCGAGCAACACCGCGCGTGTTTGCTAGTTTCAGAAAAAAATTAAACGCTACTAATTTTTCTATCAAAATAATTGATTTATTAAATTTTTATTTGATTCATTATTATGGTAAATTTTTAATTTGTCAAAATTACTTTTATTTGTTAACAAAATGACTGTTATAGGTGTCGCATGTATTGAAAGTTTTCGTATGTAAGTATAGTACATGTATGTAAGTTTGTAAAATGGATGTAGATATGTAGGATTTACGTGTAATATATAAGAAACAAAAGGATGCATTGAAGTATGATGATGATTTATTAAGTATGGATAATTAGCTTGAAGGTAATTAAAAATTTTTAAAAATACTTATTAATCTTATATATTCTAGCACATAGATATAATTTGCCAATAAATCTGATTGTTATTTATTTATTTTATTTTTTAATATTATTGTGTATTGGTATAAACTTTCATTAAATAATTTTGTTTTGAAAAAACTCTTAAAACAACTTCCATAATCTAGATGAAATGCTTTGAAAGCCAATTTTCAAACAATAGTGATTAGGCGGATGATTTAACTTAAGACGCAACGAAATTCAAACATTTCTAAAAAAGTAAAATATCGAATTTTACTGTTTCGGTAAATTTGAAATCGAAAAAGAAAATTTCAACGATATATTGTTATATCACTTTATGGCTTTTTCGGAGATTTGTAGCTTTACTCTGCAGCTGTCTCACTGAAGTTATCTCATACCCCTGCAGGCTCTCCTAAAAATGGACTTAACGTTTTTAAAATTAAGTAACAAATAAACTGTGATAGCTATTAAAGTTCAGATTAATCTCTGTAATCGGGAATTGATTTATTACGCTTTTCTTTTTATTCCAATTATTACCTATAGATGACAGTGTGCTCTTTAAAATTCTCAGTACACTCAAACTAAAGCATAAAAATGTCTCAAAGATCACCCAGGTTTCAATTTTTTTTTTTTTTTTTTTTGGGGGGGGGGCGGGTTATTCATTAATTACGTCACGGAAATTTCGTAGTTTCTTAACCTTCTCTCCACCTATGTTACGGATTGTCACATTCATACCCTCTCCCTATCTGTTGTAATGTAACGTTTTCTGTAACTTTTAATTAAGAGTTAATTTTAAAGCTAATATACGATCCATTACTAACTGATATAAATTTTATAAAATACTATAAATATTATAAATATACTTGATTCTACCTGTATAAAAAAATAATGAAAATTAAAAAAATAAATAAAAATTAAAAAATATTTTTTAATGAACTTTATATGCTGCTTGAAAATAATACCTACTTAATTGATTTTGTATATTAGATTTGACACCACGTCAATTCCTCCCCTCCCCCTGTCACACCATGTCACATTTTGTGAACCCCTTCTTCTGCTTTAAGTGTGACGTAATTAACGAATGATCCCTTAGCTGTTGAAAGGCCAAACAAAATTGTTCACGTTTTGAAATAGCAAGGTTATTTTAAAGTGTTTTACATTTTGCGACAGTGTAGTACCATCTACCGACGAAATTTGGAACTAAAACAATGAAGTGTATTAAATAAATTCCAGACTTCACCCGTATACACTCCTGCAGGAATAACTTCAATACAAGTCACCGTTTATGCTTCTAACTGTATTTTTAAAATGTTCAGTTCATTTTTTAATACACTGTATATAAGAAATTTATTTATGCTACGAATAAATAGACAATTTCGCAACCTGTCATACAGAAGACTTTCTAAATATAATCCCCGTTAGGAGAACAAAAGCTCCAAAACTTTTTCTAATAGCATTCCCATCCATTATGTCTTGAATAATGTCAAACCCCGCGAGATTTATAGAGGCAGTTTTCAGATAATTATAAAGCAATGAAAAGTTAAACGAAGAATTCCCTAGTTTATTTTACCTTGTGTGTAAAAATATTACATCGATTGTTATATTTAACAAAATTTTTTATTTTTTACTAAAGGATTTGCAATGACCTTTTTGGTTAAACTAAAATTAAATAAAACAAAGCGATTTTTCATTCAAAGTTTTTAAACAAGCTAATTACATTTTTTTTAAGTTACCTATAATCTATAAGATATTCAGGAGTACTTTATCCAGAATTTTGTAAATTCATCTAGAAAAACTATTTCGGTTGTCGGAAAATAGATTTTGAGATTTTTTAACACTTTCGAACATAGTTGAAAAGTGTGTATGAATTCAGTTTGTATGGCCGTCTGTCTGTTTGTGTACTCAAGTACTCGGATTGCTACGTAATTGCTTTATGTTATTGAGGCTTGTTATTACGTGTTTGGTATTGAAAATGAAGTGTGTAACATGCTGCATGTACAATTCGTTTACAGGGGCATTCAAAATAATATCATTATATTACTGTCTGTAAAAAAAAATTATCAGTGTATTTTAATAATATATTATAATTGTATTTTAATAATATATTATAATTGTATTTTAATAATATATTATAATTGTATTATAATTGTATTATAATGTATTTAATTAATAATGTATTAATTATTACCATTTCAAACATATTGAAATTGATATGCATCTCTGAGGGCCACTGAAAGATGCTATAGAATATCGTGCCCATAGCATTATCGTTCATTTACATGGTTACCCAATATATATTTGTCACAGTACAATGAATAATAATTATTGAAAGTGTGTTGCAAGTGGTTGCAAGTGTGGAATGCGTTTTCAAATTGAGCTGTTTTTCGCAGAAAGAAAAATCATGCATTATGTATAGATTATGAAACACTTTCCAGCACTTTCAAAATACTGTAATAAAACTTCACTTGATACTTGTTGTGTACAAATACTATAGATCATATACAGTCTGCACAAAAGATTTCGACTAATTTTTTGCTTATTGACGGAAATTTCTGAAAGGGAATTTTCAACTCTGTTATCCCTTTCCAAACGAAATTAAATTTTTGAATGTTATGTAGTATATATACAAACATATCGATATCTACAGGGATTGACAAAAAAATCGGATATTTTTTCAATTATAGATGGCAATATGTAAAATTGGGTTTTCAAATGTATACTGTATTTTGAAGATTAATTAATTAATTAAATATAACATAATCAATGAGGTGGACGAAATGAATTACTTTACACAAGTTAATTCACATCACTACACAAGTATTTACACATGACACATAACAGAACTACATCTACATTCTATGGGTACTGCAGTGAAACAATAACATCTGACCGATAGGTGGCAGTACTGACTGGAGAGACTTATTCCTGTGGTGCTGCCATCTAGAGTTTATTATTAAAAGTAAAACACCATAAAATGTATTATGCGTTTTTAAAATTGTTTAGTTAGACGTCATCTTTCTCTTTATTAAACGGAGAAGTTTTATATACTTCTTTTTAATTGCTAAAAGGTGTAAAATAAAAAGATTGTAAACAGTAAAATAGGTTTTATTAGACTGTTGACGTATGTTTCAGCTCAATCTGAGCCATTATCAAAACAATTTTTTTTTAACTGCACGGTCTATGAAGTTATTTGAAACCCAATCATTTAATTTTTCACGTACTTTTAAAAAATTACACACGTTAATTTTATTTTTAACTTGGATATTTATTTCCATATTTATACCCATGGAGTAACTCGAGCTACAATTTTGCAAATTAAATGATGCTGCATCGTATTTTTACGTGTTACAATCTCTATGGTGTCTGTTATAATGAATTTATAATATAGATTGAAAGGGAAAATTATTTTACTTTCATTAAAATTTATTTGGATGGTTTCTTCACGATATAATCTTGCCAGGGCTGTAGTTTTTCTATTATACTTAATATCATCTATATGCTCCTTTTTTCTGTAATTAAATTTTCTGCTTGTCATGCTAATAAAGTAATTCTTTGATCCGTTTTCTTTAATAAATGGTATTTCATGTACTCCTGAATAATTCTCATAGTAGGTCAAAGAAGTTTTGTTACAGTATTCTGAATGCCTTGGAAATTGTTTCATAATCTATTATTTTTCTTTCCTGTGTGACATTGTTAAAGGACCGCGCACAAATTATATGGTATCGTGAATACGGTGGGAATTGACTGGAGCTTTGATATATTGTAAATCATGCTATGCTGATCAAATGTTTTAATGGACTTATAATGGATCTTATAAATGGCTAGTTTCGATGTGGTGACTGCCTAAAGATTTCATTTCATATTATGGCGCAGGATGTGTGCGCTATCTTTTGTTATTCGCTATCCTTTATTATATATATTATACGTTTAAGTATAAAATTCTGCATTGTTTTGTGAAAACAAGTAACAATTTAGTATTTATTTCAGTAACATCGGTTATATATCTGATTTTTAATAACTGTTAAACAATGACAATCTAATTCTAATTACTGGTAGTTAATGATCAATGACCAATGTCTGATCGTTCATGACTCATGACCCCATATCATTTGTTCATGACCATGCTCAACTATTTTCTTATTTCATCAAAAGAAGTATAAAGAAAGCAGTATAAAATCAATTATAAATTGTAGTGTATCTATTTCATGATATCATAATATGAATTAAGATCTTTCTACAGTCGTAGCATTATCAGGATTGTATCCATTGAGACATTTGATCAGCATCGCGTGATCTACAGCATTCTAAAATTTCCGCCAATTCCATTGGGATCACATTTCCATATACAGGGTGATTATAAAAAAACCATCCCGATATATGAGCCCCTAACTATCATACCGTTCACAGAAACTGAATGAAAGTTTGATTTAAAGTATTTTGAGGTATGCGCTCAAGAATCATATGAAAGATAACAGTTAAATTCTAACAGTTACGGTTACAGTGACAAAATTTCGAAAATTTCAAATGGCACACCTACTTTTTTTTATTGGAATGTGATCTTCATAGTGAAAAATCATAAAAAGCGTTGGAACGGTACCTGTAACACAAAAATCGCCGCTGCTAGACAAACTAAGAAGAATAGTGAAAACAACCAATAAGGACAGAGAAGCAACAGAAAACAAAACATTTTATTGTGTTTCATACATTTTCCATTTTACCCGTGACGACACTTTACATGCGGCAGATGGTGGATAGCAATGAACAATAAAATGTTTTACTTTCTGTTGCTTCTCTGTCCTTTATTGTTTGTTTTCACTTTTCTTCTTACAAGGAGAGTGCCAAGCTTGGTAATCACAGATTTTGATTATTTTTATATATGTTGTAAGGTAGAAGCCCCTTAGTCTCGGGTTCAATGGATTTTATACAACGCTCCTTAGTTCTCGAGAAATGGGGGGTCTAATATTATAACACAACTTAAATACTTACTTTGTTAAGAAACAACTGCGTTGATTGTAGCTCAGTTGGTATGGCGTCTGCTCGTTGTTCACAGGTCACGGGTTCGATGCCGGAACATGCTACGTTTGTTTTTCTCATTTTTTTAAAAAATAAATAGACTTGTAATTATAATTTAATGATCTCAAAAAAAATTGTTAAAATAATTAATTTTTAATTTAGCATGTTTGATTTTTAAACCATTATTAAATATTTCTCATCATTTAAAGAGCTATTATATTCGAATTATAGAATTCTTCTCCCATCGCAATAGAAAACAACGATATTTCAGATGCTAGATTATTTGTTAAAAATTCATTGTTTTACAATAAAATTTTACAGTACTTCAACGCATTTGTGACATCACTTTTCCGATTTTCATTGAATCCCAACACTTCAGATTGATCTTGTAAACTACAGCTTGCTTCTTCCATTTTTATACAATTATGAGCTGTTATAGAATGATACGCACTTGTGCGATAAAGATTGAAAACAAAAACCACTTAACTGCATCAAACTAAAAAAAAAGAAATAACCAAAGCCTGTAGTGGCGCCCTCTGGTTACAATAAAATAAAACATAAATATGTTGTAATTTATTTTCTTATGCTAATGTTTAATATAATTATGCTTCTTACTTTAAAAACAGAGTAGTATTATCATCGCATTAACTTCCCTTGTTAAGACAATTTATAAATGATGTTTCTTTATAATCACGAATTGACATAATTGTTCAATATCGTTGCATTGATATAAATTGCATTTTAAAAGTGATTTTTAAAAAAATCAAAAACGCTGAATTAAAATGTAATTATATTAACAAAAATTTTATTGAGATAATTAAATTATAGTTACAAGTATATTTTAAAAAAAATGAGAAAAACAAACGTAGCGTGTTCAGGCATCGAACCCAGGCCCTCGGAACAACGAGCAGACGCCATACCAACTGAGCTACAACCGACACAGTTATTTCGTTACAAAGTAAGTATTTAAGTTATGTTATAATATTAGACCCCCCATTTCTCGAGAACTAAGGAGCGTTGTATAAAATCCATTGAACCTGAGAGTAATGGACTTCTACCCTACAACATGAATAAAAATAATCAAAATCTGTGATTACCAAACTTGGCACTCTCCTTGTTAGTCTGTCTAGCGCCGGCGATTTTCGTGCAACAGGTACCTTTCCAACGCTTTTTATGGTTTTTCACTACGAAGATCACATTCTAATAAAAAAAAAGTAGGTACTGCCATTTGAAATTTTCGAAATTTTGTCACTGTAACCGTAACTGTTAGAATTTGTTGTTTTTCACGGGATTCTTGAGCGCATACCTCAAAATACATTAGGCCAGAATTTCATTCAGTTTCTGTTAACGGTGTGACAGTTATGGGCTCATATATCGGGATAGTTTTTTTATAATCACCCTGTACATAATTAGAACGTGGTTATTCTTCTTTTATAATACAGTGGTGGACATAATTATAAGACACCTACCTAATTTGGCACACAGTGAAAGAAAAGATTCAGAGCTTAAAAATGCTTTATCAAATACGACAAAAACATAAATTTATTCTGTTATCACACGTAATTGTTTTACAGAAGTGATATTTTTATAGAGTTTAATAAAAAAAAATTAAAAATACCATGGACAAAATTATAAGACACCCTAACATTTTAATTAAAACACCTGCTTTTATTCGAAATATGCAAATTTTCTACACGCTGTTATGACGTCAGCAGTTAACTAAAGTAGACGATAACCGACTTCACGCATTTAGAAACATGCCACGAGGTACAGAATTAAAATAAAGTGAAATTCGCGAAATTTGGAGATTAAATGGAAATGGTGCTTCAGTTAATAATATTTCAAAAGTTATTAAACGCTCTAGATGTGAAATTTCAAATGTTTTGAAAAGCGGAAGTAATGGATCGGTGATTAAAAGATCTGGACGTACTCTTTGCTTGTCTTCGAGAGACAGACGCCATGTGCTTTCGCTCGCTACACAGAATTAGATGACCACTACAGGCATTACAAATGCTTTGACACTGAATTGTTCAAGGAGAACCATTCGCGGGGTGTTGCATATGCCTTCCTATGTGAAATTAAAAAAATTTAAGAAAAAACCACCGCTTCTAAGGCGGCACAAAATGGACCGTTTATACTTCACTAAACAAACTATGACCTGGACCTCCAAATAATACTCTGTATTATTTTCTGATGAAAAAAGTTTAACCTGGATGGTCCTGGTGGATTTCACTATTATCGGCATGATTTACGAAAGTCTCCTGATGTACAAATGAGTCACCAAATGGGTGGAGGCTCAGTAATAGTTTGGGCTGGTTTTTCGAGTCAAGGGAAAACCGATATCGTTTTTGTGCATTCAAAAATGAATTCCGAAAAGTATAAGAATCTTCTTAAAGATCAACTAGCCATATGCGGTGAACTTTTTTGTGACGAAAACTACATTTTCCAGTAGGATAACGCGTCGATTCATACATGACACGTAACAAAAAAGTGGCTTTCAGAGCAAAATATCAATGCTCTTCCGTCGCCTTCTCGCTTCCCAGATTTAAATCCCATCGATAACTTGTGGGGGATCTTAGCACGTGAGATTTAATCGAAATGGGAGGCAGTTTACATGTGTCCAAGACCTAAATACTGCTATAAAATGTGCTGGGGCATTCTGTACCACGTGGCATGTTTTTAAATGCGTGAAGTCGGTTATCGTCTGCTTTAATTAACTGCTGACGTCATAACAGCGTGCAGAAAAATTTGCACATTTCGAAAAAAAGCAGGTGTTTTAATTAAAATGTTAGGGTGTCTTATAATTTTGTCCATGGTATTTTTAATTCTTTTTATTAAACTCTATAAAAATATCATTTCTGTAAAACAATTACGTGTGATAACAGAATAAATGTATGTTTTTGTCGTATTTGATAAAGCATTTTTAAGCTCTGAATCTTTTCTTTCACTGTATGTCAAATTAGGTGGGTGTCTTATAATTATGTCCACCACTGTATCTGCTTCAGCGTGTTTTATGTAACGCATACAAATCATTCACGCTAACCTACTCCATACACAACATACGTTTTAGTCTTTCCTTCTATCAGTAATGTTTAACTCCAAATTTAAACTAGTTGTAATGACCTGTATTATCGTTGCCACCTCTGACGACTGCATTTTCTTTAAATAAAGACATTTCTTGTCTTATTTGGTAGCAGTGGTTTAGTGGTAGAATAGGGTTTGTTGTGGATTCTATTAGCATTCATCCTCTCGCTCACGAATTATAAAACAAATAATTCGCTCGCCATTATGTCGCTCACCGGCAAGAAAATTAACACAACTCAAAAATACTACATTTCACAGGAGAAGCGAAAAAAATATTTGCATTTATTTCCCTGTAACATAAATTTACAGCACTTACCCCTGAATGCAGTTGTGAAAACGTAAAATAATATGAATCAAGAAGTAGAAGTGATAGGGGGAATTGAGCAAATTTAAACATTCCTCTCAATTTGCTCCCTTTCTGTGGTGGAAAATTGACATATTGGGTAATCTAGCGATTTTCCGGATAACTACATTTATGACACGTTTCTTGTAGAAAGACGCAATAATACGGAAAATGAAATTTCTGGTTTTGTGTCACTTTTCTTGTGTGTTAGCGGTGTGTATTGATATTTACTTAAAATGGTGTTCGAGAATAAAAAATATTTATTTAATAAGAATAAAAGTTATAATTTTACTAACTGAGCGAAAAATTTACAGCCCGGGAATCGAAGCAAGTTACTTTTTAGGCTTAAATTGCGAATGCTCTATCACCTGAGCCACTTGTGTGGCGCAGTAGGCGACACAATTTACTGACACGTTTGACTGTGACATCTGGTCTAACATTTCGGATATTACCGGAACTAGGGTATGCAACCCGGGCTTTCCGGGATAGAGAATATATGTGAAAACCATTTATTTTGTTATTGAAAGCTCTAATATATTTTTTACATTTAATATATTTTTTATATTGCCCCCTAAAAGCACCAATGAGCATTTTTATATGAAATATGTCAATCATATATTCAAATAAAATTTTAATATTTATTAAAAGTGGTAATTTCGTATTGGCCTTATGTTAGATGTTAATAACCGAAGAAATCGCTAAAAATATCATTATCATCTAGAGCTGTTTTTTTTTTAATTCGTATAATTTCAGCACTTTTAAGCGATTATTTCGATTACAATGTCTGTTAAATTTGTGTTTTCTTTATACTATTTTATTTATTTCTTAATAAAGTTTTAATTTCGTTATTGAATATTAGCTGGAAACAAATGCTGAACTTTTTCTATTATTTTAAGTGCAAACGGATTCATATTTTGTAATCGTCTGCAAGCGATATAGATACATTTAAAAAATCATGCTTGAAATTTTATTTAAATGCTAAATTACATCAGTCAAGTAAGATACAGTTTTCAAACAAATTGCATTGGAAAGCAGATTTTTTTTCCTATATAATGGTGTAAAAAATGAAAATGTGCGATGTTTAGAAATTTTAAAAATTGCAGTAGCAAAAATCGCAAAGCCGATTTTTCATCGTCTAGTGTTGCCATTCGTAAAATGACGTCAGCGTTACACACGGACACGTTTGTCCGTTATAATATACATATACGAAAAAGCTGCTCCCTGTATTCGCTTCTTCAACAAATATTTAGACCATCAACTTCTTGGTCTTGGGCTGTCATTTGTTGGCGAAAATTAATAGAAATTTCAAACCATACATGAAATCTGACAGCTTCAGAGATGTCACTCAAAATAAAAGTTAGTCGGAAGAAGTTTTCAAAAAACGGTGTTTATGACTTAAATTAGGAGCCTCATAGGATATATAGGTAAGCGAGAGTATTAGGCATCCTAAATAAATTTTATTTTCTTAAAAATTTTTAACGATTGTCACACTTATCATTAGCAAAACATTAAAAATATCTGACTTCTTCCAATTTCCATTAAATTAGAAAGCTATATCAACAACTGTTAAGAAATATTTAGAACAAATATTAATTAATACCTTATTTAAAATTTAATAATTTGTAATTTAATTTTCTAACTAATGGGGTTTTTAACACTTTCCAACGTAGCTGAAGAGTGTTTATGAATTCGGTTTGTTTATCTGTCTGTCATATGCCCATGCTCTAACTCGCGTAAATATACTCGTATTGCCTTGATATTGATATATGTTAGAGGGGTTTACTAAATTTTTAACGATTGTCACGCTTATTATTAACAAAACATTAAAATATTCACCTTCTTTCAATTTCCATTAAATTGGAAAGCTATACCATCAACTGTTAAGAAATATTTAGAACGAATATTAATTAATACATATTTTTTAAAATTTATTCATTTGCAATTTAATTTTCAAACTAATCGGGTTTTTAACACTTTCCAGCATAGTTGAAGAGTGTTTATGAATTCGGTTTGTCTATCTGTCTATCTGTCTCTCTGTCGTCTGTCTGTGCTCTAACTCGCGTAAATATGCTCGGATTGCCTTGAAATTGATATATGTTAGTGGGGTTTACTATGGCATGTTTGGTATTGAAAATGAAGTGTGTAGCGTTTGCGGTTCTTTTACAGGGATACTCAAAAGAATTCTTTTATATTACGGTCTATGTGGAAAAATCGTTTGCGTTGTATTTTAATGATGCCACACTATTTTAAACCTATTCAAATTGATACAAGGTGCCTACTATAGGGTATGACATGCATATATTGCATCGTTCATTTACAGGTACACTCAAAAGAATTTAGTAACAGTACTGTCTATGAACAATAATTGCTGAAAGTGCATTTTCAGTTGAGGTACGCGTGTTTATATGTAACTAATTTTTTGCACATTAATTGGTGCATATAAATTATGTTATTCAAATAGAGGACTGTTCAAACGATCTCACGTGCATTTCCATTTATTGATGGAAATTGTTGAAAGGAAAATTTCATTTGTACTATGTATTTCCTAACGTTATACATACAAATATATAGATCATATACAGGACTGCACAAAAGAATTTGGATATTTTCACTGACTATCTATATTATAAAGGACAAACATGTCCGTGCGTAACGCTGAAGTCATTTTGCGAATGGCAACACTCGACGACGAAATTTCGGTTTTGCGATTTTTGATACTGCAATTTTTTTAATTTCTAAACATCGCACATTTTTCATTTTTACATTGTTATATAGGAAAACAAAGTCTACATTCAAATGCAATTTGTTGAAAACTGTTTTGCTTACTTATTTATTTAAACTAAATTCCAAGCATGATTTTTGAAAAAAATCTATCTCTATCGCTTGCAGACGATTACAAAATATTAATCCGTTTGCACTTTAAACACTATAAAAATTTAGTATTTGTTTCCAGCTGATATTTTATAACGAAATTAAAACTTCCTTAAGCAATAATTAAAATAGTATAAATAAAACTCAAATTTAACAGACATCTAATCGAAATAAGCGCTTTAAACTACTGAAATTGACAGAATAATAATTAAAAAATAATAATAAAACTGCTGTGGGTAACACAATTTTTAGCGATTTCTTCGGTTATTAATTTCTGGCACAACGCTAACACAAAATTACCGTTTTTAATAAATTAAAAAAAAAAAATTAATATATAATTGACATATTTCATATAAAAATGCTCTTTGGGTTGTTAGGGGGCAATCTAAATATATATATATATATATATATATATATATATATTAAATGTAAAAAATCTATAATAATTTTAAATAAAAAAATAAATGGTTTTGACAAATATTCTATACCCCAGGAAGCCCGGGTTGGATGTCCTAGTTGTTAATAATTGTTGAAATTGGGTTTTCATATATGTTACGTGTTTTCTAATTTTTTTATTTAGTGTTACATTTATTTACAATCACAATTGTTCATTCAGCCCGTTATTGTATTTAACTTGGTTCGTCCAGTATAATTGGATAGCCTTTGTGATTGACATTGTAAACCTTGAGAGTTAATTTTCAATAGTGAGGGGTCTTCTTCCCGGGTGGTCCTTCCGGGCAACGCTCCCTGTGCTGGGGCCTTGCCGCATAGTAAACGAACCTGCTGGGCGGCTTTAGTTGAGCTTAAGCTGAAAGGTAGACCTCCCTGCCCGGTTTGACCTTCATCTTGCTTATTTAGTAAACTGGGAAGTTTTGTTACAGCCTGAATGTGTTTTGAAACTGTTTCATAATCAATGCTGGACGCAGGATTTTTTGTTCTTGCTTAACTATTAATTTAAAATTACTATTTTTGAAAACCTACGCGTATCTAACACTTCTTTTTCTAAACTTCTATATCTACACATTTATTTGCAATACAAACTAATCAATTAACGTTTTTCTATTAAAATAAATGCTGTTATGTAACATTTCTAATTTAAATTACAATTCATTTATTGAATTCTTTAGAAAGTGCTGAGACGAAATATTTATGGGAATAGATATTAATCAATGGAAGAGGAGAAATTAATTAATTTTTAAATTAAAATGTTGAAAGGAGAGAGTCTTTTAAATTCGTTACGCAATAACCATCAAAATGATATCCGTAAAATTAGTTTTGGTGTTTTTATGAATCGTTTTATACTTATAAATTAAATAAAGAATTATACGTCTGAGTAAAATAATTAATTAAATTTTTTTATGAAAATTAAACTTAATTAATTTATTTATTTCAATTTTTCTATAAATAAGCAATCATATATATTATTTCTCCTGTCAACATCCCTTTTTCAAAGAAAATATGAAACTCAGAACAACGAATGAGATACCATATGAAAGGTTTTAGAACCGGTTTCTGACATAGCCCACTTAACAATTCGTTAAAACATGTTTTTGATTAAAATTTGCCGAAATTAAAAAATTAAATCGGCATTGTTTTCATGAAAGAAATGAAAGGTTTTCCTGAAATTATTGTTGCCAAAAAAAATAAAATACCACATTATATGATGCTCAGCAATTATTATAAAAAACACCGCACGGGTTTATTTTATACTTATGATTAAAAAGCGAAATTGAAATTGAAATGTTTAGATTTATGTCCCATGTTAGATTTAAGTCCCATGTTTTTCCCGAAGCTGATGACGTCATCCTCTAATGCAGTCAAAATACGATTGTTAATTTTTTTTAAAGTGCATGCCTTTAGCGATCTTGGATCAGTTTTTAGTCTAACTTTGATGGAATAAGTTAGATGATATTCTGGCTGGACTAACAACTAAATGTTGTTTGCAGATATTTTTATCCTTGCTTTTCCTTTAGAAGTTTAAACCTGCATCTAATAAATATTACATATTGATAAAAAATGATACTTCTCTATTATCCCGTCGACCACTTTTCATAACAAAAAACTATCGCCAAGCTGTAAAGCCATTGGAATATAAATAAATAAATAAATAAATAAAATATAAGAATTTAAGGACACAATTGTTATTTTAATTAATAAAATAACTAATAAATCAGTAAAACATAATGAAAAATACACGCAAATGTCGAATGTAAAACCACTAGATGACGTAACAAACACGCATAATGCTTCTGACATCAAGTAAATGGGACTGCATTTTTGGCGTTTAATCTTACAGTTTGGCGGTAGTTTTTTCTTATGAAAAGTGGTCGACGGGATAATAGAGAAGTACCTAAAAAATATTAGATTTCAGTGCGAAATCTTCGCACGGGCCCTCTGGTCATATATTTTATTTATGTTGTCAACATCCCTTCTTCCATGAATTTACGAAACGCACAACAACGAATGGTGTATTATTCGTAAGATTTTTGAAGTGGCTTCTGACATAGTACACACATTTCATTAAAACATGTTTTTTGATTAAAATTGCTGTTAATTAAAAATTAAATCGGCATTGTTTTTATAAATCAAATGAAAGGTTTTCCTCAAATGAGTGTTGCCACAAAAATAAAATACCGCATTATAGGATGCTCAACAATGATTATATAAAATAATAATAATAATAATAAGTACAAAAAATATAGAGTATAATTTCTCCGCACAGGATTACTTAATATTTATGGTTAAAAAGCAAAATTAAAATTGAAATGTTACATCATTGATCGATAGAAATTTTCGAAAGACATCATTGATCGATAGAAGCAGTGGTATTTCACGTGTAGAATAAAAAGTATGCTTTGTTTATCAGATTAAATGGTATTTTAAATGCATTCCATTATTATTCTTTGTTCCATGTGTTTCAAAGAGCGGATGACGTCATCTTTTAACGCAGTTAAAATACGATTATTAATTTTCTTCTCGGACGTGCCTTTTCCTAACTTGAATCAGTTTTTACTGTAACTTTGATGGAATAATGAAGACAAAATTCTGGGTTGACTAATGTTGTTTGCAGTTATTTTTATCCTTAATTTTTCTAGAGAAATCTAAAAAATATTAGATATTGCTAAAAAATATTAGACTGCAGTGCGAAATCCTGGCACGGGTCCACTGGTTTTAAAAAATGATAAAAATAATGAAACAGGATCGACAACATAAGTGGGAATCGTTGTTTATATTTTGCATTATTTTGACTCTCTAGCATTTTTAGGTTAGTTCGTAATTATATAAATACGTAGCACCTGTAGTTGTCGTCTGGTCCGTCCATCTGTCCGCATATAACAACGGAAAAACTAACCAACCGAATGGTTTGAAATTTAATATATAGAATCGTTGCAGAATTTTGTCGACTCATTTCAAATTCTATGAAAATTGAATCCAAACTTAAAAAGATATTAATAAAAGATTTCTTCATTCTATTAAATTCTTTCATACGTAATACGATAATATTCGTAATTCAATAATATTCCATGATAGGGTTGGGTTGGGTTAATTATTGACGGCCAATTATCTACACTTGGGATATAGGCCCGGGGGGAGTGCCCTTCGTGGGGGTCTTTCTAAGGGAACCTAACCCGTATTTACGCATGGATAAATCCACGGCTCGAAGAAAACCACGAAAACTCCGAACGATTAGGCCGACGGGCGCGATTGGGAACGAACCCAGCACCTCCCGTCTACCAGCTTCGAGAGCAGAACCTCTCAGCCACTTATTCCATGATAGGTAATGATTCTAGGTTGCCATTTAAATCTACGTCCCATTTAAAATGAAGTCATATTATTTCCATATTACCGAATTTAAAAACCGAAATTGTATACTAAAATTGTTTAATTATAGCAATCATGTATTCTACCGACTGTTTTTTAGATAGATGATTCCGGAGAAATAGATATTAATCGAAAAAGAGCCTGAATTATGGATTTCAAGTTCTGAAATTTTCAAAGTTAGCCTTAAATTTCCCATTGGAATTTTCAGTCAATGTCACCAAAAGATAAAATATTGCCAACTTGAAATGTGCTTATTTTATTATGGTAATAAATTGTATCATAATAACAGATGATATAATTGATTTCACTGAAATAATAACGATGATTTTTTACATTGCCTTGTATTGGATATTTGCGCATAGTATAATTTTAATGTAACAAAATTGTAATGAATTGTTTGTAAAAGTGTATTGAAACTTAATTTCATAAAATAAAATTAATATCTATATAATATGAATATCTGCACTATAAAATAAATTTTGTATTCATGCATTTTTGCATTAGAGTGCAACAGCTATTGCACCAAGATCTGAATATTTATAAAAAACTAGTTATAGTATGAACGAACTTCCTTTTCACGTTTGAAGTACAATTTCCAGCTTGTTTAAACATGCTCTTTTTGCTCTATTACCCCTTTTAAGTACACTGTAAAAAATGACAAATGTTTCTTAATCAAGGAAATTTAATATGGCCACTAATAAAAATGTACAAAAACCTCCTCCGAAATATCCACAATTCCAAAAACGTTCGTTTGCTTCAGAAACCCCAGAACATATTTTTATAAAATCAACATTTCTTTTGCTGCAACGGATTTTTGGAAACATGTCCGAGTTTTTTTTTTTCATTTTTATAATGAATTGATTAACTTACCGAAATCGGAATATCGGTTTTTAGGATACTATTAATACTCAAGTAAACATTTTTATGTTCAACAAACATGTTTTGCAGACAAAAATGATAAATTAAAACTATTAATATTAATATTAGAATTAATATTAGTTTGTCGTTATTCCATGTATAATTTCAACGAAATGTGCAGGCATTTCGAAAACTGAAACACACGGAGGATTAAAAAAAATGAAGCAAACTAATAGATTTTCAGGAAGTTGATTTGTTTTCAAATATTTGTTTAAATCATGGCACAGAACACTTTTCGAAGAATATCTTATTGGAATAAAGTAATGAAAAATAATTTAGTAATCATCAATTTATGAAGTGTGAGCTCACTATTTTATTGCAATGCACACAGCGGAGAAGCATTGTTTAAAATTTTATTTGACCTTACTTTTATTAAAATTACTTTCTTTATTTTACTTAGTGTTTCAAAAAATAAAGATTAAATAAGGGGATATTTTCATAACTCAATTATTTTCTACGATTCGATTGTTATTTCAGAAATTGTTTTAAATGCAAAAATAAATATTTAATACCCCAAAAGAGAGAAAAAAAACCCTCGAAATATAGCCACCCTACTTGTTATAAATAAAACAATAAATAATTGAACAGATGGAAGTGTAGTTACTGTATAGTTAGAAATGCATTCAATCGTGTTTCCCAATAAAAATATCTAGACATACGATGATGCATTAATTGCACCGAATCAAGTTACGAAAAAAAAAAACGCAGTTAGCATAAGGAAAAAATAACAGCACATAAGTTCTTATTAAATGGTGTAAAAATGCTATACATACGTTTTCCTATAAAAGAATGAGCAAGAATCCACTTTCATTAGTAAATATGTATACTCATCAATGCTGAGAAGAATATAATAATGCTAAATAAAAATATAAAAATACATAGAGAACTTGGAAATATTTCATTTGCTTGATGAACACTTCTATAAATTATGTAATTATAATATACACCACTTTTATTAATCTACATATTGCGTAAATATATCAAGAGTTTCTTTTCTTTTGACGCAAGTTATCCTGTAAGTTTTCATGAAGATTTCATATACTCTTCAAAATTACCATAATTTCATTAATGTATCCAAGCATATTTACACATGTTTAATGCGTGTATAATTAATTTTCCCAACTTTATTTTTTACATTGTAATATTTCGTAATGATTTTATTTACACAGACTTTTATATCAGATTTGTAAGATAAACACGTTTGGATTATTTACTTAAAGAATTTACGAAATTATTTCATAAAATGTCCCCTTTTTCATCATTAAATTTTAAAATCAAAAAGTTTTAATAGTCTCGTTAATTTATTCTTAAGATAAGATTGAATGATTAGCAGCTTTTATTTCATCTTTACTTTTAAATTAATAATCATTCCTAGCGTGTTTATTTTAGAGTTATTAGATTTTATGAACTTAACATTAGGGACAGTTTTTGGATTTTTAATTTTATGCTGTGGAATACTTTTGATAAAATGCATAAAACGATAAAGTACTGCTTGAATTTTTATTAAAATTATAGTTTTTTTCATTAAAAATTTCGCTATTGATTTCATTTATTTATTTTGTATAAAGGAAACAAAAAATAATTTGCATTTCTTTTTTCGACTCTTTTTTTAGAACCTGATTTCGAAACAAAAATATTTCTTTAATACTTGCATTGAAAAAACGAAAAAAAAACAGTAAATATGATTATTTTATTTGCCAAAATTGAACAGATATTTGGAAAAATAAAAGCACAATTACTATTATTAGAAATACATTTAATCAATTTTCTGATACATCTGATGATTTATTAGTGCTTCGATTCGTGCTACGAAAAAGAATCGCTGACATTAGATGAAAGTTAAAGGCTCAAATTCTTCTTACATATTGTAAAAATGTCCCAAAGATAATAATTAACTATCCACTTTCTTCATGACAGTAAAAATGTATGCCTGCCAATACTCTGAAATCTCATGATATTAAATTAGATTTACATATAAAAACACGTACATAATTTATAAGAAATGATTTATTGGCGTTATCACACGTTAATAATAATAATAATAATAGTAAGTTGTATACTTGTCATATAATATGGAAACATTTTAAGATGTTTACCTCTGTATTTTTTTTCTGGATACAATTGTTTTATTTTCAGATAATTATATACAATTATACATAAATAATTAATACAAATTAATATGTATAGATAAACATGAAAGTTTCTTCCGTAAATTTTACATTGTAATACTTTGAAAATGCACTATTCATTTTACGTAATTTTTTAAGTTCCTGTTTTTACATTAATTTCTCAAGATAATACCTGCTTCATTTTCCACTTATAGAATTTATATGCATTGCATTAAAATGGTGACCATTCTCTTTATAAATGACTCACATTTTTATTCTTGAATTTAATCATTAAGAAGTAGTCTATTTATTAAAATAGTAGTCTATTTATAAAGAGAATGGTCATCATTTTAATGCAATGCATATAGTAGAAAATCATTGCTACCATTTTAGTAATATTATTTTTCTTTTACTGAAAATACGAGGTTCATTATCCTTATTTAACTTTACTTATCAATACAATATACAATAAATAAATAAAATGATTCATGACATACTAATTATTGTCTTCTATTATTATTTCAGAAATTGTTTAAATGCAAAAAATAGATCAGTTAATAGGTCGAAAAAAAGAAAATAAATTTCGAACGTTTCTCCCTACTTCTTGTAATAATGATAACATATCTTTATATAGATAAAAACGTGATCACTATGCAGGAGAAATACATTTAATCATTTTTATCAATAGAAATTTCTAGGCATACGATGATGTATTAGTGCAACAAATCAATACGAAAAAAAAATCGTTACATTAGAGAAAAATAAAAGAATCCAAGTCTTATTGCATGTTGTAAAAATTCTACGTATATATTTTTTGAGAGAATGATCAATCAACCATTTTCATTATTTTGGTAAAAATGTTTATACGTCAATGCTCAGAGATCTCATTATATTAAATGTAACTTACAAATAAAAGCACACACAAAAGCTTATAGCAAACATTTCATTTCTTGATGCAAACGTTTATAATAAGACTATCCCGACTTTGCCTGTCTAGACGATCGTTTGCGACCCCCCCCCCCCCATAAGAAAAAGGAAATTTTACATGCTAACAGAATATAAATAAATAGGACACTTCATTCTAAATTATACGAAAATTATTCATAGAAAATATTTAAAATAAAAAACCCTGTAAATAAAGATGCCTCGATAAAAAAAAATTTCTGTAAGGGGTGACTGCTAAATAAAATAACTAGTAAATCTGCAGATCAGGAGCCTCAACGTCAGCTCTGGAAGTGATTGTTTTTAAAATCACTTTTCATAATATTTAACATCTTACAATCCGCAAATTAAAACTTTTAAATTACATCTATATTTATAAGCATATAAAATATTTTTCGAAGGTTTCAGAAATTAGAAACGTTAAATTAAACACGGTTAATGCAATAATATTCTTACGTTCTTATAAACTTCTTATTCTTGTAATTTTTCGATAAAAAAATACATTTCTTCAGGGGGCTCTGCCCCCTGAACCCCCCCGTAACCTTATTAAATTTATATTCTATTATTTAAATTCTCATTTATGTCAATAGAATTCTAAAATCACTTGAAAATAATTTATTTTTCAAAAACAATATTGCAGAAAAATAGAGCGAGTTACTTGAATTTTATTATTTTGATAATAAAATTTGAAAATCGTCTACATTCCCATAGGAAAGCATTATGACCTAAAAAGAAATGTTCTATATTGTTCGAATGAATGAACCAAATGTAACTAAAAACTATACAGCTAATTCCGGATACCTCACCAACATACCCACCAAAAATCAAACTAATATGACGATTTTTATGGTAGTTATCGCGGAACTTATAGACATACTAACAGACAGACAAACAGAAGGAAACCAAAAACTTTTTGCTTCACCACAGTGAAGCTTCACGGACGTTTTAGCAACAAAAAGAAGTGGAATATTACCTGCAGGGGCTGAGCTATAAACGCAAAATATCTTTAAGAAAATAGTGCAAAAATTGGTGTATATTTGCTCATGAATACATACCAATGTACACAAATGATAATAAAGCCATTAATAATGTATATGAGAAATGGGAAAGAAATTATATTACTTAGGGTTTTCTATTTAACAGGTTGTATTATAATTAAAAATGTTGTATTTGATTTTAATACATTATTTTAATTAGGTTGTATTATTTTAACGTATACTTAAAGGCATAATCTTATTACGTCATGTGATGAGAAACTACGTTAAATTGAGGAAGTACAAAGCACACAGTTACATAACACACAAGCTACGCTTTAAAACAAATCTGCATCAATTCAATAAAAAATAAATTCACGATATGCTCTATATGAAACATATAACAATAAACAAAGTCGGTAACAATTTAGTTAATTCTTTTAGTTTTTGTTAACTCTAGACCCGAATAAAATAATATTATGGTTTCATGAATTTTAACCTCAAAAAACACTTTTAATCCAAATAACAATATATATATATATATATATCATGCGATCGATAAAAAAATTATTTACTTGCATCATGCTTATTATACAAAAAAAACGAGTTGTGTTCTGTAGAACTTCACCTAACAGAATAATGCTAAATTTTGATTGGTTGACAGGCGCTTCTTCTGGTGCGAGAGAGCGCTGCAAAATTCATCCTGGGGTACCTTGGTTGATTTTCTCCGTAGTTTAATAGTTTTGCCATTCACAGAGAAATGTATCAGATGCGTTTAATTTGATGGAATGCGATATTGGGTGGTCAGCTGAATTTCTACTGAAGATATCTCAAAATATATACATATTTGAGTGTTTTCTACTGTCTATTGAAATGTGAATCAGTCAGCGTATTAATTTCGTATGGTCACATGATATGCTCTTTTATAATATAGATTGCTGAAGTTTCTCCTTTTTTGTGTGTAATTTTTCCACTGTGCTACTTCATGGCACAATTTTTTATTCATCGAGATTAGTTTTACAAGTATATTGCGTAAAAGTTTTTTTTCCTACAAATGCTTTCAATCAATTTTCTCATCAAACTTTCTAGGTATACGATGATGTATTAGTGTATCGATTCAGGATATAATAGAAAATATGTTTGCGCACGAGAAAAATAAAAGTACTCAAGTTCTTATTGCATGTTATAAACGTCTTCTTGAGACACATATACTTTTCCACATACGTTTTCTTGAAAAGACGATCAAGATACACTTTTATTGGTAAAAATGTTTTTACATCAATTCTTAGAAATCTCATTATAGCAATGAGATTTACTTATAAAAATACACAAGTTTTGGAAATATTTCAGTTGCATTATACAGACATTTGTAATGAGGTTATATAAGCATTTATTAATGTACATGCTTAATCATGTTAATGTTTTTTTACTGTAATTTTTACACTGTAAATACTTTATGGCGAAATCATTTATTTACCGAGACATTACCTTACTATTTCCGGTACATTTGCATAAATATACTGTGCTTTTTATACGAAATTTTTACATTGTATTATTTCATAAAGCATTTTTTACCTTATGTAATTTTCTAACTGTGTTTTTACGTAAACAGAAAAAACCTTTAAATGCGGTGTGTATTGTGTATTTCATGTACTTGTTGCAAATGAAATGAGAACGAAAAAGCATGCGTCAAGAATATATTATGTAACACTTCCCAACACTTACAAAATATTTTTAAAAAATCTTTACCATTTAATAAGGAGAAAGTTGATATCTAAGTATATACTTTGGAAAACTCATAACATATTTAAAAACACAATTTCAGGAATTACCAACAATATTCGTTTAAATATCCGAATTCTTTTGTGCAGTCATGTGTATGATCTATATATTTGTATATATACTACATAGAATGCTAAATTTTAGTTCCGTTAGGAAACGTGTAACACAGTTTAAAATTTCCCTTCTTAAATTTCCGCCAATAAACAGAAATGTGTTCGAGAACTTTTGTGCTGCCCTGTATACGATCTATTCAATTTATAAACATCAAGTAATAGGCAAAAAATGAGTTGAATTTAAAAATGCGTTCAACAGCTGAAAAAGCACTTTTAGCAATTATTATTAACAAGCAATACTACTTTAACCGGATTCTTTTGTGTGTTTCTGTAAATGAACGATGAATGCTATACATACAATATTCTATAGTAAGCCTCTTGTAATACACCTTAGTGATATATATATCAATTTCAATATGTTTGAAATAGTGAAACACTATTAAAATAAACCGCAAGCGATTTTCCTTCATAGACTGTAATGTAACGGAATTCCTTTGAGTGTCCCTGTAAAGGAACTATAAGTGCTATACACACCACATTCTATAGTGAGCCTCTTGTAGTGCACCTCAGTGATAAATATCAATTTCAATATGTTTGAAAATGTTTAACATCATTAAAATAATCCGCAAATGATTTTTCTTCATATACCGTAATGTAACAGAATTTTTTTGAGTGTCCCTGTAAAGGAACTATAAGTGCTATACACACCACATTCTATAGTAAGCCTCTTATAGTGCACCTAAGTGATAAATATCAATTTCAATATGTTTGAAAATGTTTAACATCATTAAAATAATCCGCAAATGATTTTTCTTCATATACCGTAATGTAACAGAATTCTTTTGAGTGTCCCTGTAAAGGAACTTAAAGTACTACACACTTCATATTCAATACCGAACATGACATAGTAAACCTCAATAACATATATCAATTGCATTTTAAGGTTTTATAAAAAATATAATATATATATATTTGCGCAGGTTAGAGCACGGACAGACAGACATATGACCCGACAAACCGAATTCATAAACACTTTTCAATTATGTTGGAAAGTGGTAAAAAATATTTAAACATATAAAAAAGTGATTACTATATACTTACAAATGCATTCAATCATTTTTTCATTAAAATTTCTACACGTACACTGATGTCTTATTGCATCGATTCACGTTAAAGTAAAAAAAAAAAAAATATATATATATGTTAGCGCAGGAGAAAAATAAAAGTACTCATGTTCTGACTGCATTTTATGAAAGTGTTCTACCAAGTTTTCTTGAGAGATTGATTAAGCATCCATTTTCATTACATTGGTAGAATTGTTTATGCATCAATCCTTAGAAAATACATTATAGAAATGAGATTTACTTATAAAAATACATACAAAATTTATACGAAATATTCTAGTTGTAGTATACACAAGTTTGTAATAAGATTATGTAAGCATATAATACTTTGCTTTTTTTAATCTATTCTACATGCTTAATCATATTAATGATTATATTTATAATATTAATGACTTTTTTTCTTTCTGTAGTCTTTGCTCTGTAAATACTTCATGGCGGAATCTTTCAATCTCCGCGATATTATTGCTGGTATATTTATGTAGCTATACTATGTTTTTTATACGTAATTTTTACATTGTATTATTTTATAAAGTATTTCTTACTTCATGTTATATTCTAACTGTGGATTTTATATAATAATGTGAAACTCCAAATGTGGCCAAGTTACTTGTAACAACTTAATAAATCTATGAATATATAATAGTGTGATTATTAGTATATACATAGAAAACATTTAATCATGTCCTCATAAAAAAATTTATACTTACAATAATATATTATTCCATCGATCTACGCTAAGGGAAAAGTGTTAGTGCAAGAAAAAATAACAGTATTCAAGTTCCTATTGTATGTTATGAAAATGTTCTACTACTTTTTTTTGAGAGAGAATGATTAAACATTCATTTTCATTACAAAGGTAAAGATGTTTGTATATCAATGCTTAAAATCTCCACATAGAAATAAATAAGATTTAGTGATAAAATACATACAAAACTTGTAGGAAATGTTTCAGTTGATTTATGCTCACGTATTTTCAGTAACATTATGTAAACATAAAATAGCTTACTTTTATTAAGTACATACCTATACCTAATGATATTAACGTGATTTTTCTTTAATTTTGACATTGTAATACTACATGGCGCAATTTCTTAATTACTTTACTGCTATAGGTATACTCGCGTAAAAATACTACGTTTTTTCTATGTAATTTTTACATTGAATTATTTCATAATGCATTTTTTACTTTAAGTAAAATTTTTAAGTGTGGTTTTATATAAAAAAAGAAAAACTGTAAATGTGGTCACTCCACTTGTTTTAATTAAAAATCTATTTGGACAGATAAAAGTGTGATTACTATATATCTAAAAATATATTAAATCATTTTTCGGATCGGAATTTCTAGTCATACGATGCTGAATTAGTACATTGTTCCACGTTAAGGCAAAAAAAAAAAAAATCTTCAGCATACAAGAAAATGATAAATAGTCAAGTTCTTATTGCATGTTGTAAAAATATTTCACATACTACATTTTCATAAACGTGTGTTATAAAAGCATGCTTACTACATACCGAGAAATTCTTTCATTCATTTTCTGATAGAAATTTCTAGACATATGATGATGCATTAGTGCACTAATTCATGCAAAGGGAAAAATTTTTATTATACAAGGAAATTAAAATGCCGTGGTGTAAATGCAGCAACCATTGTTATAATTAAAAATATCTTTGGACAGATAAAATTGTAATTATCATATATCTAGAAATACATTCAATCTCTTTTCGGATAGGAATTTCTAGTCATATGATGATATATTATTGCATTGATTCACGCTAAGGCAAAATAATCTTCAGCACTCAAGAAAATTAAATATACTCTCAAGGTCATATTGCATGTTGTAAAAATATTTTGTATAGTACGTTTTCTTAAGAGAATGATCAAACATCTATTTTCATTATGTTAGTGAAAATATTTATCCACCAATGCTCAGGAAAGACTAAGGTTCATAAGCCGTGTTTTTGTCCCATGAAATAAGACTAAAATTTGACTTTGTTATACTGACTTAATTATTTCACTTTTTAATATTAGAAGATTTATCCAGTACGATTTAAACAATATTTTTTGCACTTTCTTCGGATTTATATAACTTACACAAGCACAATGTTCGTATTATTCGTAGTTTTTGATGAAAAATACGCAATTTCGCCTAATTCTACCACAATTTTTAATATATTTTTTAATATTTTACTATAAGCGCAGCTTTGCAACACTTTTATTTTTACATATATTGTACATTTTGATGTATTTTATAATATATGTAAAGAAGAAAATGTTGCACGATTGCGCTCATATAAATAATTGAGGTAAAATCAGGAGAAATTGCATATTTTTCATCAAAAACTACGAATAATAACTTTGAGCAGTTGTAAGTTTGAGCGGATTTGTAAGTCATATAAATTCGAGCAAAATGCAAAAAAATATTGTTGAAATCGTACAGAATAAACCTTCTGATATTAAAAAGTGAAATAATTAAGTCGGTATAACAAAATCGAGTTTAGGCTTATTTCATGGGCCAAAAGAGAATACTTATGGACCCTGATCCTTTCATTAAAGAATTTAGATTTCCATATAAAAATACATACAGAACTTGTTGACAATATTTAATTTGCATGACGTATTGGCTTATAATTAGATTACATAAGTATGTTCGCGTTCATGAATCATAGCCAGTCTTTAAATAATAAGAAAAATTATGAAGGAATGCACCTTTACTAAAATATGTGAAGATAAAGATGACAGAAGAATAAGAAGAAAAAATATGTGATTCGCAGTTAAAAAACTTAAGGGGTTTTTTTCGTCTGAAATTTTTACACAGTAATAATTTTCCTTGTCTTTTTTTTTATATTCGCCGAGAAATTATCTAAATTTTTCACGCGTAAATATATTACATTTTTTATATGTAATTTTTATATTGTGATATTTTATAAGGCATTTTTTATCTTTTACACAATGTTTTAACAGTGGTTTTTGTGTTTGGGTTTCCACCTAAACACTATTTAATTTTCTACCTAAAGAATTTATATAAACGTTTTAAAAATGTTTAGTATTTTTATTATTAATTTGTTTTATTAAAAAATATAAATGAAATACCTTGTTAATTTATTCTTTCATAAAAGGTCACCAGAAACTTTTTTATCTTTGTTTTAATGTTTTTATACTCACGACTAAAGTATCCGTGTTTATATAAAAATATACTTCTAAAATATTTAAAAGATAAAATACAAAGATAATTCAAAAAACCCGAACAATAAAAATAAGAAAAAAAATGCTCTAAATGTATTTTTGAGTGTTTTAAAATAATGTTTTATTCGAAAAATTGATGTTGAATTCTTAAACATAAAGCAGCAAGAAGGACGACTATATGGGTGGAACACGTTACATACTTACAGAGACCTCTAACAATTAAAATTAATTTATAATTTTGAATAAAAAACACAGCTACAGAAAGTTCTGCACCCAGGCCCGTACCAAGTCCCACATTTATAAAGACCCAGTGTGAGAGTTTGCTACTATTGAGACATTTCAACCTTTAAAAGCAAGTTATGATGAGTAAATTTCTTTTTTCTTCAATTATTTTAACTTCTAAACATTGGGTAATTTCAAAAAAATCTCTGGTAATGGAATTCCAAGAAACCATTCTTGGAGTTCCATTACCCGCGGTTTATTCTGTTGTAAATATTGTTGTTATTATAGTCTGTTTTCTTTGTATTTATTCAGATATCAGACCAGATGTCATAATCAATAAAGTTTTCTGTGTAAATTGTGTCCGCCAGATTTGACCAGGATAGTTCAATTGGCTGAGCATTAGCAGCTTACGCCAAAGGTAGCTAGTTCAAATCCGTGACGTAGACACTTTTTCACGCAGTCGCAAATTTACAACTCGTTTAGCCTTTATAATTGATTTACAGGGACACACAAAATAATTCTGTTACAGTTTGATCTATGGGAGAGAAACGTTTGCTTTGTATTTTAATGATGTTGAGCAATTTCAACATAATGAAGATGATATGCAGTTCAGAGGTGTTTTAAAGCATATTTTCTTTGGAATATGTAGTGAAAAGGATTCATCATGCATTTACAGGGGTGCACAAGAGAGTTCATTACACAATAGTCTACCGAATAAAACCATTTGAAGCGTAATTTAGTGATGTAACACTAATTCAAAAGTAATAAAATTTATATACATTACTGGGGTGATTTAAAGATGCTTACTGTAGAATATGGCGTAGCATTTGCTGTTCACTTATAGAGGCGCACAGGAGAATTCCGTTCCAGTAAGTACTATCGGTGAGCAATTACCCGAAGTGCGTTTTCAACTTTGGTTTTCAATTTTTAGTTTAACTATTTTTTTGTAAACTAAGCAATGAGTATAAAATCTGTAGATCATATACAGGACGACACAAAAGAGTCCATGAACGTTACTGTCTATGGGCGTGAATTGATTAAATTTGGTTTTTAATTGTGTTATGCATTTTCCTGCTGAACTATGTTTAGTACACTAAGAGATGTTTGTAGAATATAAATAAATCCATGTACAGCGTCACGAAAAACACTCATTGCATTGTCTTTTATGGATGGTAATTTCTAGACGTGCATTTTTAGTTTTGTTATGAATTTTTGTGGAAAATCTTATGTATTTCTTATAGTTTTCAGAAAATGGAAGCAATAGCTTCTCTGTTGCTAAAATTAAAAAAAGATGTTTCTTTTCTATAATCGGGGTTATTTTTTTTTATAAATCTGAGTCCAGTGACCACTTGTTCGTTAATAAAAATGATATAAACACAATGTTTGAATTTATTAATCAATCAGTTAACATGCTCAAGTTTAATATGCAGCTCTAAAATAAAATTTTTCAATAAATTTGGACAATTTTTTCTAAACAAAAGTTTTAAAGTAATAATATATTTCTAGTAGAAATATATAGAGAAATACATAAACAATTAAAAAATATATTTAATCTATTTCAAAGCAAACGTTTGGACTTTGAAGAAATAAATGACTCACTAAATCTGTTTTCTTCGGGTTATACTAAAAATCGAGCTGTGAATAAAAAATTTACAGTTCTCAAACTTTCTCTATGGCTCTATAGAGCTCTATATGGCTTTTTAGGCTCTATATAAATAATATATATATTATACCACACGAAAAAACGCATGAAATCATAATGGCAATAACAATCCAGTTGAAGAAAATAAATATGAAAAATGAAAGAAACGAAACATTGCCTAAGAATATACGATAAAATAGGGACATTGGCCGAAAAATATTGGATATTGGTCAAAAAGAATGTTTTCTCTTTTAACAATCTGAAGAATTGTCAGATAAGACTTATTTTTCTCCAGAAAATAATGGTAAGTATTTCAGATTTTCAATAAATGAGCTGTTGTGACGAAATTCTTCAAGATATAGTATATACATACAGCATATCTAAAAAAGGTACCCGAATTGTAAAATTCTAAAAAAAATTAACTCTATTAAATGTGAAGATAGAATTACGGAAATGTTATAGGAAGATCATAAATTATACGCGCATTAATTTGAAAAGCAGCGTAAATGTTATCCATTAAATTGTACTTCGCTGCTTCAACCTATATAATAAGGCCTATAGACGTGAAAAATTCAATCAAAGATGACCCAGTTTCTAATCTTTATTCCATTTATCTGCTTAAATTTGAAAATAGTTTGTGATGCGAAGTTTTTAAGACAGCTTAATTATACAGAATGAGAAAGTACAGAACTACCTGTTGTGTAAAAGTGGAACTACTTTAAAAATTATTGTTATGTAATATTCACAAGTTTCTAATTAAATTTTTCAATAGAGCTGAAATTATGCTGGAAATTAATTAATATAACAAATGATGTGAATTATCCCTTACAACACAGCGTACAACCAAGAGTGTGCAAAAAAAATTCAGACTGGGGATCGAACCCGGAACCTTTGGTATTACGCACCAATGCTCTACCATTTCAGTTATCTGGACGACAACCAGTATATAATTTCTCGATCTGGACTGGAGGTTGTCCGGATAGCTCAAATGGTAGAGCATCGGAGCTTGATACCAAGGGTTCCGGGTTCGATCTGGACATTTTTTCACTCTGTTGGTTGTACGATGTAAACGATAATTCACATCTTTTGTTATAACATTTATGAGTTCTTTCATAAGCATGTTACTTATTTCATCTTTACATTTATTGTGGTAAATAAATTATTGGATTATACATTTTGGAGATCTTTATAGGGACAACCTGATGGTATATTTTTTGTTTAAAAGGTTGAGTAGATATTTTAATATTCCTTTAGCATTATATTTTATTTTACATGTAGTGAAAGATTGAAATATTTAAGAACATGGAACTTTATTTTTTGTTTTGAGAGACTGCTATAAATACAATTTTCCTTTTTTTAAACAATTTACAATTTAAAATGGAGTAAAACGATTCAATGGAATAAAACGATTATTTCAAGATGGAAGGAAGCTCGAGGTCAACATAAGGATTGATATCCAGTGATCTGAGTTAGAGGTTATAAAAATCAAACGATTGTAAAATACATACTCGAATGTTTGTTTTCTCTATCCATTTTAAACGTTCAAACAAATACCAATCGCTGTCGAAATAACAAAGGCGAAACTATTATATAGATATATATTTCTTAAAACAACAATTGTGTTTTTGGCTCTCGTCAGTTAAGCCTTTGCAAAGGCTACCAATTCGTACGTTATTTATTTTCAGCCTCTTTAAAAAGAAAAATAGACATTATAACATTATGTGTCATTAATTTTAGGGATTTTAGGGCTAGAGATTTGGGCGAATAGCCTAATACCGAGTATTCGCCCAAATTTTTGATCCAATATTCGGCAGCAGAATACGAACTTTTTGTTCTCCAAAAAAGAAACTAATTTTTGATTATATATATGTATATATTTAAAATTTTAAAATGGAAAAAGAATTAAGCTGAAAATGATATTTTATTATTTATGTGTAGAATTTTTAATAGCTTGATGTATTTCGTGTAATATTTCAAACACCTTGATGCTGATAACAAAACAACTTTTACTACATCTAAATTATAAGAGAATAATTTTATCTACAGGAAAGTGATTCATAAACAATTTATCTAAAATAGGAACTCATTAGTCATTACTACTGTTAAATATACTTTTTAAAACTTATATTTAAATTTTGAAAAATTATTTTAGCAGAAAAAAAATAGCATTTTATCTTTTTATTCTTAGATATATCAAATTGATTTTCTGCAAGGCAGATAGTAATTTAAACTATTTCCATTAAAATATAAAGAATGTTGCATTCAAAATCAATGAAATTAAGAATAATTTTTTAACTAATATTTCCAAATA
The DNA here is from genome assembly GCA_963931845.1 of Maratus michaelseni. Classification (NCBI taxonomy): domain Eukaryota; kingdom Metazoa; phylum Arthropoda; class Arachnida; order Araneae; family Salticidae; genus Maratus; species Maratus michaelseni. The sequence continues at coordinate 32,919,742 of OZ007592.1, forward strand.
AAATATTGCAACATTTAGTATTAAATACATTTTTAAATGTTCCTTAAAAAATGCTGGAAATTACAGATAAATCTTTTTGACACATTCATCACGTTCATGAAATTTGCAGCAAAATATTTAAATGTTTTAGAATCGAACAGTTTTTTTTAAATTTTGCATAAGAGTATTTACATCTTGAGTTGTAATCTATTATTCTCTAATGGATACATTTCCCTGAGAGTTGTGTCTGTAAAATCAGTTGAAATTTCTAATTTGGATACCATTTTCTAAAAGATCGTTAATTTTCATAGGAAATAGATAAATAATACATGACTTTTTTAGTATGCGAGTAATTGTACATTTTGTGCAATTAAGAATGAAAATGACTTCATGAATGTATCAGAAAGTAGCCAGTTTAGATCAGAGAAAATAATTGCAAAAAATCAACAAGATTCCATTATGGGTCTGGGTAACAGTTTTCTATTCACTTCATGTATAGTATATAACTAGATTTTATGCAGTTGTGTGAACATATATTTCAGATGCAAGTACTTTAAGAACGCTCAGTTTTATATTTTCTGAAGTGTTAAATTAAGACATGTATCCAGATACATTTTATCTTTGTTTTAATGAATAATTAAAGTTAATTGTAATCGAAACAATCCTCTGAAAATTAGAAAATACCTCTAATATGTGTGTAGTACTTACGACGATTTTCAATATCCGTTTTCTAAATAGATACGAAAGTAACGAGTAACGAATTTGAAGTATGGAATAACGTGAGTTTGAAGATAACGAATACATACGGGTAGTCATTTAGTCGTTACCTTTCCAGCACTAAAGCCGAATATTCCTAAAAAATTGCCAAATAAGCCGAATACAAAATAGTTTATAGTGAGCCGAATATTCTTCCCATGCCTAATTAACTTTATTGATAAGTATAACTTTGGAGATACTTATCTCTTTATCATTTACGAATGTTGCCAATTCTTATTGTGTTATTTGTTTTCGAATTTTATTTTTTATGGCAGAAAATTTGCATATTTTTTGATAATTAGAATAAACAAATAAATCTGAATTCATAATACACTTTGCTCCATTACGCCAATATCTCCGAAAACTCGTAATCCTAAAGAAATAATCTTCACCATGGTCAAGCAAATAAATTCGAAATATGAAATAAAGAATACATTGACTAAACACCTTTTGAAGGTATCGACAGAAAATTTTCGGATATTGATAAGAAAAAAAAGAATTTTCTCTTTTATCGATAAGAAAAATTGCTAGATTAATTTTATCTTTCTCCATAAAAGAACGTAAGTATTTTAACCTTTCGATAAATGCGTTTTTGTGAAGAAATTAAAGTCAAGGGTGTGGTTTTGGGATTAATCCTGTACCCCATTTGGTTTAATTCATTCTCATTTTCTTTTCTTTTTACTTTTTACAATTTTTTAATTATGTATTAGAATTGTTTAGAGTATTTTAGATAGAAATACATTAGATATATCTAGAATATTTTTAGTCTGACCAAACTTAACTAAAAAAAGATGATATTGTTTTCTTTATTTTTGTGGATTTGGTAAATAATTATTATTGGTTAACTGGCTTTGATTTTTTAGTCAATTTTTAATTTTACTTTTACTTTAAACTAATACCTTATACTAATGATCATAAAATTACTTTATTATTAACTTAGGTGAATTTTCAAACAAAAGGTGGCGAATGTTCACTTTTATATAGTATGTCGATACGCATGGTCATTTCAACTAGTGTTTACTTTTTATCAGGGTTAAACAATAATTGAGGTTTTCTCAATATAAGTAACAATAGGTCTTACGCTTAGACGTTTTAATTTTACTTTTGCTTCTTTACATGAAATTAATGATCATAAAATTACTTTATTTAATTAGGCGTATTTCAAACAAAAGACGGCAAGAAAAGTAAGACGGCAAACAAAAGACGTCTACATGGTATGTCGCATGGTCATTTCGACTAGTTTTTACTTATTATTAGGGATAAACAATAATTGCGATTTTCTCAATGTAAGTAAGACTAGGTCTTAAGTTTAGTTGCGTTTTAATTTTATTTTTGCTTCTTTACATGAGTTAATGATTCTAAAATTACTTTGTTATTTATTTAGGTGTATTCTTAAACAATAGGTGACGAACTCTCACTTTTCTATGGTATTTCGATGACCTAACGCATGGTCTTTTCGATTAGATTTTACTTGTTATCTTGTTTAAACAATAATTGCGGTTTTCTCAATGTAAGTAACAAGAGTTCTTAAGTGTAGTCTAGTTTTAATTTTACTTTTGTTTCTTTGATTTACATGACATTAATGATCCTATAATTTCTTTGTTATTTATTTAGGTGAATTTTCAAACAAAAGGCGGCGAACTCTCACTTCTATATGGTATGCCGATGGCCTAATACGTGATCAATTCGGTTAGTGTTTACTTGATATCAGGTTTAAACAATAATTGCTGTTTTCTCAATGTAAGTGAAAGTAAGTCTTGCGTTCAGTTATGTTTTAATTATACCTTTGCTTATTTTATTTACTTGAGATTAATGATCCTAAAATTATTTTGTTATTTACTTAGGTGTATTATCAAACAAAAGATGAAGAATTCTCACATCCCTGTAATATGTCGATGGCCTAACGCCTGGTCATTCCCTTTAGTTTTTACTTGTTATTAGGTTTAACCAATAATTGCGGTTTTCTCAATTGAAGTAACAATAGGTTTTACGCTTAGTCAAGTTTCAATTTCACTTTTGCTTTTAATAAAAATGTTTAGTATACTTTATAGCGTTATATTTTATTTTATCTCGGGCGAAATATAGACATTTTTAAGAACATATAAATTATTTGTTTCTTTTTTTGAGAGAATCGAAGCTGCTTTTTAAATTATCTTACAGTTTAAGTGCCCGATAAATGTAGCCAATTTATTAATTTTATTTATACATATAATTTATGAAATATTTAGTCGTTTGAAATTTATGAAGATTTAATATTAGAAAAACTTAGTGAACATACAGCCTGATCAGAAAATAACTGGCAAAATTTTTGAGGCTGGTAGAGGGAATTTAAACAAGCTATTTTCGTCATAGAATGTGTGTTTGGAAATGGCGCGTTTAAGCGCTGGTGATGGCACAAAATATGAAAGGGGCAATGAAAGACAGCGTATAAGCGCAAATAGATCATACTTATACGCGTCATTTCCGGACACCATATTGTATGACAAAATATGTTTACTTTTGCCCCCTCTACCACCCTTTAAAATTTTGCCAGATAGTTTCCAATCACCTTGGATATTGATATAATATAATAAATTTGAATATTATTTTTTTAAAAATTTAATACATATGTTCTACAAGGTTTAATAAATACGTTTAGCATTTTCGGAAATATTTCTGAAAGTACTGAAGCACTCGCGTATTATAATATCCCTTATTTTTTCAAAGTGCGTACAAAATGTGCCATTTATCATTTAAGCAAAATACTTTGGACAATACTTTGAATATCAAGTTTTGCTTTCTTAAAAATTAAATAAAATTAAAAGTGTATAGTAGTAAAAGTATATAATTTTGCTGAAAGTTGGTATTAAACCGCATTTTCTTATGTTACGTAGCAGAAAAAAGAAACAGAAAAAAACAGTATCTAATTAATAGAGAAAAGCATATACAGTATATTTTAATCTTCAATATGTTTTTCACGATGTTTTAGAATACTTTGTAAGTAAAACTAGAGTAGTAAAAGAAAATGAAAAGATGTTATGAATTTAAATATATATATTTTTTTTGTGTTTATGAATGACTTTTTTGTTATTAGTAATGTAAACATGCTTATAATAAAATGTCTAGTTAAGTTACAGATAGTTCTTTAAGATATATAGTTAATTGAACATTATTTTTAGCATAGACATAAACCCTTTTCGTTCTAATATTTTTTTTTAATGTTGCATCAATAAACTTAAAAAATTCGATAGAAAATGGTAATCCACTTATGAATTTAATAACATAAAACGTTTATTATAAAAATAAAATGTTTATGATAAAAAGAGATATACTTATTTGAAAATGTAATCTAAACACTAAAAAAAGCTTTTTTTTATCATTATTTATCTCTAAATTTAAAGAAGTTCTTGTATTCAATGCAAGAAGAATTTATCATATAATTGTTTTCGTTAACAGACTGTATGTCTATCCTTCATGCATTATTTATGTATCAGACATTATTCATATATGTATGTTCCTACAAGACAAAATAATGACAGTTGGATATATCATAAAATAATCATTCTACTTCAGTTAAAAATAATCCCGTGTTTAAAAAAAACGTAATAAAAATCCTTTTTCTAAAACGTGAATTAGAGCTACGTATACTTGAAGGTAGCATCTATAAAATGATATTTATGTATTAACTTTAAGAAATAAAAAAGTAATACAAGTCGGCATATTTCGATACTACGTAATATGATTTAGCGCAAATATCGTAGACTACTGAATTGGTCATAAACATCGCTTAAATTGTTGCTAGTCATTGTAAAATTGTTAGCTATTCAAACTTTTAGTGAAAATTAAATTTGACGTTATTATGAGTTATTCGATGAGTTGTTAGTAGGCCATTTCTTCTTCACAAAAGTTTTTTGAGCATAAAAGACCCTCATTTTCACAGTTAAGCGTCATCTGCACTGCTCATTGTCAAACTGAAAATTGATTACATTTTGTCAAAAGGTGTGACTGGTCTACTCCAGCATTAATAGAGGTCTTCCAACAAGATTAAAATATGTATAAGAATTGAATCCAAGTCCCGATGTGCATATCGGATTACACACTTATATCCCCTTCCTCGGGAGACTAAAAGACGTTTGGATGCCCAAAATATCTTCCATGTGGGTTCTTCTAAGAGAAGAGTGGCCCTGATTGGTCCTGGAAAATTGTTCTCGGATATCATGATCATTACCATATGGATGTAGGTGTCACAATATAACATTTACAAAAAGGGTTCGTACTTTTCAAATGCCGATTAAAACAGAGTCAATGGATAAAACAATGCATATTTTAATACCGTTTTATTTACATATAATACAGAAGACGCCATAATAGAATTTAAATTGTTTGTATATATATATATATATATATATATATATATATAAATGTAGAAACTGAATCTCTGATACACATAAATGAGTTGCCGACGCAGCTTGAATATTTTAAAATTTTGATTATATTAAATTGATTGTATTAAATTAATTGATTATATTAAATAGAAGTGAATATATTTACAAGGTGCTCTATTTACAAGAAAATATATAACAGCAACATCACACATGTAGATCTGCCACAAGTAGATTAGTCAAACTCACTTTAAATCGAAGGAAAGAAAACATCTTTCCGTTCCATTCCAGTCTGCCCGCAACGTCATCTCTGTTCCACTAGCATTCTCCAACTCAACTGATTGCTGCGCAACCTACACCTCCGGTAAACTGCTCTGCTGACTTGACACAAGCAATGTCGTGTGGAGCCTGCATGTCATATTGTGACACCTGCATACCTTACTCTCTTTGAAGGTATACACAGTTCCCATAGCTTCGGCCATACTGATATGTCAATTGTCCTTAAATGACCACGTTAAAATCGCCGGCGGGAGAAACTGGATCACCTGAAAAGAAAAAAAAAGAGCAGCATCCAAAATTCTTTTTGGCTTTTTTAACAACATAATTTAATAGTGTTCTTTAAAGGTTGCTGATACCTGCAACAGTTCATAGACCACGAAAACTTCAAAACATTTTTTTAACTGCGTCAGGAACAGTCAAGAGTTAAGAAATTAATCGTTAATCTTTAAAAAAAAAACACATTCATCATCGTGGCAATTAACGTCACTAAACACCGTAACAACATGTTTCTTTATCATTTTCCTTTTTCTTCTTATTCGTCTTTTTTTTTCTTTACGTCTTATCTTCTTATTCGTCTTTTCTCTCTCTCTCTCTCTTTTTTTTTTCTTCTAACACATTTCGTATTCGTAACTAGATAAAGTTTTATCATTTCTTCGGAATGAAACATCATCTTCAGAATCACGGCATTTGTCAGGATATATATCATACTTGTCAAAATCGGTGAAATTGTCATAATCAAAAATTTCAGTGTCATCTTCGGAATTTACATCACATTTACTTTTGCTTTTTCTCAGGATCGAGTTTCTATCAAGAGACTTCTTTTTGTGAGCTTCTGTTTGCATTTCTTAACAACAAAGTCTTCATAAGAATTTATTTCTGATTCATCTTCAAATTCATCTGATGGTTTATAGACGGCTTTAATTTTAGGAACATTACTCATCAATTTCTTATAGTAGGATATTTTCTCACTTTTTCTCTGATGCTCTTTATTTTTAACTTCTAAATTATATTTGTTTTCATTTTTAGGGAAACGTGTCATTTGTTCTTTATTATCAAAATCTTCGGAATCTGAATAATCGCTCTTGATGGTTTTAGAATTGTTACTTCGTTTAATTTGTTTCTTAAGTTTAATAAATTCTGGTTTCAGATTTCCAAAATCTTCCTGGGAGTTGTCTAATTTTCGCGGAAGTCTACTTTTGGAATCTTTTATTTTAGAGCATTCGTCTTCTTAATCTTCTAACTGCTTTTCGAATTGTTTAAAACGTTTATTAACTTTTTCTAAACGTACACTATATTGTTCAGAACATTTTCTTTCTTCATCTAATTGGAACTTTAAATCGCGCAGGCATTTCTCTAATTTTCTGTTTGATCTGGCGATGTTTTGCCTTTCTGTTACTTCTTGTTCTAATTTAATTTCCATGTAACACAATTGAGATTCTAAAGAGGTTATCGCAATTCTTGTTTATGCTTTCTCTGACAAAATAGCTTCTTTTAATTCAAGTACTTCTGTTTCTAACATTTTATATGTTATTTCAGCTTCTTTGACTTGAGCAATTAATTTTGATTTTCTGAGCGTAGTTCTTGAATTACTGTGCTAGAATAGTTAAATTGCAAAATTTTGTTCCTGTTTTGAATTCGAGAGGAACTACTTTGGAATATGACAGAATAAGTGTTAAATTTAGAATTTACAGTTATTTCACTTGAATTAATAACATTAACCAAAGAACTGTTAGAACCATTTTCAAATTTATTTATCTTTACATCATTACCAGAAGTAGATTAAATACCTTGATTAATTACGTCAGAACAAATAATCATATCAAAATCAACAGAATTATCATTAATCACAACTACAGAGGTTTGAAATATAGAATCATCAATTTCGATTTCTGCTTGAAAAGAACTAAATGGTCTAGTTGAATTTTTACTAAATCCATTTAAACGCATATCTGCTGATTCTAATTGTATAAAATCTTCAATTTTATTAAAATTATTTCTTTTAAAAAATGTGCGCTATTTACCAGTATCAATAAACGAAGTTAAATTTATTAAATACAGCTTAACATCTTTAAGAATTCAATTTTGAGAACTCGTTACATTATTTACTCGAGAATGATCATTAGAATATTTTACATCTTTTGCTTATCACACTGAAATGATTTCGCGAAGAAAAACACAGTGGTCTTTTATCTTTATTTCTACAGTCTATACTCTTGTGATTTTTATTACCACAGTTACAACAGCTAATTTCGGAATTTACAGGTTTTGCTTTATTCTTATACTCTACTTCAAGTTTCGATTTAGGCCTAGCGTCAGTTTCTGGTTTAACATTTTCATAACCGGATCTTAATTTTTCATAAATTTTAAGTGTTAGTTTAAATTTACTAACATCGGAAGAACCGTATAAAAATGTTATATTATGTATTACATATTGAATCAATGCAGAATCTTCAATATTTCCACGAGAACATAACTGCTTCATATTTAAGAAATATTCGTCAAGTGTTTCGTTATTCTTCATTTATCTTTTAGCTGACATTTGGTGTAATTCTGCAGAGTTGCATGTTGTGCCAAATTCAGAAACAAGTAATGATTTTAATTTAGGCCAAGCATTTAATTTACTTTCACTTTCAATGAATAATTTTGCTTTACGTGTCATAGAACATTTTGCCAAAATAAATTTATGTAAATCATTTAAATTAAACAAAGTAATCACACCTTCAAAATCATTAAGCCACTTTTCGACATTTTCATATTTAGTACCAGCATATGTAGCAACCATGTTCTCAATATCAGTAATACGAATGGAAGGTTTTACAACAAAGTCAGGAATCAGAAGTTGTGCCATTTCGTCTTTGTTACTACCAGAAACATTTATTTTAGAAACAGAATGAACATCACTAGAATTATAACTATCACTACTATTGGTTTTGTTATCACTAATTTCATTTTCTTCAGTAATTACATTTAATTTTAATAAATTTAAATCACACAAATAAGAAATTACGCTGGCAGTTATTTCATCAAAAGTTCCGGAATAATCTATACACAAAACATTACAAATCGTAATTCATTCATTTAAAGAAAAATTCTCCTGAACTTTAAGATTTTTTTCAGTATATTTTGTGCTGTCAATTTCAAATGGAAAGCCAGTATAATTTTTGCCTATTTTTCCGATCTCCAAGATCACCAAAAATTAATCTGTTAAGAATTTTAATTTTAGAAGACTGGCTTTTATTGGCTTTTATTCAGTGCAAAACTTACTAATTATTTTAACAACTATATATTTTAACTTACTTTACTAATGGCCATTTTGTATAAGTTAGAACTAAAATTTTACGAAATGTATTTAAAATCATGTTTTATATATTCTTTTTATAGCCAGTTAATAATTAATATACCAGAAAAGCCTCATAAATAACCAGTATGATTAAAATAAATCTATACTACAGGTCCAGTGGCACTTTCTCTGCTTAGTAAAGATTTTTTCATGTTGTTACGGGTAAGAACTATATTCAAATAAATAGTATACAAAATGAAACTGAATGTACAGTACTGTACTTGGATGCTCAGCACGTAATTTGAATCTTTGTGCTAAGGAAATGATGCCAAACAACCTGATTATGTATGTTGTAGAGATACAAAAATATTTCAGGAACAAGCACAACGGCCATCGTTGGCTAAGAGGAAAGGGTGGTTTAATGCATCAAGTTCCTAATCACACTAGGTGGAATTCACAAAACGAATGTTCACAAAATTTCACAAATATAATGAAATCAGACTGTAACATTTGGATGAGTTTGATCAGCAGATTGGAATCATATTGAGTAATGTTGGTATTTACACTGAAGTTGTTTATCTTAGTAAAAAACTGAATGTTGTAGGCAAAGCAATTGATGATCTTCAGCGTGATACAGCTACATTGTCAAAAGCAGTGGTAACATAGTTAGATTTGCTGAAAGACTCATCTTCAGAAACTCAGTTAGAAAAACTAAAAAAAAAAAGATTTCATCAACACATGGAACTCTTTCATTTCTTAGCATTTATGACAGATCCCAAATACTTTGGTGAAAAATTGACATAAACACAAGAAAATACAGCAGAAATGTGGCTTATAGAAAATTATGCTGAATTTTTATCTGGTGTATTAAAATTTAAGATCAAATATACCAAAACATACCCACCTTTACTTTTCTCCCAAGATGTTACAGAGCAATTTCCAGCAAAAATATGGTGGAATCTTGCTAAAGTGAAGACAAAAAGAGGATGTTTCATTACCTAATGGTTTCTGCTACTTTTTAAATAAATTAGACAGCTGTCCTCCAAGTTCTGCATTTATTAAGATAAATTTTTCAACAAACGGTTTGTTTGGGACTAGATCAGAAACAGCTTAGGTGTTGAAAAAGCAGAAACATTGGTAAAAGTGTACCATTATTTAAAAACTGAGCCAAATGATTGGTAACTTATTCCATACACCAGTAGTGTATTATTTTTCACATAAATATCATATTTGGTAAAAGTCATTTGAACTTTTAAAAAAAGTTATTGCACAATTTTTTAATAAACATTCCTGCTATCTGTTGACTACAAGAAAATTTCTACTATCAATTCACTTATATTTTAATTGTCAATTTATTTATTAGACAGTTTTACTCTTATTTGATGAACTTTTTTACGGCAACAATAATTAAAAAGTTACTAATTAATAACACATTTTTTTAAGAACAGCTTCTGTAAAAGGAAAAAAAATGTTTTAGTAAATGTCGGCTTTTTTATAATATAAGTCGGCTTTTTTTAAAGTGGTTTAAACCAGATAAAGCTGGCCGGTTTTAGCCGACCTGGCACTAACAATCTTACTTTAACAAAAATCTTCTACAAATAATAAAATCCAGAAAAACTGACACCTTGGATATTAATAGAAGTGAAATAATATATATAATGGGCATTCAAATGAAAAGGAGTTTTACGGTCATATTTAATTTTAGAATAATTTAATTACAGATAATTGTAATTACAGTTCATGCACAACAACATTCCAACTAAATGAAATTGCCATTGACATTGATAAATTGATTCCAGCGCGTAGGAAGTAAGTAGATGACTTCAGTGTATAAACTCCTGGTTTGTTGATGGTTCCAGTTTTCCACGATGTCTTGCACTTCTTTGAAAAGTTGACCTTTCAGTGACTTCTTTAAGAGGCCGAAAATATGGGATTCTCATGGTGATATATCGGGGATGTATGGAGGATGTTTGAACTCCACCCTCCGAAATTTTGCAGCAAGTCGAGGGTTTGGATGGCGCCATTGACATGCATTACCCAGCATTATCCAGCATTATCCTGCATTATCCTTCATTATCCCACATTACCCTTCATTATCCAGCATTACCCTGCAGTAACGACTTTCCTTTAGTGAGCTTGCCTCTGCACTACATTAAACCACTGCGATTAGAAACAACAGCGCGACAGCAAAAGTCTCCTTTTCATTTGAACGGCCCTTATATGTGTGTGCATCTTCATCAACAATAAACATTGTCTTGTCAGTCCATTGTTGGAAGTAAATCTCCCATATATTTTTTGGGGGTTTTTTTCTGCCTAGATTTTTTTCTGCTTTGGTCATCCAATTAACTCTATGATTGCGTCACTCCATCTTATATGAAGTCATATTCTCCGTTTTACATCGGTGGGATACCACTGTAAGGTGTTTGTACTCCATCTACTGTCTTGTCTTCTTGTAATATACAAAACACATTTCTCTCTTAAAAGTTTAATGCTTTCGGTGATGTCAAAACTTTCATCTGACATTTTATCCAGCTTATTCTTTTTCTGTAACTTCTACTTCGCTGATACATGTTTTGATACATGTTTTCGCTCCTTAGTGCAGGCAATATGAGAACGGAATGTCAGAAGCCAATATAAATTTGTATAAGAACAAAAGTTAGAAAAAAGGAACTTTAGCTATTGACATATTCGCCATAAAAATTTTTCTTTTTAAAGGTAATTTTTCTGAAAACGGCTCAGCAGCTTTCGCACATAATTTTAGAAGAATATCTAACCAGATTTTCAAGAAAATTTGACATTATTAAGTAAATTATAATACGAGAGTGGTTTTTTAAATTATCGGCCTGACGACAGTGCAAACACAAGATTTTTGACATAATTTCATATTGTTTTTCAATGTAGTCCCCTTGCAACTCAATACATTCAAAACACACTCTTGAGTGCGAATTCTTTAGTGCAGCCTTGTACGAGGCTGGTTCGAAAAGTTACAGACCTGAAAAATAAAATACAAGATTTTTGACAATATTTCATTTTATTTTTTTACTTGCATTACAGAAGACACTTGAGAAATGTTCATTCGAGGCGTTTTTGGTCGACGTTCAAGAAGTGCGACTCGCATCAAGCGAAAAGCTTGTTCATACCCAAAACATCATTTAAAATATGGTGGACAAGGTCAAACGAGATGTTTGCAATGTCAGCAAGTTCGCGTATCTTCAATCGGCGATCATTCAATATGGCATTGTGAATTTTTGAGACGATTTCGTCGGTCATAGCAGTTTCCTAAGCGTTTATCATCGTGAATTGATTTTCTACCATGTTTAAATTCAGCAGCTCACTTTTTTATCGTCGAATATGAAGGACAAGAATCTTTTAAGATAGACTGTAACTCCTTTTGGTATGTTCGTGGTGGTTAAATAATTTTTAACAAATTACTTTTTGACAGCTCGAACTTAATTTTTTTCCCATTGTTCGAAAATGTCAAAACTTGTTTACTTTACTTTATCGCTCAGCAATAACCAATAAACTCACGCGTCTGAAACTCGGCGGCCTGTCATCTGAAGGATCATACTTTACAAACAACATTGCCATTTGGTCATACTTGTTCTATTTCTGTGTTAGGCAGAGAACTTATCAAACTGCCCTCGTAAAAGAAAAATATGAACTAAACTAAAAGTTTTACCTTTCAATTATTTTTTCTTCAAATATACTTATTTATGTTTTTAAATTATTTCTGAATTTCTGACATTTTGATCCTTTTAGTTTTATTATTGTAAGGATAAAAATGTTGACTAGACTATAGGCTATTTTAATTAATGATTTGGGTAAAGTCATTAGATACACTTTCAATTAACACGAAATGTAAATTTTTTAGACTTATATTTCATGTTCATTTTGATTTACCATTTTTAACTAGGTACATTCTCTTTGTAGGTCCTCTGAGATGGCCAACTGTTGTATGCAGCTCTCCACAGCTGTTATCTATTTACAAGGAAACTTAAAAACTATTTTAAACATGATCTGCAGTAGAATGTTTAGGCTAACAATACTGTGGATTATCCAAGCCTATAGTAAGTACAGATAAATAAATCTATTAGATGCCATTTTTGTGAAATCTTCTAGTTGAAAATATTTGAAAAAAGAAATTGCTGTTATTGAGATAGTTATTACAAGTGTTTTTAAAATAATTAAAGAAATAAGGTTGTCGAGTGATTTTATTTTTCTGCTTTATCACTACAATAGTCTAGGAATGCAATTAATAATGAAACCTAAAAATACCGTGTGTATTTGGACATTGTCTTGTCTGCGGATTAAAATATTTAAAAATTTCTCATTCAAAGACTTTTAAAAATGTGCGTCATTTTACACTTGTTGGTCTACATTTCTAATAGAGCTCCTTTAAAACATTAATTCGCAACTTTACCCATTTATCGAAAATGGTCTCAAAAATTTGCAGGTACCTATTGTAACTCATTTATGTGTAATGTTTTCATTCATAAAATTTTATTTTCCACACCGAATTTCTGTTATCTGAAGTCAGAAACCAGTGAAGTTAGACAGTCAGTCCGTGTGTCCACGTCTGCTGCGACAACGGCCATTTTCTGTTATTTTGAATGAGAAAGAGCTCATTCAAATCGGACCTATCACGTAAAAGTGACCGAAGTTCTCATTGTCGGAAAAAAGTATTTCGGATGAAGTCATACCCGTAGTACGACGGAAAATGATTCCATCCAAATATATTTAGTTTTCATCATTTCGGCAGCAGTTTCACATGTCTATCTTATATATAGCGGACGTAAATACATTTTTTATCAAGCAACGGAAGACGTTTCGGCCACCTGTATTTTAAATAGTTTTTCTTTGATTTATGATATCGTAGTTTTGCTGAATTCAACCGTAGATTTTAAGTAATCCATTATTTTAACCGTTTCTTCCTTAACTAAATTACAGTATGTCTACAAGTAAGTCACTTGCGAGGGAAATTAAGAGTTTCTGTGTAAAGTGTTCTTTGAGACACGAATTTCCTTCGATTTTCAAGAAAAGTTCAGGTATTTTTTGTATTTCTTCTCCACCGCGATGAGTGTCCGATTTTCCGCGAACTCAAAATAATCACTTATCCTAAAGCCAGTGTTTTCTATTGAGAATAAAATTGTAAATAAAATTTTAAATTCAATGTCTCCATTATATCAAACAAGTGATTCAACACATGTTTATTTTTGAAAGCTCTAATAGATTTTTTATATTTAACATATTTTTTTTTAGATTATCTTCTAATAACACCAAAAAGTAAATTTGTATGAAAAATTTAAATTATGTATTAAAAAAAATATTTTGAAATTTATAAAAAGCAATACTTTCTGATGAGTCGAATGCCAGGAATTAATAACCGGTAAAATCACAAAATAATTTTCTACTTACAGCATCTTTTTTCATTTTGATTATTTTCATCGTATGTACGAAGTTCAATTACATATCTGCTTATGGTATAGTTATTTTTCTTGTCTATAGCCGTATAATTTAATGGATACATTGCGATGCAAGAACCTCAAGTACGTTGCCGAAGAAGCTAATTTAAAGAAACATAAAAAATCAGGAGATTAGTTTTGATAGCAGAAGTCTGTTTATTTTGAAGCATGAAGTACGAAAAGTTGATAGTTAACGAGATGGGATGGTCCCCTTAGATATAGGTGTTGTTTGTAGAAGAGATACAATCCAAGTGTGTCAAAGAATCTTTTCATTTTAACGCCAACCTTTCCTTGGCACAGATCATGATGGAACCAAGTCGCCAATTTTAAAATGACCGTTTGATTGAGGTGAATGAATATTTTTGAATTTTGAAGGTTTACTATCAAACATTATTTATCATTTCCATAAAATAAAATGATTGTATGGAAACCCTGTAAGTAATCAAAAATATATCAATCGAAAGATTCGTTAAATAACTACAATTGATTTAAAATCTGACATGTTTATTATCTATTTACATTTATGAGAGCTTGTAAAAAGTAATTAAAGACTGCATCAGATCAAGAAAGAGTGAAAAGAAAATTGTACGCACGTCATTAAATAAATAATGTGAAAGATTTATAACACTTTTATAATCCCTTTTAAACCCTATCAAAGGAAATGAAATTAACTGATCATATGTTTACAATTGCATCAGCAATATGAAAAGAAAATTATTATATCTAATAAATAAATCACTAAATGATTTAGTGACATTTAATGCTTAAATAAATTGTAAATAGATGTTGGTGAAGATTTTTTATTGTTTCACATTTGTATACAATATAGACTACTTACATGTAAAATAAGCAAACTTGATAATAACTACAAAGAGATTTATGATCTTTTATTAATGGAAAAGCATTCTTAAATTTTGGCATAAAAGTAATAAATAAATCGTTTGCAGTTAATTTAGAAACGTAACATTTATATCGATAAAATAAAGGAATTGTTTACTTTAGGATTACATTATCTCAAACAAACGCTGAATTAGTTATGTTGTTTTAAGTGCAAACGGATGAATCTTTCGTAATCGAGTTGCAGACGATGGGGATTAAATATAATTCCCGGCTTTATTTTAAAAACATAAACCATCAGTAAAGTGAAATAAGGTTTTCAAACAAATTATACTTCAAAGTACATTATTTTTCTATTCGGCGAAGTAAAAATTTAAATTATTCGATTATATTCATGTTAAATTTGTGTTTTATTCTATTTTATTTATTCATTGATGAAGTTTTAATTTCATTTTGGAAGATTAGACGCAGACAAATGCTGAACTATTTATATTGTTATAAGTACAAATTATTTTTTCATAATGCAACCTGCACCCGATACAGAGAGATAAAAAAAAATTATGCCTGAAATTTTCTTTTAAAATCACAATAATTGAGTAGATTGCGATGTAGATACGAACATTAGTATGACTTTACTCAAATCTGAAAGTGAAATAAACAAAATTTCTCGATAATGGCTCTATCAGCTATAAAGAAATTTATAACACATATAGAAGAGAAAGATGAACCGATTTTTAAAATTCGATGTGTATCCCAAGGCATTAAGGATCAAAATTCTAATTAAATCTTTATTGTAGATTTCGATTTAAAAAAAAGTTTCGCACACGAGAAAACTTTAAGGAAACAATATTAAAGTTGACCCACAATGTCGACGTAACAGTGAAACATTATTAGATTCAATAATGTAAAACAACAATTGAAATAAACTGCTATTATTTTATAAACAATGCATATAACAATGAGCAATGATAATATTAAATGTTAAAGAAAAATACTTGTTGAATCTTTCACCGATTTACATCTTCGAAGGTTGAAATTTAAACCGTTGAAGAAATTTTATTGTTTTTAAGTTTAAAATGAGCCAACGTGCTATTTTTAACGAATTTGGGACTCCTCCCATTGAGGTAATTGAAATACATTATTATAATGTTAATTTTGAATTTATTTCTCGGATTTCTGATTTCGAAAATTTACAGGATTGAACAGTAGATTTTAAATGGTTCATTATTTAAACACTATTTCATTTATTACTTAATTAATTTATGTCTATGACTCAAGTATTTGCGAGAGAAAATGAAAAGTTAAAAGTTTTTTGAGAGTTGTAATATTTTTAGAGTACATTAATTCGGCGTGGGCACCCAATTCAATTATTGAAAATCATAGAAACCGCGAGCAAGTGCATTTATTAAAAAATATATGTACATTTGCCTCTGTTTTTTAAGCTATGACAACAGGAAGGAAAGAGTGATACTTTATTTAAAGTATTAAATTTTTAAACGTATAATCGTAATTTAATTAATATTAATTTATTATTAATTATTTAAAGTGTATTAAAAAAAGTCATTTATTTTTTTATTTGATTTTCTACTTATTAGCTGATAAAATGATTCATTGCTGTAGTTTCACAGCCATTTGGTATATTTTGGAGAGCGTGATTTTGCGCATCATTAAATCCATTATTGTTGTAACTCGTATACAATTATAACCCTGATGAATATGTGGCGATTTATTGACTGTGGCGGGATAATGGGAAAATGCTTTAAAATAAATGTATTCATTTAAATATAAGTTCCAAAATATATAAGTGTTGTACTGTCATCAGAAACACACCTGTGTACACAATTTTTGTAATTCCAGCGCATCAGGAAGGGAGTTAAAAATCTTTTACAAAATTCCTCTTTACATAAAAAATACCAAGTTAAGTTAAATAAGCGAGTGTAAAAAAGAAGTTTTGCGCGTATTTAAGTAAATAGTGACCCACAATGTTGACGTAATAATGAAACATTATCAGGTTCAATAATGTAAAACAACATAGGAATTAAACGGATAATCCTTTCTAAACAACGATTTCAACAATGAACTATGATAATATTCAAAGTTAAAGAAATATATTTGTTGAATCTTTCACCGATTTTGACTTCATAGGTTGAAATTTTAAACCGCAGAAGTAATTTTATTGTTTTTAAATGTAAAATGAGCCAAAGTGCTATTTTTAACGAATTTGATACCCCTTCCATTGAGGTAATTCAAATACATTATTATAATATTAATTTTAAATTGTATTTCTGTGATTTCCGATTTCGTAGTTTTGCTGGATTTTTTTTATCTCCGCTTCAAACATTACATAATTTATGTCTATGACTCAGGCATTTTTGAGAGAAAATGAAAAGTTTAAAAGCTTTTCGAGAGTTATACCCATATTGTTTTCATAGAGAAACTCAGATAGTTTTGCAAAAACTATACTGATCCTTCACAGCGATGGGTTTCCTAAAATGAGCGCTAATGTGCTATTTATTACGAATTTGGGACTTCTCTCATTGAGGCAATTCAGATACAGTATTATTAGATTAGTGTTACGTTTTATTTCTGATTTTTTAGTTTTGCTAAATTGCAACCGTAATTTCACGTCTTTATTGTCACTACTTTTTTCTTATCATATAACGCACGTCTAAAATGAAAGCAAATACTTAGATGATTTAAAATTGTATTTAAAAACTTTTAATTTTTAAAAGCACTACCGATCATCTTTGACGATTAAGATCCGACTTATCAGGTTGTCAGCAACGAATAACCAATCCAAAAGCAAGTCATTTTGACACAGATGTAAAAATTCAAAACAAAATTTACATTTACTATAACAAATACAGTAATGATTATCTTATTTTCAAAAGTAAAGTATCTTTGTGTACAATTTGAAGTTTAGAAATTAATTTAAAATCAAATGTTCTATGTGTTAATTGCATCTAGCTATGATTAAGTTTGTATAACTGATCAACGGAAATCAAGGCTTTGTAAAATAAAGGCTATGTTAAAGTTTAAATAAATGTATTATTAAGAAATTCTCAATTACTATCGCTTAATTTTATTGTTAAATCTTAGATCTTAGTAAGGTATAGGTGATAATCTGCCCTCAATTTTAAAATAGATCTTTGTCCTGAGGCGTTAAAGGACGATTTCTAATTCCAACGTTATTGGCGATTCCGATAAAAAAAAATATCCGAAAATTTGTAAGCAAAAGTTGGTTAAGTAAATAATAACCCTCAATAGCGACGTAATAATGAGTTATTATTAGTTTCAATAATTGCATTAAATTGTGTAGCTGACAAATGTTTTTAATAACATTATTTAAAAATATGTTACATACATGCAACAATGGTCATTTTTGTCCTTTTGGTCTATTGTTGTCAACGTTATCCGTTTCCATTTTCTTCGATCAACAATATTTCTATTCTAAACAATGATTTCAACAATGAAATTTGGTAATATCCAATATTAAAAAAATATATTTGTTGAATCTTTCGCCGATTTCGTTTTAATACGTTGAAGTTTTAAAACGTCAAATACATTTTAATACTTTTATGTGTAAAATGAACCAAAGTGAACTTTTTAACGAAGTTGGGACATCTCCCATTCCGGTAAATCAAATACAGTAATATTTGATTAGTTTTAAGTTGTATTTCTTTGGATTCTGATGTCGTAATTATGCTGGATACAACCGTACATTTTAAGTGGTTCATTACTGTCACTATTTCTTTATTAGCTTAATTATGGTATGTCTATAGCTAAAGAAATTGCTAGGGGAAATGAAAAGTAAATTTAAGAATGTTTTCCGAGAATCTGACATATTTCCCCTTTTTTCATGTAATGATCACTAAGTTTTGTAAGAGCTTTACTGATACTCCCAGTAAAGTATTGATGACCATCAGACTTTTGAGGTTCTCAACACAGAATCCCTGATCCTAAGGACAGTACTTTTCATAGATATATATAAAAAATACTTACATATCATATATCCATTAGATGAATGATTACTTTACATTTAAAGTCATCTTTATGGTGAAATTTGAAATTTTGCAATTAATTTTAAGTTAATTTTTTTTGTCGTACTATATCTATGTATATTTAAGTAAATTTAACAGATCAACCGATGTCGGGTTTTTTTTAAAAATAAGAGTTATGCAAAATTTTAAATAAATGTATTATTAAGAATTTTTAGTCACCATCACTATAATGCATTTTTTAAATGAATATTTTTGTTTTGTATGGGATGTACGTTTACTGACAGAACTTCTGTATTTGATTAGTAAATTTTCTTATTATCTTTTTGCAGGAGGATGTTTCCGAAATATATTGTGAAGCAGACAAGAGGTAAGTAATATTTAATAAAACATATGTTTTAATCATGTAATTTTAATTTTCTACTTAATGAAATGTATAAACTATTCGATCTGTATAGCATTATTATCGTACATGGTAATCTTTAAATTGTGAGTAGAAATCTGATTTGGGTTCCCGATTAATAATTGAAATCAGGAAATTTTGAAAGAAGTAAGGGAAAAAGCGGTGTGACGTCATTTAAATAAGACCATTACCTAAGGGACCGCTTCACTGAAACTCCCCTATCGCTAAATCCCATGTTAACCTATGGGAAAACATAGAAGCGTGATTACTCATTACCTAATATAATTTTTAAAATACAGTTTTCGCTATCAGATAGTAGACGTCAGATGCCGACAATGTGCGTTTTCATCAAATGGAAATTTCAAAGTATGTAAGGTTTTTTAAATACTTAAAGTTTCATTAGACAATTTTTAATAATGAACATCGTCGGCATCTGACGTCTACTTTCAGACTTTTCTAGCGCTTTCCAAAAGTTAACATGGGATTTCGCGATCGGGGAGTTTCAGTGAAGATAGTTAAGTTCTTAAATGGGCAATATATTTTCAAACTGAAATCATCAACAAATGGGACGAAATTCCGTGAAATTAGACCATTTGGATGCTCAGAACAAAAAGATTGATTCAAAATTGAACTCTTCTGACTAGCGGGGAGGGCATCTTGGTAAAGACGGTTTCGAAATGAACAAATTAGGGTTTAAAATTTCTAAACTGAATATTCATTTTTTCAAAATATATTTTATTTTATTTTATGTTTTTAACTTTAAAAAAAACTTTTAAAAAGTGAAAAAATGTACAAAAGATTTTCTTAGGAAACACGTTTAATAATAATAATAATAATAGTAATAATAATAAAACATAAAAAAACAAATTTGATGGCTCGCTAGATACATACAAGTGTTTTTTAGCTTTACTTTAGGCGTGAAGTCGATAGTTTTTTTACTAATTTCTTCACGATGCTAATAAATTCCAAAAGCATCATTCTGAATAATAATAAAAAATGCATTTAATGTTATTCAGATTGAACACTGCACAAGGTGACGTTGAAAAACAAAAGTACATGTTAGGCTAAAAAATATATTTTTTAAATGGTTTACGCTGCCATTTCTTATTAAGATTTTCTACGACGCTCAGCAATGTGAAATTAATTCCAAACGAAACAATATGTTTATCTTAGATGTTTCTAACAGTTCTTTTTGCGTGCTACACATCGCGTGATTTTATTTCTGGTTTTTCAACCTCTGAAAACGATTTCCTAAAAATGGCTAGTCATGTTTGCAAGCTATTTTAACGTCTTTTTCAGGAAATTAATATACAGTACACAGGAAAAACAAAAACAACAACAACAAAAAAAACGTGAAATATAATATTAGTTATAATTGCTTCATCAATATATATATATATCTATATATATTGTTTTAATTTCCACTCAGTCTTTTATGTAATTGCACCTAGTTTATGGCAAAAAAATATCATCTACGTGCTGAGATTGATCCTATATTTTAAAAATTCAATAGCAAGTCCATAACTTAACTACACATTTTAGTTCAGAATGTCAAATAAAAAAGTGGGAACACATATTTTCAGCAATTTTGAATGATTAATTAGAGAGCTATAAATTATTTTAAAATGAACCAAACGACTGATCAGACAAAGCGCTTGCCTTAATGTTTATTTACCGAAACGGTTGATAACAATTTCAACGACCCCAAAAGAATGAAAGTTTGAGTGAACCCTGGCAGAATACGGATCGAACACTGGACCGGTTGCGTGGCAGAAATACTTGCTGAGCACTTATCTACCAGACATTAAAACCTAAATACTAAGAAAAATGGTGAAAAAGTACCACGTTCTCTATTGAAATAATAGCTTATTCATGTATAGATATCGCAGACGCACATTTATTTTTCACCTCAAAATGGCAATTTCTTTGCTGTCATGGTAATCCGGCAATGTTTGCTTCGTATGGCAAACTGATGTTTAATAATAAACTATGTGTGTTTTATAATAAAATTGTGTGTAAATAAATAAAATAAATTAATATAAAAATAATTAATTATTTTAACTTAATGTGTGTTAAATAAAATTAAATAAATGTGTGTGTGCTATACTGAATTTATTATATAATTTCATAATAAAATAAAACTAACATGCTGTTTTCGTACCGTATTCCTAGCAGGTATTCGAAAACGAAGTTTTTTCTCCAAAATTGAGGGAAAAATGTCGCCAACCCTGGTTCATCCACGACAATCCCGTTTGTTTGCAAACATTTTTTAATTAGTTTCAATTTAAATAGAATTATTTCATTTTTTTAATTTCAAATGAAAAGTGCAAACTGAAAATAGTTCTTAATCATGTTTGAGTAACGTTCTTTCCACAAATCAAGTTCTTACCTGTCGTTCGTTTCGTAGTTTCCCTGTTTTAAGCAAAAAAAAAAAACTGGATATAATGAAAATATCTGAGTTAGTTGAGTTGAAAACTTTGCAAAACTAAGTATTTATTTTCACAGATTAAATCTTAAACTTATATACTTTTAACCTTAATTACCAGTTTTATTAGATGTAAGAGTAGATCAGATTAAAATATCTTACACGTGCTTTACAGAGGTGCTGCTGTATTACAGCGGCCCTCCAGGGGACATCGTGAAGCCACCAAAAGTTTTTCGTCAAATTATAAAGCACAGATAACATTATAATAATATACATATATAACATTTCGTGACATATATAGCCAAATTATAGTCATCTATGATTTATATATATATGACATATAAGACATAAAAATATGTATGTAACGATGTAGGGAAGAGTAGCCAAATTTGGACCACTTCACTTCAGGTGTAACTCACTTCATTTTTAGAATACCTGCAAAATATCACTAACGTGGTCAATCTATTCATCTACTAACTAAGTAAATCTTTAGAATAATTTCCTTTTGAAAATCTTAAGTTTTATTTAAATTTGAAAAATTTGTGAAACATAAATTTGATTTACTTAAATTTGAAAAATTTGTTGCGACTGGTCGCGTAAGTTGGACCACAATCACCTAAACTGGACCAAACAATATTAGGCTGTTTTAATGAGTAGGGAATATAACTAATTTTATTAAAAACAAAGTTTGCGATTAATGAAACAATCAAACAAAACAACAGCAATGAAATATAATGAAATCAAATGTCTGAATGTAAGAATAATTATTTTAAATCAAAATGTATTTAAAATAAAAGTCAAAGTTATAAGTAATTAAGAATATAAATTATGGAGCTAATTGCCAGTTACTTGAATATCGTGTTAGAAGTGATGCTAGGCTTACACATGAATATCTGTTCATTTGTTATTCCACCGCACACAACATGGAAACCTATTTGGCAAACTGAACACTAAATCATTTCCGCTATTTTATTTTTCTTACAAATTAGGCAAAACCAATCATCACTTTTTCTTTTATTTTTCGATTCTGAGTCATTTGGCATTTTTTTTAACACTTTCCAACCTAGTTGAAAAGTGCTTATGACTTCGGTTTGTCTGGCCGTATGGCCGTCTGGCCGTCTGTCCGTACTCTAACTCCCGTAAATATGCTCGGATTGCTCTGCAATTTTTATATGTTATTATCGTTATCTGTGGCACGTTCCCTATTTCAACTGAATTGTGTAGCACTTATAGTTTTCTTACAGGGACACTCAAAAGAATTCCGTTACATTGCTGTCTATGGGGAAAAATCATTTGCGGTTTATTTTAAAAATGTTTCACTATTGTAAACGCATTGAAATTTATATAGATCACTAAGATGCATTAGAAGAAGCTTAATATGGAATAGTAGGTGTATAGCACTTAGAGTTACTTTACAGGGACAGTCAAAATAATTCCGTTACATTACGTCTATGGAGAAAAATCGTCTGCGGCTTATTTAAATAATGTTCCACTATTTTAAACGCATTGAAGTTTATATATATTACTAAGGTGCATTACAAGAGTTTTACTACAGAATAGTGTGTGTATAGCAGTCATCGTTCATTTACAGGGGCACACAAAAGAATTCTCTACTGTCTGTTAACAATAATTCCTGGAAGTGCGTTTTAAGTTACTGAACGCGATTTTAATCTTAACTAGCTTTTTGTCTATTACGTGGTGTGTATAAATTCTGTAGATCCTATACAGGGCAGCACAAAAGTTCGCGAACACATTTCCGTTTATTGACAGAAACTCCAGAAGGAGAATTTAAACTGTGCTACGCGTTTCCTAACTAAACTAAAATTTAGCATCCTATGTATATATACAAATCTATAGATCATATACAGGGCTACATAAAAGTATTCGGATATTTTTCCGAATATTGTATATATTGAAAATTCCTGAAATTACGTTTTTAAATATGTTATGCGTTTTCCAAATTGTTTACTTAGATGTCATCTTTCAGCTTATTAAACGGTAATGATTTGTAAAATTATTTTAGAAACGTTGGAAAGTGCTACATAATCTATGCTTGATGCATGATTTTTCGTTCCTGTTTTAAATACGAAAACAGTTTATTATACATTCCAAAATATGTATTAAATTAAATTATGTTTTTTTTTCTTTCTTGTTTTTTTTGCAACAGAAGTTTTCTTTGCCTTATGTTTCTAGATCTTTCCTTCCATCTCTGTAGATCTTTCCAAAGGTATTAGAACAGCTGTTTTTTTGGCTCCCTCTGTACTTAACTGATTTTGGCAAGGGAGATAACATTTCTAACGATTCTTTGGCTTTTTTGTAGTTACCCTTCTTTACTGGTTAATTTCTCCACAACTTACACTTTCCTTTTCGTTTCCTATATCTTTGACAAATTTTGCTGTCACTTACGTTTTTTTCCCAAACAGTTTTTCTGTGTCTTTTTCATATTTTTTTTTTTTTACTCTCTTAGTTTTAATATATTTCATGATTACTCATTCTGACTCTGAAATATAGTGCCTTCATTACTTTTCAAATTTATTATCGTATATCTGTTCCAATTTAAGCAATTGAAATTGGTCCAATTAAGGTAATTGTAGATAATCTTAAGACTAAAAGCAAAAACGAAAGCAAACAAATCACCGTGAAGAATATATGCAATAAACACATGAATTTAGATATGTATATGAAAACACAACAGCTTACCTCAGTTTTAAAGTATTCTCTGTCGTTTAGTATGAAAAAATTAGATCAAAACAACTAATTTTTGATTTTTTTTTTTTAAGTGGCGGAAAACAGCACGTGGAAGGCGGGTGCTTCTTCTACTCATAAATTACGTCATTCTGATGAGTATGATTTCAGCGGTAGATTGCGTCGATTTCTGTAATTAATTGCAACGGTCCATTTAAAGCGGCGTCGGTCCAAATATGGCTACTCTCCCCTATTAGGTACTTATATGAGCATTTCTAGTATATATATGTTACGGCCAGTTGATTAATCGGTAACATTAACCGATTATCATTAATAATTACCAAATAATATCCAAATAAACCGTTTAATGTGATTAATTTATGAGAATTTATCAAATTAACCGGTTATTCTAGATTAATTTTAACACAAATATTTCAAATTGGTAAATAAATCATACGAGTAGTAATTTCCAGCGTTTACTGGAGTTTCTTTACCTGCGATCTTCTCTGTTGAGCTGATTAAAATATCAGACCAGATTCTCTGATCAATAAGGTTAACTGGATGAATTATGCCCTCCAGATTCGACAGGGATAGCTCAGTGGTAGAGCTTCAGCCAAGCGATCCCAGGTTTGAATCCTGGCCCGGACATTTTTCGTCCAGTTGGTAAATTACTACTCGTATAACCGGTTATTATTAATAATTACCAATCAAGTTCGGTCAGTGTAATAAATTTCAATATGTAAGTTTGAGCATGCTAATTTGGAGCTTCTAAGTGGCATATGACCTATCTCTTTTTCTTCTTTCATTAGATTGATGTAAGAATTGTCTCATTCAAATAATAATTTCTTTTAATTTATTTGCTATATGTTAAAATTAATTTAGTAGAAGTCAATTTTAAAACTTTCGACTTATGCTACATTTTTCTTAATATTCTTTACTATTAGTGTGCATTTGAAAACTGTACTATTTATTCCTTCATTATTTAAGTGTTTAGAAGTTTCACGTAATTGATTGTGTAATTATGAAAATAATTATCTTTACTCCCTTTCGCTTTGGCGTCTGTATCTTAAAAAATATTTTTTGTTATTATCTTCTTACATTAATGATAGCACATGTTCCAGTAAAGCACAAATTTGTAACTATGTTTAATTGATCATAATGACCGAACTGCATTGGTAATCATTTAGCAATAACCGGTCAATGTAATTAATATGCAATATATATCAAATTTACCAAAAGACCCGGTTATTGTCAATAATAACCGAATTTATCAAATTGACCAAAACATATATATGTGCATATATATGATGAATATATAAGCTTTGCGATGATGCAACCTTGGCATAATCATAATTGTGGGGACTGCTATAACAAAGAAGTACCGAATACTATATATAAACATTATTTTTACTGCTATTCTATACTGTTATTATGCATATCTTAATATATACTTGCTTTCCAGTGATTTTAATGCGCACTTGTCAACTGTTAATGATTTGAGTGATGAGAGAACAAACCCTTGTGGATTTGAAAATAACAGCGCCTATGATTATAGATCAGGAGACTGCCGTACTAGGAAAAAATTACCATCCCATGATTCTTTTCCATTCTTACGAAGTCTTATTACAAGCTACTTAGATGATTTTTTTATGGATAAACAAGGGCCTAGGTAAGTCACATACGATTATTTGTCAAATTAGAATGAGAAATATAAGATTTTTCGAATAAAAAGTATGCAAGAATATGTTTTAATCAAATTCTTTATAACAAATTTCTTCTGAAATTTTTGCAATACGAAAAATGTCGATTATTTTATTTCACTATTTTAAGTCCTCTATAAGAGAAAAAAACATATTCCGTGTTCTAGTTATCATATGTTACCTATGCAATACTTTTTTATTAAAACACATCGCGAAATTTAAGAAATATTGTATAAATTGTCCTTGTCAAAATCCTTTAATTTTCTAATTTTTTTGTTGGTCTGTATTTATAAGGCATTGGAACATAGACCATTTCATCAAAAAATTACAGTCAGGCTTTTATTTAATTAATTCAAAAGTATCATCCTTATACTCAAATTGCTCTGTTTTAAGAACTATTTCTCGGAACCAAGAACATTTTATGAATGGTCTTTTAAAATAATCTCCAAATAACATGCATTTCCTATTTAACTAATGTTTTCTTGCAATCTAATTATTTTTCGAAAGACGATGGGCAGATTGGTGGTTTTCTTTCGATTGATTTTGAAGTTGAAACTTCTAAAATATGAACTGCATTAGATATTCTAAACAGTGATAAAAAAAGCAAAAAAACAGCAATGGATTGCGAAAGTAGGAAGATGCAAATGATTATGATGCTGAGAACAACAAATATTCGGATGAAGAAACATTAAAAATCACCCGACAGAATGCGATGTGCATTACACAGTTTCAAGATAATACATTTGGTAAGGTTTTAGAGCATTGCAAATTAGACATATTATGAGGAAAAAAAATCAAACAAGATATTCGGATATAATTAACACACATTTTTCAATAATTAAATTCATGAACGTGTGTAGTAATGCATGATTAATATAATTCCGCTGTACAAAATACGGTAACATCATAATAAAATTATTCAATTATTTAAAATACAAACATTTTTTATAAATGGTTAAAAATTAAAAAAAAGAGCTTCACCTTTTCATAAACATATAAATACATAAAAACATTATTTTACTTAACTAAGGTGTCACACAAAATATGCATATAAAACAAATGAACCACTGACACGTTTCGGTTTCATTCGAGATAAAACCCATTATCATAAGAATACAACATCAATCAAGCCGAATGGCACTGGACAACGATATGAAGCATAAATGCTTAAGTTGGTTAAGCTGTTTTTGTCAAGAAAGATGAAATACATAACAACAAAAAATATGCAAAATGCTACCATGATCGAAAAAGTTTTTGATTTGTCTATTACAATCTTCCGGTTTGGCGAAGGATTACGGAAAAAAAAAATTATGAATAAAAGTAACGTGTTACAGTGCTTAACATACATTTAAGGGAGACCAAACTGGTCGCCAGTGGCGGCTAGTCTGTATTATAATAGCACAAATCAGTTACAAGTTATAACAACATCAAATTTCATCTGCAAGTCAGCCATTTTCTTCTGAAGATATTTTTTTAAAAAATAAAACTTCATAATTATAAGAACACACATTTTATCAAACAATTAAATATGACTGCAAACTGTGGCAGATGACTGTTTCCAACATGAATAAGTATGAGAAATTCCCGTCAAGCGTCCCGTCAAGTATGCAGTCGCAGAGCGTCGGCATGGTATGCGTAAGGTCCCAGGTTCGAGTCCTGGCCCAGGTCAATTTTTCACTCGTGTTTGTTTAGTGCATTTAATTGTCTGATAAAATGCGTGTTCTTAAAATATTGTAAAATAAAGTAATCAGACGCAGTGTTTATGCTTTAAAAAATATTTTAAATATATAATATACGTTTTTGAAAGATCTTTAAAAATAAATTAGTTTTTGAGGGAAGATGTACCTTCTAAAATGTATACATTAAGAGTTATCGGCATTTAAAATTTCTTTCCAAACGTAAACAAAATTTTTGAAATGAATTGGGTTGGGTTGGGTTGGGTTGATTATTGACGGCTAATTATCTACACTAGGGATATAGGCCCGGGGGGAGTGCCCTCCGTGGGGGTCTTTCTAAGGGAACCTAATCCGTATTTACGCATGGAAAAATCCACGGCTGGAAGAAAACCACGAAAACTCCGAACGATTAGGCCGACGGGCGCGATTGGGATCGAACCCAGCACCTCCCGTCTACCAGCTTCGAGAGCACAACCTCTCAGCCACTGGTGGGGCATTTGAAATGAATTAAAGGTGATTCATTTATTTCTAAAAAAAAAAAAAAAAAAAAAAAAAAAAAAAAAACGGTAAAGGACAGGCATTTCGTTCGCAGGAATACCTTTCACGTCATTTTTCTATAAATTAATGAAATCCAGTTGTTAAATTATTTTTGTTTTAGAAGTGAAGTTTCCATTTAAATTTATTGTAACAGTACAATGTTTAATTGAATAAAATAATGTAAATCTAAGAAATTGCTTAGAAATTCCAAACATGCACAGGGCAATGCAAAAATAAATAAATAAATAAACAAAAAATAAATAAATAGATAAATAAATAAAAATCAGCTTTCATAAATTCTAAAAATTGTTCATATATCTCAATATATCTCAATTACAATCTAAAGGATGGTTTATTTCTATATTATTCTACATATAATAGTAATTTCAGCAAATATATTAAATTCCAATGCGATCTGTTTTAAACTTTAAGATGGTTTATAACACATGATAAACAAATTATAAAAAAGAATGGCGCGTCACAGTTCGGGAGAGGTAAGGCTCCTATAATAGGAGCTGACGCATATCCATTTTGTTTCGCATTATTCGGGTCTCAGTTCAGCATCTCAATCTACCGCTGCCGGAGCTGGGGTTGCCTAAGGCCTCGTTCCTCCACCTTCTGAAAGAGGCTGGATGTTAAATGGCGGAAAATTAGCTTGGTTTTTCGACTTTGAGACACATATCTGCGAGGATGCGTCAGCCTGTATTATAGGAGCTCTAGGGAGAGGATGGGGAGGAGCGTGAACAAAATTAGGAAGTATAATAAGGCTATCTGTTTGAAACTTTACGATATTTTATAACACATAACATAAATTTTAAAAATAAAGCTGCGTCAAAAATTATAGGGAGGGGCGGAGCACGTTTTGCCTACACAAGGGGGGGGGACACTTTTCTAAATTTTAACGATATCCGTCATGTCACATATCGTTACAAAGGGCTGTGACCACTTATTCATATTATGCACCACAGGTGAAACCCCCACATTTTGCGCCCCCCCCCCGACACTACTCATGTGATATATTGTTCGAAAGGCCTGTGGCCGCTTTTTCATATTATGTATCTTCGGGGTCCATCCTCCCACTTTCACCCCCCCCCCAAAGGGGGCACTTTTCTAAATTTTGCCGACACCTCTCATGTGATATATCGTTGGAAAGGTCTGTGAACGCTTAATCAAATTATGCAGGTGGGGGGGGGGGTATTTTCTGAATTTTGCACATATCCCTCATGTGATACATCGTTGGAAAAGTCTGTGACCGCCTAATCTTATTATGCATTTCCGGTGTTCATCCCCCCACTTTGCCCCCCAAACGCGATTAGCTTTCACCACCAGTGGGCGCTTTCCTATCTCTGTTTCTATGGGTCGGATCACGGCGGGGTATGGCTCATTCGACTCGACATCTATAGATCTTTCCGATTTTAGTTCATTTTTTCACCACCAGGGGGCACTTTCTTATCTCTGGTTCTATGGGCTATATCACGACGAGGTATAGCTCATTCGACTCGACATCTATAGCCTTAACGATTTCAGTGCCCGAGGTTCGTATAGAACAGATTGCGCTACCTGGTGGTGGAAGATAAAACTTGAGCGTGCGCAGCACGACTGCTATACGGTGCCGAAGGCATCGGGGACCCGTGTCGGAAGTAGGTTTGTTTACAGGTTTATACAATTCGATGTGCAAATTAAGGGATTATCCGGTGCCGAAGGCAGCATGGAACCAGGTCGGAGGTTCGTGGTTTATCTTATTCGAGGTTTTAAAAGGATTGAGGTCCCGGTGTAAAGTAGGGGCCCGCTAGCGGGGAAGCCAGCTTGTGCTAATAATAAAAGAACGTGATATCACTTTTGATTTCAAATGCAGCGCTGACACATGTACATATTCCATTTTTATTCATTTAATGGATTAGTCAGTGATATTTTTTAACGGAGGATAACAAGTATTATAACAAGCCACATTTAGTATGTTGTTTTTAAGAGTGTAATTAATTTAATTGAAAAATCTACTGGTATTTCTAGTTAACCCTTTAAACAATGACTGAAAGTAAAATGTATTTTTAAATTATTTCTCATGTTTAGATTATTTAAATCATGTTCAATATATTTAAAAAAAAGAAATGATATCTACAAAAACAACTTTTCAAAAGTAAAAAAAGGCCAAGCGTAAGAAAAAAAAAAAAAAAAAGTTGTGACTAAAAAATGGTGTGATATCAAATTTCCAAGCTATTATATTGCTTATTTAACTTTTTTCCATTAAATAAGTTATCATATATATAAGTCAAGTGCCTACGTATATGTTAATAGAAATCGTTTTCTCCTGTACTAAATACATCCTAATGAGTTTCTGAAAATTCAATTTTTTTCAAATTATGCGTGATGGGCTTGGCGGCCATCTTTGCATATTATTCACAAAATTCTAACCACCCAAATCCGTAGTTAAAATCTGAAGTTCAAAATTGTTATTTAAGCAAACATTTAAGAGTTTCATTTATAGACTTGTATGCTCTAAAAATTGTGTCTTAAGATTATGATGACTTATCTTAAAGATTCATCTTATGATTTATTTTTTAGGTAATTATTAATTTCAAACTAGTAAAAATCAATTTATCAAAATATCAGTCTTATCTAATTTATCTGTCCGTAGTTAGAATCTGAAGTTCGAAATTTTTATAAACATATTACATTGCAAACATATTACGCTTTTACTTTAGAAAGTTGGGTGCTTAGAAATATGGAAAGATGGTCGCCAAGTCCATCATGCATAATTTGAAAAAAATTGAATTTTCAGAAACTCATTAGGATGTATTTAGTACAGGAGAAAACGATTTCTATTAACATATACGTAGGCACTCGACTTATATATATGATAACTTATTTAATGGAAAAAAAGTTAAATAAGCAATATAATAGCTTGGAAATTTGATATCACACCATTTTTTAGCCACAACTTTTTTTTTTTTTTTTTTTTTTTTTTTTTTTTACGCTTGGCCTTTTTTTACTTTTGAAAAGTTGTTTTTGTAGATCATAAGAATACAACATCAATCAAGCCGAATGGCACTGGACAACGAAATATTTTATTTGTTCGAAGGGTTTATTTGTTTTATATGTATATTTTGTTTGACACCTTACTTAAGTAAAGAAAGTTTTTATGGATTTATATCTTTCAAATACTAAAAATGTTTTTTAAATCCTAAAATTTAAAAATTATCACATTTCGTAAAAATATAAATACATAAAAACTTTCTTTTACTTAAGTGATGTGTTACATAAAATATGCATATAAAACAAATAAACCACTGACACGTTTTGGTTTCATTGGAAATAAAAACAATTATCATAAGAATGCAACACCAATGAAGAGGAACGGGAAAACGGGAAAACGAACTATATAGCTAATTATCAATAGCTAATTCCTAAACCATCAGTTGTAGAGAAATATTTCCAACTTCAAAAATGCTTCAAATCTTCTTTTTATGACATGACTTTGCAGATTCTCCGAATTTTGCAGATTCTCCGAATTTTGCAGATTCTCCGAATTTGCAGATTCTTTGCATATGCGAGTGATTTATTAAAAAAAAGTTAAGGAATTTAAATTTTTATACGGCCTTTAAATCCTATAAGTTATATTTAGAATAGTTTTCTCCATGCTGTAATAAGTAAAACAGTACAAAATAAAAACAGAAAAAAACATGTTTTAACGATCGGAAAGCTCTGAAAATTAATAAATTTCAGAGAATAGTATATATATATAACCATTAATGAAACATTACCAAAACACCAACTGAAACTTGAAATTATGATTTAGAAATTATGATTGAGAATTATGATTTATTATATAGAAATTATGATTGATACTATTATTATTATCATATATATATATATATATATATATATATATTTTTTGTAGCAAAAAGGAAATTTTTTAGCTTAGAGCATGGGTGTCGTTTTCTAAATATAATTGATATGGCCCATAGACTGTGTAAAAATAAAACTTTTGTTTTAAAAAAAATGACCATTTTGATGTAAATGGCGTTTTATGTAATGAAGAAAGACATTTGACCCTACTTTATTTAAGGCTTAGGGATTAGACGATAAGAACTTTAAGACGATAATTTATTTAACGATAAGAACAGACGCTCTGTAAACAAAAAGGGTACATGAAAAAGTTCGGTATATCGAATGTCATTCTATAAGTGTAAAAAATTACTTTTTCGAGTTTCAAAAGGATAAAAAAATGGAAAAATGGTGATTTTTAAGGGTATGAATATATAATATATTTAATAAAGAGTTGTATTAACAGGTCTATTTAATATTCTAATAACCTTTCTATCGAATATTATACCTTATTAGCCTTTTTAGACAATTGCATAATAAAAAATATTTTAGAATTGTATTGTACGACCATTTTACCTGTGTTAAGCTCCTGTAATACGGCATCATTCATAAAATTGCTAGTAGTGTAGTGTAAAACATAAATATATTTTTACCACACATTTTCAATCAGCATATGGTCAATTATATGATCAGACACGCTTAATAATATGGCCATGTAACCGTTATTTTTAAAAACAGTTGAATGACGGGACAGTTTGCTACATATTTTTAATAGTATACAAATTTTTTTTTAATATAAGGCCTTATTTAAATTCGACAGTCTTAAAAAAGTTCCTATAAAAGCGTACGTAATAAAATTATCAATACCAAACATAACAACAACAAAAAAAAAAAGAATCTTATTCATAGGTACACAGTCAGAAATAGTCCGACATGCTACGTCACATTTTTTAAAATCAACTTTAGCGTGCATCTCTGTTTTTTATATATTTGATAGACTCAATGGTATGGGGACTGCCAGTAATAATGGGACTGCCAGTCAGCTGGAGTGCCAATGTGAGTGCCATAGCAACATCGCACAGCTCACCGCTAAATGAAACGATTTTCATTGCAACTACTGATGACCTACCTGCAACTACCGTTAAAGTTTTATAACATTGTAGCAGGATCCGTAATTGAATTACCATTCAATTTGGCACGGGTTGTACGTTGTTGCTATGGCAACAATCGCCGCTGGTGAGTCAGCCGACTGACAATTTCTTTATCTGTACCTCCTAATCTGTCATAAATAACAAAATCAGCGACGCTGAAATTCATTCCAAAATTGTGAGGCTTCCTCCCAGTTTATTCGAAACAAACGTAGAATCTAACTACTTTTTTATTAAATTCTCTTTTTAAAGTTTTACTGACGCTGAAATAGAAGGCACACACACAAAATTTTTATTATTATATATATAAATACTTGAAACATAAGACATTGGACACAATCTACTTTTACGCACAATTATTTAACTTATTTGTGTAACTAGTCTAAAAAGTTTGTTTCCCTATCTAGCAAATATGATGAGTATATGGAGATTATTTATGATGGCTTTAGAGAAAATAAAGTGAAGCTTCAAAAAGAAGGAAAATGGAATTTAGAAGGACTAAAAGAGTTTGTTGACAGTCTTGAGTAAGTAAAAGATTTATAATTGTATTCTCACTATAATTGTGTAAATTCTAAAAGCTGAATGAAAAATAGTTTTTGCATCCGAAAACTGCAACGGAAGGTTGTATCCACTTAAATATATTGTTTGAGATAATATTTAATACCTATTTGAATTTTTTATACCATTGTTTTGTTTCATAACTGTTGTAATAATTTAACGTAAAATATTTCTTTGTATACCAAACTCAAGTATAAATTTTGACAGACAATATACTTTTATGATGCTTGTATTTTAAGTTTTATTATGTCTTGAACATTCACTAATAATTCTGTAGTATAGCAGTAAGTTTCTATAACGCTACAAATGCTATAATGGTAAAATTTAAAATCCATGTATAAAATTTATATAGAAAGCTTAAAGAAAGTTTTAAAAGTGGAAGACGCTTATCGATTCAACAATAATAATCGATCTTAGTCTGTCATGTGACCGAATTCTTTTGTATGTCTCTGTAACTTAACGATAAATATTATGCACTCCATAACCTATAGAAAACATGTTTTAGTGCACGTCAATGATTTTGTTATTTTGAAGTATCATAACATCACTAAAATTCACTGCGAGTGATTTTAAACGGTTTTTAAATGAACTAATAATGCTGTATAGACTTCCTTTTCAATAATGACAATTCTATATTGAAGCACAATAACATATAAAATGTTCATTGCAATTCGAGTATATTTACGAGAGTTAGAGTACGGAAATATATACGGCAGGCAGACAAATCGAATTAATAAACACTTTTCAACTACATTGGTAAGTGTTAAAAATTGCAGAAACGTTTCCAAGTATAGAAAAATCACTAGCGAATATACAAAGTAACCTGTAGTTATTCCTGATTAGTGATATATTTTCCTTATTTTCGGAAACATTAGAAAAAAAATCGAATCAGAAACTAATTTTCTTTCGATATTAACGCAAATGTATAAAAATAAAATTGCCCCATAAATGCCGAAAACAACAAATGACTTAAAAATAACCTTTATATTTCAGAAATATATTCGTAAACGTTAGAAACTTTTTCCTATGTGGGCATTTTGAGAGTTTCATTTCGAAATTATTGTTGAATATAAGAGGTCATCTTTCTGAAATCTTGTGTATCTACATTGTAAAAAAAGGACAAATATGTCTTAATATAGGAAGAATAACCACAAAAGAAAATATACAATAACTCGAGTTACCAATGATTCCGAAAAGCGTTCTTTATCTTTTGAAATCTGGGAAACAAATACAATTTCAACATTTAAAGGAGTTCTTTTGCTGCCACCCATTTTCGGAAAAGTTTTCGAATAAAGTTTTTAGTGTATTAATCAGATTTCTCATTTTTTTAGATGATAGCAATTCTCACGTAAACATTTTCTTGTTCAACAAACATTTTACAGACAAACATGATGGATTAACTGAATTAACATTAACATTAAAATTAAAATTAATATAGTTTTGTTACTCTTGCATATGTAAATTCACTTACGTTTCCCGAAATGTGTAATTGAGAATTGATAGCATCCTTAAAACCGATATTCTGACGTAAAATTTCTCGGAAACATTTTCAAAAATCAGTGGCAGTAAATGTGCTTTTAAAAATGATTCTTTAAACCTCGAAAATATGTAGGTTTCTGAGGTTTCTAAACATAAAGCAGGTTCTTCGGAATCATGGGTAACTAGGAGCAGGTTACTGTATATTTTCGTTCGTGGATATATTAGATTTCATAGATAAAGAAATATTCTTCTTTTTTACAGTGTACGTCAGATTACATTAAAATTATAATTTTTCTGCTATATCAGGAAAAAGGAAGTGGGGGGTTCTACAATTTTTTAACAGTGGGACTTCTAAGAAACATGGACAATTTTTGGCGCAGATCAGAAGTCATTTTATAATTTTTTCTATCTACCAAAGAAAGTTTTGTAATCGAATTTTTTTCGATTTTCGATTTTCAATGGACTTACGATTTGGGGGCAGAGATCCCGGAAAACATGTTCATACAAAATTCCTGTCTATCCATGTGTCTTCTGTTGTTGTGTCTGTTCGCATTGTATCACCGAAAAGTGTATAAATATATATACATGGTGGTTATAATATAAGTATCTCTATTTGGAGCTTTCTGTAGCTTGAAGGAATAACCCGAATGAAACCAAAATCGGTACACTTACTATTCAAGAAGGGGGGAAAAGAATGGAACAATGCAAAAATATTTCCAATAATCGCCAAAAGATGGCGCTAAGGGGCCTGTCGTTGCAAACGCCGTTGTGTACAATGAAGGTGTCCAAACCGCAATGACTAAAAAGATCGCATATCACAATATGTGCGAAAAATCACTCCTGATGCTCAATAGTTGAGCACGTCGTGCACCACCTGGATTGTGTCTTCCACCACAATGACCATGTGGAACCTAAACTTGATCGGCAGCGTCATAACGAAAGTGTAATCAGATTCACTGAGACACTTTCCAATAAATTAGGTTTGACATCAAGGTTTTAGGCCTTAAGAGCGTACGCTAGTCACGCGAAAAAACGCTCAAGCTAATGTTATGTCTATGGGAAGGTTCTTGCGCGATTTCTCGCTCCCATTTTAATATTTTTAAATGATTTTTTTGCATAGGATAGCTGAGGTCGATCTCTAACGTTGTTAGTTTTTACTTTTTTGATTTTGGTCACAGTTTTTTTATAAGCAGACATTTTCAATTTTGGAACCGGTTGGAACCGGTTCTGAAAATGAAAGTACCCTTATATAAAAAACTGGAACCAAAATCGAAAAAGTAAAAACTAACAACATTAGAGATCGACGCCAGCTGTCCTATGCAAAAAAAATCATTTAAAAATATTAAAATGGGAGCGAGAAATCGCGCAAGAACCTTCCTATAGACTTAACATTAGCTTGAGCGTTTCTTCGCGTGACTGCTGTAGGCTCTTAATTCTTAGTAGACATTACATTTCACACTCAAAAGCGCCATCTGTCGGCGATTATTGTAATTAATATTTTTTTATTGTTCCATTCTCCTTTCCCCTTCTCGAATAATAAGTGTACCGATTTTAATTTCGGGTTATTCCTTCAAGCTACAGACAGCTCCAAATAGAGATACTTATATTATAACCACCCGGTATAGTATTCAACCAAATTTCATTTATATGTTTATCACTATGGCCAGCAGGTCACACATGAATTTGGAGATATTCACTGTGATAGCGATGCTTATGTGGTTCTCTCGATTTTTGAGAGTTGAATTGTACATCGGCTGCTTGTGCAGGAAAGGATGCTTAACAACATTTTTTAATAAGTGTGCACCGCTGTTATATTGTACACTGAATATTTGCGTCAAATTATTTTTCCCCAAATTTAATAACAATATCTATTTTCGTTTTTGTTTCAGCATTACAAATACCATGCCCAAGTGTCTTTCAGTATCAAGCATTGATTCTTCTGAAGCTGTAGTCAATGAAGAGTATGTTGAATGGTTATGCAATATGTATCATGGCATGACATTAGATGATTATCGTGCGTTAGAAGAACGGTAAGTAAAATATTCCTTCAAGAATTTGTTAGAACATTGTAATAGAAAAACTATCACCAACCTCTATAATGTCAATAATACATAATATGATAAAAAATCCAAAAAACATTTCATACTCTTTTCGTATATTCATCTTCGAACTTGTTGTTGCTATAAAAATCTGCTTTAAATTAAACCTCGACATCCACAAATCACTTTATCTCGAATTTGTTTCTCTTTAATGGAGACTGTAGATATCGGTATCATTACAGTATCTGAAGCTTTAACTATGAGAGTATTTGATGTAAACTACACTGTAAAAAATGACCAATGTTTCTTATTTTATGAAAATATGCTATAACACGAACGAAAATATAATATAATCTTCTGAGTTATCCGAAATTTCAAATAGCATGTTACATTGTCTTTTGAATCCCCAGAAACGAATACATTTTCCAAATTTAAAGAATAATTTATAAAAACAAATTATTTTAGCTGCCCGAATTTTCCAGAAACGTTTCCGAAGGGTTTTTAAAGTGTATTAATTAGTGTCCTCAGGCTGGAATACCTGTTTTTCGAATGTTATCCATTCTCAAGTACACGTTTTCAGCCGCATAAGTTAATTTATACATGAAAGAGTGAAGAACTTTATGTATTTTAATGTTATTGTTAACGCTGTTAATTTTGCATGTTTGTCCGTTAAACATTTTTTTTGAGCATGAAAATGTTTACTTCAGAATTGATAGCATTCGAAAAATAGGTATTCTGGGCTGAGGACACTAATTAATACACTATAAAATCCCTTCGGAAACGTTTCTGAAAAATTCGGGCAGCTAAAAATAATTTGTTTTTATAAATTATTCTTTAAATTTTGAAAATGTATTCGTTTCTGGGGATTCAAAAGACAATGTAACATGCTATTTGAAATTTCAGATAACTCAGAAGATTATATTATATTTTCGTTCGTGGTTATAGCATATTTTCATAAAATAAGAAACATTGGTCAGTTTTTACAGTGTATTATTTTCGATCAAGAAGTTGTCGGGACATTGTAATAGTAAAATTATCTTAAAAATTCAATGCTGTGTATTCAATTTTGTTTCAGCTGTTAGTATAAAAATCTGTTTTAAATTATATTTTTAATGTCTACAAAACACTTTATCTCGAATTTTTCTCTCTTTAATGGCGATTCAAGATATATCTTAAGGTATCTAAAGTTTCAACTATAAGGTATTTGATGTAATTGTAACTATTATATTCGATCGCGAATTTATTTGTTAGGACATTGTAAAAGAAAAAATATCATCAACCTCCAAGATGTCAATAATAATACGATAAAAATCATTGGTATATTCAAATTTGATTTCATTTTTACTATAAAAATCTGATTTAAATTAAATCTTTAAATCTTGATACCTACAAAACACTTTATCTTGAATAACTTGATGAACTTAACTGGACTGGTGATTCAAGACATCGACGTCATTGCATATCTTAAGGTTTCTAAAGCTTTAACAATGAGATATTTGTATATTCAAAATTG
This sequence comes from Maratus michaelseni, assembly GCA_963931845.1. Lineage (NCBI taxonomy): Eukaryota > Metazoa > Arthropoda > Arachnida > Araneae > Salticidae > Maratus > Maratus michaelseni. The sequence continues at coordinate 32,958,682 of OZ007592.1, forward strand.
AATATACAAACTATGATAGTATGAGGAAAATGATAATAATCGTTGGTATATTCAATTTTGCTCCTGTTGTTATAATAAAAATCTGTTTTAAATTAAAACTTGATATCTACAAAACACTTTATCTGGATTTTTCCCCCCTTTAATTGAAATTCAAGATATCGGTATCATTGCACTTTAAGGCTTTTCTAAAATCCAAACTGACTACTTTATTACATATTTTGTAAATCATTTTTGCTCGGAAACGCATGAAATTGGCAGGTTCTAAAATCTTAAATCTAAAACATTGTCCATTTTCTGCTAAAGAAATACCTTTCGGAATGTACTGTCAAAGGCCGCAGCTTGAGGAAGGAGAAAACCGTAAAACCGTGTCTTTACGTGTAACTAAATAAGTAATTTATTAATCAAAAATTGGAAACCTCATTTCGATTACAAATAACTTCAACAGTCACACCTGCCAATTATATGCCTTTACGTTTAAAAATGAGAAAAACAATGAATGTGAGAAAGTTTGGCGTTGTTCAGCAGGTCATTTTAGAACCACCTTAAATATAAGTGTATTTGATGTAATAATTGTAAAGATTTGATTGTAAAAGTTATCAAAGTGCCTCATAATAATATGAAAGTTACTTTCAAGTATTGTAAATAGGTAAAGGAGTCATTTTCTGAAAGTTGCAATATACGCTAACTTACAACTTAAATTATTCTTGCATACGTTTCTGAAACAACACACGACGTTGATAGATTTCCAAGACCGGTTTCAGAAAATGTAATTAAGAAACCAATTAAAAGAATGACATCAAAAAATTTAGGTATTAACTGTTAAATTACATGTTTGTAAATTTCATTATTTTCGTCTAACGTTGATTTATTTTTTTGGTATTGTTTTGTTTCAGATCATCGCTTATTGAATTTTGCCCAGGAACTACCAAGCTGCCACCGGACGGTCCAGTTTGTGTTGAAGAAAAATCCTCAAAGGATCGTGAGAAAGATAATGATTTGAATTCATCGTTTGAAGGACACAAAAACAGCAAAGTCCTGTAAGAAAACTTATAAATTGTATCATATATTATAAATATTACTTATTATTAAAGGAAACTATTCCAGGACATTTAAAAAAAACGAAATGAAGACAATATCAATTTAAAATAAGTTTACTGAAAATTCCTGTTTGGTTAAAGATTTTACTGCATGTAAAATGTGGGTTCAATTTATTTTAACTTAAATACGATTGAAAATTAAATAAATTTCAAAGGAATTTAAGCATCTTGAAGATATTATCTGTGACTAATTATAAAATATTTCCATGTTAGTCTTTGTTTTTTAAATCTTTTTTGATTTTCTCAAGTTTGATGTAGGTTTTATTTGTCAAAAAAGGGTATCTGTTTTTAAAATAAAGGATAAATGCTTGAATTGTGAGCATGTACTAATAGTACTCGAAAAAAAAATTATACATGTGTTACACACAGGATTGATTTGAAGCATATTTTATTTGGATTGAAGTGGTCATCCCCCGCGTCTAAGTAATAATAATAATAATAATGATAATAATAACAATAATAATAATAATACAGACCCTTTTCAATGTTCCATAGAAACTTTCCTACTTTCCTACTTTCCTTAGGCCTACTTTCGTATATGCCTTTACGTTTAAAAATGAGTCAAAAAATCTGTGAGAAAGTTTGGCGTTGTTCAGCAGGTCATTTTAGAACCACCTTAAATATAAGTGTATTTGATGTAATAATTGTAAAGATTTGATTGTAGAAATTTCAAAGTGCCTCATAACAATCTGAAAGTTACTTTCAAGTATTGTAAATAGGTAAAGGAGCAATTTTCTGAAAGTTGCAATATACGCTAACTTACAACTTGAATTATTCTTGCATACGTGTCTAAAACAACACACGACGTCGACAGATTTCCAAGCCCAGTTTCAGAAAATATAATTAAGAAACCAATTAACAGAATGACATCAAAAGTTTTAGGTATTAACTGTTAAATTGCATGTTGTAAATTTCATTATTTTCGTCTAACGTTGATTTATTTTTTTGGTATTGTTTTGTTTCAGATCATCGCTAATTGAATTTTGCCCAGGAACTACCAAGCTGCCACCGGACGGTCCAGTTTGTGTTGAAGAAAAGCCCTCACAGGATAGCGGAAAAAATGTTGATTTGAATTCCAGTATAGTCCTGTAAGAAATTTTATAAATTGTATCATATATTATAAATATTACTTATTATTAAGGGAAACTATTCCAGGACATAAAAAAAAACGAAATGAGGACAATATCAATTTAAAATAATTTTACTGAAAATTCCTGTTTGGTTAAAGCTTTTATTGCATGTAAAATGTGGGTTCAATTTATTTTAACTTAAATGCGATTTTAAATTAAATAAATTTCAAAGGAATTTAAGCATCTTGAAGATAATATCTGTGACTAATTATAAAATATTTCCATGTTAGTCTTTTTTTAAAAATCTTTTTTGATTTTCTTAAGTTTGATGTAGGTTTTATTTGTCAAAAAGGGTATCTGTTTTAAAAATAAAGGATAAATGCTTGAATTGTGAGCATGTATAACTAATAGTACTGAAAAATATATATATACATGTGTTACACGCAGAATTAATTTGAAGCATATTTTATTTGGATTGAAGTGGCCATCTCCCGCGTCTAAGTAATAATAATAATAATAATAATAATAATAAAAATAATAATAAGAAATACCCTTTTCAATGTTCCATAGAAACTACTTTCGTTGCAAACTTTGTATACAGCAATCCGGTTGTATAATCATTATTAAGATAAGTCTTTTTTCTTTGTAATAATATTTTCGCTGAAATTTTAAAATTATTACAATTTTTCCTTAAAGATATTTGACAGAAATAATAGATGACAAATATTGCTGATACATACACACTATTATGGTTAGGGGTGTTTTAAAATGAATATTGCATTAACGGTTCTAAAAAACCAAAGATTCCTGGTGAGGGTGCTTCCAATGAATAAAGAATGATCTAGAAACAGTGGTCTAGTTCCTTCGTCGTGACATCGGGCTAAACATTGCTATTCATTATTTAAAGGAGACATTTCTAAAAATCTTTCTTTGACTATCTTTTCTTTGATTAGGAAAAAAACAATCAGAAAACTTAGAGACAAACTTGTTTCAGTCGTTTACACACTTTAAAAAAATTGTGTTGATTTTACAGAAATATTCTGCATTTTTTATGAACTTACGGGCAAAATCGTTTAAAATAAAAGAAATGTCGCATTAAATACAGATTATTTCTGTAAAGTAAACAGTTTTTTTTAATGACATCCCGGCTGATAGTTCTTTTTTACTCTAAAAGAAACAGTTTTTTTTACAGTGCAGTGAGGTATCTAAAATAAAAGAATTTTTACACTATAAGTTACCGTAGCGTCTTCTAAGATAAAATTGTTTTTACATTTTCTGTGTAACGTTGCTTTAAACCATTACTAAGCGGCCTAGTAAGGTCTCATAATTTTTTTCTTCTTTTATTACAATAATTACCTTAAATTTGTATAACGTTCCATTGACTGCTTCGTTTATGCGCAATTTCTTCAATTTTATCCCGGAATAGTAATTTTAATTTTTAAGAAAATAAAGAACAAATGAGTAAAAAATTCTTGCAAACAGAAATTGATTACAATTTTACATTCACACGAATGTGTCGCCTACAATAAAAAAAATGGCTATAACTAAAGTTATCCGAATACCGACCAAAGAATAATTTATTTTGCATTTTAATCTCTCGTACTTCAATAAAGTATTTACTAATGGCTTTCAATTTTGTTTTCGAAATAGACAGTTTACTTAAATTATCAATAACAGCAGGCTAGTATATAGAAGAGAAGATTCACGTGGTAAATTTCGATGAGATTTTTAGGAAAAGAACCAATAATATTTGAATTGTTTTAACATTTGCAGCGTCAATCGTTTTATACGAATATGTAAAACATGTATATGTTGGATTATTTTGTTTCATCTTCCATTTTAAATGTATTTTTACATCTTTTTCAGGGATGAACAGCTTAATAAGTCTGAAAAGAAATCAAAGGTAAGTAAAGTTTATTCATTATATATTTTATAAATTTAATAAAATAAATATATAACTAAAGAATTAAGGTAGGTAAGCCAAAGGTGACCATAGGTAAGCTTCGAGGATTTATTATAATTTTTTGTTTGGGTGTGTAAGGCTGAATTTTTGTTTATAAAATTTTACACTTATCTTTAACACATATCAAGTATGCTTTATTTGTAAAATAAAATTTAATTACTTTTATAATACAGTTTCAAAATTGTAGCTTGTGGGTCACCTTGTGGGCGCATAGTATTCCAAAGGTGTCCCATGTATTAAAATTACTTTTAAAATGTGATACTCCGAAAATATTTTGCTTACTATTGTGCTCTGATGATCCTTTCTTTCTTTTTATATCTTTCGATTTTTTCTTCTTAAAATCCTTATCTTATGACTCGAAAATACCTTAAATCCCTTTTGTGAACGGTAGTTCAGGGATTTTCTTCTTTCCACAGACTTCTTTTGAGTTATCTCCGGTGTTAACAATAAATGATAAGTTTTTTTTAGATATTTATGTAGAAAGTTTGAAAATCACTCTTACTACACTCATTTCCACATTTGTTTTCTAAGGGTGGACACCTTGGGAACGTGCGTATGGTCAAAGTATTAATCTCATACATTTCTTATAATGAAAGTAAATGTGGTTAAAGAGAAAGAAATAAGCTTTCAGAAAACGTGTCATAACTCAAAGTTCTAAGAATTTAAACACGTGTAAATAAAAAAATATATTCTTACCTGGAAATTAGAACGAGGATCGGATATCAGAAAATCAAGGCGGTGGGCTGGGCTACCTTAGGATCACTTGCCATCTTTGTCTCACCCACCTTAAGTTAAATTATTAAACTAGGTATGTTTTTCAAAAAAGAAAAACAAAGAAAATATTTTTGTAATAAAAGAGCCGATATCTGTATAACGAAGTAGTGACATTTTGTGAAAATGTTTTTCCGCGTATTCATTATGTTATTATTTTATATATTTTATGCGTAATTTTTTAATAATACATGATTAGTTTTAAAAATTAAAATATTCAATGTATTTGCTTTTATATTTAACTAGCAAACCCTTGTATCTGTGCGCGCGAAAGTACAACACACGAGAAAAAGATTATTTTGAGCAGAAACTGTCACTATTATTATACCGAAGAAAATTTTGTAATCGATTCGTTAAGAGCTTTAATTCGTTCGTTATTTATTTTCTAAACCAGGTCCGTTTTAAAGTTAATGTAAAATATATTGAGTACTATTTTAATTTGTATTGAAAAAGTGATGTAGTAGTATAATTTCATGTCTTACTTCATAATTCTAAACAAATAAATTTTACTTGCAGAAAAAGAAGAAAAAATGCAGTCGGCTTAAGAAATTGCTATGCTGCTTATTTTGCTTCAAGTGTGTAAGTATTTCGTTAAATTATTTTCTTTTGTTTTTTAAAACTTTCAACACGCAATCTAATATGAGATTGTTTTCGAAAACAACCCCCAACGAATTCTTTCTGCATCATATATAATTATCATATTATGTTATATAAGGCTTGTTAATTACATCGAAAGATAGAGCCGTTTTCTTAGATAGAAAATCTGCCTCTGACAATTTTTTTTATTCCTTCTTTTACGAGTTGCTCTTGTATCTAAACAAAACATGACTAAATATCTATTCAATTTTGGGTAATGTGACCAAAGTTTAATTTGTAACAAAAAACTATTTAATAGTAACCTTTCGCATCGCAACATCTTCAATCTTTTGAAGCATAAAATAATAATAATAATAATTAGATTATAAAAAAATATGTTGCTAAAAATGTGATCGTTTCATACCTCCAATAAACAAAAAATAATACACCTCATTAATATAATAAACTGTCTAATACAAAATTGTAAGTATATGAACATAACTTTGTAATCTATTTTTGAAATGTTAACTCAGTATCTCTGTTTGTTGGGGATTCAACGAATAATTTGTATTAACCACAGAGTTGAAAGATTTTAGCAATCAATAAAATCGCCTATCAAAGCTCGTTGTAGAAATATTAACTACTTTTGGGTATGTTTCAGATATGCAACGCGGTGATATATAGGGTTAATAAAGAATATTGTAGGAGTTTTAAGCAAAATATTTTGAAAGGAGTTGCTTCAAATCTTAATTTTTATTGGGAAGCGATGGCTGTCCCTTCCTACAAAACTTCCGATTAGGCGCCTATGTGATTTTTTTCCTCCAAGATCTTAATTTCGGAAGAAAAATAGAAAAATGCTCCTTCGATGAGAGCTTCTATTGTTGAAATGTTTCTTTTAAAAGAGAGATCCACCAGAGAGAAAAACGGAAGTTAAAATCAAAACCTATCGCGACAACCCTATCTGTTTTAAAACTCCCATATTGAAAGTTTCGTTGTATTTTGCAGTAACAACAGCAATTTTGGGTATTTTAAGGTAAACATTCTCTCTAGTCTATATCTATCATATCTAGTTTTACAATCTGTGTGGGCATGTAATGTTTGATGCTTATATTTTGTTTATTTCCATCGGCATATTGCAATAAGTTGACATTAAGCGATTACGCTTAAAAAATATATATATATAATTTTTCCAAGAAAATGCTTTGGTGTTCTCGAAATACAAATAATATGAGTACGACCAGTAAAACTGAGTACGACTTTGAGTGCGCTGCTATAATAAACGAAAAATTTCTGGATTAGTATTATTTTCAATCACTTATCCTTTCCTCAAGTTGGTTATTCTGAGATTACTGAGCCCGAATAATTCGTGTAGAATAAATCTTTATTATTATATTTGCATGACCTTTATAATATCTTACGCATATTATATTAGTCTCAAAACTACATTCTCTTTAAGTTTTACATATTTCTGGCGCTAAGCAGATGAGCATTTTGGGAGTTTTACCCCCTCAATCATGTTTTCTGTTTTGTCTGTTATGAGGTAAATTTTCAATATCTAGAGTATTTTGAGCATGACGAAACCTGATGTAAAATACCAAAAAATTGTAGGGGTCATTTTTTGTTTGTGGTTTGGGCATTCGATGAATATTTATTATTGGTATAAGGGCCTTGATTTTTTTTTGGGGGGGGGGAATTTTAATTTTATTCAATTTAATTGATTTTCATGAGACTGTTGTTAATAAAATTACTTTTAATGTAAGTAAAATTTCCTTTATGCCATTTAATTATTTAAACTAACACTTGATAATTCTGATCAGTTTTTACTTGTTAACAGACTTAAAACAGTAACTATGGTTTTCTCAAATGATTAAAATCAGATGTTCTGTCACATATTTTGATACAGGAACTAATAATAACCAGGAATTGACATTTTTATAAATGGTGAATCTTAATGTGTAACTGGTTTCACAGAAGCTAATTGCCGCCTAGTCAAACTTTCGAAAGTAAATTTCAATAGGATTTGTCTTCTTATTTAAACACCCTATATACGCAGAATTTTTTTGGCATAATTAAGACAAAAATTCCTATTGTTTTTTTACTGGTGGAAATTTGCCTCCACCAGTTAAAACAGTTCGACCAACAGTTCGACCTGCGGTTCCACCATATTATGACTACATAAACAATCATCCTGTCAATGTCAGTGAAGGAGATTATAATATTTTCTGGGCAAACTTCCACCAGTAAAAACGAATAGAATTTTTTTGTCATACTTATAACAGAAATTTTTGTATGGATAAGATGTTTAGAAGACGAAAATTTGAATTCAAATTTACTGGTAGAAGTTTGGTCCGGCGGTAATCAGGCCCTATTAATACGATGCAAAGAAAATGCTGCCATTCTCATTTACTTCACTTTCAACTGGTAGACACTACAATATATGTCTCTTCATTTTTCTTCACAGTTCCAGTTTTTTCCTGATAGGTAGGCAGCGTAAAATAAGGTGTAGTACATGGAAATCAATATAAAAAATATCAATATGCTTATTTAATAAAAGTTAATACGTAAATAGCGTAAATTAATGAATAAATATATGTAATATTGAAAGCCCCAACGAAAGAAAATGCTTCTTATTTAACTTCTCTTATTACGAAGATATAATTTAATAATAATATAGAAATTTTTTATAATAATATTAATAATAATTTAATAATAATATAGAAATTTTCTATAATAATATTATTAATAATTTAATAATAATATAGAAAATTTCTATGCAATTATGCGGATGTAATTTTGATGAAATGTTAACACAAATGATGAAACGTTAGCACAATACTAGTGTCCTTGTGACATTTTGTGATATTTTATTAAAAAACAAAAGGTTCTTAAACTTTTAAAGTAACAATGCTATTATGTACGCTGTGTTAAATATTGATTAATACTTTTCCAATATTGATCAATTTTCAATCTTTTTTTTTTCAGGCGAAATCAGATGAAGATTAGCACTCTTCGTTGTTTACTCGAATTTGACCATTTTACCACTGAATATGACATCACTTATCACGAATTTGACATCTGAAACCCGATCTTGACAACATCTTCTACACCACGTCTTTAATATGAGCAGCCACTCATCTTTTTTTCACATTCTGAGCAGCAGTAAAGCACCATCACGTGTGTCCAACAACATCTCGGGCACGGGTAAGGGAAGGAAGGGAATATAAGGAGAAATCAAGAATTTACAAAAGAACGTTTAATGTATTTTTGTTTTAGTGAATATCTGAGGAATTGTTTCTGAAAAATTTATGAAACTGATTTCAAAAAATGATTGTATTTTTATATTATTAATATTTTTTAAAATAAATGTTCAATTATGTTTTTTAGTATGTGCTATTTTCATTTCATTTGGATAGATTTAATGCTATAATGACAAAACACAAACAGTAATCGTGAAATTTGAAGTCATCTTTTATTCTTTGAAGCTCTTGTTACCCTATCCAAATCTCAGAAAACAGTCCTCAAGTGGAACCAAAACCAAAATTGAAAGAAAAAAAATCAACAAATAACCCACAAACAGTTGCCTGATTTAAACTTTATCTGTTCTATCTGTTATATTCAAGCATGTTAAATATTTTTGTCTAATTTTTTTTTCATTTCTTGTAATAAATCAGCTGTACGAACAACCCCACCTACAAGAAACAAAACCCATTCAGAAACCGACTGCAACAACAACAACAATAACAAAATAAACCAGAATCAAATAAAATCAGACCCATGGATTGAATCGTTGAATAGTTTTAGCTTCGGATTGTCTGTTAATATTTTTTTTTTATTGAGGGTCAGATATGAAGTAGTGATAAATTCAGTGGTTGGACCTGGAAGGACATGCTCTTTTCCCTCTGCGCATTAAATTGCCACCAGAATTAAGTTTAAGATTTTATATTGTTTTATTTTTTTAAAGTGATTCACTCTGAATTTTAGAATGACCAGAGAGTTCCAGAACTCTTTTGTCGATACAACATAAATGTACATGAAAATTCAATATCAGCTTGCAGTTACCGATGATAGAGGAATTATCGCTCGTATCTTCAGACACTCTTTGGAGAGGAACCGATCAGAGACCGCAGAAAATACCCCTTCCCTTCTCATAAATTTAAAAAAAAAGGAGTTTTCTATTAATTTCGGAATTTTGTTGGTTTCTCACATTTCTGAAGATAAGGAAAATAATAATCTATATATATATATATATATATATATATATATATATATAAATCGTTCATTTAAGTGGTTAGAAAGTGGATTCGTGGAAAGTGGATTCGTTAGAAAGTGGATCGTTCATTTAAGTGGTTAGAATCGTTCATTTAGTGGTTAGAAATTTAATGGCCATAATTTTATTATTAATAATGTCCCCTTATTTTTTATCACAATGCTTTTGTTCTTTTCTATAATCGGAGTGTTTTTTTTTTTCATTTTAATGTCACGTACTGTAGTTAAAACGTTATGTTGTAGAATTAGAAATTATAAATACGCAATATACTTTACTTCTTAGTATTTTAAATAGTCCGATTTATGGAAATTGAAGTAGTCCGAAATCTGGTTCATAGAGAAGTTATAAATTTAATTACCATAATTTTATTATTAATAATGTCTGTAATCGGAGTGTTTTTCCCCCAATAAATCTGAAGTAATTCTTCCGGTGATTGAAAGTAGTAGCTACTTTTTTGCTAAACAGAAAATCCTGTAAAATTTGACAGGAACTGTGAATATATATATTTTTAAAGATATCACTTGTAATGTCTAATTTTTGCTTAGATTGATTGTAAAACTCACAATGAAAAGATAAAACAAAGTAAAAAGAAAAAAATACCTCTCTTATAGAAATTATTAGAACGAAGAAAAGTTTTAACAAAGCGAAATGTTTTAATACAAGGAGAATTTTATTATTTGTACGATTAATTCTACACTATAAAAACTGCTCTAGATCCAAGACACATAAAGACAATTTTCAAAAAGCATTTAAAACATATGTAGAAATTTACTTCTTATAAGCTTTTAAGGCATAAAATTAATATTAAACATAAAAGACTTATGCTTAAGTACCATTCAGTCTTTCCAAGTACATTCTTATATGAAACAAATATATTAACAAAAAAAGATCTAGTCTATTTTGTCGTGAATTTATTTTTCAGTGAAGCAAGAAGATCGTAACTGAGCCAATTCTGTAAAGTTTCGATGTCGAAAGATCATATGAGACATATCAGTGATAACAATAATAGCAGTAACTCAATTATTATGCATGCATTAAAATTTTCGATTAAAATTAACAATGACGAAACATTTCTTAGCAATACTGGAGCAATATTTTAAAAAGTGTGTACACATCAATGTTAGGGAAATAGTGTACATAAATATACCAAACTTTATGCCCAAATTCATCAATATTGAGAGGATACATATAATATTATTTTTTAATTTTATACATACATTTATTTTAATCGAAGAATACTTTTTAAGATATCATAATATTCATTATTGTTAAAAATTCATTGTCAAAAGCAAACCCGCCAAAGTATCTAGAAACACAAGATAAATTATGCTGTATTTTCACAAAAATGAACACTTGTTTCTCCTTTTCAATCAGTAAGAAAATAATGCTTCAATAGATAGCATTTTCTGAGTAAAAGAACCAGGAAAATACATTTATTTCGCACTGTAAATAATCTCCTAATAAATAGAGCTTGAAAGGAACGCCTTAACACAGTGAATAAAAATACTTAATCATATTAATATACATTTTTTCCTTTCTGTCTTTTGCTAACCAATTCTCTATACAACAATATCTAACGCAAGCAACTTATTTTTGAGTGTTTACAGGTTAAGAAATTATTTACTTATTCAACTTAAATTTTCAAGCATAATTTTGTAATAATTACATTTCAAAGTAAAAGTAATACCATTACTGTAATTTCTTAAGGAGGTTGGTCACTGCGATGGGCGTAGAGTGAATTCGTATTTTAAAAATATCTCCTTAGGAAATTTGTATTTTTAGTTCCAGTTTCGTAGAGAAGATTGGCAGAAAAACTTTTTGTGAAGGGTCCGACTAGCGAGTCGTTTTTAGCTGTTTTTCCCCCTTTGGAAGGATTTTACATTTGTTTCGTGTTATAAATGCAGACTTTGATAAACACTGGACTCTTCTACATTGAACTATAATAATAAGCTAAAAGAACCCGCATTATGATATAAATGTTGTGCAATCTGATTAATCAAGACATATGTATCTTTATTTGTTTGACGTACTGAATTTAATAAATTCATTTCTCTGATATATGGGAGCGGTACATGTGAAGGCCAACACTAATACCAGATCATAATTAACATCAGGGCCCATCACAAGGGGAATTAGAGATAGCAGTGACCAACAAACTTAACTGAAGAGATTCCAAAATAAATTGCTTTTTTTTAGATATTGTTGCATAGAAAATGTTTATGAAAAAGACAGAGAAGATAGAAAAATCTTCAAATGATTAAGTATTTTTAATCCTCATGTTAAAGAATTCATTATGAATATACATTTATTTCTCCAATTTAATTAAAACGAATGTCTGGAATACAATAAATTCTCATTTATCTGGATCACGTTAAACAGACTTTGTTTATACTAACTAACATAAAGCACTAAAATGTAGGATTAAAAAATTATGACATATATATTAGTAATAACCGAACCCCTTTCGTGGGCTAACGTGGCTAATCCATAGTGGTTTGAAATGATAAATATCACAATTATCACAATTTTTTAACAGACATTTTCACATTTTTTATTCTCAGAATTCTGTTCTAATACTCGTCAGAAGCAGTGTTACCTACGATTCTTCCTCTGGATAGACCAGTGTCAGTTTAACTTTAAATAAGCAGCAAAAAAGTCCAGTAATCTCTTGTAATCTGTGTGCGTGTCAAGTGTGGCAGTGTAGATGAGTCTAATTCTGAATACAACTTAAAGTTATATTGTATATGCAGCCGAGTTTCTAAACTTAATTTTTTACATTGTAATATTTCCTAAGGATTTTTTTTTACACAGGCTTTTATATCAGATTTGACATATAAACACTTTTTGGTTATTTACTTAAAGAATTTACAAAATTATTTAAAAAATTACTTTTTCATCATTAAATTTTAAGATAAGGAAGTTTTAATACAGTTAATAATAAAATAAGATACAGTTAATAATAAAATACGTTTTAATACAGTTAATAATAAAATAAGATACAGTTAATAATAAAATAAGTTTTAATACAGTTAATAATAAAATAATTTCTTATTGTTCGGCAGTTGTTATTTCATCTTAACCTTTAAATTAATAATAATTTTAACCGTGTTTATTTTAGAATTATTAGGTTTCTATGAACACATTAGAGACTGTTTTTGGGTTTTTAACCTTATGCTATTTAATATTTTTGATACAATTCATAAAACGATAAAGTATTGCTTAAAGTGTTAATAAAATTGTAATTTTTTTAATTAAAAATACCCCGACTGATTTCATTCATTTATTTTGTATAAAGGAAACTAAAAATAACTTACATTTATTTCAACTCTTTTTTTTAGAATCTGATTTCGAAACAAAAATATTTCTTTAATACTTGTATTGAAAAAAAAGAAAGAAAAAAAACCGTGCATTTGATTATTTCACTTCCCAAAATTAAAAAATATTTGGAAAAAGCACGATTACTATTACCTATATTCAATCAATTTTCTGATCGAAACATAGTATGATTTATTAGTGCTTCGATTCGTTCTACGAAGAATCGTTAACATTAGATGAAAGTATAAGACCAAAGTTCTTCTCACATGTTGTAAAAATGCTTCAATGGCGTTTTCTTAAGATACTGATCAAGAATCTACTTTTATTATGTAAGAAAAATCATTATATTAAATTAAATTTACATATTAATTACATCTAATTATATTAAATTAGACTTACATATAAAAATACCTACACAATTTATAGGAAATTACTTACAAGCGTGATCACAGGTTTTTAATAATATTATTAAAAGTGTAAGTTATATTCTCATACATAATATACGTGTAAACTTATTAAGGTGCTTTCTTCAGCATTTTCTTTACGGTGTAAAGTTTCTCGATGTAGTTTGTTATTTTCCGAGAATTACCTACTATTATATATAAATAATTAATAAAATTAATATGTATAGAGAAACACGAACTTTTCTTCTGTGATTTGTGCATTATAATACTTCGAAAATGATTATTCATTTTACATAATTTTTTAACTGCGGTTTTACATTATTTCTGCAAGCTAACATCTGTTTAATTTTTCACTTATAGAATTTATATTCTTTTTAACACTTTCCAACTTAGTTGAAAAGTGTTTATGACTTCGGTTTGTCTGGCCGTCTGGCCGTGCTCTAACTCCCGTAAATAGCACGTTCCCTATTTAAACTGAAGTGCACTTATAGTTTTTTACAGGGACACTCAAAAGAATTCCGTTACATTACGGTCTATGGGGAAAAATCATTTGCGGTTTATTTTAATGATGTTACACACTTGCAAACACATTGTAATCGATATATATCACTAATGAGTGTTACAAGAAGATTAATATGGAATAGGGTGTGCATAGCACTTATAGTTAATTTACAGGGACAGTCAAAAGAATTCCGTTACATTACGTCTATGGAGAAAAATCGTCTGCGGTTAATTTAAATAATGTTTCACTATTTTAAACGCATTGAAATTTATATATATCACTAAGGTGCATTACAAGAGGCTTACTACAGAATATTGTGTGTATAGCAGTCATCGTTCATTTACAGGGACACACAAAAGAATTCTCTACTGTCTGTTAACAATAATTCCTGGAAGTGCGTTTTAAGTTACTGAACGAGAATTTAAATTTAACTTACTTTTTGTTTATTACGTGGTGTGTATAAATTCTGTAGATCATATACAGGGAAGCACAAAAGTTTGCGAACACATGGCCGTTTATTGACAGAAACTCCAGAAGGAGAATTTTAGACTGTGCTACGCGTTTCTTAACTGAACTAAAATTTAGTAACTGAGTTTTTTATATAAAATATAAAACACCAAATGGGGCCAACCTACTTGTTATAATTTAAAAAAATCTTTGAACATATGAAACTACGAGTACAACAATAGTATTCAATTATTCTCTAATCAAACTTTCTAGGCATATGTTGATGTTTTATTGTATCGATGCAAGTTATGGGAAAAAAATGTTTACACAACAGAAATACAAGAGCACTCAAGCTCTTAAGCAAATTTACAACAGAACATAATAGTGTGTATTAAGATTTTGGAAAAAAAAACTAAGTTTTTCAAAGCGTGGCAATTGCAGATCAATTAGAAGATTAGTAGAATTTTGTATTGCTGAAGAATATGATATTTTGCTGTAATTACATAAAAGTCTAATGGCCTCATTTGTAATTTAAAAAAAATAAACTTGCCGAGCAGAGCTTGTAGAGCTCAACCAATATAGTACGCCTTCTTTCTTGGTTGAGTTTGAATTTGAATTTGCATCTTATAAAAATGTTCCACATAAAATTTCCTTAACAGAATGATCAAGCATCCACTTTTATTATATATATTTTTAAAATGTTTATACATCAATGCTTATTAATTTCATTATAGCAATAAGAATTACTTACAAAACTACATACAAAATTTGTAGGAAACACATCTGTTGCGTTATATATTCGTTTATAGTAAGATTATGCATGCATAATATAGTTTATTTTTATTGATGTACATGGTTGATGTTGTCTTTTTTTCTTTCAGTAATTTTTACACTGTAATACTTCATGGCGCTATATTTTGTTCACCGAGATATTACCTGACTATTGCCGTTATATACTATTTTTTAAGTAATTTTTACATTGTATGCAATTTTCTATCTGTGTTTTTTGTATGAAAAAGAAAAACTCCAAATCTGGCCAAGTTACTTTTTATAATTTAAAAAACACTTACAACATACATAAGTGCGATTACTATATACTTATAAAACACTCAATAGTTTTATTAGACATACAATAATGTATTAATGTATCGATTAATGTTAATGGAGAAAAATGTTACCGCAGGAAAAAAATACTCAAATTCTTATTGTATGTTATAAAAATGTTATACTACGTTTTCTTTGAGAGAAGGATTAAGCATCCATTTTCATTATATCTATAAACATATTTATACATCAATGCTCAAACATCTCATAGAAATGAGATTTAGTTTTAAAATACATACAAAACTTGTAGGAAACGTTTCAGTTGCTTTTTGCACACGTTTTTGGTGAATATCCGTGGATATATGTTTGCGTTAATTGAAGAGGTTGATGAATTGAATTTTAAAGCTTTTATTTACAGCAGGACTATCATACATAAAAATGAGAAACACAGTGAGTTTAAAGAGAAATTCACTCCTATTTATAACATTTAGAAGGGATTCGAAAAGAGCCAATGAGGATATTTAATAAGACAGGCAACAGAAATTGCTGATAAGAGAACCAATCAAAATTTAATAAAATAATGAACTAAATGATGTAATGTGCGATTACACATTTCCAGCAATTTTCAATAAGATTATGTAAACATAATACACTTTACTTTTATTAAGCTACATACCTAATAATATTGATATTCTTTTTTTTTCTTCAATTTAAAATTTACTTTTATTAATATTCATGCTTAATCAAATTAATGTTCCTTTTTTCTGTACTCTTTACGATGTAAATATTTCATGGAGGAATCTTTTGTTTAATAAGATATTATCTTATTATTCCCGGTATATTTGCGTAAATATAATATGTTTTTTACACATAATAATTCATTCTATTATTTTATAAAGTTTCCTTTACTTTATATAATTTTCTAACTGTTTTTTTTATATATATATATATAAAGAAAGGAAACTCCAAATGCGGTGAACCTACTTGTTGCAAATTAAAAAAATCTTTGAACATATAAAAATGCGAGATTTATATACTTACAAATAATTATAGACAAATACAAATAATTGTACAAATAGGCAATATATTTAACCATTTTCTCATCCGAATTTCTAGATGAACAATGATGCATTGGTGCATCGATTCACGCTCAGGGGAAAAATGTTAGCGCACAATAAAAATAAAAGTACTCATGTTCTTACTGCATATGATATAAAAGTATTCTGATAAGTTTTTTGGTAGATTAATTACGCATTCATTTTCATTATATTGGTAGAAATGTCTATGCATCAATCCTTAAAATCCTCAATATAGAAATGAAATTTATTTATAACAAGAACGAAAAATCATGCGTCAAGCATAGATTATGTAACACTTTCCAACACTTTCGAAATAATTTTACAAATCATTACCGTTTAATAAGCTGAAAGATAACATCTAAGTAAACAATTTTGAAAACGCATGTTTAAAATTCTCCTTCTGGAGTTTCTTTCAATAAACGGAAATCTGTTCGCGAACTTTTGTGCTACCCTGTATATGAAATACAGAATTCATACACACCAAGTAATAGACAAAAAGTGAGTTAAATTTAAAATCGCGTTCAGCAACTTAAAACGTATTTCCAGGAATTATTGTTAACAGACAGTAGAGAATTCCTTTGTGAGTCCCTGTAAATGAACGATTACTGCTATACACACAATATTCTCTAGTACACCTCTTGTAACGCACCTTAGTGATATATATAAATTTCAATGCGTTTAAAATAGTGAAACATTATTTAATTAAACCGCAAACGATATTTTTCCATAGACGTAATGTGACGGAATTCTTTTGACTGTCCCTGTAAAGTAAGTATAAGTGCTATGCACACCATATTCCATATTAAGCCCCTTGTAGTGCACCTTCGTGATGTATATCAATTACAATGTGTTTGAAATTGTGTAACATCAAAAACGCGAATGATTTTCCCCCATAGACCGTAATGTAACGGAATTCTTTTGAGTGTCCCTGTAAAAAAACTATAAGTTCTATACACTTCAGTTGAAATAGGGAGCATGCTATAGATAACGACAATAACATATAAAAATTGCAGGTAAATCCGAGCATATTTAGAGACAAATTTTTATTTCACAAAGGAATTCTCTACTGTCTGTTAATATGCGGGAGTTAGAGCACGGACAGACGGCAGACGGCAGACAAACCGAAGTTTTAAACACTTTTCAACTAGGTTGGAAAGTGTTAAAAATGCATACAAAGTTTGTAAGAAATATTTTAGTTGCACTATACATTCGGTTATAAGATTATGAAAGCATAATATACTTTATTTTATATATCTATCCTACATGTTTAATCATATTTTATGATCTTTTTTTCTTTCTTTAATTTTTATAGTGTAATACTTCATGGCGCAATTTTTAATTACCTTACGTATACTACACTGTTAAAAATTTTCGTTTATTGGCAGGTTGTCTTCCGTGAATTTTGATCAGAAAGTTTCCGTTTTGTTAGAAAAATGAAATCTCTCCCGTATATCTGTCTGGGTAGCACACATATCTGTTGCTACCCAGCTAGAAAAAGTTTGCAAAAAAAGTGCACAAAATCCGAGCGTATTTGGCACCTCTACATATGCATAAAAACTGCACACTGTATTGTGCACAAAAAGTGCATAAACTGTATCCCGAAATTGTACACTTTTTAGATTTTTTAGATTACAGAGTTTCAAATACGGAATTATTAATGTAAAAATCTATCATCCAATGGGATTGCAGTATTTTTGATCGCCACACATGCGCTTCGACTCCTTCGCGTCTCTATCACGCCATTTATGGACTACGAAGACGGAACATTCCTCAAAAAACGGACTCTAGAGGAGAAATTTTGAACTAATTTTTTTTCGCTTAAACAAATTCCCATGCCTTCATTATGTCATTCACAAAATTTCACAACTTTCTGGCCAATAGTTTCGTCTGTAGACAACTTTAAAGTAGGGTCGTTTAATTATGGACACCCTGTATATAATTCATGTTTTTATCCTCTATTAATACTATTGTTTTCAACCATCATCTCATTACGAAATATCCCCGCAATTAACTTCAAAATTACCAGTTTTCTAAACCCCAAATTGTTTAAGTCCCAAGCTGCGATTTGAAGAAATCCCGTATCATCGTTTCCTACTCTTACTTCAGCAAGGACCCGCTGGTCTTACGGTAAAGCACTCGGCTCAAGCCTATAACGTCCCCAGTTCGATCCTCAGGTCGGGCAGAAAATGTTCTTTCATTATATCAAATATTAAATTAAATACTCCCATAATAATCAACAGATGGCAGCACAAATAGAGATGACATTTTTTAAAACCAAGTTTATTTATAACGGAAATTTACCGATTCTTCAAACGGAGTTTTTCCTTCCTTTATCTTTCAAAACGGAAAATGTACTAACGGAACGGAAAAAGTCCGGCAACTTTGCTGCCAGTAGTTTTACCGTGAATTAACGGATTTATTTTTAACACTGTAGTTATTGTATATACATTGTTACGTATACGTATACTCGCCTAAATTTATCGACATTTTTTTAAACTTTTTCTTTAAAATTTATTTTTAAGAAAATACTGACATAAAGAATAGTTTTAGCGAAAACCGCAAACGAATCGACCAATTTTTCCGTTTTTTATAATTATTTGAAATTTTGGACCCTAAACTTTAATGGCGCCTATATCCTTCGGAAGACGTTTGCGACCCTTACTTTCCTATTTAATATTGTTTGTCTTGATGTGTACTATCACCCCTGAAAGTTTTGCCCAGGAGTTTAGATTCGCCCTGTATATATTTCTTAAAACAACAATTGTGTTTTTGGCTGTCGTCAGTTAAGCCTTTGCAAAGGCTGCCAATTCGTACGTGTTATTTATTTTCAGCCTCTTTAAAAAGAAAAATAGACATTATATCATTATATGTCCTTAATTTTAGGGATTTTAGGGCTAGAGATTTGTGCGAATAGCCGAATACGAACTTTTTGTTCTCCAAAAAAAGAAACTAATTTTTGATTATATAAAATTTTAAAATCAAAAAAGATTTAAGCTGAAACTGATGTTTTATTACTTATGTGTAGAATTTTTAATAGCGTGATGTATTTCGTGTAATATTTCAAACACCTTGATGCTGGTAACAAAGCAACTTTTACTACATCTAAATAATAATAGCATAATTTTATCTACAGGAAAGTGATTAATAAGCATTTTATCTAAAACTAGATGGAACCCGTCAAAACTTGACGGAAAAAAATAAAATAACAATATTAATATAAAATAACAGTCTTTCAAATATTTTATTTTAAAAGTTACCCCCCCCCCCCCAGTCAATTACAGTACTAATTCCGAAGCAAACTCCAAACAAACAATCCGTAAACAACTGTGTAATGCAAATCAGTTTGACATTACCGCCATATTCCCCACGGCAAGAAAGAAAATTTCCTGGACCTATGAAGTATCATACAAATAGTATATCCCTATGTTCATCTCATATTCAGTCAATAAAAGAACAGAGTAAATAAAGCACACCCCCCCCCCCCCTGTGATAATGCAAACGAATGAGCTCCTATGCACATGTGCATTGCATCTCACCAAAGGCACTGTCAAAATTCGACGTTAAAAAAAAGTTTTAAAATATTTAAATTAAAAGTTTTAAAATATCTTCTTTAATCATTGTTCTTTTCAAATCCATATCTTCTGAAACGCATCCATTGTTTTAAGCTAATCAATTTCTATGTAAAGATGAAGAATTTTTTTTTTTTACAATAATAAATCAATCTGCAGATAAGGGAGATTTTTAATGTTTTCAAGTGTAATTTATTTGTATGGTTCCTTCGGTTCCTTTACATAATCAGGATGATTATTCCTTTTCCATCACAGTCGGGGATATTTTCCTTCTTATACAATTAAATATCCAATGGATCTTAAAAAAATAATAAAATACTATCGCAAATACATACATACCGATTTTCGAAACACTAAAACTACCCGATTTAATACTTTCGTCATTTTTTAAAGCAAAGGAAAATAATACTTTAATACGTGAAAAACAGTCTTCTTAAAAAACATAACGAATATCTTTATTTTATCACTTCCGTGCCGACAAAAACATTCTACAAAACCATTTCTGACAACCTCATTTTTTCACACAGCTTAGAAAAATACAATTTCGGAACAAAAACATCTTTCTCACACAGCTTAGAAAGATACATTTATGAAAACAAAAAAACATCTTTCTCACACAGCTTAGAAAGATACATTTATGAAAACATCTCCTGTTATGTGTAACATTATACTTACATTACATGGCCAAAGTATATATATTCTTAACACTGAATTTCAAAGACGAATTATACAATTTCCTGCAAAAATTCAAACAAAAATTAAACATATTATTACAAATGCAAATTAACACTAGGAAATGAGATATACTAAAAATAAGGGGGAAAAAAGTTTATAATGTTCAATGTTCAAAAAATAGTCTTATGACTGATAACGTTTTGAAACAGTCACAGTTCTGCCACTTCTCGTTCGTAATACTGGTTCGAAAGAGTGTTCTTTTGGAATCTCTAGATTTTACAGTTTTCGTATTGGTCTTAAAAGTTCACCCTTTTCAGTTTTTACCCGAGCAACTCTCGGGTGACCATCTTTTCCAGAAATTAGTTCTTGCACACGAGCTAAAGTCCAATACGTACGTTTCTTATCAGACTCCACGAGAACGACATCACCAACGGTCAGTTGCTTGGCATTCTTTTGCAGGGAATTTTGTTGGCGTAACTGCCCTAAATACTCAATACGGAATCGTCTTCTAAGATGTTCTCGAACTTGTTGTCTATACTTTGCTCTTCTGTTTAATTCTTGTGCGTCAATTGCATCAAAATCTATCACATCTGAAGATCTTATTTCTTGAAGAAACATTGATGGTGTTAAAGGTTCTAGATCATCCACATCTTCTGAGACATACGTGAGTGGTCTAGTATTTACAACTTGTTCGCAGTCACAAAGAATTGTGATAAGCTCTTCATAGGATAATGAGGCTCTACCTAGTATTTTCCTCAAGATGCGTTTCACCATTTGTATCAACCCACCAACCACCCCACCAGGCAGCAGTAGACGGATTGAATTTCCAACGAATCTTTTGTACAGCTGCTGCAGCTGAGATCTGTTCCCAATCGATGTCTGAAAAAACTCTATCTGCACCGACAAAATTTTTACCATTATCAGAATAAACGGTCGTCGGTCTTCCTCTTCTCGCTATAAAGCGCCTAAAAGATTGGAGGAAGGTATCTGTTGCTAATGACGTCAATAACTCTAAATGTATGGCCCTGTACACTGCACAAGTGTACAACACATTCCATACCTTTTTTTTCCATTTTTCAAATATAAGGGCCCAGCTAAATTTACTCCAATTATTTGGAATACTGCCGCATCTTGAACTCTTTCTGCTGGCAATGCAATAGGTTCTGACTCTGCCTTCTGAGCACTAAATATTTTGCAATGCACACATTTCTGAACTACTGCTCGAATGGTTTTCCTGGCTTTCAGGATCCAGTAGTCTTCTCGTATAGATGTCATCAAAAGAGCCACTCCACCATGTAATAGCTCTTGGTGTTTCCAGGAGATCAAACTGTGGACTACAGGATGGTCAGATGGCAAAAGAATTGGGTACTTAAAATTTACAGTATCTTCTGGATAGATGACTTGTGTTTGTACTCTGATGACACCATCTTCATCTAGGATTGGTCTTAGGCTACGAATTTTCTCATTATTCTTTTCAAAGCTGTCTTTCTGGATCAAAATCATTAATTTTCTTTCAGCTTGTTCTATTTCAAAACAAGTAAGATCAGATACTTCTTTTGAATTTGGTTTTCTTGAATTACTTATGAATCTTAGAATCCATGCGATCAATCTTATTATTTTCTTGTATGATGAAAATCGTCGGTAATACCAATCATTAGGTTCTTGTCATGTTCTTGTTTAATGCTGAAATGACACTTTTCCGTTTCTCAGCATTAATAACTTCTTCATCTGGTGATTCGACACTTTGAGGCCAAGTAAATTCTGGCTCAGCCAGCCAGGCTGGTCCCTCCCACCATTTTAGCTGCAAGAACTGTTCAATGGAACAACCTCTGGAAGGAAGTTCAGCCGGATTAAATTTTCCTGAAATATGTCGCAACTAAACTTTCTGTGACAAAGACCTGATTTCTTCTACACGATTCCAGAAAAATATTCCCCATCTATCATCTCGCTTTATCCAGCTTAAAGCTGTGGTTGAATCACACCAATAACAGATCTTCAAATTTGGAATTCTTAAATCAGGAATGACACGACTACCCAACCTGGCTCCAATGCAGCATGATAAAAGCTCTAACCGCGGTATAGTTAGGTTCTTAAGAGGAACTACTCTTGCGCGTGCTTGTATAAAACTCACCAAAATTTCATTTTTCTTCTTTACTCTCAGAAAAATACAAGTAGCATATGCGTGTTTACTTCCGTCACAAAATATGTGAAGACTTACATCATTTTCAAAATTATCTAGATTCATCCAGCGCTCAAGTTTGATGTCAGAAATTAATTTTATTCCCTGCACACACTACAAAAATTGTTTAGCTAAATTCTCTGGAATTAATTCATCCCATTTTAATTTCAACTTTCAGCACTCTTGTAGAATAAGTTTAAGGAGCAAAGTCACGGGTGAGGCAAATCCCAAAAGATCAAAAACCTTCTGAGCCAATGAAAGTAGAGCTCGTTTTGTAGGAATAATTTGCTCTTCCTCAATAGGGCCGATTTTGCAAGATAGAGCATCATTTCCCAGATACCAGTTTAAGCCTAGTACTGGTGTTATGTTAACTGTTGAAGTTCCAGACATAATTTGAATTGGATAATTCGACAGCCATCCCCTTAAATGGAATTTCGCGGAGGACAGTAACATTCTCGATTTAATTATGAACTTGTTTAACTCTTTAGTTGTGCTGAAAATACAAACACAATTATCTACATACAAAGATTCATTCAAAGTTTCTGCTGTAGAAACAAAATTGTCAGGTGTACTTTCCAGATGGTGTTTCAGAGTAGCCGCTAGTAAAAAAGGGCTGCAATTGATTCCGAAAACCACACGTTTATGTCTGTAAATTATATTATCCTTCCATAAAAACCGTAGATTGTCTATCACTTTCTGTAATACCTACCTGTAGGAATGCCTTTTCTATATCAGATACTGCACCAACAGGAAATTTCCGAAAACAATGCAATATTGAAGGAATCATTTCAATCATATTTAATCCTTTATCCGGACAATCATTTAATGAAGGAAAACCTTTCACATGAGCCGAAGCATCAAAAACCGGCCTTACTTTAGTAGTTTCACTAGATTCTTTAAATACAGGCCTGTGTGGAAAATAATTTATTTTGGATTTTTTATTATCGACCACCCTTTCAATTATTCCTGCATTTAACCATGTATCAAATACTTCATTATAAACTTCAGTTTTATTCAAATTTGATAACCTTTTCTTCGTTGCAGCAAGCCGTTTTTCGGCCAATTCTCTATTACTAGGTAAGCGGGCATTATCTAGTACCCAAAGCAATGCTACTTCATACCTCCCATCTGAATCTATTCTTATGTTTCTTTTAAAATGTTGCATAGTTTCTTCATGAATTTCATTTTTAGTTTTAGATTCAACCGGATCAGTTATACCAAGAATATCTAGCTTCCATAAATTAGCAACGGAACTTTCGTTCCAAAGAGACGAAATAACCATAAGAGAATCATTTGTTTCAGATTTAATGCCTGGAATTTTCCCCATGAGACTCCATCCCAAATGGTTCGTTACAGCAACCGGACCACTTTTTAAAACTTTAATATTTCCGGTCAGTAATTTTCCCGCCACATCGGAACCAATTAACAATTTAATTTCATGTTCGGTTTTACATACATTATTTTCAACATCCGAAATCTTAATACCATATTTATTTAATTCTTTTAACTAAGGTCCATTTGGCACCTTTTTTATATTAGAACAAATAACAGGAACATCTAAAACATGCATATCACATTTATAACTGTTATCAATACTACTTAAATGAATTCTATATTTGTTGTGGTTTGTCTCCCTTGTTTTAACACCACCAAATAATTTATGAATTAATTTAACTTCATCAATACTTTTATAATTCAAATGCTTAATTACATCTTCTGATAAATATGAACGCTCAGAGCCCGTATCTATGACTCCCCGTACAATTTTTTCTTTACCATCGTGCTTTACACGTACATGCAAAGTTTGTAATAACTCTGTTGGGTCGGAACCTTGAGTAGTCAAAACAGTATCACTACTCGCTGACTCAAGTTTACGACTTTCTAACGCCGTATTACTCTCTTCATTACAAACATTTTGACACATTACAGCAAAATGCCTTTTACCACAATTTAAACATTTAATCTTCGATTTACAGTGACGTGAAATATGATTTTTCTTAAGACAGACAAAACAAGCCCCCTTTTTCAAAATTATACTTCGTTTATCTTCAAAAGAAAGCGAATTAGCTTAAAAACATTTTTCAGATAAGTGACACTTGTCACAAAATATACATGCTTCATCAGATTTCTTAATTAAATGTTTATCTTTAAATTTATCACCTACAAATATATCAGTAGCAGTTGGCATAGAATTATATTCAACATTTTTAAATCTAGTAAAATTTTTAGATTTATCAAAACCAAAACTAGTACGCGCCAATAAAATACGTTCTTCAGACACCACTTCATTTTTTAAGAAATTAAGTGTAGAATTTAATTCACTCTTACCTTGATCAGGCTTTTCACGATCCCATTCCCAAATTCGGAGATCATCATGAGGTAAACGCGATTCCACCAACGGGAATAAAATGCTCGCGTATTTATCCTCTGTGACCCCAAGAGATTCCAACGATCTAAGTTTGGTTTCTAGGTTGTCATATAACGATGACAAATTGCACTCTCTTTTCGATGTATTATTATTGCATAATACCAGCTGCAGCAGATCGCGAACATGAATTTGTATCAAAGTGTCTCCTCTTCCGAATCTTTCTTTTAGATGTTGAATTACTTTAGCATAATTTTCAGCCGATATAGGATAACTTTTCACAATTGGAGACGCTTTCGATTTCGGAGTAATTGCTTGCATCAGATATACGAACACTTCGAGTGATCGTCTAACACAGTGTCTTCGTGAATTTTCTTGAAGGTATTCTAAAACGTTAGCCACGATCTTGAGTCCCCATCAAACGGCTGTAAACTAATTTCAGGCAATCTGAGTGTGCGGGATCCCATTCTTTCGATTTCTATCGAATTTGTTAAAAGAGGTTGATGTTCGACGGCAACAGCAGGCTTAACAAAAAAATGTCTTGCATTCTGCTTCACTTTTATTAATTTTTCATGGTATTCTGCACATACTTCGAATTCTTTTACATAATCTTTTTCCGCAGACCTATTCGACAACATAAAATTTAATATTTCGTCATTTCGTGGAACGTAATCTAGATGCTTTGTCCACTAATTGATCTAATAGCTCTTCTATTAGATTAACATCTGGGCTTGACTGGTTAAGAGCTTCGTTTAAAGCATTTAAAATCTTCGTAAATGCGCTTCTAAGGGGCGTTCTTTTTATTTTTAACGCCTCCATACTTGAAAAGTTTTCCACTTAAAAAATATCACTTCCTATGTCCCTGTTCGGGCGCCAATTTATCGCAAATACATACATAGCGATTTTCGAAAAACTAAAACTACCCGTTTTAATACTTTCGTCATTTTTAAAGCAAAGGGAAATAATACTTTAATACGTGAAAAACAGTCTTCTTAAAAAACATAACGAATATCTTTATTTTATCACTTCCGTGCCGACAAAAACATTCTACAAAACCATTTCTGACAACCACATTTTTTCACACAGCTTAGAAAAATACAATTTCGAAACAAAAACATATTTCTCACACAGCTTAGAAAGATACATTTATGAAAACAAAAAAACATCTTTCTCACACAGCTTAGAAAGATACATTTATGAAAACATCTCCTGTTAGTAGGAATTCAATTGGATTCACGACATACAGTTCCTAGAATATTCTGATGCAACATATACATCAACGATTTCAGCATATCAATCTTATGTTAATCATAAACTATAAATAGTTTTTTTTTCTTGACAGATTTTAGTTTAGCGCCAAAATGCTCTTTCTTTTGGATAATCTGATCTTATGATTGATTTATCAGGGGTTTTCATTATTTTTCTTTTTCAGTTTTTATGATGGTTAAGAAAATCTATTTTCAATTGGGGCAACTTTCCCAAGGAATATGTTACATTATTAAAGCAAACTGATGACCATTGTTGAGATAGAATTGAAAAATATTTCATGCTTGAAAATTGTTTAAAAAGTCGTTAAATTAAGCGGCAGTTTTCAAATAAATTTCAATCGAAAGCTAATTTTTTTCTAATTGATGATGTAAGAACTGAAATTGTAAAATGTAGTAAAATGTAGTAAAAAATTGAAATTTGTAGTATTTAGAAGTGATGTAAGCGCGATGAAAGTTAAAGCGATAGGGCCGTTTGTTGTCACAACCTTTATACATTTCTGAAAATTGCCACTGTGTTTTGGCTGGCGTCCAAAAGTAGAATATCATTTTTGACATCGAAAAAGAAATTCACAGTGGAAGAAATAGGACTTTGCCACTAATAACTAATAAGGAACTGTTAAATGAACTTATAACAAACCTACCAAAATAATTCCTATAAAATATCAGCCTTACATTATTTATTCTAGCTACAAATACAATCATTATTTCAAGTTTTTTTCCCATAACACTATTTTCAATAATTTTAATTTTCCTGAAATTCTTTACTTTTGTGAATTTTTTTATAAAAAAATGAAATCTTCTAACCTATAATTTAAAAAAAAAGTAATTGGTACCATGTAATCAAGGTATGCAATCAAGATGAAGCAACCAATAAAGGCTTAAATTCTGACCTTTAAAATTAAAAATTGAAAAATCAGTTAAAATTACGTCTTGTTGACACAATTAATTTTTGTTTTTAGATTTATCAATGTTAAAATGCATTTCAAGCTAAGCATAGCGTCATTTTCCCCGGCGCAAACATTTCACATACTTTGTATAAGTTACTTTTATGCTTAAACACCATGTTACAAATATAAATATATTTTGTATTTAATTGTAATGAAAAAATGGCATCAAGAAAGTTATAATGCATAATGATAAAATAAACCTAATGGACAATATTCCGGTGACGTCACAATAAATATGAATTATTATTCGCTTATAAAACACGCGGATAAATATTTTCATCGAAATTTAACTTGGAAATTAAAAAATTCGGCCTAAAAGTTCTCATCAAGTGATATTTAATTCGACTTTAAATGTATTTATAATAATGTTTTACTGATTTATTAGTTATTACATTAATTAAAATAAAAAATACTTCTTCGAAACCATGGTATAAAAGCATTGAAAAAATGTTGTGATTCGTAGTTTCGTAAAATCGATAAAATTCAACTGACGTCACAAACATTTATCCAACAGTCGAAAGGGATAATTAAGAGAAATAATACAAATAAATAAATATTCAAGACTATTTTTTATTCTGATTTAATTAATATATTGTAAATTTTATTGTTTAAAGTTACTGATAAATGATACTTTAGTAAATGGGGCTTTTCCTAAATATTATTATTATTATTATTATTATTATTATTATTATTATTTTTAGATTTAATGGCAACATTCTTCTGTTTGTTTAACGGGCGCTACAGTTTGGCGAATAATTAGGGGTACTTTTCGGTTAGCCGGGCGCCAGTGAAGTATATATATATATATATATATATATATATATATATATATATATATATATATATATATATATATATATATACATGTATGCCATTCTATAAACATAATGTATTCTAGGCGCTGTAACTGGGGTTAATTTTTGACGCCTAAATGACAATTCTTGCTTTGTATGGCAACCTGGTGTTTTATAATAAAACTGAATATGTGTGTAAATAAATAAAATAAAATTGGTACTTTTATGTGAGCTGGGCGTCAGGGATAACTTTCCAAATCTTCTTTCAATTGGAATAATTTAAATTGCAATACTTTACGTGAGATTTGTTATTCATATTGATATGTTTATGTTTAGATATTTTATTATGATTATATTTTAGCTAATTTTAAGTAAGTTTTTAGAGATTTAATATTACAATGTTAAAATATTACCCAGTTGATATTAGCTAATGTCAAAAGATTGGCGAACCACAGAGTTCAGAAAATAACTCTATGCCCTGCAACAGTGGGAGTTGCCGACTTTATGACGTCATAAGCAGAAGTAAGAGTTTAATTGAAAATTACGGCTAATTAATTAAATTTTCGAACAAACGAATGCACGATAACAAATCTGTGTCCAAGTATCTTTCATTTAAAAAAGAAGGGTTTAATTTGATGCAGTAGTTTGTTCTCACGGATTGTCGAAAGAAATCGCTTAACGTTTTAAATATATAGATAGGAATTCATTAGTCATTACCGCTGCTAAGTATACTTTTAAAACTTGTTTTTAAATTTAAAAAAGTTATTTTAAGAGGAAGAATTAGTAAACAGCATTTTATCTTTTTATTCTTAGATATATCAAATTGATTTTCTGTCAGATGGTAATTTAAAATATTTCCATTAAAATATAAAGATTGTTTACTATCTAATGAAACTTTTATCCTTTCTTACATTCAAAATCAATGAAATCAATAATGATTTTTTAACTAATATTTTGAAATAAAATATTGCGACATTTAGTACTAAATACATTTTTAAATATTTTTTATAAAATGCTGAAAATTTCAAATAAATCTTTTTGATACATTCATAAAGCCCTTTTTTATAAGTTTAAGAAATTTGCATCCATTATGGAATATTTAAAAGTTTTAGAATCGAACAATGTTTTTTTTTATTTTTCAATAAGAGTATTTACACCTGGAGTCGATTAAAGTCAGTTGAAATCTCTAATTTGGATACCATTCACTAAAAGAACTTTAACTTTTATAAGAAATAGAGAAATAGTATATGTTTTTATTTAGTATCCGAATAACTGTACATTATGTGCAATTAAGAATGAAAATGGCTCGAGAAATGTATCAGAAATTAGCCGGTTTGGATCAGAGATAATAATTTCAATAAATGGTAAAAATTGTTATCCTGAATTTAGTTGAAGAGATATTTGTCAATAATCGGCAAGATATCAGCAATAATCGGAGAGACATATGCAATATTTGGCGAGATTTCAGCATTATTCGACGATACATAATCAATATTCGACGAGATATCAGCAATATTTGGCGAAATATCTCGCAAAATTAGACTTCAGCATACAGCAGACTTCGGCAACCGAATATACAGCAAAAATACCGATTAGTTTATAGTAAGCCGAATATTCGTCCCATGCCTAATTAATTTTTTTGATAAGTATAACTTTGGATATATTTATTCCTTTATCATTTAGGAAAGTTGCCAATTCTTATTGTGTTATATATATTTTTAATTTGATATTTATTATGACAGAAAATTCGCATATTTTTTAATAATTAGAATAAACAAATAAGTTTGAATTCATAACACAATGTGCCCCATTACACCAATATTTCAGAAAACTGGTAATCCTAAAGAAATAATCTTCACCAAGGTCAAAGAAATAAATTCGAAAGATGAAATAGAGAACACGTTGCCTAAAAATACACTTTTTGAAGATATCAACAGAAAAATTTCGGATATTGATAAAAAAAAGTATTTTCTTTTCTCGATAGGGGAAATTGCTAGATTAAATTTATCGTTCTCCATAAAAGAACGTAAGTATTTTAACCTTTCCATAAATGCATTTTTGTGAAGAAATTAAAGTCAAGTGGGTGGTTTTGGGTTTAATTCTGTACTCCACTTGGTTTAATTCTTTCTCATTTTCTTTTCTTTTTACTTTTTATGATTTTGTAATTCTGTATTAGAATTTTCAACATCTAGATTTTTTTTTAGCCTGTCCAAACTTAACTAAAAAAAGAAAATAGTGTTTCCTTTATTTTTGTGCGTTTGGTAGATAATTATTATTGGTTTACTGGCTTTGATTTTTGAGTAAAATTTTAATTTTACTTTTCCTTTATATATTCTTATGAGAATAATGATAATAAAATTATTTTGTTATTTACTTAGGTGAATTTATAAACAAAAGGCGACGAACGCTCACTTTTATTTAGTATGTCGATGGCCTAACGCATGGTCATTTTGACTAGTGTTTACTCGTTATCAGGATTCAACAATAATTGCGGTTTTCAAAATATAAGTAACAATAGGTCTTCTGTTTAGTCAAGTTTTCATTTTACTTTTGCTTCTTTAAATGATATTAATGATCACATTTTTTTTTTTAATTATTCAAGTGTGTTCTCAAACAATAGGTGAGGAACTCTCACTTTTCTATAGTATGTCGGCGGCCTAACGCATTGTCTTTTCGAATAGATTTTACTTGTTATCTGATTTAAACATTAATTGCGGTTAGTTCTTAAATGTAGTCAAGTTTTAATTTTACCTTTGCTTCTTTGATTTACATGACATTAATGATCCTAAAATAACTCTGTGATACTTAGGTGAATATTTAAATACTTTTCAAACAAAAGGCTGCGAACTCTCACTTTTATAAAGTATGTCGATGGCCTAACGCATAATAGTTTCGATGAATGTTTACTTTTTTTCAAGTTTAAATACAAATGAGGATTTCTAAATGTAAGTAAAAGTAGGTTTTACGTTCAGTCAAGTTCTAACTCTACTTTTGCTTCTTTGATTTACATGACATTAATGATCATAAAATTACTTTGTTACTTAGACGGATTTTCAAACAAAAAGATGGTGCACTCTTAGTTCTAGTTCACTCTTAGTATGTCGATGGCTTAATGCATGGTCCTTTCGACTAGTTTTTATTTGTTATCAGGTTTAAACAATATTTACGGTGTTCGCAACGAAATAACAAATGGCCTTACGTTAAAGATATTTTGATGATATGAAAGTAATCTAAATCACGATGTAATAAGTGTAAATCAATATGCAATTAATTAAATGTTTAATGGATTAATGTGTAATTAGCGTAAATATGCGCATAAGTACAGACAGTAATTTTTATAAAAATCTAAACAGAAAAAATGCTTCATACTTCACCTCTCACTTTTAAAAATGCTGCGCACGAGCAAGCTTATGAATAAATGCATGCATATATTCAGATAATGAAGTTAATAAATATGTTTAGTATACATCATAGTGTTATATTTTATTATGTATCAGGAGAAATATAGACACATTGAAGAGCATATAAAGTATTTGTTTTACTTTGACAGAGAATGGAAACTGTTTTTTAACACATTTAGCAGTTTAAGAACCCGATAAATGTAACCAATTTATATATATTAGTTTTATATATACAATATAATTTAGAAAATATTTATTCGTTTGAAATTTATGAAGATTTAAATTTAGATAAATTTAGTGAACATACAGCGTGATCAGAAAATAACTGCAAAAATTTTAAATGGTGCTAGAGGGAATCTGAATAAGCACTTTTCTTTATAGAATGTGTGTCCGGAAATGGCGCGTTTAAGCGCTGGTGACAAAACAGAATATTAAAGGGGCAATTAAAGACAGCGTATAAGTGTCAATAGATCACATTTATACGCGTCATTTCCAGGCACATATTCTATGAACAAAAAATGTTTATTTTGGCTGCATCTACCACTCTTTAAAATTTTGCCAGATAGTTTCCATTCACACTGTATATTGATATAATATAGTAAATTTGAATATATATATATTAATTTAAAACATATATTCAACTAGGCTTAGTAAATACGTTTAACATTTTGAGCAAACATCCATCTTTTTTCCAATGCGTACAAAATGTGCCATTTAACCAAAATACTTTGGACAATACTTTGAATATCAAGTTTTGCTTTCTTGAAAATTAAATAAATTAAAAGCCTACAAAGCTTTTAAAATATAATTTTGCTGAAGGTTAATATCAAACCGCATTTTTTTATGTTAAGTAGCAGAAAAAGGAAACAGAAAAAAAAAAAAACAATATCTAATGAATAGAGAAAAGCATGTACAGTAGCTTTAAATCTTCAATATGTTTTTCACGATATATTATCATACTTTGTAAGTAAAACAAGAGCAGTAAAAGAAAATGAAAAAATGTTATGAATTTAAATATTATTTTTTGTGTTTATTAATTACTGTATGTTATTAGTAATGTAATAATGGAACAAATTGTAAACTCAATGTAAAAAGTTTAGTTAATATGCATAGTTTTTTAAGAGGTATGGTTAATGGAACATTAATTAGCATAAACATAAACCATTTGTTTTCATGTTGCGTCTGTAAACTTTATAAAAATAATCGAGAGAAAATGATAATCCGCTTATGAATTTAAATAACATAAAGCGTTTGTTAGAAAAATAAAATATTTATGATAAAAAGAGATGAAGTTATTTAAAAATATAATCTAAGCACTAAAAAAAACTTTTTTTATCATTATTTATCTTTAAATTTAAAGAGAATCTTGTATTCAATGCAAGAAGAATTTATCATATAATTGTTTTCGTTAAGAGACTGCATGCGTATCCTTCATGCATTATTTATGTATCAGACATTATTCACATATGTATGTCCCTACAAGACAAAATAATGACAGCTGGATATAGCATAAAATAATCATTCTACTACAGTTAAAATAATCTCGTGTTATAAAAAAATCATAATAAAAATCGTGTTTCTAAAATGGGAATACTTCAAGGTAGGATCTATAAATTTTTATATGCACATATACAGTGAACTTCCGTTAAGACGGCCCCGTTTAAGATGGATTTCTGGTTATTACGTACAAAAACAAAATTCTCGGTTAAGGTCTATAGGAAGTGCATGTAACAAACGTCGTTTAATACGTACAGTTTATGATTTCATTCGTTAAGATGGACAAATATTCATCAGGGCAACGAAATCCCGAATTTTTTTCTATTCTATTTTTAATATGAAAGGAGTAGAAACCTCGCCTGTGACTGCACGGAGCAGCCGACGAAGAAATCTCTCCTCCAAAAGTGCAAGATATTCGGGTGCTAGATGTCCGTGATATGCTGGTGACAATTAGAAAATTTTATCAATCAACTGAAATTCTGAGAGCACATTTGAACAATTGGCTAAACTTGAGAATGATATCGAAAGAAGGTCACTTACCAAGAAAAAACAAATGAAGATTACTTTTTATTTTGGATAGCCTTTTAAGTACTCTCGACCGTTTTCTTTCATGTACTAACATTTTGCACCTTCAAGTTACAATGTCAGTATATTCTTCAATGTAAACTCGAGTTCCAAATATGTATTTTTTTTCATTTTAAAGTTGTTCTTGTACATTTTTAGTAAAGTAGCATAAAATGGTCTGAGAAATCAAATTTTTAGTCATATTACAATATATATGTACATAAAAAGTATATTTTACTGTAATGTAAAGCGTCAAATTTGTGAACTCCTGTTATAATAGACTCTCGTTAATACGGACAAAAAACATTTGCCCTTGACTATCCGTCTTAACGAGAGTTCACTGTATTTATATATTAACTTGAAGAAATAAATTAATAATACAAGTTGGCCTATTTCGATACCACTTAATATGATTAAGCGCAAATATTGTAGACCTCTGAATTGGTCATAAATATGCATTTTTTAATTCATACCTAATTTATATAGTTTATATATATAATTTATATTAATATAATTTAATTCATAACTAATACCTCATTTTTTAATTCATTTTCTTCACGTACGTTGCCCATTGTCCATTCCAACATTAACATTCAGATACACAGGCCAAATGCTTTTAATTGAAAAAACCTGTTTCTATTCCTTTCCTTCCCCTTTTTCCTTTTTGTTATTTTCCTTATCCTTTTCCTTAAAATTACCTGTTTATTTTCCCTCCTGCTAGTCATTGTAAAATTGTGAACTATTCACACTGTTAATGAAAATTAAATTAGACGTTATTATGAGTTATTCGATAGTGTAGAAAATTGTTAGTGGTCCATTTCTCTCCTCACAAAGTTTTTCGAGCATAAAAGACTACAAAACGTCAATTTTCATAGCCAAGCGTCATCTGGACTGCTCATTGCCAAGCTGCAAATGCCATAAGGTGCGACTTCTGCGTTTATAGGGATTAAGAAGATTAAAATGCAAAACGTATTGCATACGAGTCCCCATGTTTATATCTACTTACACAGTTATATCACCGCCTCGAGAAACTAAAAGACGTTTGAAACCCCAAAATGTCTTCTATGTGCACTGTAAAAAATGGCTAATAATTCTTATTTTATGAAAATATACTATAACCCGTCATCACACGCGCTGGGATAAAATCTACCCCAGCTCACAACTATTACTTAAAAATGTGCGAAAATCGTTCGCGATCATTCTGAGCTTTATAGTACCTTTCAAGCTGAAAGATATGAAGATGTGCCAAGAAGAACTTACCTATGGTTGTGGATTTTCCCTTCTTTTGTTATAAAAATGTCACGTGGGAGGAAATTTACTCCAAGCGGGTTATAACGTAACCCATAATGATAGGAAAATGTTAATGCAAATGTTTATGCAATGCAAATAATAATATAATTGTTCTTTTAACAACTCTTGCAGATATAGTTTCTATATATCAGTTTTATATTTTTTGTAATTTCATGGCTGAATTTGGATTGTAAAAGCTTTGTATGTAATGGTATGCAGAAAAAATCTTAGTGCTAGGTTTTATGTTTTTTTGGCTTTAAATATAAAAGAACTTCTTATTTTTATCATATTTTTTATTTAAGGATTTATAATTAAACCCGGGGAAAATTGACACAAAAAAATCCATTGGGGTAAAATTTATCCCGCGCGTGTGCTGACGGGTTAATCTCGAACGAAAATATAATATAATCTTCTGAGTTATCCGAAATTCCAAAAAGCGTGTTCTATTGTCTTTTGAATCCCTAGAAACCAATACATTTCCAAAATTTAAAGAATTATTTATAAAAGCAAAGTATTGTTTGCTGCCCGTATTTTTCAGAAACGTTTCCGAAAAGTTTTTATAGTGTATTAATCAGTTTCCTAAGCCTGGAATACCTGTTTTTCGAATGTCCTAAATTCTCAAGTAAACGTTTTCGGCTGCATAAGTTAATTTATACATGAAGGAGTAAAGAAATAATCTTAATTTTAATGTTAATGTTAACGCTGTTAATTTTGCATGTTTGTCTGTTAAACATATTTGTTGAACATAAAATGTGTATTTGAGAATTGATAGAATCGGAAAAAATTATATTCCGGGCTTAGAAAGCTGATTGATACACTTTAAAAGCTACTCGTAAACGTCTCGGAAAATTACAGGCAGCAATAGAAATTTTGTTTTTGTAAATGATTCTTGAAATCTCGAAATGCCATTGATGTTTGGGGCTTCTAAAGATAAAGAAACACTTTTCAAAATGATGGTCAACAAGGATGAGTTTATATTATAAATTTATTCGTGATTATCTTATACTTTCGTAGATTAAGAAACATTTTTATTTTTTACAGTGTGTCCTTTTAAGAAAAGAGTGGCACTGATTGGTCTTGGAAATTTTTTTAGGATATCAGCATCATTATCATATGAATGTAGGTGTCCCAATATAACATTTACAAAAGTGATTCGTACTCATTTTCAAATGTCGATTAAAACAGAGTCAATGGATAAAACAATATATATTTTAATACATTTTTATTTCCATATAATACGGTATACGTCGAAATAGAAATTAAAAGGTTTCTGTATGTACATATGTATATATAAATGTAGAAACTTAATCATTGATACACATAAATGAGTTAACGACAAAGCTTGAATATTTTAAAATGATTATATTAAAAAGAAGTGACTATATTTACAAGGTGGTTTATTTACAAGAAAATATATAACCGCGTCATCACACATGTAGATCTGCCACAAGTAGATTAGTCAAACTCATTTTAAATCGAAGGAAAGAAAACATGTTTCCGTTCCATTCCTGTCTGCCCGCAACGTCATCTCTGTTCCACTCGCATTCCCCAACTCAACCGTAAAGAACAAAGGGTAGGCAAAACATACGCATGCCTACCGTATAGTTAGTTGTGTTATGTGCTTATTATTCATATTTTTTAAAATTAATTATTCATATAATTTTGCCTTTCTTAATTGCAGCGGATAGTCCAAGGTAGGTCCTCGAGCACCTGATGCTCGGATTTTTAATCTTTTGAGACCCCGGGGCCTGGGGCCCCTTTAAGATTTTTGCCCTAAATTGTAGTTTGTAATTAGTATAATTGTAAAATAAATTGTAAAATAGTTTGCCCAATTTTTATCCGATCCTCATCATTTTTGGGGCCTTTTTTCCATTTAGCGTTCACCCCCATTTCTACGTTCTAGTTACGACCCTGGCCCTTTTAGGGCCTGGTACGGGACCCGTTGAAGTTTTTGTTTCCTAAACAATTAATAACTTTCCCCTTTTGAATCCGATTTTCTTTGGGGCCTTTTCTCCATTTAGTTATTCCACCATTGCTACTTAGGACCCTTCATCTTAGGGCCTTGCTCAAAACTATCGGCTGGCCCCTTTTTGGGCCTCCTACTGTAGTTCCCCTAAAAATCGTCCGATTCACTAACTTTTTTTTTCTAACAACTTCTAGCTACTACATGAACGTTAAAAAAAATTCGGTGCAGCTCCAGGCCCCCTGGGCCCCTTGAAGCTTCTGTTTCCTAAATTGTTAATACCTTGTCCCCTTTTAATCCGATTTTCGTTTTGGGCCCTTTTCTCCATTTAACTTTTCCCCCATTTCTACATTCCAGTTAGGACCGTTCATCTTAGAGCCCTGCTCAAAACAGTCAGCAGCCCCTTTTGGGCCCCCTACTGTAGCTCCCTTAAAAATAGTCCGATTCGCTAGTTTTTTTTCTAACAACTTCTTAGGACTTCCAGCTACTACATGAATGACCGAAAAAATTCTCGGACAAGATCCGCACCCCCTGAACCCTTTGACGTTTTTGTTCCCTAAATTGTTAATACATTTTCCACTTTTAATCCGATCTTCGTTTTTGGGGCCTTTTCTCCATTTAGTTATTCCCCCATTTCTTCATTTAGTTAGGAGCGTTCATCTTAGGGCCCTGCTCAAAACTATCAGCTGGCCCCTTTTTGTGCTCCCTACTATAGTTCCCCTAAAAATGGTCCGATTCACTAGCTTTTTTATTCTAACAACTTAAAACTTCCAGCTACTACATGAACAAAAAAAAAAAAAAAAAAAAAAAAAATTGGAGAAGATTCGAACCTTTCGAAGTTTTTGTTCCCTAAATTGTTAATACCTTGTCCCCTTTTAATCCGATCTTCGTTTTGGGGGACGTTTTTGGGCCCCTTACTATAGCTCCATTAAAAATCGTCCGATTCGCTAGCTTTTATTTTTCTAATAACTTCTTAGGATTTCCAGTTACTATATGAATGACCGAAAAATTTCTCTTACAAGATCCGGGCCCCTGGGCCCCTTACGTTACCCATAACTTCTTAATTATGATACGTATCGAATCCGTGTAAAGTTACTATTACTTCTAGGAAAAGGGCCGAAAATTTATATATGACAGATTTTTGATATCATTAAAAATGGCCTCAAGTGGTTGGGGGGGGGGGGGATAGGAGTTTAAGAAGAAAAAAATTCATAACCTTGTCAATTAACAAGATATCGAATCCGCTAATTTATTACATATCCTCTTAATAT
Organism: Maratus michaelseni; assembly: GCA_963931845.1. Lineage (NCBI taxonomy): Eukaryota > Metazoa > Arthropoda > Arachnida > Araneae > Salticidae > Maratus > Maratus michaelseni. Next base: position 32,997,000 of record OZ007592.1, read on the forward strand.
TACCTACAACTTTTATACTGACAAGTATTTTTTATAGAACCAACCCTTACAGAAAAAAATCTTTGCGTGTTCCGCCTACAGACACAGGTAGATTTCGAAGTGAGCGGTCCCAACTGCCGCATCAGGGCGAAAAGGTCATTTCTTCTGCATTCCCAATAAATAGGCTGCCCACGGTCTGCGTCTTTGAAATTTACCTGTACCTGTAGGCCGAGCTGTCTAGATTTTTTTTTTAATATTAATCTTCTTTTCCGGCATCAACTTACCTTTACTCACCACAGCCGTAAATTAAATATCGCGTTAATGTTAAAGAAAATTCGTTAAATTTACAGGGGGGCATATTCCACCGCCTGGGGATTCATTTTTTTATTGGGTTCTAAGGGCTTGATTTCAACAGGGTTTGGTTCATTAGACTCGATATCGAAAATGTGTGGGTTTTTTTAAATTTATTATCTCTGGTCAGCTAGTTATTAATAAATTTTTGGTCCGATTTTGAGTAACTGGATTTCATCTTCTGTCAGAAAATGTTATTTTTCACAAAAATATGACAAATTTCAGAAAAATAAATTTTATTTTTCACAAAATGCTCCCCCCCCTCCCCCCAAAAAAATCTGCTTCGACACCTGATTAAATGCTTTTTAAATGGTAAGGTTTTTTTAAAAAACAAGAGCATCTTTTTTTTTTTTTAGATTAAATTATATAATTCTCTTGTACAAAAAAAAAAAAAAAAAAAAAAAAAAAAAGAAAAAAAAAAGTGAAATGTTTCTTAAATAAATATCGCCCTAGTACTTCATTAAAGGTTTCATATAAGTCGACTTTTTTGTTTTGTCCTGTTTTTATACATATTATTAGAATAGTAAAAATATTTTTAAAAAACTTAAGGAGTGTTTATTTAGTATAAAAATTATTTCAGCTAATAAAACCGAATTCTGGCATGACATATGCTTAAGTTTCATAGATTTCCTTGTCATAATACAACATGTTAAAATTATATACATAAATTTTTAATTGTTTTTATGCAAAACCATTAATCTATACTCAGAAGTATGGAAATACATCATTTTAGTTACCGCTAGCGAGTGGATTTTTAGACAATCTTTGAAAAATTGCAGACGATAGTAGTTAGCTATATTTTGCAAATTTCAATTTAGCACGATGTAAACATGTTGTTTTATCTTATATTAAACTTTCATATTCTTAATTTTATAGGGGGGGGGGGATGAAAATGTCTACCACAAGAGGATTTGACTAGTGAGGAACCGGTTTGTTGACAAACATGCACATTCTCTATAGACCGCTCTGCTGACTTGACGCAAGCAATGTCGTATGGAGCCTGCACGCCATATTGTGACACCTGCATACCTTACTCTCTTTGAAGGGAAACACAGTTTCCACAGATTCGTCCTTACTGATATGTCAACTGTCCTCAGCTGACCACGTTAAAATCGCTGGTAGGAGCAACTGGATCACCTGAAAAAAACAAAAACAAAGTGCAGCATCCAAAGTTATTTTTGGCATAAACAACATAATTTAATAGTGTTATTTAAGGGTTGCTGATGCCTATCACAGATCATAGACAACGAAAACTTCAAAATAGTTTTTTTTAACTACGTCAGGAACAGTCAAGAGTTAAGAAAATAATCGTTAATCTTTAAAAAAAAAAACAACACATTCATCATCATGGCAATTAACGTCACTAAACACCGTAACAACATGTTTCTTCTTTATCATCTTCCTTTTTCTTCTTATTCGTCTTATCTTCTTATTCGTCTTTTCTATCTCTCTCTCTCATTTTTTTTACTCTTCTTTTATCACATTTCATATTCGTAACTAGATAAATTTTATCATTTCTTCGGAATGAAACATCAGCTTCAGAATCACGGCATTTGTCAGGATATATACCATACTTGTCAAAATCGGTAAAATTGTCATAATCAAAAATTTCAGTGTCATCTTCGGAATTTACATCACATTTACTTTTGCTTTTTCTCAGGATCGAGTTTCTATCACCAGACTTCTTTTTGTGAGCTTCTGTTTGCATTTCTTAACAGCAAAATCTTCATAAGAATTTATTTCTGATTCATCTTCAAATTCATCTGATGGTTTATAGACAGCTTTAATTTTAGGAACATTACTCATCAATTTCTTATTGAAGGATATTTTCTCACTTTTTCTCTGATGCTCTTTATTTTTAACTTCTAAATTAGATTTGTTTTCATTTTTAGGGAAACGTTTCAGTTGTTCTTTATTATCAAAATCTGTGGAATCTGAATAATCCCTCTTGATGGTTTTAGAATTATTACTTCGTTTAATTCGCTTCTTAAGTTTAATAAATTCATGTTTCAGATTTCCAAAATCTTCCTGGGAGTTATCTAATTTTCGTGGAATTCTTCTTTTGAAATCTTTTATTTTAAAGCACTTGTCTTCTTAATCTTCTAACTGCTTTTCTAACTGTCTAAAACGTTTATTAGCTTTTTCAGAACATTTTTTTCCTCATCTAATTGGAACTTTAAATCTTGCAGGCATTTCTCTAATTTTCTGATCGATCTGGTGATGTTTTGTTCTAATTTAATTTCCATGTCACAAAATTGAGATTATAAAGATGTTTTTTTCCGACAAAAATGCTTCTTTTAATTCAAGTACATCCAACATTTTATATTTTATTTCAGCTTCTTTAACTTGAGCAATTAAATTTTAATTTTCTGAGCGTAATTCTTGAATTTCGGTGCAAAAATAGTTAAATGACATGTTTTTGTTCTTGTTTTGCATTCGCGAGGAACTATTTTGAAATGTGGTAGAATAAGGGTTTAGAAATTACAGTTATTTCACTTGAATTAATAACATTAAGCAAAGAACTGTTAGAATCATTTTCAAATTTATTTATCTTTACATCATTACCTGAAATAGATAAAGTACTTTGATTAATTACGTCAGTACAAATAATCAACAACAACAAATAATCAACAAAATATCAAAATCAACGGAATTATCATTAATCACAAATACAGAGGTTTGAAATGTAGAATCATCTATTTCGATTTCTGCTTGAAAAGAACTAAATGGTCTATATGAATTTTTACTAAATCCATTTAAACGCATATCTGTTGATTCTAATTGTATAAAATCTTCAATTTTATTAAAATTATTTCTTTTCAGAAATGTCCGCTATCTACCAGTATCAATTAACGAAGTTAAATTTAATAAATACAGCTTAACATATTTAAGAATTAAATTTTGAGAACTCGTTACAATATTTACTTGAGAATGATCATTAGAATGTTTTACATATTTTGCTTATCACACCGAAATGATTTCGCGAAGAAAAACACAGGGGTCTTTTATCTGTATTTCTACAGTCTATACTCTTGTGATTTTTATTACCACAGTTATAACAGCGAATTTCGGAATTTACAGGTTTTGTTTTATTCTTATACTCTACTTCAAGTTTCGATTTGGGCCTAGCGTCAGTTTCTGGTTTAAAATTTTCCTAATCGGATCTTAATTTTTCATAGATTTTAAGTTTTAGTTTAAATTCACTAATATCAGAAGAGCCGTATAAAAATGTTATATTATTTATTACATATTGAATCAATGCAGAATCTTCAATTCTTCCACGAGAACGTAACTGCTTCATATTTAAGAAATATTCGTCAAGTGTTTTGTTATTCTTCATTTTTCTTTTAGCTAACATTTGGTGTAATTCTACAGAGTTGCATGTTGTGCCAAATTCAGAAACAAGTAATGATTTTAATTTAGGCTAAGAATTTAATTTACTTTAACTTTCAATGAATAATTTTGCTTTACCTGTCATACAACATTTTGCCAAAATAAATTTGTGTAAACCATTTAAATTAAACAAAAAGTAATCACACCTTCAAAATCATTAATCCACTTTTCGACATTTTCATATTTAGTACCAGCATATGTAGCAACCCTGTTCTCAATATTAGTAATAGGAATGGAAGGTTTTACAACAAAGTCAGGAATCAGAAGTTGCGCCATTTCGTCTTTGTTACTACCAGAAACATTTATTTCAGAACCAGAATGAACATCAGTAGAATTATAACTATTACTACTATTGGTTTCGTTATCACTAATTTCATTTTCTTCAGTAATTACATTTAATTTTAATAAATTTAAATCACGCAAATAATAATCAAAAGTTCCGGAATTATCTATACAAAAAACATTACAAAACGTAATTCATTCATTTAAAGAAAAATTCTCCTAAATTTTAACGATTTTTTTTCAGTATATTTTGTGCTGTCAATTTCAAATGGAAAGCCAGTATAATCTTTGCCTATTTTTCCGATCTCCAAAATCACCAAAAATCAATCTGTGAAGAATTTTAATTTTAGAAGACTGGCTTTTATTGGCTTTTATTCAGTGCATATCTTACTAATTATTTTAACAACTATAGATGTTAACTTACTTTACTAATGGCCATTTTGTATAAATTAGAACTAAAATTTTACGAAATGTATTTAAAATCATGTTTCAGATATTCTTTTTATAGCCAATTAATAATTAATATACCAGAAAAGCCTCATAAATAACCAGTATGATTAAAATAAATCTATACTACAGGTCCAGTGGCACTTTCTCTGCTTAGTAAAGATTTTTTCATGTTGTTACGGGTAAGAACTATATTCAAATAAATAGTATACAAAATGAAACTGAATGTACAGTACTGTACTTGGATGCTCAGCACGTAATTTGAATCTTTGTGCTAAGGAAATGATGCCAAGCAACCTGATTAAGTATGTTGTAGAGATACAAAAATATTTCAGGAACAAGCACAACGCCCATGGTTGGCTAAGAGGAAAGGGTGGTTTAATGCCTCAAGTTCATAATGACACTAGGTGGAATTTCCAAAATTTCACAAATATAATGAAATCAGACTGGAACATTTGGAAAAGTTTGATCAGCAGATTGGAATCGTATTGAGTAATGTTGGTATTTACACTGAAGTTGTTTATCTTAGTAAAAAACTGAATGTTGTAGGCAAAGCAATTGATGATCTTCAGCGTGATACAGCTACATTGTCAAAAGCAGTGGTAACATAGTTAGATTTGCTGAAAGACTCATCTTCAGAAACTCAGTTAGATAAACTAAAAAAAAAAAGATTTCATCAACACATGGAACTCTTTCATTTCTTAGCATTTATGACAGATCCCAAATACTTTGGTGAAAAATTGACATAAACACAAGAAAATACAGCAGAAATGTGGCTTATAGAAAATTATGCTGAATTTTTATCTGGTGTATTAAAATTTAAGATCAAATATACCAAAACATACCCACCTTTACTTTTCTCCCAAGATGTTACAGAGCAATTTCCAGCAAAAATATGGTGGAATCTTGCTAAAGTGAAGACAAAAAGAGGATGTTTCATTACCTAATGGTTTCTGCTACTTTTTAAATAAATTAGACAGCTGTCCTCCAAGTTCTGCATTTATTAAGATAAATTTTTCAACAAACGGTTTGTTTGGGACTAGATCAGAAACAGCTTAGGTGTTGAAAAAGCAGAAACATTGGTAAAAGTGTACCATTATTTAAAAACTGAGCCAAATGATTGGTAACTTATTCCATACACCAGTAGTGTATTATTTTTCACATAAATATCATATTTGGTAAAAGTCATTTGAACTTTTAAAAAAAGTTATTGCACAATTTTTTAATAAACATTCCTGCTATCTGTTGACTACAAGAAAATTTCTACTATCAATTCACTTATATTTTAATTGTCAATTTATTTATTAGACAGTTTTACTCTTATTTGATGAACTTTTTTACGGCAACAATAATTAAAAAGTTACTAATTAATAACACATTTTTTTAAGAACAGCTTCTGTAAAAGGAAAAAAAATGTTTTAGTAAATGTCGGCTTTTTTATAATATAAGTCGGCTTTTTTTAAAGTGGTTTAAACCAGATAAAGCTGGCCGGTTTTAGCCGACCTGGCACTAACAATCTTACTTTAACAAAAATCTTCTACAAATAATAAAATCCAGAAAAACTGACACCTTGGATATTAATAGAAGTGAAATAATATATATAATGGGCATTCAAATGAAAAGGAGTTTTACGGTCATATTTAATTTTAGAATAATTTAATTACAGATAATTGTAATTACAGTTCATGCACAACAACATTCCAACTAAATGAAATTGCCATTGACATTGATAAATTGATTCCAGCGCGTAGGAAGTAAGTAGATGACTTCAGTGTATAAACTCCTGGTTTGTTGATGGTTCCAGTTTTCCACGATGTCTTGCACTTCTTTGAAAAGTTGACCTTTCAGTGACTTCTTTAAGAGGCCGAAAATATGGGATTCTCATGGTGATATATCGGGGATGTATGGAGGATGTTTGAACTCCACCCTCCGAAATTTTGCAGCAAGTCGAGGGTTTGGATGGCGCCATTGACATGCATTACCCAGCATTATCCAGCATTATCCTGCATTATCCTTCATTATCCCACATTACCCTTCATTATCCAGCATTACCCTGCAGTAACGACTTTCCTTTAGTGAGCTTGCCTCTGCACTACATTAAACCACTGCGATTAGAAACAACAGCGCGACAGCAAAAGTCTCCTTTTCATTTGAACGGCCCTTATATGTGTGTGCATCTTCATCAACAATAAACATTGTCTTGTCAGTCCATTGTTGGAAGTAAATCTCCCATATATTTTTTGGGGGTTTTTTTCTGCCTAGATTTTTTTCTGCTTTGGTCATCCAATTAACTCTATGATTGCGTCACTCCATCTTATATGAAGTCATATTCTCCGTTTTACATCGGTGGGATACCACTGTAAGGTGTTTGTACTCCATCTACTGTCTTGTCTTCTTGTAATATACAAAACACATTTCTCTCTTAAAAGTTTAATGCTTTCGGTGATGTCAAAACTTTCATCTGACATTTTATCCAGCTTATTCTTTTTCTGTAACTTCTACTTCGCTGATACATGTTTTGATACATGTTTTCGCTCCTTAGTGCAGGCAATATGAGAACGGAATGTCAGAAGCCAATATAAATTTGTATAAGAACAAAAGTTAGAAAAAAGGAACTTTAGCTATTGACATATTCGCCATAAAAATTTTTCTTTTTAAAGGTAATTTTTCTGAAAACGGCTCAGCAGCTTTCGCACATAATTTTAGAAGAATATCTAACCAGATTTTCAAGAAAATTTGACATTATTAAGTAAATTATAATACGAGAGTGGTTTTTTAAATTATCGGCCTGACGACAGTGCAAACACAAGATTTTTGACATAATTTCATATTGTTTTTCAATGTAGTCCCCTTGCAACTCAATACATTCAAAACACACTCTTGAGTGCGAATTCTTTAGTGCAGCCTTGTACGAGGCTGGTTCGAAAAGTTACAGACCTGAAAAATAAAATACAAGATTTTTGACAATATTTCATTTTATTTTTTTACTTGCATTACAGAAGACACTTGAGAAATGTTCATTCGAGGCGTTTTTGGTCGACGTTCAAGAAGTGCGACTCGCATCAAGCGAAAAGCTTGTTCATACCCAAAACATCATTTAAAATATGGTGGACAAGGTCAAACGAGATGTTTGCAATGTCAGCAAGTTCGCGTATCTTCAATCGGCGATCATTCAATATGGCATTGTGAATTTTTGAGACGATTTCGTCGGTCATAGCAGTTTCCTAAGCGTTTATCATCGTGAATTGATTTTCTACCATGTTTAAATTCAGCAGCTCACTTTTTTATCGTCGAATATGAAGGACAAGAATCTTTTAAGATAGACTGTAACTCCTTTTGGTATGTTCGTGGTGGTTAAATAATTTTTAACAAATTACTTTTTGACAGCTCGAACTTAATTTTTTTCCCATTGTTCGAAAATGTCAAAACTTGTTTACTTTACTTTATCGCTCAGCAATAACCAATAAACTCACGCGTCTGAAACTCGGCGGCCTGTCATCTGAAGGATCATACTTTACAAACAACATTGCCATTTGGTCATACTTGTTCTATTTCTGTGTTAGGCAGAGAACTTATCAAACTGCCCTCGTAAAAGAAAAATATGAACTAAACTAAAAGTTTTACCTTTCAATTATTTTTTCTTCAAATATACTTATTTATGTTTTTAAATTATTTCTGAATTTCTGACATTTTGATCCTTTTAGTTTTATTATTGTAAGGATAAAAATGTTGACTAGACTATAGGCTATTTTAATTAATGATTTGGGTAAAGTCATTAGATACACTTTCAATTAACACGAAATGTAAATTTTTTAGACTTATATTTCATGTTCATTTTGATTTACCATTTTTAACTAGGTACATTCTCTTTGTAGGTCCTCTGAGATGGCCAACTGTTGTATGCAGCTCTCCACAGCTGTTATCTATTTACAAGGAAACTTAAAAACTATTTTAAACATGATCTGCAGTAGAATGTTTAGGCTAACAATACTGTGGATTATCCAAGCCTATAGTAAGTACAGATAAATAAATCTATTAGATGCCATTTTTGTGAAATCTTCTAGTTGAAAATATTTGAAAAAAGAAATTGCTGTTATTGAGATAGTTATTACAAGTGTTTTTAAAATAATTAAAGAAATAAGGTTGTCGAGTGATTTTATTTTTCTGCTTTATCACTACAATAGTCTAGGAATGCAATTAATAATGAAACCTAAAAATACCGTGTGTATTTGGACATTGTCTTGTCTGCGGATTAAAATATTTAAAAATTTCTCATTCAAAGACTTTTAAAAATGTGCGTCATTTTACACTTGTTGGTCTACATTTCTAATAGAGCTCCTTTAAAACATTAATTCGCAACTTTACCCATTTATCGAAAATGGTCTCAAAAATTTGCAGGTACCTATTGTAACTCATTTATGTGTAATGTTTTCATTCATAAAATTTTATTTTCCACACCGAATTTCTGTTATCTGAAGTCAGAAACCAGTGAAGTTAGACAGTCAGTCCGTGTGTCCACGTCTGCTGCGACAACGGCCATTTTCTGTTATTTTGAATGAGAAAGAGCTCATTCAAATCGGACCTATCACGTAAAAGTGACCGAAGTTCTCATTGTCGGAAAAAAGTATTTCGGATGAAGTCATACCCGTAGTACGACGGAAAATGATTCCATCCAAATATATTTAGTTTTCATCATTTCGGCAGCAGTTTCACATGTCTATCTTATATATAGCGGACGTAAATACATTTTTTATCAAGCAACGGAAGACGTTTCGGCCACCTGTATTTTAAATAGTTTTTCTTTGATTTATGATATCGTAGTTTTGCTGAATTCAACCGTAGATTTTAAGTAATCCATTATTTTAACCGTTTCTTCCTTAACTAAATTACAGTATGTCTACAAGTAAGTCACTTGCGAGGGAAATTAAGAGTTTCTGTGTAAAGTGTTCTTTGAGACACGAATTTCCTTCGATTTTCAAGAAAAGTTCAGGTATTTTTTGTATTTCTTCTCCACCGCGATGAGTGTCCGATTTTCCGCGAACTCAAAATAATCACTTATCCTAAAGCCAGTGTTTTCTATTGAGAATAAAATTGTAAATAAAATTTTAAATTCAATGTCTCCATTATATCAAACAAGTGATTCAACACATGTTTATTTTTGAAAGCTCTAATAGATTTTTTATATTTAACATATTTTTTTTTAGATTATCTTCTAATAACACCAAAAAGTAAATTTATATGAAAAATTTAAATTATGTATTAAAAAAAATATTTTGAAATTTATAAAAAGCAATACTTTCTGATGAGTCGAATGCCAGGAATTAATAACCGGTAAAATCACAAAATAATTTTCTACTTACAGCATCTTTTTTCATTTTGATTATTTTCATCGTATGTACGAAGTTCAATTACATATCTGCTTATGGTATAGTTATTTTTCTTGTCTATAGCCGTATAATTTAATGGATACATTGCGATGCAAGAACCTCAAGTACGTTGCCGAAGAAGCTAATTTAAAGAAACATAAAAAATCAGGAGATTAGTTTTGATAGCAGAAGTCTGTTTATTTTGAAGCATGAAGTACGAAAAGTTGATAGTTAACGAGATGGGATGGTCCCCTTAGATATAGGTGTTGTTTGTAGAAGAGATACAATCCAAGTGTGTCAAAGAATCTTTTCATTTTAACGCCAACCTTTCCTTGGCACAGATCATGATGGAACCAAGTCGCCAATTTTAAAATGACCGTTTGATTGAGGTGAATGAATATTTTTGAATTTTGAAGGTTTACTATCAAACATTATTTATCATTTCCATAAAATAAAATGATTGTATGGAAACCCTGTAAGTAATCAAAAATATATCAATCGAAAGATTCGTTAAATAACTACAATTGATTTAAAATCTGAGATGTTTATTATCTATTTACATTTATGAGAGCTTGTAAAAAGTAATTAAAGACTGCATCAGATCAAGAAAGAGTGAAAAGAAAATTGTACGCACGTCATTAAATAAATAATGTGAAAGATTTATAACACTTTTATAATCCCTTTTAAACCCTATCAAAGGAAATGAAATTAACTGATCATATGTTTACAATTGCATCCGCAATATGAAAAGAAAATTATTATATCTAATAAATAAATCACTAAATGATTTAGTGACATTTAATGCTTAAATAAATTGTAAATAGATGTTGGTGAAGATTTTTTATTGTTTCACATTTGTATACAATATAGACTACTTACATGTAAAATAAGCAAACTTGATAATAACTACAAAGAGATTTATGATCTTTTATTAATGGAAAAGCATTCTTAAATTTTGGCATAAAAGTAATAAATAAATCGTTTGCAGTTAATTTAGAAACGTAACATTTATATCGATAAAATAAAGGAATTGTTTACTTTAGGATTACATTATCTCAAACAAACGCTGAATTAGTTATGTTGTTTTAAGTGCAAACGGATGAATCTTTCGTAATCGAGTTGTAGACGATGGGGATTAAATATAATTCCCGGCTTTATTTTAAAAACATAAACCATCAGTAAAGTGAAATAAGGTTTTCAAACAAATTATACTTCAAAGTACATTATTTTTCTATTCGGCGAAGTAAAAATTTAAATTATTCGATTATATTCATGTTAAATTTGTGTTTTATTCTATTTTATTTATTCATTGATGAAGTTTTAATTTCATTTTGGAAGATTAGACGCAGACAAATGCTGAACTATTTATATTGTTATAAGTACAAATTATTTTTTCATAATGCAACCTGCACCCGATACAGAGAGATAAAAAAAAATTATGCCTGAAATTTTCTTTTAAAATCACAATAATTGAGTAGATTGCGATGTAGATACGAACATTAGTATGACTTTACTCAAATCTGAAAGTGAAATAAACAAAATTTCTCGATAATGGCTCTATCAGCTATAAAGAAATTTATAACACATATAGAAGAGAAAGATGAACCGATTTTTAAAATTCGATGTGTATCCCAAGGCATTAAGGATCAAAATTCTAATTAAATCTTTATTGTAGATTTTGATTTAAAAAAAAGTTTCGCACACGAGAAAACTTTAAGGAAACAATATTAAAGTTGCCCCACAATGTCGACGTAACAGTGAAACATTATTAGATTCAATAATGTAAAACAACAATTGAAATAAACTGCTATTATTTTATAAACAATGCATATAACAATGAGCAATGATAATATTAAATGTTAAAGAAAAATATTTGTTGAATCTTTCACCGATTTACATCTTCGAAGGTTGAAATTTAAACCGTTGAAGAAATTTTATTGTTTTTAAGTTTAAAATGAGCCAACGTGCTATTTTTAACGAATTTGGGACTCCTCCCATTGAGGTAATTGAAATACATTATTATAATGTTAATTTTGAATTTATTTCTCGGATTTCTGATTTCGAAAATTTACAGGATTGAACAGTAGATTTTAAATGGTTCATTATTTAAACACTATTTCATTTATTACTTAATTAATTTATGTCTATGACTCAAGTATTTGCGAGAGAAAATGAAAAGTTAAAAGTTTTTTGAGAGTTGTAATATTTTTAGAGTACATTAATTCGGCGTGGGCACCCAATTCAATTATTGAAAATCATAGAAACCGCGAGCAAGTGCATTTATTAAAAAATATATGTACATTTGCCTCTGTTTTTTAAGCTATGACAACAGGAAGGAAAGAGTGATACTTTATTTAAAGTATTAAATTTTTAAACGTATAATCGTAATTTAATTAATATTAATTTATTATTAATTATTTAAAGTGTATTAAAAAAAGTCATTTATTTTTTTATTTGATTTTCTACTTATTAGCTGATAAAATGATTCATTGCTGTAGTTTCACAGCCATTTGGTATATTTTGGAGAGCGTGATTTTGCGCATCATTAAATCCATTATTGTTGTAACTCGTATACAATTATAACCCTGATGAATATGTGGCGATTTATTGACTGTGGCGGGGTAATGGGAAAATGCTTTAAAATAAATGTATTCATTTAAATATAAGTTCCAAAATATATAAGTGTTGTACTGTCATCAGAAACACACCTGTGTACACAATTTTTGTAATTCCAGCGCATCAGGAAGGGAGTTAAAAATCTTTTACAAAATTCCTCTTTACATAAAAAATACCAAGTTAAGTTAAATAAGCGAGTGTAAAAAAGAAGTTTTGCGCGTATTTAAGTAAATAGTGACCCACAATGTTGACGTAATAATGAAACATTATCAGGTTCAATAATGTAAAACAACATAGGAATTAAACGGATAATCCTTTCTAAACAACGATTTCAACAATGAACTATGATAATATTCAAAGTTAAAGAAATATATTTGTTGAATCTTTCACCGATTTTGACTTCATAGGTTGAAATTTTAAACCGCAGAAGTAATTTTATTGTTTTTAAATGTAAAATGAGCCAAAGTGCTATTTTTAACGAATTTGATACCCCTTCCATTGAGGTAATTCAAATACATTATTATAATATTAATTTTAAATTGTATTTCTGTGATTTCCGATTTCGTAGTTTTGCTGGATTTTTTTTATCTCCGCTTCAAACATTACATAATTTATGTCTATGACTCAGGCATTTTTGAGAGAAAATGAAAAGTTTAAAAGCTTTTCGAGAGTTATACCCATATTGTTTTCATAGAGAAACTCAGATAGTTTTGCAAAAACTATACTGATCCTTCACAGCGATGGGTTTCCTAAAATGAGCGCTAATGTGCTATTTATTACGAATTTGGGACTTCTCTCATTGAGGCAATTCAGATACAGTATTATTAGATTAGTGTTACGTTTTATTTCTGATTTTTTAGTTTTGCTAAATTGCAACCGTAATTTCACGTCTTTATTGTCACTACTTTTTTCTTATCATATAACGCACGTCTAAAATGAAAGCAAATACTTAGATGATTTAAAATTGTATTTAAAAACTTTTAATTTTTAAAAGCACTACCGATCATCTTTGACGATTAAGATCCGACTTATCAGGTTGTCAGCAACGAATAACCAATCCAAAAGCAAGTCATTTTGACACAGATGTAAAAATTCAAAACAAAATTTACATTTACTATAACAAATACAGTAATGATTATCTTATTTTCAAAAGTAAAGTATCTTTGTGTACAATTTGAAGTTTAGAAATTAATTTAAAATCAAATGTTCTATGTGTTAATTGCATCTAGCTATGATTAAGTTTGTATAACTGATCAACGGAAATCAAGGCTTTGTAAAATAAAGGCTATGTTAAAGTTTAAATAAATGTATTATTAAGAAATTCTCAATTACTATCGCTTAATTTTATTGTTAAATCTTAGATCTTAGTAAGGTATAGGTGATAATCTGCCCTCAATTTTAAAATAGATCTTTGTCCTGAGGCGTTAAAGGACGATTTCTAATTCCAACGTTATTGGCGATTCCGATAAAAAAAAATATCCGAAAATTTGTAAGCAAAAGTTGGTTAAGTAAATAATAACCCTCAATAGCGACGTAATAATGAGTTATTATTAGTTTCAATAATTGCATTAAATTGTGTAGCTGACAAATGTTTTTAATAACATTATTTAAAAATATGTTACATACATGCAACAATGGTCATTTTTGTCCTTTTGGTCTATTGTTGTCAACGTTATCCGTTTCCATTTTCTTCGATCAACAATATTTCTATTCTAAACAATGATTTCAACAATGAAATTTGGTAATATCCAATATTAAAAAAATATATTTGTTGAATCTTTCGCCGATTTCGTTTTAATACGTTGAAGTTTTAAAACGTCAAATACATTTTAATACTTTTATGTGTAAAATGAACCAAAGTGAACTTTTTAACGAAGTTGGGACATCTCCCATTCCGGTAAATCAAATACAGTAATATTTGATTAGTTTTAAGTTGTATTTCTTTGGATTCTGATGTCGTAATTATGCTGGATACAACCGTACATTTTAAGTGGTTCATTACTGTCACTATTTCTTTATTAGCTTAATTATGGTATGTCTATAGCTAAAGAAATTGCTAGGGGAAATGAAAAGTAAATTTAAGAATGTTTTCCGAGAATCTGACATATTTCCCCTTTTTTCATGTAATGATCACTAAGTTTTGTAAGAGCTTTACTGATACTCCCAGTAAAGTATTGATGACCATCAGACTTTTGAGGTTCTCAACACAGAATCCCTGATCCTAAGGACAGTACTTTTCATAGATATATATAAAAAATACTTACATATCATATATCCATTAGATGAATGATTACTTTACATTTAAAGTCATCTTTATGGTGAAATTTGAAATTTTGCAATTAATTTTAAGTTAATTTTTTTTGTCGTACTATATCTATGTATATTTAAGTAAATTTAACAGATCAACCGATGTCGGGTTTTTTTTAAAAATAAGAGTTATGCAAAATTTTAAATAAATGTATTATTAAGAATTTTTAGTCACCATCACTATAATGCATTTTTTAAATGAATATTTTTGTTTTGTATGGGATGTACGTTTACTGACAGAACTTCTGTATTTGATTAGTAAATTTTCTTATTATCTTTTTGCAGGAGGATGTTTCCGAAATATATTGTGAAGCAGACAAGAGGTAAGTAATATTTAATAAAACATATGTTTTAATCATGTAATTTTAATTTTCTACTTAATGAAATGTATAAACTATTCGATCTGTATAGCATTATTATCGTACATGGTAATCTTTAAATTGTGAGTAGAAATCTGATTTGGGTTCCCGATTAATAATTGAAATCAGGAAAATTTGAAAGAAGTAAGGGAAAAAGCGGTGTGACGTCATTTAAATAAGACCATTACCTAAGGGACCGCTTCACTGAAACTCCCCTATCGCTAAATCCCATGTTAACCTATGGGAAAACATAGAAGCGTGATTACTCATTACCTAATATAATTTTTAAAATACAGTTTTCGCTATCAGATAGTAGACGTCAGATGCCGACAATGTGCGTTTTCATCAAATGGAAATTTCAAAGTATGTAAGGTTTTTTAAATACTTAAAGTTTCATTAGACAATTTTTAATAATGAACATCGTCGGCATCTGACGTCTACTTTCAGACTTTTCTAGCGCTTTCCAAAAGTTAACATGGGATTTCGCGATCGGGGAGTTTCAGTGAAGATAGTTAAGTTCTTAAATGGGCAATATATTTTCAAACTGAAATCATCAACAAATGGGACGAAATTCCGTGAAATTAGACCATTTGGATGCTCAGAACAAAAAGATTGATTCAAAATTGAACTCTTCTGACTAGCGGGGAGGGCATCTTGGTAAAGACGGTTTCGAAATGAACAAATTAGGGTTTAAAATTTCTAAACTGAATATTCATTTTTTCAAAATATATTTTATTTTATTTTATGTTTTTAACTTTAAAAAAAACTTTTAAAAAGTGAAAAAATGTACAAAAGATTTTCTTAGGAAACACGTTTAATAATAATAATAATAATAGTAATAATAATAAAACATAAAAAAACAAATTTGATGGCTCGCTAGATACATACAAGTGTTTTTTAGCTTTACTTTAGGCGTGAAGTCGATAGTTTTTTTACTAATTTCTTCACGATGCTAATAAATTCCAAAAGCATCATTCTGAATAATAATAAAAAATGCATTTAATGTTATTCAGATTGAACACTGCACAAGGTGACGTTGAAAAACAAAAGTACATGTTAGGCTAAAAAATATATTTTTTAAATGGTTTACGCTGCCATTTCTTATTAAGATTTTCTACGACGCTCAGCAATGTGAAATTAATTCCAAACGAAACAATATGTTTATCTTAGATGTTTCTAACAGTTCTTTTTGCGTGCTACACATCGCGTGATTTTATTTCTGGTTTTTCAACCTCTGAAAACGATTTCCTAAAAATGGCTAGTCATGTTTGCAAGCTATTTTAACGTCTTTTTCAGGAAATTAATATACAGTACACAGGAAAAACAAAAACAACAACAACAAAAAAAACGTGAAATATAATATTAGTTATAATTGCTTCATCAATATATATATATATCTATATATATTGTTTTAATTTCCACTCAGTCTTTTATGTAATTGCACCTAGTTTATGGCAAAAAAATATCATCTACGTGCTGAGATTGATCCTATATTTTAAAAATTCAATAGCAAGTCCATAACTTAACTACACATTTTAGTTCAGAATGTCAAATAAAAAAGTGGGAACACATATTTTCAGCAATTTTGAATGATTAATTAGAGAGCTATAAATTATTTTAAAATGAACCAAACGACTGATCAGACAAAGCGCTTGCCTTAATGTTTATTTACCGAAACGGTTGATAACAATTTCAACGACCCCAAAAGAATGAAAGTTTGAGTGAACCCTGGCAGAATACGGATCGAACACTGGACCGGTTGCGTGGCAGAAATACTTGCTGAGCACTTATCTACCAGACATTAAAACCTAAATACTAAGAAAAATGGTGAAAAAGTACCACGTTCTCTATTGAAATAATAGCTTATTCATGTATAGATATCGCAGACGCACATTTATTTTTCACCTCAAAATGGCAATTTCTTTGCTGTCATGGTAATCCGGCAATGTTTGCTTCGTATGGCAAACTGATGTTTAATAATAAACTATGTGTGTTTTATAATAAAATTGTGTGTAAATAAATAAAATAAATTAATATAAAAATAATTAATTATTTTAACTTAATGTGTGTTAAATAAAATTAAATAAATGTGTGTGTGCTATACTGAATTTATTATATAATTTCATAATAAAATAAAACTAACATGCTGTTTTCGTACCGTATTCCTAGCAGGTATTCGAAAACGAAGTTTTTTCTCCAAAATTGAGGGAAAAATGTCGCCAACCCTGGTTCATCCACGACAATCCCGTTTGTTTGCAAACATTTTTTAATTAGTTTCAATTTAAATAGAATTATTTCATTTTTTTAATTTCAAATGAAAAGTGCAAACTGAAAATAGTTCTTAATCATGTTTGAGTAACGTTCTTTCCACAAATCAAGTTCTTACCTGTCGTTCGTTTCGTAGTTTCCCTGTTTTAAGCAAAAAAAAAAAACTGGATATAATGAAAATATCTGAGTTAGTTGAGTTGAAAACTTTGCAAAACTAAGTATTTATTTTCACAGATTAAATCTTAAACTTATATACTTTTAACCTTAATTACCAGTTTTATTAGATGTAAGAGTAGATCAGATTAAAATATCTTACACGTGCTTTACAGAGGTGCTGCTGTATTACAGCGGCCCTCCAGGGGACATCGTGAAGCCACCAAAAGTTTTTCGTCAAATTATAAAGCATAGATAACATTATAATAATATACATATATAACATTTCGTGACATATATAGCCAAATTATAGTCATCTATGATTTATATATATATGACATATAAGACATAAAAATATGTATGTAACGATGTAGGGAAGAGTAGCCAAATTTGGACCACTTCACTTCAGGTGTAACTCACTTCATTTTTAGAATACCTGCAAAATATCACTAACGTGGTCAATCTATTCATCTACTAACTAAGTAAATCTTTAGAATAATTTCCTTTTGAAAATCTTAAGTTTTATTTAAATTTGAAAAATTTGTGAAACATAAATTTGATTTACTTAAATTTGAAAAATTTGTTGCGACTGGTCGCGTAAGTTGGACCACAATCACCTAAACTGGACCAAACAATATTAGGCTGTTTTAATGAGTAGGGAATATAACTAATTTTATTAAAAACAAAGTTTGCGATTAATGAAACAATCAAACAAAACAACAGCAATGAAATATAATGAAATCAAATGTCTGAATGTAAGAATAATTATTTTAAATCAAAATGTATTTAAAATAAAAGTCAAAGTTATAAGTAATTAAGAATATAAATTATGGAGCTAATTGCCAGTTACTTGAATATCGTGTTAGAAGTGATGCTAGGCTTACACATGAATATCTGTTCATTTGTTATTCCACCGCACACAACATGGAAACCTATTTGGCAAACTGAACACTAAATCATTTCCGCTATTTTATTTTTCTTACAAATTAGGCAAAACCAATCATCACTTTTTCTTTTATTCTTCGATTCTGAGTCATTTGGCATTTTTTTTAGCACTTTCCAACCTAGTTGAAAAGTGCTTATGACTTCGGTTTGTCTGGCCGTATGGCCGTCTGGCCGTCTGTCCGTACTCTAACTCCCGTAAATATGCTCGGATTGCTCTGCAATTTTTATATGTTATTATCGTTATCTGTGGCACGTTCCCTATTTCAACTGAATTGTGTAGCACTTATAGTTTTCTTACAGGGACACTCAAAAGAATTCCGTTACATTGCTGTCTATGGGGAAAAATCATTTGCGGTTTATTTTAAAAATGTTTCACTATTGTAAACGCATTGAAATTTATATAGATCACTAAGATGCATTAGAAGAAGCTTAATATGGAATAGTAGGTGTATAGCACTTAGAGTTACTTTACAGGGACAGTCAAAATAATTCCGTTACATTACGTCTATGGAGAAAAATCGTCTGCGGCTTATTTAAATAATGTTCCACTATTTTAAACGCATTGAAGTTTATATATATTACTAAGGTGCATTACAAGAGTTTTACTACAGAATAGTGTGTGTATAGCAGTCATCGTTCATTTACAGGGGCACACAAAAGAATTCTCTACTGTCTGTTAACAATAATTCCTGGAAGTGCGTTTTAAGTTACTGAACGCGATTTTAATCTTAACTAGCTTTTTGTCTATTACGTGGTGTGTATAAATTCTGTAGATCCTATACAGGGCAGCACAAAAGTTCGCGAACACATTTCCGTTTATTGACAGAAACTCCAGAAGGAGAATTTAAACTGTGCTACGCGTTTCCTAACTAAACTAAAATTTAGCATCCTATGTATATATACAAATCTATAGATCATATACAGGGCTACATAAAAGTATTCGGATATTTTTCCGAATATTGTATATATTGAAAATTCCTGAAATTACGTTTTTAAATATGTTATGCGTTTTCCAAATTGTTTACTTAGATGTCATCTTTCAGCTTATTAAACGGTAATGATTTGTAAAATTATTTTAGAAACGTTGGAAAGTGCTACATAATCTATGCTTGATGCATGATTTTTCGTTCCTGTTTTAAATACGAAAACAGTTTATTATACATTCCAAAATATGTATTAAATTAAATTATGTTTTTTTTTCTTTCTTGTTTTTTTTGCAACAGAAGTTTTCTTTGCCTTATGTTTCTAGATCTTTCCTTCCATCTCTGTAGATCTTTCCAAAGGTATTAGAACAGCTGTTTTTTTGGCTCCCTCTGTACTTAACTGATTTTGGCAAGGGAGATAACATTTCTAACGATTCTTTGGCTTTTTTGTAGTTACCCTTCTTTACTGGTTAATTTCTCCACAACTTACACTTTCCTTTTCGTTTCCTATATCTTTGACAAATTTTGCTGTCACTTACGTTTTTTTCCCAAACAGTTTTTCTGTGTCTTTTTCATAATTTTTTTTTTTTACTCTCTTAGTTTTAATATATTTCATGATTACTCATTCTGACTCTGAAATATAGTGCCTTCATTACTTTTCAAATTTATTATCGTATATCTGTTCCAATTTAAGCAATTGAAATTGGTCCAATTAAGGTAATTGTAGATAATCTTAAGACTAAAAGCAAAAACGAAAGCAAACAAATCACCGTGAAGAATATATGCAATAAACACATGAATTTAGATATGTATATGAAAACACAACAGCTTACCTCAGTTTTAAAGTATTCTCTGTCGTTTAGTATGAAAAAATTAGATCAAAACAACTAATTTTTGATTTTTTTTTTTTAAGTGGCGGAAAACAGCACGTGGAAGGCGGGTGCTTCTTCTACTCATAAATTACGTCATTCTGATGAGTATGATTTCAGCGGTAGATTGCGTCGATTTCTGTAATTAATTGCAACGGTCCATTTAAAGCGGCGTCGGTCCAAATATGGCTACTCTCCCCTATTAGGTACTTATATGAGCATTTCTAGTATATATATGTTACGGCCAGTTGATTAATCGGTAACATTAACCGATTATCATTAATAATTACCAAATAATATCCAAATAAACCGTTTAATGTGATTAATTTATGAGAATTTATCAAATTAACCGGTTATTCTAGATTAATTTTAACACAAATATTTCAAATTGGTAAATAAATCATACGAGTAGTAATTTCCAGCGTTTACTGGAGTTTCTTTACCTGCGATCTTCTCTGTTGAGCTGATTAAAATATCAGACCAGATTCTCTGATCAATAAGGTTAACTGGATGAATTATGCCCTCCAGATTCGACAGGGATAGCTCAGTGGTAGAGCGTGGCGGCTTCAGCCAAGCGATCCCAGGTTTGAATCCTGGCCCGGACATTTTTCGTCCAGTTGGTAAATTACTACTCGTATAACCGGTTATTATTAATAATTACCAATCAAGTTCGGTCAGTGTAATAAATTTCAATATGTAAGTTTGAGCATGCTAATTTGGAGCTTCTAAGTGGCATATGACCTATCTCTTTTTCTTCTTTCATTAGATTGATGTAAGAATTGTCTCATTCAAATAATAATTTCTTTTAATTTATTTGCTATATGTTAAAATTAATTTAGTAGAAGTCAATTTTAAAACTTTCGACTTATGCTACATTTTTCTTAATATTCTTTACTATTAGTGTGCATTTGAAAACTGTACTATTTATTCCTTCATTATTTAAGTGTTTAGAAGTTTCACGTAATTGATTGTGTAATTATGAAAATAATTATCTTTACTCCCTTTCGCTTTGGCGTCTGTATCTTAAAAAATATTTTTTGTTATTATCTTCTTACATTAATGATAGCACATGTTCCAGTAAAGCACAAATTTGTAACTATGTTTAATTGATCATAATGACCGAACTGCATTGGTAATCATTTAGCAATAACCGGTCAATGTAATTAATATGCAATATATATCAAATTTACCAAAAGACCCGGTTATTGTCAATAATAACCGAATTTATCAAATTGACCAAAACATATATATGTGCATATATATGATGAATATATAAGCTTTGCGATGATGCAACCTTGGCATAATCATAATTGTGGGGACTGCTATAACAAAGAAGTACCGAATACTATATATAAACATTATTTTTACTGCTATTCTATACTGTTATTATGCATATCTTAATATATACTTGCTTTCCAGTGATTTTAATGCGCACTTGTCAACTGTTAATGATTTGAGTGATGAGAGAACAAACCCTTGTGGATTTGAAAATAACAGCGCCTATGATTATAGATCAGGAGACTGCCGTACTAGGAAAAAATTACCATCCCATGATTCTTTTCCATTCTTACGAAGTCTTATTACAAGCTACTTAGATGATTTTTTTATGGATAAACAAGGGCCTAGGTAAGTCACATACGATTATTTGTCAAATTAGAATGAGAAATATAAGATTTTTCGAATAAAAAGTATGCAAGAATATGTTTTAATCAAATTCTTTATAACAAATTTCTTCTGAAATTTTTGCAATACGAAAAATGTCGATTATTTTATTTCACTATTTTAAGTCCTCTATAAGAGAAAAAAACATATTCCGTGTTCTAGTTATCATATGTTACCTATGCAATACTTTTTTATTAAAACACATCGCGAAATTTAAGAAATATTGTATAAATTGTCCTTGTCAAAATCCTTTAATTTTCTAATTTTTTTGTTGGTCTGTATTTATAAGGCATTGGAACATAGACCATTTCATCAAAAAATTACAGTCAGGCTTTTATTTAATTAATTCAAAAGTATCATCCTTATACTCAAATTGCTCTGTTTTAAGAACTATTTCTCGGAACCAAGAACATTTTATGAATGGTCTTTTAAAATAATCTCCAAATAACATGCATTTCCTATTTAACTAATGTTTTCTTGCAATCTAATTATTTTTCGAAAGACGATGGGCAGATTGGTGGTTTTCTTTCGATTGATTTTGAAGTTGAAACTTCGAAAATATGAACTGCATTAGATATTCTAAACAGTGATAAAAAAAGCAAAAAAACAGCAATGGATTGCGAAAGTAGGAAGATGCAAATGATTATGATGCTGAGAACAACAAATATTCGGATGAAGAAACATTAAAAATCACCCGACAGAATGCGATGTGCATTACACAGTTTCAAGATAATACATTTGGTAAGGTTTTAGAGCATTGCAAATTAGACATATTATGAGGAAAAAAAATCAAACAAGATATTCGGATATAATTAACACACATTTTTCAATAATTAAATTCATGAACGTGTGTAGTAATGCATGATTAATATAATTCCGCTGTACAAAATACGGTAACATCATAATAAAATTATTCAATTATTTAAAATACAAACATTTTTTATAAATGGTTAAAAATTAAAAAAAAGAGCTTCACCTTTTCATAAACATATAAATACATAAAAACATTATTTTACTTAACTAAGGTGTCACACAAAATATGCATATAAAACAAATGAACCACTGACACGTTTCGGTTTCATTCGAGATAAAACCCATTATCATAAGAATACAACATCAATCAAGCCGAATGGCACTGGACAACGATATGAAGCATAAATGCTTAAGTTGGTTAAGCTGTTTTTGTCAAGAAAGATGAAATACATAACAACAAAAAATATGCAAAATGCTACCATGATCGAAAAAGTTTTTGATTTGTCTATTACAATCTTCCGGTTTGGCGAAGGATTACGGAAAAAAAAAATTATGAATAAAAGTAACGTGTTACAGTGCTTAACATACATTTAAGGGAGACCAAACTGGTCGCCAGTGGCGGCTAGTCTGTATTATAATAGCACAAATCAGTTACAAGTTATAACAACATCAAATTTCATCTGCAAGTCAGCCATTTTCTTCTGAAGATATTTTTTTAAAAAATAAAACTTCATAATTATAAGAACACACATTTTATCAAACAATTAAATATGACTGCAAACTGTGGCAGATGACTGTTTCCAACATGAATAAGTATGAGAAATTCCCGTCAAGCGTCCCGTCAAGTATGCAGTCGCAGAGCGTCGGCATGGTATGCGTAAGGTCCCAGGTTCGAGTCCTGGCCCAGGTCAATTTTTCACTCGTGTTTGTTTAGTGCATTTAATTGTCTGATAAAATGCGTGTTCTTAAAATATTGTAAAATAAAGTAATCAGACGCAGTGTTTATGCTTTAAAAAATATTTTAAATATATAATATACGTTTTTGAAAGATCTTTAAAAATAAATTAGTTTTTGAGGGAAGATGTACCTTCTAAAATGTATACATTAAGAGTTATCGGCATTTAAAATTTCTTTCCAAACGTAAACAAAATTTTTGAAATGAATTGGGTTGGGTTGGGTTGGGTTGATTATTGACGGCTAATTATCTACACTAGGGATATAGGCCCGGGGGGAGTGCCCTCCGTGGGGGTCTTTCTAAGGGAACCTAATCCGTATTTACGCATGGAAAAATCCACGGCTGGAAGAAAACCACGAAAACTCCGAACGATTAGGCCGACGGGCGCGATTGGGATCGAACCCAGCACCTCCCGTCTACCAGCTTCGAGAGCACAACCTCTCAGCCACTGGTGGGGCATTTGAAATGAATTAAAGGTGATTCATTTATTTCTAAAAAAAAAAAAAAAAAAAAAAAAAAAAAAAAAACGGTAAAGGACAGGCATTTCGTTCGCAGGAATACCTTTCACGTCATTTTTCTATAAATTAATGAAATCCAGTTGTTAAATTATTTTTGTTTTAGAAGTGAAGTTTCCATTTAAATTTATTGTAACAGTACAATGTTTAATTGAATAAAATAATGTAAATCTAAGAAATTGCTTAGAAATTCCAAACATGCACAGGGCAATGCAAAAATAAATAAATAAATAAACAAAAAATAAATAAATAGATAAATAAATAAAAATCAGCTTTCATAAATTCTAAAAATTGTTCATATATCTCAATATATCTCAATTACAATCTAAAGGATGGTTTATTTCTATATTATTCTACATATAATAGTAATTTCAGCAAATATATTAAATTCCAATGCGATCTGTTTTAAACTTTAAGATGGTTTATAACACATGATAAACAAATTATAAAAAAGAATGGCGCGTCACAGTTCGGGAGAGGTAAGGCTCCTATAATAGGAGCTGACGCATATCCATTTTGTTTCGCATTATTCGGGTCTCAGTTCAGCATCTCAATCTACCGCTGCCGGAGCTGGGGTTGCCTAAGGCCTCGTTCCTCCACCTTCTGAAAGAGGCTGGATGTTAAATGGCGGAAAATTAGCTTGGTTTTTCGACTTTGAGACACATATCTGCGAGGATGCGTCAGCCTGTATTATAGGAGCTCTAGGGAGAGGATGGGGAGGAGCGTGAACAAAATTAGGAAGTATAATAAGGCTATCTGTTTGAAACTTTACGATATTTTATAACACATAACATAAATTTTAAAAATAAAGCTGCGTCAAAAATTATAGGGAGGGGCGGAGCACGTTTTGCCTACACAAGGGGGGGGGGACACTTTTCTAAATTTTAACGATATCCGTCATGTCACATATCGTTACAAAGGGCTGTGACCACTTATTCATATTATGCACCACAGGTGAAACCCCCACATTTTGCGCCCCCCCCCCGACACTACTCATGTGATATATTGTTCGAAAGGCCTGTGGCCGCTTTTTCATATTATGTATCTTCGGGGTCCATCCTCCCACTTTCACCCCCCCCCCAAAGGGGGCACTTTTCTAAATTTTGCCGACACCTCTCATGTGATATATCGTTGGAAAGGTCTGTGAACGCTTAATCAAATTATGCAGGTGGGGGGGGGGGGTATTTTCTGAATTTTGCACATATCCCTCATGTGATACATCGTTGGAAAAGTCTGTGACCGCCTAATCTTATTATGCATTTCCGGTGTTCATCCCCCCACTTTGCCCCCCAAACGCGATTAGCTTTCACCACCAGTGGGCGCTTTCCTATCTCTGTTTCTATGGGTCGGATCACGGCGGGGTATGGCTCATTCGACTCGACATCTATAGATCTTTCCGATTTTAGTTCATTTTTTCACCACCAGGGGGCACTTTCTTATCTCTGGTTCTATGGGCTATATCACGACGAGGTATAGCTCATTCGACTCGACATCTATAGCCTTAACGATTTCAGTGCCCGAGGTTCGTATAGAACAGATTGCGCTACCTGGTGGTGGAAGATAAAACTTGAGCGTGCGCAGCACGACTGCTATACGGTGCCGAAGGCATCGGGGACCCGTGTCGGAAGTAGGTTTGTTTACAGGTTTATACAATTCGATGTGCAAATTAAGGGATTATCCGGTGCCGAAGGCAGCATGGAACCAGGTCGGAGGTTCGTGGTTTATCTTATTCGAGGTTTTAAAAGGATTGAGGTCCCGGTGTAAAGTAGGGGCCCGCTAGCGGGGAAGCCAGCTTGTGCTAATAATAAAAGAACGTGATATCACTTTTGATTTCAAATGCAGCGCTGACACATGTACATATTCCATTTTTATTCATTTAATGGATTAGTCAGTGATATTTTTTAACGGAGGATAACAAGTATTATAACAAGCCACATTTAGTATGTTGTTTTTAAGAGTGTAATTAATTTAATTGAAAAATCTACTGGTATTTCTAGTTAACCCTTTAAACAATGACTGAAAGTAAAATGTATTTTTAAATTATTTCTCATGTTTAGATTATTTAAATCATGTTCAATATATTTAAAAAAAAGAAATGATATCTACAAAAACAACTTTTCAAAAGTAAAAAAAGGCCAAGCGTAAGAAAAAAAAAAAAAAAAAAGTTGTGACTAAAAAATGGTGTGATATCAAATTTCCAAGCTATTATATTGCTTATTTAACTTTTTTCCATTAAATAAGTTATCATATATATAAGTCAAGTGCCTACGTATATGTTAATAGAAATCGTTTTCTCCTGTACTAAATACATCCTAATGAGTTTCTGAAAATTCAATTTTTTTCAAATTATGCGTGATGGGCTTGGCGGCCATCTTTGCATATTATTCACAAAATTCTAACCACCCAAATCCGTAGTTAAAATCTGAAGTTCAAAATTGTTATTTAAGCAAACATTTAAGAGTTTCATTTATAGACTTGTATGCTCTAAAAATTGTGTCTTAAGATTATGATGACTTATCTTAAAGATTCATCTTATGATTTATTTTTTAGGTAATTATTAATTTCAAACTAGTAAAAATCAATTTATCAAAATATCAGTCTTATCTAATTTATCTGTCCGTAGTTAGAATCTGAAGTTCGAAATTTTTATAAACATATTACATTGCAAACATATTACGCTTTTACTTTAGAAAGTTGGGTGCTTAGAAATATGGAAAGATGGTCGCCAAGTCCATCATGCATAATTTGAAAAAAATTGAATTTTCAGAAACTCATTAGGATGTATTTAGTACAGGAGAAAACGATTTCTATTAACATATACGTAGGCACTCGACTTATATATATGATAACTTATTTAATGGAAAAAAAGTTAAATAAGCAATATAATAGCTTGGAAATTTGATATCACACCATTTTTTAGCCACAACTTTTTTTTTTTTTTTTTTTTTTTTTTACGCTTGGCCTTTTTTTACTTTTGAAAAGTTGTTTTTGTAGATCATAAGAATACAACATCAATCAAGCCGAATGGCACTGGACAACGAAATATTTTATTTGTTCGAAGGGTTTATTTGTTTTATATGTATATTTTGTTTGACACCTTACTTAAGTAAAGAAAGTTTTTATGGATTTATATCTTTCAAATACTAAAAATGTTTTTTAAATCCTAAAATTTAAAAATTATCACATTTCGTAAAAATATAAATACATAAAAACTTTCTTTTACTTAAGTGATGTGTTACATAAAATATGCATATAAAACAAATAAACCACTGACACGTTTTGGTTTCATTGGAAATAAAATCAATTATCATAAGAATGCAACACCAATGAAGAGAAACGGGAAAACGGGAAAACGAACTATATAGCTAATTATCAATAGCTAATTCCTAAACCATCAGTTGTAGAGAAATATTTCCAACTTCAAAAATGCTTCAAATCTTCTTTTTATGACATGACTTTGCAGATTCTCCGAATTTTGCAGATTCTCCGAATTTGCAGATTCTTTGCATATGCGAGTGATTTATTAAAAAAAAGTTAAGGAATTTAAATTTTTATACGGCCTTTAAATCCTATAAGTTATATTTAGAATAGTTTTCTCCATGCTGTAATAAGTAAAACAGTACAAAATAAAAACAGAAAAAAACATGTTTTAACGATCGGAAAGCTCTGAAAATTAATAAATTTCAGAGAATAGTATATATATATAACCATTAATGAAACATTACCAAAACACCAACTGAAACTTGAAATTATGATTTAGAAATTATGATTGAGAATTATGATTTATTATCTAGAAATTATGATTGATACTATTATTATTATCATATATATATATATATATATATATATATATATTTTTTTTTTTTTTTTTGTAGCAAAAAGGAAATTTTTTAGCTTAGAGCATGGGTGTCGTTTTCTAAATATAATTGATATGGCCCATAGACTGTGTAAAAATAAAACTTTTGTTTTAAAAAAAATGACCATTTTGATGTAAATGGCGTTTTATGTAATGAAGAAAGACATTTGACCCTACTTTATTTAAGGCTTAGGGATTAGACGATAAGAACTTTAAGACGATAATTTATTTAACGATAAGAACAGACGCTCTGTAAACAAAAAGGGTACATGAAAAAGTTCGGTATATCGAATGTCATTCTATAAGTGTAAAAAATTACTTTTTCGAGTTTCAAAAGGATAAAAAAATGGAAAAATGGTGATTTTTAAGGGTATGAATATATAATATATTTAATAAAGAGTTGTATTAACAGGTCTATTTAATATTCTAATAACCTTTCTATCGAATATTATACCTTATTAGCCTTTTTAGACAATTGCATAATAAAAAATATTTTAGAATTGTATTGTACGACCATTTTACCTGTGTTAAGCTCCTGTAATACGGCATCATTCATAAAATTGCTAGTAGTGTAGTGTAAAACATAAATATATTTTTACCACACATTTTCAATCAGCATATGGTCAATTATATGATCAGACACGCTTAATAATATGGCCATGTAACCGTTATTTTTAAAAACAGTTGAATGACGGGACAGTTTGCTACATATTTTTAATAGTATACAAATTTTTTTTTAATATAAGGCCTTATTTAAATTCGACAGTCTTAAAAAAGTTCCTATAAAAGCGTACGTAATAAAATTATCAATACCAAACATAACAACAACAAAAAAAAAAGAATCTTATTCATAGGTACACAGTCAGAAATAGTCCGACATGCTACGTCACATTTTTTAAAATCAACTTTAGCGTGCATCTCTGTTTTTTATATATTTGATAGACTCAATGGTATGGGGACTGGCAGTAATAATGGGACTGCCAGTCAGCTGGAGTGCCAATGTGAGTGCCATAGCAACATCGCACAGCTCACCGCTAAATGAAACGATTTTCATTGCAACTACTGATGACCTACCTGCAACTACCGTTAAAGTTTTATAACATTGTAGCAGGATCCGTAATTGAATTACCATTCAATTTGGCACGGGTTGTACGTTGTTGCTATGGCAACAATCGCCGCTGGTGAGTCAGCCGACTGACAATTTCTTTATCTGTACCTCCTAATCTGTCATAAATAACAAAATCAGCGACGCTGAAATTCATTCCAAAATTGTGAGGCTTCCTCCCAGTTTATTCGAAACAAACGTAGAATCTAACTACTTTTTTATTAAATTCTCTTTTTAAAGTTTTACTGACGCTGAAATAGAAGGCACACACACAAAATTTTTATTATTATATATATAAATACTTGAAACATAAGACATTGGACACAATCTACTTTTACGCACAATTATTTAACTTATTTGTGTAACTAGTCTAAAAAGTTTGTTTCCCTATCTAGCAAATATGATGAGTATATGGAGATTATTTATGATGGCTTTAGAGAAAATAAAGTGAAGCTTCAAAAAGAAGGAAAATGGAATTTAGAAGGACTAAAAGAGTTTGTTGACAGTCTTGAGTAAGTAAAAGATTTATAATTGTATTCTCACTATAATTGTGTAAATTCTAAAAGCTGAATGAAAAATAGTTTTTGCATCCGAAAACTGCAACGGAAGGTTGTATCCACTTAAATATATTGTTTGAGATAATATTTAATACCTATTTGAATTTTTTATACCATTGTTTTGTTTCATAACTGTTGTAATAATTTAACGTAAAATATTTCTTTGTATACCAAACTCAAGTATAAATTTTGACAGACAATATACTTTTATGATGCTTGTATTTTAAGTTTTATTATGTCTTGAACATTCACTAATAATTCTGTAGTATAGCAGTAAGTTTCTATAACGCTACAAATGCTATAATGGTAAAATTTAAAATCCATGTATAAAATTTATATAGAAAGCTTAAAGAAAGTTTTAAAAGTGGAAGACGCTTATCGATTCAACAATAATAATCGATCTTAGTCTGTCATGTGACCGAATTCTTTTGTATGTCTCTGTAACTTAACGATAAATATTATGCACTCCATAACCTATAGAAAACATGTTTTAGTGCACGTCAATGATTTTGTTATTTTGAAGTATCATAACACCACTAAAATTCACTGCGAGCGATTTTAAACGGTTTTTAAATGAACTAATAATGCTGTATAGACTTCATTTTCAATAATGACAATTCTATATTGAAGCACAATAACATATAAAATGTTCATTGCAATTCGAGTATATTTACGAGAGTTAGAGTACGGAAATATATACGGCAGGCAGACAAATCGAATTAATAAACACTTTTCAACTACATTGGTAAGTGTTAAAAATTGCAGAAACGTTTCCAAGTATAGAAAAATCACTAGCGAATATACAAAGTAACCTGTAGTTATTCCTGATTAGTGATATATTTTCCTTATTTTCGGAAACATTAGAAAAAAAATCGAATCAGAAACTAATTTTCTTTCGATATTAACGCAAATGTATAAAAATAAAATTGCCCCATAAATGCCGAAAACAACAAATGACTTAAAAATAACCTTTATATTTCAGAAATATATTCGTAAACGTTAGAAACTTTTTCCTATGTGGGCATTTTGAGAGTTTCATTTCGAAATTATTGTTGAATATAAGAGGTCATCTTTCTGAAATCTTGTGTATCTACATTGTAAAAAAAGGACAAATATGTCTTAATATAGGAAGAATAACCACAAAAGAAAATATACAATAACTCGAGTTACCAATGATTCCGAAAAGCGTTCTTTATCTTTTGAAATCTGAGAAACAAATACAATTTCAACATTTAAAGGAGTTCTTTTGCTGCCACCCATTTTCGGAAAAGTTTTCGAATAAAGTTTTTAGTGTATTAATCAGATTTCTCATTTTTTTAGATGATAGCAATTCTCACGTAAACATTTTCTTGTTCAACAAACATTTTACAGACAAACATGATGGATTAACTGAATTAACATTAACATTAAAATTAAAATTAATATAGTTTTGTTACTCTTGCATATGTAAATTCACTTACGTTTCCCGAAATGTGTAATTGAGAATTGATAGCATCCTTAAAACCGATATTCTGACGTAAAATTTCTCGGAAACATTTTCAAAAATCAGTGGCAGTAAATGTGCTTTTAAAAATGATTCTTTAAACCTCGAAAATATGTAGGTTTCTGAGGTTTCTAAACATAAAGCAGGTTCTTCGGAATCATGGGTAACTAGGAACAGGTTACTGTATATTTTCGTTCGTGGATATATTAGATTTCATAGATAAATAAATATTCTTCTTTTTTACAGTGTACGTCAGATTACATTAAAATTATAATTTTTCTGCTATATCAGGAAAAAGGAAGTGGGGGGTTCTACAATTTTTTAACAGTGGGACTTCTAAGAAACATGGACAATTTTTGGCGCAGATCAGAAGTCATTTTATAATTTTTTCTATCTACCAAAGAAAGTTTTGTAATCGAATTTTTTTCGATTTTCGATTTTCAATGGACTTACGATTTGGGGGCAGAGATCCCGGAAAACATGTTCATACAAAATTCCTGTCTATCCATGTGTCTTCTGTTGTTGTGTCTGTTCGCATTGTATCACCGAAAAGTGTATAAATATATATACATGGTGGTTATAATATAAGTATCTCTATTTGGAGCTTTCTGTAGCTTGAAGGAATAACCCGAATGAAACCAAAATCGGTACACTTACTATTCAAGAAGGGGGGAAAAGAATGGAACAATACAAAAATATTTCCAATAATCGCCAAAAGATGGCGCTAAGGGGCCTGTCGTTGCAAACGCCGTTGTGTACAATGAAGGTGTCCAAACCGCAATGACTAAAAAGATCGCATATCACAATATGTGCGAAAAATCACTCCTGATGCTCAATAGTTGAGCACGTCGTGCACCACCTGGATTGTGTCTTCCACCACAATGACCATGTGGAACCTAAACTTGATCGGCAGCGTCATAACGAAAGTGTAATCAGATTCACTGAGACACTTTCCAATAAATTAGGTTTGACATCAAGGTTTTAGGCCTTAAGAGCGTACGCTAGTCACGCGAAAAAACGCTCAAGCTAATGTTATGTCTATGGGAAGGTTCTTGCGCGATTTCTCGCTCCCATTTTAATATTTTTAAATGATTTTTTTGCATAGGATAGCTGAGGTCGATCTCTAACGTTGTTAGTTTTTACTTTTTTGATTTTGGTCACAGTTTTTTTATAAGCAGACATTTTCAATTTTGGAACCGGTTGGAACCGGTTCTGAAAATGAAAGTACCCTTATATAAAAAACTGGAACCAAAATCGAAAAATTAAAAACTAACAACATTAGAGATCGACGCCAGCTGTCCTATGCAAAAAAAATCATTTAAAAATATTAAAATGGGAGCGAGAAATCGCGCAAGAACCTTCCTATAGACTTAACATTAGCTTGAGCGTTTCTTCGCGTGACTGCTGTAGGCTCTTAATTCTTAGTAGACATTACATTTCACACTCAAAAGCGCCATCTGTCGGCGATTATTGTAATTAATATTTTTTATTGTTCCATTCTCCTTTCCCCTTCTCGAATAATAAGTGTACCGATTTTAATTTCGGGTTATTCCTTCAAGCTACAGACAGCTCCAAATAGAGATACTTATATTATAACCACCCGGTATAGTATTCAACCAAATTTCATTTATATGTTTATCACTATGGCCAGCAGGTCACACATGAATTTGGAGATATTCACTGTGATAGCGATGCTTATGTGGTTCTCTCGATTTTTGAGCGTTGAATTGTACATCGGCTGCTTGTGCAGGAAAGGATGCTTAACAACATTTTTTAATAAGTATGCACCGCTGTTATATTGTACACTGAATATTTGCGTCAAATTATTTTTCCCCAAATTTAATAACAATATCTATTTTCGTTTTTGTTTCAGCATTACAAATACCATGCCCAAGTGTCTTTCAGTATCAAGCATTGATTCTTCTGAAGCTGTAGTCAATGAAGAGTATGTTGAATGGTTATGCAATATGTATCATGGCATGACATTAGATGATTATCGTGCGTTAGAAGAACGGTAAGTAAAATATTCCTTCAAGAATTTGTTAGAACATTGTAATAGAAAAACTATCACCAACCTCTATAATGTCAATAATACATAATATGATAAAAAATCCAAAAAACATTTCATACTCTTTTCGTATATTCATCTTCGAACTTGTTGTTGCTATAAAAATCTGCTTTAAATTAAACCTCGACATCCACAAATCACTTTATCTCGAATTTGTTTCTCTTTAATGGAGACTGTAGATATCGGTATCATTACAGTATCTGAAGCTTTAACTATGAGAGTATTTGATGTAAACTACACTGTAAAAAATGACCAATGTTTCTTATTTTATGAAAATATGCTATAACACGAACGAAAATATAATATAATCTTCTGAGTTATCCGAAATTTCAAATAGCATGTTACATTGTCTTTTGAATCCCCAGAAACGAATACATTTTCCAAATTTAAAGAATAATTTATAAAAACAAATTATTTTAGCTGCCCGAATTTTCCAGAAACGTTTCCGAAGGGTTTTTAAAGTGTATTAATTAGTGTCCTCAGGCTGGAATACCTGTTTTTCGAATGTTATCCATTCTCAAGTACACGTTTTCAGCCGCATAAGTTAATTTATACATGAAAGAGTGAAGAACTTTATGTATTTTAATGTTATTGTTAACGCTGTTAATTTTGCATGTTTGTCCGTTAAACATTTTTTTTGAGCATGAAAATGTTTACTTCAGAATTGATAGCATTCGAAAAATAGGTATTCTGGGCTGAGGACACTAATTAATACACTATAAAATCCCTTCGGAAACGTTTCTGAAAAATTCGGGCAGCTAAAAATAATTTGTTTTTATAAATTATTCTTTAAATTTTGAAAATGTATTCGTTTCTGGGGATTCAAAAGACAATGAACATGCTATTTGAAATTTCAGATAACTCAGAAGATTATATTATATTTTCGTTCGTGGTTATAGCATATTTTCATAAAATAAGAAACATTGGTCATTTTTTACAGTGTATTATTTTCGATCAAGAAGTTGTCGGGACATTGTAATAGTAAAATTATCTTAAAAATTCAATGCTGTGTATTCAATTTTGTTTCAGCTGTTAGTATAAAAATCTGTTTTAAATTATATTTTTAATGTCTACAAAACACTTTATCTCGAATTTTTCTCTCTTTAATGGCGATTCAAGATATATCTTAAGGTATCTAAAGTTTCAACTATAAGGTATTTGATGTAATTGTAACTATTATATTCGATCGCGAATTTATTTGTTAGGACATTGTAAAAGAAAAAATATCATCAACCTCCAAGATGTCAATAATAATACGATAAAAATCATTGGTATATTCAAATTTGATTTCATTTTTACTATAAAAATCTGATTTAAATTAAATCTTTAAATCTTGATACCTACAAAACACTTTATCTTGAATAACTTGATGAACTTAACTGGACTGGTGATTCAAGACATCGACATCATTGCATATCTTAAGGTTTCTAAAGCTTTAACAATGAGATATTTGTATATTCAAAATTGAATATACAAACTATGATAGTATGAGGAAAATGATAATAATCGTTGGTATATTCAATTTTGCTCCTGTTGTTATAATAAAAATCTGTTTTAAATTAAAACTTGATATCTACAAAACACTTTATCTGGATTTTTCCCCCCTTTAATTGAAATTCAAGATATCGGTATCATTGCACTTTAAGGCTTTTCTAAAATCTGACTACTTTATTACATATTTTGTAAATCATTTTTGCTCGGAAACGCATGAAATTGGCAGGTTCTAAAATCTTAAATCTAAAACATTGTCCATTTTCTGCTAAAGAAATACCTTTCGGAATGTACTGTCAAAGGCCGCAGCTTGAGGAAGGAGAAAACCGTAAAACCGTGTCTTTACGTGTAACTAAATAAGTAATTTATTAATCAAAAATTGGAAACCTCATTTCGATTACAAATAACTTCAACAGTCACACCTGCCAATTATATGCCTTTACGTTTAAAAATGAGAAAAACAATGAATGTGAGAAAGTTTGGCGTTGTTCAGCAGGTCATTTTAGAACCACCTTAAATATAAGTGTATTTGATGTAATAATTGTAAAGATTTGATTGTAAAAGTTATCAAAGTGCCTCATAACAATATGAAAGTTACTTTCAAGTATTGTAAATAGGTAAAGGAGTCATTTTCTGAAAGTTGCAATATACGCTAAATTACAACTTAAATTATTCTTGCATACGTGTCTGAAACAACACACGACGTTGATAGATTTCCAAGACCGGTTTCAGAAAATGTAATTAAGAAACCAATTAAAAGAATGACATCAAAAAATTTAGGTATTAACTGTTAAATTACATGTTTGTAAATTTCATTATTTTCGTCTAACGTTGATTTATTTTTTTGGTATTGTTTTGTTTCAGATCATCGCTTATTGAATTTTGCCCAGGAACTACCAAGCTGCCACCGGACGGTCCAGTTTGTGTTGAAGAAAAATCCTCAAAGGATCGTGAGAAAGATAATGATTTGAATTCATCGTTTGAAGGACACAAAAACAGCAAAGTCCTGTAAGAAAACTTATAAATTGTATCATATATTATAAATATTACTTATTATTAAAGGAAACTATTCCAGGACATTTAAAAAAAACGAAATGAAGACAATATCAATTTAAAATAAGTTTACTGAAAATTCCTGTTTGGTTAAAGATTTTACTGCATGTAAAATGTGGGTTCAATTTATTTTAACTTAAATACGATTGAAAATTAAATAAATTTCAAAGGAATTTAAGCATCTTGAAGATATTATCTGTGACTAATTATAAAATATTTCCATGTTAGTCTTTGTTTTTTAAATCTTTTTTGATTTTCTCAAGTTTGATGTAGGTTTTATTTGTCAAAAAAGGGTATCTGTTTTTAAAATAAAGGATAAATGCTTGAATTGTGAGCATGTATAACTAATAGTACTCGAAAAAAAAATTATACATGTGTTACACACAGGATTGATTTGAAGCATATTTTATTTGGATTGAAGTGGTCATCCCCCGCGTCTAAGTAATAATAATAATAATAATGATAATAATAACAATAATAATAATAATACAGACCCTTTTCAATGTTCCATAGAAACTACTTTCGTTGCCTACTTTCGTATATGCCTTTACGTTTAAAAATGAGTCAAAAAATCTGTGAGAAAGTTTGGCGTTGTTCAGCAGGTCATTTTAGAACCACCTTAAATATAAGTGTATTTGATGTAATAATTGTAAAGATTTGATTGTAGAAATTTCAAAGTGCCTCATAACAATCTGAAAGTTACTTTCAAGTATTGTAAATAGGTAAAGGAGCAATTTTCTGAAAGTTGCAATATACGCTAACTTACAACTTGAATTATTCTTGCATACGTGTCTAAAACAACACACGACGTCGACAGATTTCCAAGCGCAGTTTCAGAAAATATAATTAAGAAACCAATTAACAGAATGACATCAAAAGTTTTAGGTATTAACTGTTAAATTGCATGTTGTAAATTTCATTATTTTCGTCTAACGTTGATTTATTTTTTTGGTATTGTTTTGTTTCAGATCATCGCTTATTGAATTTTGCCCATGAACTACCAAGCTGCCACCGGACGGTCCAGTTTGTGTTGAAGAAAAGCCCTCACAGGATAGCGGAAAAAATGTTGATTTGAATTCCAGTATAGTCCTGTAAGAAATTTTATAAATTGTATCATATATTATAAATATTACTTATTATTAAGGGAAACTATTCCAGGACATCAAAAAAAAAACGAAATGAGGACAATATCAATTTAAAATAATTTTACTGAAAATTCCTGTTTGGTTAAAGCTTTTATTGCATGTAAAATGTGGGTTCAATTTATTTTAACTTAAATGCGATTTTAAATTAAATAAATTTCAAAGGAATTTAAGCATCTTGAAGATAATATCTGTGACTAATTATAAAATATTTCCATGTTAGTCTTTTTTTTTAAATCTTTTTTGATTTTCTTAAGTTTGATGTAGGTTTTATTTGTCAAAAAGGGTATCTGTTTTAAAAATAAAGGATAAATGCTTGAATTGTGAGCATGTATAACTAATAGTACTGAAAAATATATATATACATGTGTTACACACAGAATTAATTTGAAGCATATTTTATTTGGATTGAAGTGGCCATCTCCCGCGTCTAAGTAATAATAATAATAATAATAATAATAATAAAAATAATAATAAGAAATACCCTTTTCAATGTTCCATAGAAACTACTTTCGTTGCAAACTTTGTATACAGCAATCCGGTTGTATAATCATTATTAAGATAAGTCTTTTTTCTTTGTAATAATATTTTCGCTGAAATTTTAAAATTATTACAATTTTTCCTTAAAGATATTTGACAGAAATAATAGATGACAAATATTGCTGATAC
This sequence comes from Maratus michaelseni, assembly GCA_963931845.1. Lineage (NCBI taxonomy): Eukaryota > Metazoa > Arthropoda > Arachnida > Araneae > Salticidae > Maratus > Maratus michaelseni. Next base: position 33,034,567 of record OZ007592.1, read on the forward strand.
ATACACACTATTATGGTTAGGGGTGTTTTAAAATGAATATTGCATTAACGGTTCTAAAAAACCAAAGATTCCTGGTGAGGGTGCTTCCAATGAATAAAGAATGATCTAGAAACAGTGGTCTAGTTCCTTCGTCGTGACATCGGGCTAAACATTGCTATTCATTATTTAAAGGAGACATTTCTAAAAATCTTTCTTTGACTATCTTTTCTTTGATTAGGAAAAAAACAATCAGAAAACTTAGAGACAAACTTGTTTCAGTCGTTTACACACTTTAAAAAAATTGTGTTGATTTTACAGAAATATTCTGCATTTTTTATGAACTTACGGGCAAAATCGTTTAAAATAAAAGAAATGTCGCATTAAATACAGATTATTTCTGTAAAGTAAACAGTTTTTTTTAATGACATCCCGGCTGATAGTTCTTTTTTACTCTAAAAGAAACAGTTTTTTTTACAGTGCAGTGAGGTATCTAAAATAAAAGAATTTTTACACTATAAGTTACCGTAGCGTCTTCTAAGATAAAATTGTTTTTACATTTTCTGTGTAACGTTGCTTTAAACCATTACTAAGCGGCCTAGTAAGGTCTCATAAGTTTTTTCTTCTTTTATTACAATAATTACCTTAAATTTGTATAACGTTCCATTGACTGCTTCGTTTATGCGCAATTTCTTCAATTTTATCCCGGAATAGTAATTTTAATTTTTAAGAAAATAAAGAACAAATGAGTAAAAAATTCTTGCAAACAGAAATTGATTACAATTTTACATTCACACGAATGTGTCGCCTACAATAAAAAAAATGGCTATAACTAAAGTTATCCGAATACCGACCAAAGAATAATTTATTTTGCATTTTAATCTCTCGTACTTCAATAAAGTATTTTATAAACTGAAGTTACCGCGATATAAAGAATTAAACATTTTTCTCATAAAGAACGTAATGATGTAGGGTGGTACATGCGACATGCCTAAAATGTATAATTTATATACAAAAACGAAGACTAGTATGCTTACTAATGGCTTTCAATTTTGTTTTCGAAATAGACAGTTTACTTAAATTATCAATAACAGCAGGCTAGTATATAGAAGAGAAGATTCACGTGGTAAATTTCGATGAGATTTTTAGGAAAAGAACCAATAATATTTGAATTGTTTTAACATTTGCAGCGTCAATCGTTTTATACGAATATGTAAAACATGTATATGTTGGATTATTTTGTTTCATCTTCCATTTTAAATGTATTTTTACATCTTTTTCAGGGATGAACAGCTTAATAAGTCTGAAAAGAAATCAAAGGTAAGTAAAGTTTATTCATTATATATTTTATAAATTTAATAAAATAAATATATAACTAAAGAATTAAGGTAGGTAAGCCAAAGGTGACCATAGGTAAGCTTCGAGGATTTATTATAATTTTTTGTTTGGGTGTGTAAGGCTGAATTTTTGTTTATAAAATTTTACACTTATCTTTAACACATATCAAGTATGCTTTATTTGTAAAATAAAATTTAATTACTTTTATAATACAGTTTCAAAATTGTAGCTTGTGGGTCACCTTGTGGGCGCATAGTATTCCAAAGGTGTCCCATGTATTAAAATTACTTTTAAAATGTGATACTCCGAAAATATTTTGCTTACTATTGTGCTCTGATGATCCTTTCTTTCTTTTTATATCTTTCGATTTTTTCTTCTTAAAATCCTTATCTTATGACTCGAAAATACCTTAAATCCCTTTTGTGAACGGTAGTTCAGGGATTTTCTTCTTTCCACAGACTTCTTTTGAGTTATCTCCGGTGTTAACAATAAATGATAAGTTTTTTTTAGATATTTATGTAGAAAGTTTGAAAATCACTCTTACTACACTCATTTCCACATTTGTTTTCTAAGGGTGGACACCTTGGGAACGTGCGTATGGTCAAAGTATTAATCTCATACATTTCTTATAATGAAAGTAAATGTGGTTAAAGAGAAAGAAATAAGCTTTCAGAAAACGTGTCATAACTCAAAGTTCTAAGAATTTAAACACGTGTAAATAAAAAAATATATTCTTACCTGGAAATTAGAACGAGGATCGGATATCAGAAAATCAAGGCGGTGGGCTGGGCTACCTTAGGATCACTTGCCATCTTTGTCTCACCCACCTTAAGTTAAATTATTAAACTAGGTATGTTTTTCAAAAAAGAAAAACAAAGAAAATATTTTTGTAATAAAAGAGCCGATATCTGTATAACGAAGTAGTGACATTTTGTGAAAATGTTTTTCCGCGTATTCATTATGTTATTATTTTATATATTTTATGCGTAATTTTTTAATAATACATGATTAGTTTTAAAAATTAAAATATTCAATGTATTTGCTTTTATATTTAACTAGCAAACCCTTGTATCTGTGCGCGCGAAAGTACAACACACGAGAAAAAGATTATTTTGAGCAGAAACTGTCACTATTATTATACCGAAGAAAATTTTGTAATCGATTCGTTAAGAGCTTTAATTCGTTCGTTATTTATTTTCTAAACCAGGTCCGTTTTAAAGTTAATGTAAAATATATTGAGTACTATTTTAATTTGTATTGAAAAAGTGATGTAGTAGTATAATTTCATGTCTTACTTCATAATTCTAAACAAATAAATTTTACTTGCAGAAAAAGAAGAAAAAATGCAGTCGGCTTAAGAAATTGCTATGCTGCTTATTTTGCTTCAAGTGTGTAAGTATTTCGTTAAATTATTTTCTTTTGTTTATAAAACTTTCAACACGCAATCTAATATGAGATTGTTTTCGAAAACAACCCCCAACGAATTCTTTCTGCATCATATATAATTATCATATTATGTTATATAAGGCTTGTTAATTACATCGAAAGATAGAGCCGTTTTCTTAGATAGAAAATCTGCCTCTGACAATTTTTTTTATTCCTTCTTTTACGAGTTGCTCTTGTATCTAAACAAAACATGACTAAATATCTATTCAATTTTGAATAATGTGACCAAAGTTTAATTTGTAACAAAAAACTATTTAATAGTAACCTTTCGCATCGCAACATCTTCAATCTTTTGAAGCATAAAATAATAATAATAATAATTAGATTATAAAAAAATATGTTGCTAAAAATGTGATCGTTTCATACCTCCAATAAACAAAAAATAATACACCTCATTAATATAATAAACTGTCTAATACAAAATTGTAAGTATATGAACATAACTTTGTAATCTATTTTTGAAATGTTAACTCAGTATCTCTGTTTGTTGGGGATTCAACGAATAATTTGTATTAACCACAGAGTTGAAAGATTTTAGCAATCAATAAAATCGCCTATCAAAGCTCGTTGTAGAAATATTAACTACTTTTGGGTATGTTTCAGATATGCAACGCGGTGATATATAGGGTTAATAAAGAATATTGTAGGAGTTTTAAGCAAAATATTTTGAAAGGAGTTGCTTCAAATCTTAATTTTTATTGGGAAGCGATGGCTGTCCCTTCCTGCAAAACTTCCGATTAGGCGCCTATGTGATTTTTTTCCTCCAAGATCTTAATTTCGGAAGAAAAATAGAAAAATGCTCCTTCGATGAGAGCTTCTATTGTTGAAATGTTTCTTTTAAAAGAGAGATCCACCAGAGAGAAAAACGGAAGTTAAAATCAAAACCTATCGCGACAACCCTATCTGTTTTAAAACTCCCATATTGAAAGTTTCGTTGTATTTTGCAGTAACAACAGCAATTTTGGGTATTTTAAGGTAAACATTCTCTCTAGTCTATATCTATCATATCTAGTTTTACAATCTGTGTGGGCATGTAATGTTTGATGCTTATATTTTGTTTATTTCCATCGGCATATTGCAATAAGTTGACATTAAGCGATTACGCTTAAAAAATATATATATATAATTTTTCCAAGAAAATGCTTTGGTGTTCTCGAAATACAAATAATATGAGTACGACCAGTAAAACTGAGTACGACTTTGAGTGCGCTGCTATAATAAACGAAAAATTTCTGGATTAGTATTATTTTCAATCACTTATCCTTTCCTCAAGTTGGTTATTCTGAGATTACTGAGCCCGAATAATTCGTGTAGAATAAATCTTTATTATTATATTTGCATGACCTTTATAATATCTTACGCATATTATATTAGTCTCAAAACTACATTCTCTTTAAGTTTTACATATTTCTGGCGCTAAGCAGATGAGCATTTTGGGAGTTTTACCCCCTCAATCATGTTTTCTGTTTTGTCTGTTATGAGGTAAATTTTCAATATCTAGAGTATTTTGAGCATGACGAAACCTGATGTAAAATACCAAAAAATTGTAGGGGTCATTTTTTGTTTGTGGTTTGGGCATTCGATGAATATTTATTATTGGTATAAGGGCCTTGATTTTTTTTTTTGGGGGGGGGGAATTTTAATTTTATTCAATTTAATTGATTTTCATGAGACTGTTGTTAATAAAATTACTTTTAATGTAAGTAAAATTTCCTTTATGCCATTTAATTATTTAAACTAACACTTGATAATTCTGATCAGTTTTTACTTGTTAACAGACTTAAAACAGTAACTATGGTTTTCTCAAATGATTAAAATCAGATGTTCTGTCACATATTTTGATACAGGAACTAATAATAACCAGGAATTGACATTTTTATAAATGGTGAATCTTAATGTGTAACTGGTTTCACAGAAGCTAATTGCCGCCTAGTCAAACTTTCGAAAGTAAATTTCAATAGGATTTGTCTTCTTATTTAAACACCCTATATACGCAGAATTTTTTTGGCATAATTAAGACAAAAATTCCTATTGTTTTTTTACTGGTGGAAATTTGCCTCCACCAGTTAAATCAGTTCGACCAACAGTTCGACCTGCGGTTCCACCATATTATGACTACATAAACAATCATCCTGTCAATGTCAGTGAAGGAGATTATAATATTTTCTGGGCAAACTTCCACCAGTAAAAACGAATAGAATTTTTTTGTCATACTTATAACAGAAATTTTTGTATGGATAAGATGTTTAGAAGACGAAAATTTGAATTCAAATTTACTGGTAGAAGTTTGGTCCGGCGGTAATCAGGCCCTATTAATACGATGCAAAGAAAATGCTGCCGTTCGCATTTACTTCACTTTCAACTGGTAGACACTACAATATATGTCTCTTCATTTTTCTTCACAGTTCCAGTTTTTTCCTGATAGGTAGGCAGCGTAAAATAAGGTGTAGTACATGGAAATCAATATAAAAAATATCAATATGCTTATTTAATAAAAGTTAATACGTAAATAGCGTAAATTAATGAATAAATATATGTAATATTGAAAGCCCCAACGAAAGAAAATGCTTCTTATTTAACTTCTCTTATTACGAAGATATAATTTAATAATAATATAGAAATTTTTTATAATAATATTAATAATAATTTAATAATAATATAGAAATTTTCTATAATAATATTATTAATAATTTAATAATAATATAGAAAATTTCTATGCAATTATGCGAATGTAATTTTGATGAAATGTTAACACAAATGATGAAACGTTAGCACAATACTAGTGTCCTTGTGACTTTTTGTGATATTTTATTAAAAAACAAAAGGTTCTTAAACTTTTAAAGTAACAATGCTATTATGTACGCTGTGTTAAATATTGATTAATACTTTTCCAATATTGATCAATTTTCAATCTTTTTTTTTCAGGCGAAATCAGATGACGATTAGCACTCTTCGTTGTTTACTCGAATTTGACCATTTTACCACTGAATATGACATCACTTATCACGAATTTGACATCTGATACCCGATCTTGACAACATCTTCTACACCACGTCTTTAATATGAGCAGCCACTCATCTTTTTTTCACATTCTGAGCAGCAGTAAAGCACCATCACGTGTGTCCAACAACATCTCGGGCACGGGTAAGGGAAGGAAGGGAATTGTTATATTTATTTTCTCGGTAGTCATTAACTTTGCGCTTTCTAAAGCAATATAAATTATAAATTCAATTTTCGGAACAAAAGATAGGTAAGATATTTGCTTACCTCATTTTTCAGCAATCGTCCTCACTATACCGCTAGGCCATGATCACCAGAATTTGTATTAATCCTTTATGGTTAGCATACACTCACTATATAATCCTTGGTATTCCATGAGACTGATTAAGTAATGTTAAAAATATTATTAATTAATAAATAAAACATATTCATAATGCTGTTAAATTATTTAATTTACATAGCTTACATTTAATAGTTACATAAAATTTAGTTTTAAACATTATTTCAATTTAAGTTTAAGGGAAAACGACATAATGTCCGTTTCCATCGCGAATTAAAAAGAATCTCTTCAAGTTCTATAAAACTGAGATGCAACAGTCTTAGTCCTTATATAGTGACATCATTTTTAAGTTTTTTCATTGGATGGTAATGACGTAAAGTCAATTTACGTCACTAATACGTATTTTAGTCTTTCACTTCCTTGTTCAGAGCACGTGCTGTAAAAACCTCTTCATCTTGCATTAGGCACTTTCATTTCCTGTTTGAAATTCTAGATAATTACTTTTTATCGGGATGAGTTTTTAAATGATGTAAATAAACTGTCATAGAAATTAATTCCGGATATTAATCCTTTGATATATTACCAACAATCTCCTCCTTAATCTCTGGAATTTGATTTCTTAAGTTTAAGTTATTTCTGTGAATTTCAAAGATAGGTTTGGGAGTGGGCTTGGTTAGGATGTCCGCTATCATGTTCTTTGATTCACAGTAATTTACATTAATTGTACCATTGTCCTTTAGGTGTTTAATGGAATGATACCTTATATCAATGTGTTTCGTGCGACGGGTGTATTTTTCTGATTCGATCATTTTTATGCAGGACTGGTTGTCCTCATGCATAGTTATGGGTAATGTCTGTTCTAAGTTAAATTCTTCTAAGAGTCTAATTAACCATAAAATTTCTTGTGATGCATTTGCTGCTGAAATATACTCGGCTTCAGCACTTGACATGGCTATGCATGATTGCTTTTTGCTGATCCATAAAATTGGGTTTTTCCCTAATAAAAATAGGTTTCCGCTGGTGGACTTTCTAGTTTGTACGTCTCCAGCCCAGTCTGAGTCACAGTATACTTCAAGAGTTGGTTGCTTTGTTGTATTTATTTCTAATTTAAAGTTTTTAGTGTGATTTAAATAGGAAATCACTCTTTTAGTTGCTTTCCAATCCTTCTGTGAAGGGTTTTCGTTTTTTCTACTTAGGATGTTAATCGCAGCTGAAATATCTGGTCTTGTGACAGTTGAGATGTATAAAAGTGCGCCAATTGCCTTTCTATAATCGATGTTGTTTGGCAATGGTATTTCTTCGTTATCAAAATTTAAATAGCCTGTTTCCATGGGCGTTTTGTATGGTTTCGCATCTTCTAATTTAAATTTTCTAACTAATTCTTCAATTTTACCTTTTTGATTCAGTTTATATCCTTCGTTTGTTTTTTCAATTTTAATCCCTAGGTAGTAGTTTAATTGACCTAAATCCTTTAGTTCATATTCAATCTTAAGTTTTTGTATAATTTCTTTAATTTCATTTTCTTTTGCTGATATTAATAAATCGTCTACATAGACGATAATATATGCATTACTGTTTTTAGTATTACGTATGAATAAACACGTGTCTGATGTTGATGGTTTGAAATTTAACTTTTCTAATGATTCTGAAATTTTTATGTGCCAGGCTCTAGCTGCCTGTTTTAAGCCGTATATAGCCTTATTTAATTTGCATACTTTGTTTTCATGATTAGGTTTGACATAGCCTTCCGGCTGAGTGATGTATATATCCTCATCTAAATTTCCATACAAAAATGCTGTTTTTACATCGACATGATTTACGTCTAGTTTATGATAGGCGGCGGCTGCTAAAAAAGTTCTAATTGTAGTATGTGAAACCACTGGAGCAAAAGTTTCATAGTAATCAATACCAAAATTTTGCGAATAGCCTTTCGCCACTAAACGCGCTTTATATTTTTGTATTTTTCCTTTATCGTCTAATTTTGTTTTGAAGAGCCATTTCGAACCTATTATTTTTGTATTTGGCGGGGGGTCAACTAATGTCCAAGTTTTATTTTTGTTGTGAGATTCTATCTCCTCCTGTGTCGCTTTGATCCAGTTTTCTTTTTCTACTGGGTTTTCCATGTTTATTATTTCCTGCCAATTTTTCGGTTCATTAATATTTTCATCTTTAACCATATAAATTAGTCTATCTGGGGGAACCCCTTTATTTACTCTATCTGATCTTCTTGGTTCGGTTTGGTTTAGTTCAGATTCATTCTGATTATCATTTTCATTTGAAATTTCGATTTTTATCAGATTTGGGTTTTCCGATTTTTCGTTTTCGGCATTAGTGTTTTCATCTAAATTTAGTTCTAGCCGTTTTTCTTTATTTGAATTTATCGGATAGTTTTCTAAGAACTTCACCGTTCTGGCTATAGTGATATCTTTGCCGCTCGTACAGATACGATATCCTTTGGAATAATTATCGTATCCCACGAAGATCCCTTCTACTGCTTTATTATCTAATTTCTGTCTTTTTTGCTTGTTAATATATGCATAAGCTTTGCAGCCAAAGACTCTTAAATATTTTAGATTTGGTCTTCTGTTTGTCCATAATTCATATGGAGTTTTTTCGTTGGCTTTAGTCGGCAGTCGATTTTGTAGGTGATTTGCGGTGCATATCGCCTCTCCCCAGAAATGTAATGGTAAATTAGAGTCACTTAACAATGTTCTTGTCATTTCAATTAATGATCTATTCTTTCGTTCAGCAATACCATTCTGGCTGGGAGAATATGGTACTGTTAGCTGTCGCTTAATTCCATTTTCTTTTAGAAAATTATCAATATTAGAATTTTTAAATTCTTTGCCATTATCAGTTCTGAGTTCTGTAGGCTTTTTGCCAAACTTATTGTTGACCAGTGCAACATATTCCTTTAATTTTTCAAATACCTCACCTTTATTTTGTAGTAGATAAATTATAGTAAATCTAGAGTAATCGTCTATGAAGGTTAAAAAGTAATTTTTTCCCCCTATTGTTGGAGTTTGAATAGGACCACACACGTCTGAATGTACTAATTGAAGAATTTTATTTGCTCTCAATTCCGTTTTCTTTGGGTAAGGTGCGTCAGTTAATTTTGCTTTAATGCAAGGCTCACATTCGGTGCTATGGGAACAATTATTTATGTTTATTCCGCATGCTAATTCCTTCGTCATTAATTCTTTAATCGACGCGACATTTTTATGTCCTAATCTTCTATGCCACAGTTCTATGCAATTTTTATTTTTGCAATTAGTTATCATGTTTACAAAATTTTCATCTGTGTTTATGTTTGTTTGCTGAATTTCATACAGATTATTTTTTCTTATCCCTTCTAAGCGTATTGATCCTTCATATTCTAGAAAACATTGATTATTTTCAAATGTAATTTTGCATCCGTTTTTCGTAGCTTTAGCTACCGAAAATAAATTTGTTTCAATTTCCGGTACTAGTAGAACATCTTTTAATGTTATTTCATGTGTTCTACCGTCGGATGTTATTGTGGTAATATTTACATTACCTGAACCATAGGATTTTAATTTATTGCCGTTGGCAATTACGACGTTGGTATGTTCTTTATTTGTAAATTCATAAAATAAAGTTTCATTATTTGAAATATGGGAGGATGAGCCAGAATCGATAATCCATGCGTTATTTTTCGATTTGTTCGTTAAAAATGCGCAATTTTTCTTTTCTTCGGTTCCGAAATAAGCTGTGCTTTTTTCTTTCGGTTTATTTGAGTCCGCGCTTCTTGAATTATTTTCGTCTTTTTGAAAGACTAGCGAAGAAGAGAAATGTTTTTTGTTGTTTTGTTTAAAATTATTTGTTTTATGTTTGTTATGCCAGCAATTAACTGTGTTGTGATTTTTTAGTCTACAAATCGTGCAGTATTTTTCTTCTTTTTTAAAACCTGTGGTTTTAAATTTTCTTTCAGCTCTAAAGGCTTTGTTCGAATTATCACTGTTATTAGAATGCTCATTTCTTTTATTAAATTCGTCTGTTAATTTACTCTTTATAAATTCTGGAGTTAATTCGTCTTCCTGTCTGGCTTCTAATGCGGTTATGAGGGTGTCGTATGAAGGAGGTAAAGAGCAGAGCAATAATGCTGAAATATGATTTGCTTTAATTTCTTCGCCTATGGCTGATAACTTATCAATAATTTCTAATATCTTTGTTATATGAGTTATCATGTTGCCTCCTTCTGATAATTTCGTTCCGTAAAGTCTCCTGAGGAGAAAGAGTTTGCTAGACAGATTTGATCTCTCATGGATGTTTTTAAGCGTGTTCCATGTGTCCCGTGCATTCTGTAAATGCTTAATATGGATGATTTGATTATCCTCAATACTTAAATTAATCAAGGCTCTTGCCTTTCTATCTTTCTTCGACCATTCTGGGGTTATTGGATTTGGTGGGTCGTCTGTGACAACTTCAAAGAGCTCTTCTCTTATCAAGAGCATCTCCACCTTGAATTTCCAGTTTGCATAGTTACTGGAATTTAATTTTTCAATTATACTTCCTTCTTTGAAGGTTGCCATTTTTCTAATTTAGAATATATCTAAAATTAATTAATTTCTTTTAAGTATTCGAGGATTCTAGGACACTATTTTTATTTTTATTTTTTATATACTTTAGAATTTTTCACGTCTCAGAATCTTTGTTATATTTATTTTCTCGGTAGTCATTAACTTTGCGCTTTCTAAAGCAATATAAATTATAAATTCAATTTTCGGAACAAAAGATAGGTAAGATATTTGCTTACCTCATTTTTCAGCAATCGTCCTCACTATACCGCTAGGCCATGATCACCAGAATTTGTATTAATCCTTTATGGTTAGCATACACTCACTATATAATCCTTGGTATTCCATGAGACTGATTAAGTAATGTTAAAAATATTATTAATTAATAAATAAAACATATTCATAATGCTGTTAAATTATTTAATTTACATAGCTTACATTTAATAGTTACATAAAATTTAGTTTTAAACATTATTTCAATTTAAGTTTAAGGGAAAACGACATAATGTCCGTTTCCATCGCGAATTAAAAAGAATCTCTTCAAGTTCTATAAAACTGAGATGCAACAGTCTTAGTCCTTATATAGTGACATCATTTTTAAGTTTTTTCATTGGATGGTAATGACGTAAAGTCAATTTACGTCACTAATACGTATTTTAGTCTTTCACTTCCTTGTTCAGAGCACGTGCTGTAAAAACCTCTTCATCTTGCATTAGGCACTTTCATTTCCTGTTTGAAATTCTAGATAATTACTTTTTATCGGGATGAGTTTTTAAATGATGTAAATAAACTGTCATAGAAATTAATTCCGGATATTAATCCTTTGATATATTACCAACAGGAATATAAGGAGAAATCAAGAATTTACAAAAGAACGTTTAATGTATTTTTGTTTTAGTGAATATCTGAGGAATTGTTTCTGAAAAATTTATGAAACTGATTTCAAAAAATGATTGTATTTTTATATTATTAATAGTTTTTAAAATAAATGTTCAATTATGTTTTTTAGTATGTGCTATTTTCATTTCATTTGGATAGATTTAATGCTATAATGACAAAACACAAACAGTAATCGTGAAATTTGAAGTCATCTTTTATTCTTTGAAGCTCTTGTTACCCTATCCAAATCTCAGAAAACAGTCCTCAAGTGGAACCAAAACCCAAATTGAAAGAAAAAAAAATCAACAAATAACCCACAAACAGTTGCCTGATTTAAACTTTATCTGTTCTATCTGTTATATTCAAGCATGTTAAATATTTTTGTCTAATTTTTTTTTCATTTCTTGTAATAAATCAGCTGTACGAACAACCCCACCTACAAGAAACAAAACCCATTCAGAAACCGACTGCAACAACAACAACAATAACAAAATAAACCAGAATCAAATAAAATCAGACCCATGGATTGAATCGTTGAATAGTTTTAGCTTCGGATTGTCTGTTAATATTTTTTTTTTATTGAGGGTCAGATATGAAGTAGTGATAAATTCAGTGGTTGGACCTGGAAGGACATGCTCTTTTCCCTCTGCGCATTAAATTGCCACCAGAATTAAGTTTAAGATTTTATATTGTTTTATTTTTTTAAAGTGATTCACTCTGAATTTTAGAATGACCAGAGAGTTCCAGAACTCTTTTGTCGATACAACATAAATGTACATGAAAATTCAATATCAGCTTGCAGTTACCGATGATAGAGGAATTATCGCTCGTATCTTCAGACACTCTTTGGAGAGGAACCGATCAGAGACCGCAGAAAATACCCCTTCCCTTCTCATAAATTTAAAAAAAAAGGAGTTTTCTATTAATTTCGGAATTTTGTTGGTTTCTCACATTTCTGAAGATAAGGAAAATAATAATCTAAATATATATATATATATATATATATATAAATATATATATATATATATATATATATATATATATATATAAATCGTTCATTTAAGTGGTTAGAAAGTGGATTCGTGGAAAGTGGATTCGTTAGAAAGTGGATCGTTCATTTAAGTGGTTAGAATCGTTCATTTAGTGGTTAGAAATTTAATGGCCATAATTTTATTATTAATAATGTCCCCTTATTTTTTATCACAATGCTTTTGTTCTTTTCTATAATCGGAGTGTTTTTTTTTCATTTTAATGTCACGTACTGTAGTTAAAACGTTATGTTGTAGAATTAGAAATTATAAATACGCAATATACTTTACTTCTTAGTATTTTAAATAGTCCGATTTATGGAAATTGAAGTAGTCCGAAATCTGGTTCATATAGAAGTTATAAATTTAATTACCATAATTTTATTATTAATAATGTCTGTAATCGGAGTGTTTTTCCCCCAATAAATCTGAAGTAATTCTTCCGGTGATTGAAAGTAGTAGCTACTTTTTTGCTAAACAGAAAATCCTGTAAAATTTGACAGGAACTGTGAATATATATATTTTTAAAGATATCACTTGTAATGTCTAATTTTTGCTTAGATTGATTGTAAAACTCACAATGAAAAGATAAAACAAAGTAAAAAGAAAAAAATACCTCTCTTATAGAAATTATTAGAACGAAGAAAAGTTTTAACAAAGCGAAATGTTTTAATACAAGGAGAATTTTATTATTTGTACGATTAATTCTACACTATAAAAACTGCTCTAGATCCAAGACACATAAAGACAATTTTCAAAAACCATTTAAAACATATGTAGAAATTTACTTCTTATAAGCTTTTAAGGCATAAAATTAATATTAAACATAAAAGACTTATGCTTAAGTACCATTCAGTCTTTCCAAGTACATTCTTATATGAAACAAATATATTAACAAAAAAAGATCTAGTCTATTTTGTCGTGAATTTATTTTTCAGTGAAGCAAGAAGATCGTAACTGAGCCAATTCTGTAAAGTTTCGATGTCGAAAGATCATATGAGACATATTAGTGATAACAATAATAGCAGTAACTCAATTATTATGCATGCATTAAAATTTTCGATTAAAATTAACAATGACGAAACATTTCTTAGCAATACTGGAGCAATATTTTAAAAAGTGTGTACACATCAATGTACAACAACATCTAACGCAACAACATCTATACAACAATATCTAACGCAAGCAACTTATTTTTGAGTGTTTACAGGTTAAGAAATTATTTACTTATTCAACTTAAATTTTCAAGCATAATTTTGTAATAATTACATTTCAAAGTAAAAGTAATACCATTACTGTAATTTCTTAAGGAGGTTGGTCACTGCGATGGGCGTAGAGTGAATTCGTATTTTAAAAATATCTCCTTAGGAAATTTGTATTTTTAGTTCCAGTTTCGTAGAGAAGATTGGCAGAAAAACTTTTTGTGAAGGGTCCGACTAGCGAGTCGTTTTTAGCTGTTTTTCCCCCTTTGGAAGGGATTTTACATTTGTTTCGTGTTATAAATGCAGACTTTGATAAACACTGGACTCTTCTACATTGAACTATAATAATAAGCTAAAAGAACCCGCATTATGATATAAATGTTGTGCAATCTGATTAATCAAGACATATGTATCTTTATTTGTTTGACGTACTGAATTTAATAAATTCATTTCTCTGATATATGGGAGCGGTACATGTGAAGGCCAACACTAATACCAGATCATAATTAACATCAGGGCCAATCACAAGGGGAATTAGAGATAGCAGTGACCAACAAACTTAACTGAAGAGATTCCAAAATAAATTGCTTTTTTTTAGATATTGTTGCATAGAAAATGTTTATGAAAAAGACAGAGAAGATAGAAAAATCTTCAAATGATTAAGTATTTTTAATCCTCATGTTAAAGAATTCATTATGAATATACATTTATTTCTCCAATTTAATTAAAACGAATGTCTGGAATACAATAAATTCTCATTTATCTGGATCACGTTAAACAGACTTTGTTTATACTAACTAACATAAAGCACTAAAATGTAGGATTAAAAAATTATGACATATATATTAGTAATAACCGAACCCCTTTCGTGGGCTAACGTGGCTAATCCATAGTGGTTTGAAATGATAAATATCACAATTATCACAATTTTTTAACAGACATTTTCACATTTTTTATTCTCAGAATTCTGTTCTAATACTCGTCAGAAGCAGTGTTACCTACGATTCTTCCTCTGGATAGACCAGTGTCAGTTTAACTTTAAATAAGCAGCAAAAAAGTCCAGTAATCTCTTGTAATCTGTGTGCGTGTCAAGTGTGGCAGTGTAGATGAGTCTAATTCTGAATACAACTTAAAGTTATATTGTATATGCAGCCGAGTTTCTAAACTTAATTTTTTACATTGTAATATTTCCTAAGGATTTTTTTTTTACACAGGCTTTTATATCAGATTTGACATATAAACACTTTTTGGTTATTTACTTAAAGAATTTACAAAATTATTTAAAAAATTACTTTTTCATCATTAAATTTTAAGATAAGGAAGTTTTAATACAGTTAATAATAAAATAAGATACAGTTAATAATAAAATACGTTTTAATACAGTTAATAATAAAATAAGATACAGTTAATAATAAAATAAGTTTTAATACAGTTAATAATAAAATAATTTCTTATTGTTCGGCAGTTGTTATTTCATCTTAACCTTTAAATTAATAATAATTTTAACCGTGTTTATTTTAGAATTATTAGGTTTCTATGAACACATTAGAGACTGTTTTTGGGTTTTTAACCTTATGCTATTTAATATTTTTGATACAATTCATAAAACGATAAAGTATTGCTTAAAGTGTTAATAAAATTGTAATTTTTTTTATTAAAAATACCCCGACTGATTTCATTCATTTATTTTGTATAAAGGAAACTAAAAATAACTTACATTTATTTCAACTCTTTTTTTTTAGAATCTGATTTCGAAACAAAAATATTTCTTTAATACTTGTATTGAAAAAAAAGAAAGAAAAAAAACCGTGCATTTGATTATTTCACTTCCCAAAATTAAAAAATATTTGGAAAAAGCACGATTACTATTACCTATATTCAATCAATTTTCTGATCGAAACATAGTATGATTTATTAGTGCTTCGATTCGTTCTACGAAGAATCGTTAACATTAGATGAAAGTATAAGACCAAAGTTCTTCTCACATGTTGTAAAAATGCTTCAATGGCGTTTTCTTAAGATACTGATCAAGAATCTACTTTTATTATGTAAGAAAAATCATTATATTAAATTAAATTTACATATTAATTACATCTAATTATATTAAATTAGACTTACATATAAAAATACCTACACAATTTATAGGAAATTACTTACAAGCGTGATCACAGGTTTTTAATAATATTATTAAAAGTGTAAGTTATATTCTCATACATAATATACGTGTAAACTTATTAAGGTGCTTTCTTCAGCATTTTCTTTACGGTGTAAAGTTTCTCGATGTAGTTTGTTATTTTCCGAGAATTACCTACTATTATATATAAATAATTAATAAAATTAATATGTATAGAGAAACACGAACTTTTCTTCTGTGATTTGTGCATTATAATACTTCGAAAATGCATTATTCATTTTACATAATTTTTTAACTGCGGTTTTACATTATTTCTGCAAGCTAACATCTGTTTAATTTTTCACTTATAGAATTTATATTCTTTTTAACACTTTCCAACTTAGTTGAAAAGTGTTTATGACTTCGGTTTGTCTGGCCGTCTGGCCGTGCTCTAAATCCCGTAAATAGCACGTTCCCTATTTAAACTGAAGTGCACTTATAGTTTTTTACAGGGACACTCAAAAGAATTCCGTTACATTACGGTCTATGGGGAAAAATCATTTGCGGTTTATTTTAATGATGTTACACACTTGCAAACACATTGTAATCGATATATATCACTAATGAGTATTACAAGAAGATTAATATGGAATAGGGTGTGCATAGCACTTATAGTTAATTTACAGGGACAGTCAAAAGAATTCCGTTACATTACGTCTATGGAGAAAAATCGTCTGCGGTTAATTTAAATAATGTTTCACTATTTTAAACGCATTGAAATTTATATATATCACTAAGGTGCATTACAAGAGGCTTACTACAGAATATTGTGTGTATAGCAGTCATCGTTCATTTACAGGGACACACAAAAGAATTCTCTACTGTCTGTTAACAATAATTCCTGGAAGTGCGTTTTAAGTTACTGAACGAGAATTTAAATTTAACTTACTTTTTGTTTATTACGTGGTGTGTATAAATTCTGTAGATCATATACAGGGAAGCACAAAAGTTTGCGAACACATGGCCGTTTATTGACAGAAACTCCAGAAGGAGAATTTTAGACTGTGCTACGCGTTTCTTAACTGAACTAAAATTTAGTAACTGAGTTTTTTATATAAAATATAAAACACCAAATGGGGCCAACCTACTTGTTATAATTTAAAAAAATCTTTGAACATATGAAACTACGAGTACAACAATAGTATTCAATTATTCTCTAATCAAACTTTCTAGGCATATGTTGATGTTTTATTGTATCGATGCAAGTTATGGGAAAAAAATGTTTACACAACAGAAATACAAGAGCACTCAAGCTCTTAAGCAAATTTACAACAGAACATAATAGTGTGTATTAAGATTTTGGAAAAAAAAACTAAGTTTTTCAAAGCGTGGCAATTGCAGATCAATTAGAAGATTAGTAGAATTTTGTATTGCTGAAGAATATGATATTTTGCTGTAATTACATAAAAGTCTAATGGCCTCATTTGTAATTTTAAAAAAATAAACTTGCCGAGCAGAGCTTGTAGAGCTCAACCAATATAGTACGCCTTCTTTCTTGGTTGAGTTTGAATTTGAATTTGCATCTTATAAAAATGTTCCACATAAAATTTCCTTAACAGAATGATCAAGCATCCACTTTTATTATATATATTTTTAAAATGTTTATACATCAATGCTTATTAATTTCATTATAGCAATAAGAATTACTTACAAAACTACATACAAAATTTGTAGGAAACACATCTGTTGCGTTATATATTCGTTTATAGTAAGATTATGCATGCATAATATAGTTTATTTTTATTGATGTACATGGTTGATGTTGTCTTTTTTTCTTTCAGTAATTTTTACACTGTAATACTTCATGGCGCTATATTTTGTTCACCGAGATATTACCTGACTATTGCCGTTATATACTATTTTTTAAGTAATTTTTACATTGTATGCAATTTTCTATCTGTGTTTTTTGTATGAAAAAGAAAAACTCCAAATCTGGCCAAGTTACTTTTTATAATTTAAAAAACACTTACAACATACATAAGTGCGATTACTATATACTTATAAAACACTCAATAGTTTTATTAGACATACAATAATGTATTAATGTATCGATTAATGTTAATGGAGAAAAATGTTACCGCAGGAAAAAAATACTCAAATTCTTATTGTATGTTATAAAAATGTTATACTACGTTTTCTTTGAGAGAAGGATTAAGCATCCATTTTCATTATATCTATAAACATATTTATACATCAATGCTCAAACATCTCATAGAAATGAGATTTAGTTTTAAAATACATACAAAACTTGTAGGAAACGTTTCAGTTGCTTTATGCACACGTTTTTGGTGAATATCCGTGGAGATATGTTTGCGTTAATTGAAGAGGTTGATGAATTGAATTTTAAAGCTTTTATTTACAGCAGGACTATCATACATAAAAATGAGAAACACAGTGAGTTTAAAGAGAAATTCACTCCTATTTATAACATTTAGACGGGATTCGAAAAGAGCCAATGAGGATATTTAATAAGACAGGCAACAGAAATTGCTGATAAGAGAACCAATCAAAATTTAATAAAATAATGAACTAAATGATGTAATGTGCGATTACACATTTCCAGCAGTTTTCAATAAGATTATGTAAACATAATACACTTTACTTTTATTAAGCTACATACCTAATAATATTGATATTCTTTTTTTTTCTTCAATTTAAAATTTACTTTTATTAATATTCATGCTTAATCAAATTAATGTTCCTTTTTTCTGTACTCTTTACGATGTAAATATTTCATGGAGGAATCTTTTGTTTAATAAGATATTATCTTATTATTCCCGGTATATTTGCGTAAATATAATATGTTTTTTACACATAATAATTCATTCTATTATTTTATAAAGTTTCCTTTACTTTATATAATTTTCTAACTGTTTTTTTTATATATATATATATATAAAGAAAGGAAACTCCAAATGCGGTGAACCTACTTGTTGCAAATTAAAAAAATCTTTGAACATATAAAAATGCGAGATTTATATACTTACAAATAATTATAGACAAATACAAATAATTGTACAAATAGGCAATATATTTAACCATTTTCTCATCCGAATTTCTAGATGAACAATGATGCATTGGTGCATCGATTCACGCTCAGGGGAAAAATGTTAGCGCACAATAAAAATAAAAGTACTCATGTTCTTACTGCATATGATATAAAAGTATTCTGATAAGTTTTTTGGTAGATTAATTACGCATTCATTTTCATTATATTGGTAGAAATGTCTATGCATCAATCCTTAAAATCCTCAATATAGAAATGAAATTTATTTATAACAAGAACGAAAAATCATGCGTCAAGCATAGATTATGTAACACTTTCCAACACTTTCGAAATAATTTTACAAATCATTACCGTTTAATAAGCTGAAAGATAACATCTAAGTAAACAATTTGGAAAACGCATGTTTAAAATTCTCCTTCTGGAGTTTCTTTCAATAAACGGAAATCTGTTCGCGAACTTTTGTGCTACCCTGTATATGAAATACAGAATTCATACACACCAAGTAATAGACAAAAAGTGAGTTAAATTTAAAATCGCGTTCAGCAACTTAAAACGTATTTCCAGGAATTATTGTTAACAGACAGTAGAGAATTCCTTTGTGAGTCCCTGTAAATGAACGATTACTGCTATACACACAATATTCTCTAGTACACCTCTTGTAACGCACCTTAGTGATATATATAAATTTCAATGCGTTTAAAATAGTGAAACATTATTTAATTAAACCGCAAACGATATTTTTCCATAGACGTAATGTGACGGAATTCTTTTGACTGTCCCTGTAAAGTAAGTATAAGTGCTATGCACACCATATTCCATATTAAGCTCCTTGTAGTGCACCTTCGTGATGTATATCAATTACAATGTGTTTGAAATTGTGTAACATCAAAAACGCGAATGATTTTCCCCCATAGACCGTAATGTAACGGAATTCTTTTGAGTGTCCCTGTAAAAAAACTATAAGTTCTATACACTTCAGTTGAAATAGGGAGCATGCTATAGATAACGACAATAACATATAAAAATTGCAGGTAAATCCGAGCATATTTAGAGACAAATTTTTATTTCACAAAGGAATTCTCTACTGTCTGTTAATATGCGGGAGTTAGAGCACGGACAGACGGCAGACGGCAGACAAACCGAAGTTATAAACACTTTTCAACTAGGTTGGAAAGTGTTAAAAATGCATACAAAATTTGTAAGAAATATTTTAGTTGCACTATACATTCGGTTATAAGATTATGAAAGCATAATATACTTTATTTTATATATCTATCCTACATGTTTAATCATATTTTATGATCTTTTTTTCTTTCTTTAATTTTTATAGTGTAATACTTCATGGCGCAATTTTTAATTACCTTACGTATACTACACTGTTAAAAATTTTCGTTTATTGGCAGGTTGTCTTCCGTGAATTTTGATCAGAAAGTTTCCGTTTTGTTAGAAAAATGAAATCTCTCCCGTATATCTGTCTGGGTAGCACACATATCTTTTGCTACCCAGCTAGAAAAAGTTTGCAAAAAAAGTGCACAAAATCCGAGCGTATTTGGCACCTCTACATATGCATAAAAACTGCACACTGTATTGTGCACAAAAAGTGCATAAACTGTATCCCGAAATTGTACACTTTTTAGATTTTTTAGATTACAGAGTTTCAAATACGGAATTATTAATGTAAAAATCTATCATCCAATGGGATTGCAGTATTTTTGATCGCCACACATGCGCTTCGACTCCTTCGCGTCTCTATCACGCCATTTATGGACTACGAAGACGGAACATTCCTCAAAAAACGGACTCTAGAGGAGAAATTTTGAACTAATTTTTTTTCGCTTAAACAAATTCCCATGCCTTCATTATGTCATTCACAAAATTTCACAACTTTCTGGCCAATAGTTTCGTCTGTAGACAACTTTAAAGTAGGGTCGTTTAATTATGGACACCCTGTATATAATTCATGTTTTTATCCTCTATTAATACTATTGTTTTCAACCATCATCTCATTACGAAATATCCCCGCAATTAACTTCAAAATTACCAGTTTTCTAAACCCCAAATTGTTTAAGTCCCAAGCTGCGATTTGAAGAAATCCCGTATCATCGTTTCCTACTCTTACTTCAGCAAGGACCCGCTGGTCTTACGGTAAAGCACTCGGCTCAAGCCTATAACGTCCCCAGTTCGATCCTCAGGTCGGGCAGAAAATGTTCTTTCATTATATCAAATATTAAATTAAATACTCCCATAATAATCAACAGATGGCAGCACAAATAGAGATGACATTTTTTAAAACCAAGTTTATTTATAACGGAAATTTACCGATTCTTCAAACGGAGTTTTTCCTTCCTTTATCTTTCAAAACGGAAAATGTACTAACGGAACGGAAAAAGTCCGGCAACTTTGCTGCCAGTAGTTTTACCGTGAATTAACGGATTTATTTTTAACACTGTAGTTATTGTATATACATTGTTACGTATACGTATACTCGCCTAAATTTATCGACATTTTTTTAAACTTTTTCTTTAAAATTTATTTTTAAGAAAATACTGACATAAAGAATAGTTTTAGCGAAAACCGCAAACGAATCGACCAATTTTTCCGTTTTTTATAATTATTTGAAATTTTGGACCCTAAACTTTAATGGCGCCTATATCCTTCGGAAGACGTTTGCGACCCTTACTTTCCTATTTAATATTGTTTGTCTTGATGTGTACTATCACCCCTGAAAGTTTTGCCCAGGAGTTTAGATTCACCCTGTATATATTTCTTAAAACAACAATTGTGTTTTTGGCTGTCGTCAGTTAAGCCTTTGCAAAGGCTGCCAATTCGTACGTGTTATTTATTTTCAGCCTCTTTAAAAAGAAAAATAGACATTATATCATTATATGTCCTTAATTTTAGGGATTTTAGGGCTAGAGATTTGTGCGAATAGCCGAATACGAACTTTTTGTTCTCCAAAAAAAGAAACTAATTTTTGATTATATAAAATTTTAAAATCAAAAAAGATTTAAGCTGAAACTGATGTTTTATTACTTATGTGTAGAATTTTTAATAGCGTGATGTATTTCGTGTAATATTTCAAACACCTTGATGCTGGTAACAAAGCAACTTTTACTACATCTAAATAATAATAGCATAATTTTATCTACAGGAAAGTGATTAATAAGCATTTTATCTAAAACTAGATGGAACCCGTCAAAACTTGACGGAAAAAAATAAAATAACAATATTAATATAAAATAACAGTCTTTCAAATATTTTATTTTAAAAGTTACCCCCCCCCCCCAGTCAATTACAGTACTAATTCCGAAGCAAACTCCAAACAAACAATCCGTAAACAACTGTGTAATGCAAATCAGTTTGACATTACCGCCATATTCCCCACGGCAAGAAAGAAAATTTCCTGGACCTATGAAGTATCATACAAATAGTATATCCCTATGTTCATCTCATATTCAGTCAATAAAAGAACAGAGTAAATAAAGCACACCCCCCCCCCCTGTGATAATGCAAACGAATGAGCTCCTATGCACATGTGCATTGCATCTCACCAAAGGCACTGTCAAAATTCGACGTTAAAAAAAAGTTTTAAAATATTTAAATTAAAAGTTTTAAAATATCTTCTTTAATCATTGTTCTTTTCAAATCCATATCTTCTGAAACGCATCCATTGTTTTAAGCTAATCAATTTCTATGTAAAGATGAAGAATTTTTTTTTTTTACAATAATAAATCAATCTGCAGATAAGGGAGATTTTTAATGTTTTCAAGTGTAATTTATTTGTATGGTTCCTTCGGTTCCTTTACATAATCAGGATGATTATTCCTTTTCCATCACAGTCGGGGATATTTTCCTTCTTATACAATTAAATATCCAATGGATCTTAAAAAAATAATAAAATACTATCGCAAATAGATACATACCGATTTTCGAAACACTAAAACTACCCGATTTAATACTTTCGTCATTTTTTAAAGCAAAGGAAAATAATACTTTAATACGTGAAAAACAGTCTTCTTAAAAAACATAACGAATATCTTTATTTTATCACTTCCGTGCCGACAAAAACATTCTACAAAACCATTTCTGACAACCTCATTTTTTCACACAGCTTAGAAAAATACAATTTCGGAACAAAAACATCTTTCTCACACAGCTTAGAAAGATACATTTATGAAAACAAAAAAACATCTTTCTCACACAGCTTAGAAAGATACATTTATGAAAACATCTCCTGTTATGTGTAACATTATACTTACATTACATGGCCAAAGTATATATATTCTTAACACTGAATTTCAAAGACGAATTATACAATTTCCTGCAAAAATTCAAACAAAAATTAAACATATTATTACAAATGCAAATTAACACTAGGAAATGAGATATACTAAAAATAAGGGGGAAAAAAGTTTATAATGTTCAATGTTCAAAAAATAGTCTTATGACTGATAACGTTTTGAAACAGTCACAGTTCTGCCACTTCTCGTTCGTAATACTGGTTCGAAAGAGTGTTCTTTTGGAATCTCTAGATTTTACAGTTTTCGTATTGGTCTTAAAAGTTCACCCTTTTCAGTTTTTACCCGAGCAACTCTCGGGTGACCATCTTTTCCAGAAATTAGTTCTTGCACACGAGCTAAAGTCCAATACGTACGTTTCTTATCAGACTCCACGAGAACGACATCACCAACGGTCAGTTGCTTGGCATTCTTTTGCAGGGAATTTTGTTGGCGTAACTGCCCTAAATACTCAATACGGAATCGTCTTCTAAGATGTTCTCGAACTTGTTGTCTATACTTTGCTCTTCTGTTTAATTCTTGTGCGTCAATTGCATCAAAATCTATCACATCTGAAGATCTTATTTCTTGAAGAAACATTGATGGTGTTAAAGGTTCTAGATCATCCACATCTTCTGAGACATACGTGAGTGGTCTAGTATTTACAACTTGTTCGCAGTCACAAAGAATTGTGATAAGCTCTTCATAGGATAATGAGGCTCTACCTAGTATTTTCCTCAAGATGCGTTTCACCATTTGTATCAACCCACCAACCACCCCACCAGGCAGCAGTAGACGGATTGAATTTCCAACGAATCTTTTGTACAGCTGCTGCAGCTGAGATCTGTTCCCAATCGATGTCTGAAAAAACTCTATCTGCACCGACAAAATTTTTACCATTATCAGAATAAACGGTCGTCGGTCTTCCTCTTCTCGCTATAAAGCGCCTAAAAGATTGGAGGAAGGTATCTGTTGCTAATGACGTCAATAACTCTAAATGTATGGCCCTGTACACTGCACAAGTGTACAACACATTCCATACCTTTTTTTTCCATTTTTCAAATATAAGGGCCCAGCTAAATTTACTCCAATTATTTGGAATACTGCCGCATCTTGAACTCTTTCTGCTGGCAATGCAATAGGTTCTGACTCTGCCTTCTGAGCACTAAATATTTTGCAATGCACACATTTCTGAACTACTGCTCGAATGGTTTTCCTGGCTTTCAGGATCCAGTAGTCTTCTCGTATAGATGTCATCAAAAGAGCCACTCCACCATGTAATAGCTCTTGGTGTTTCCAGGAGATCAAACTGTGGACTACAGGATGGTCAGATGGCAAAAGAATTGGGTACTTAAAATTTACAGTATCTTCTGGATAGATGACTTGTGTTTGTACTCTGATGACACCATCTTCATCTAGGATTGGTCTTAGGCTACGAATTTTCTCATTATTCTTTTCAAAGCTGTCTTTCTGGATCAAAATCATTAATTTTCTTTCAGCTTGTTCTATTTCAAAACAAGTAAGATCAGATACTTCTTTTGAATTTGGTTTTCTTGAATTACTTATGAATCTTAGAATCCATGCGATCAATCTTATTATTTTCTTGTATGATGAAAATCGTCGGTAATACCAATCATTAGGTTCTTGTCATGTTCTTGTTTAATGCTGAAATGACACTTTTCCGTTTCTCAGCATTAATAACTTCTTCATCTGGTGATTCGACACTTTGAGGCCAAGTAAATTCTGGCTCAGCCAGCCAGGCTGGTCCCTCCCACCATTTTAGCTGCAAGAACTGTTCAATGGAACAACCTCTGGAAGGAAGTTCAGCCGGATTAAATTTTCCTGAAATATGTCGCAACTAAACTTTCTGTGACAAAGACCTGATTTCTTCTACACGATTCCAGAAAAATATTCCCCATCTATCATCTCGCTTTATCCAGCTTAAAGCTGTGGTTGAATCACACCAATAACAGATCTTCAAATTTGGAATTCTTAAATCAGGAATGACACGACTACCCAACCTGGCTCCAATGCAGCATGATAAAAGCTCTAACCGCGGTATAGTTAGGTTCTTAAGAGGAACTACTCTTGCGCGTGCTTGTATAAAACTCACCAAAATTTCATTTTTCTTCTTTACTCTCAGAAAAATACAAGTAGCATATGCGTGTTTACTTCCGTCACAAAATATGTGAAGACTTACATCATTTTCAAAATTATCTAGATTCATCCAGCGCTCAAGTTTGATGTCAGAAATTAATTTTATTCCCTGCACCCACTACAAAAATTGTTTAGCTAAATTCTCTGGAATTAATTCATCCCATTTTAATTTCAACTTTCAGCACTCTTGTAGAATAAGTTTAAGGAGCAAAGTCACGGGTGAGGCAAATCCCAAAAGATCAAAAACCTTCTGAGCCAATGAAAGTAGAGCTCGTTTTGTAGGAATAATTTGCTCTTCCTCAATAGGGCCGATTTTGCAAGATAGAGCATCATTTCCCAGATACCAGTTTAAGCCTAGTACTGGTGTTATGTTAACTGTTGAAGTTCCAGACATAATTTGAATTGGATAATTCGACAGCCATCCCCTTAAATGGAATTTCGCGGAGGACAGTAACATTCTCGATTTAATTATGAACTTGTTTAACTCTTTAGTTGTGCTGAAAATACAAACACAATTATCTACATACAAAGATTCATTCAAAGTTTCTGCTGTAGAAACAAAATTGTCAGGTGTACTTTCCAGATGGTGTTTCAGAGTAGCCGCTAGTAAAAAAGGGCTGCAATTGATTCCGAAAACCACACGTTTATGTCTGTAAATTATATTATCCTTCCATAAAAACCGTAGATTGTCTATCACTTTCTGTAATACCTACCTGTAGGAATGCCTTTTCTATATCAGATACTGCACCAACAGGAAATTTCCGAAAACAATGCAATATTGAAGGAATCATTTCAATCATATTTAATCCTTTATCCAGACAATCATTTAATGAAGGAAAACCTTTCACATGAGCCGAAGCATCAAAAACCGGCCTTACTTTAGTAGTTTCACTAGATTCTTTAAATACAGGCCTGTGTGGAAAATAATTTATTTTGGATTTTTTATTATCGACCACCCTTTCAATTATTCCTGCATTTAACCATGTATCAAATACTTCATTATAAACTTCAGTTTTATTCAAATTTGATAACCTTTTCTTCGTTGCAGCAAGCCGTTTTTCGGCCAATTCTCTATTACTAGGTAAGCGGGCATTATCTAGTACCCAAAGCAATGCTACTTCATACCTCCCATCTGAATCTATTCTTATGTTTCTTTTAAAATGTTGCATAGTTTCTTCATGAATTTCATTTTTAGTTTTAGATTCAACCGGATCAGTTATACCAAGAATATCTAGCTTCCATAAATTAGCAACGGAACTTTCGTTCCAAAGAGACGAAATAACCATAAGAGAATCATTTGTTTCAGATTTAATGCCTGGAATTTTCCCCATGAGACTCCATCCCAAATGGTTCGTTACAGCAACCGGACCACTTTTTAAAACTTTAATATTTCCGGTCAGTAATTTTCCCGCCACATCGGAACCAATTAACAATTTAATTTCATGTTCGGTTTTACATACATTATTTTCAACATCCGAAATCTTAATACCATATTTATTTAATTCTTTTAACTAAGGTCCATTTGGCACCTTTTTTATATTAGAACAAATAACAGGAACATCTAAAACATGCATATCACATTTATAACTGTTATCAATACTACTTAAATGAATTCTATATTTGTTGTGGTTTGTCTCCCTTGTTTTAACACCACCAAATAATTTATGAATTAATTTAACTTCATCAATACTTTTATAATTCAAATGCTTAATTACATCTTCTGATAAATATGAACGCTCAGAGCCCGTATCTATGACTCCCCGTACAATTTTTTCTTTACCATCGTGCTTTACACGTACATGCAAAGTTTGTAATAACTCTGTTGGGTCGGAACCTTGAGTAGTCAAAACAGTATCACTACTCGCTGACTCAAGTTTACGACTTTCTAACGCCGTATTACTCTCTTCATTACAAACATTTTGACACATTACAGCAAAATGCCTTTTACCACAATTTAAACATTTAATCTTCGATTTACAGTGACGTGAAATATGATTTTTCTTAAGACAGACAAAACAAGCCCCCTTTTTCAAAATTATACTTCGTTTATCTTCAAAAGAAAGCGAATTAGCTTAAAAACATTTTTCAGATAAGTGACACTTGTCACAAAATATACATGCTTCATCAGATTTCTTAATTAAATGTTTATCTTTAAATTTATCACCTACAAATATATCAGTAGCAGTTGGCATAGAATTATATTCAACATTTTTAAATCTAGTAAAATTTTTAGATTTATCAAAACCAAAACTAGTACGCGCCAATAAAATACGTTCTTCAGACACCACTTCATTTTTTAAGAAATTAAGTGTAGAATTTAATTCACTCTTACCTTGATCAGGCTTTTCACGATCCCATTCCCAAATTCGGAGATCATCATGAGGTAAACGCGATTCCACCAACGGGAATAAAATGCTCGCGTATTTATCCTCTGTGACCCCAAGAGATTCCAACGATCTAAGTTTGGTTTCTAGGTTGTCATATAACGATGACAAATTGCACTCTCTTTTCGATGTATTATTATTGCATAATACCAGCTGCAGCAGATCGCGAACATGAATTTGTATCAAAGTGTCTCCTCTTCCGAATCTTTCTTTTAGATGTTGAATTACTTTAGCATAATTTTCAGCCGATATAGGATAACTTTTCACAATTGGAGACGCTTTCGATTTCGGAGTAATTGCTTGCATCAGATATACGAACACTTCGAGTGATCGTCTAACACAGTGTCTTCGTGAATTTTCTTGAAGGTATTCTAAAACGTTAGCCACGATCTTGAGTCCCCATCAAACGGCTGTAAACTAATTTCAGGCAATCTGAGTGTGCGGGATCCCATTCTTTCGATTTCTATCGAATTTGTTAAAAGAGGTTGATGTTCGACGGCAACAGCAGGCTTAACAAAAAAATGTCTTGCATTCTGCTTCACTTTTATTAATTTTTCATGGTATTCTGCACATACTTCGAATTCTTTTACATAATCTTTTTCCGCAGACCTATTCGACAACATAAAATTTAATATTTCGTCATTTCGTGGAACGTAATCTAGATGCTTTGTCCACTAATTGATCTAATAGCTCTTCTATTAGATTAACATCTGGGCTTGACTGGTTAAGAGCTTCGTTTAAAGCATTTAAAATCTTCGTAAATGCGCTTCTAAGGGGCGTTCTTTTTATTTTTAACGCCTCCATACTTGAAAAGTTTTCCACTTAAAAAATATCACTTCCTATGTCCCTGTTCGGGCGCCAATTTATCGCAAATACATACATAGCGATTTTCGAAAAACTAAAACTACCCGTTTTAATACTTTCGTCATTTTTAAAGCAAAGGGAAATAATACTTTAATACGTGAAAAACAGTCTTCTTAAAAAACATAACGAATATCTTTATTTTATCACTTCCGTGCCGACAAAAACATTCTACAAAACCATTTCTGACAACCACATTTTTTCACACAGCTTAGAAAAATACAATTTCGAAACAAAAACATATTTCTCACACAGCTTAGAAAGATACATTTATGAAAACAAAAAAACATCTTTCTCACACAGCTTAGAAAGATACATTTATGAAAACATCTCCTGTTAGTAGGAATTCAATTGGATTCACGACATACAGTTCCTAGAATATTCTGATGCAACATATACATCAACGATTTCAGCATATCAATCTTATGTTAATCATAAACTATAAATAGTTTTTTTTTTTTGACAGATTTTAGTTTAGCGCCAAAATGCTCTTTCTTTTGGATAATCTGATCTTATGATTGATTTATCAGGGGTTTTCATTATTTTTCTTTTTCAGTTTTTATGATGGTTAAGAAAATCTATTTTCAATTGGGGCAACTTTCCCAAGGAATATGTTACATTATTAAAGCAAACTGATGACCATTGTTGAGATAGAATTGAAAAATATTTCATGCTTGAAAATTGTTTAAAAAGTCGTTAAATTAAGCGGCAGTTTTCAAATAAATTTCAATCGAAAGCTAATTTTTTTCTAATTGATGATGTAAGAACTGAAATTGTAAAATGTAGTAAAATGTAGTAAAAAATTGAAATTTGTAGTATTTAGAAGTGATGTAAGCGCGATGAAAGTTAAAGCGATAGGGCCGTTTGTTGTCACAACCTTTATACATTTCTGAAAATTGCCACTGTGTTTTGGCTGGCGTCCAAAAGTAGAATATCATTTTTGACATCGAAAAAGAAATTCACAGTGGAAGAAATAGGACTTTGCCACTAATAACTAATAAGGAACTGTTAAATGAACTTATAACAAACCTACCAAAATAATTCCTATAAAATATCAGCCTTACATTATTTATTCTAGCTACAAATACAATCATTATTTCAAGTTTTTTTCCCATAACACTATTTTCAATAATTTTAATTTTCCTGAAATTCTTTACTTTTGTGAATTTTTTTATAAAAAAATGAAATCTTCTAACCTATAATTTAAAAAAAAAGTAATTGGTACCATGTAATCAAGGTATGCAATCAAGATGAAGCAACCAATAAAGGCTTAAATTCTGACCTTTAAAATTAAAAATTGAAAAATCAGTTAAAATTACGTCTTGTTGACACAATTAATTTTTGTTTTTAGATTTATCAATGTTAAAATGCATTTCAAGCTAAGCATAGCGTCATTTTCCCCGGCGCAAACATTTCACATACTTTGTATAAGTTACTTTTATGCTTAAACACCATGTTACAAATATAAATATATTTTGTATTTAATTGTAATGAAAAAATGGCATCAAGAAAGTTATAATGCATAATGATAAAATAAACCTAATGGACAATATTCCGGTGACGTCACAATAAATATGAATTATTATTCGCTTATAAAACACGCGGATAAATATTTTCATCGAAATTTAACTTGGAAATTAAAAAATTCGGCCTAAAAGTTCTCATCAAGTGATATTTAATTCGACTTTAAATGTATTTATAATAATGTTTTACTGATTTATTAGTTATTACATTAATTAAAATAAAAAATACTTCTTCGAAACCATGGTATAAAAGCATTGAAAAAATGTTGTGATTCGTAGTTTCGTAAAATCGATAAAATTCAACTGACGTCACAAACATTTATCCAACAGTCGAAAGGGATAATTAAGAGAAATAATACAAATAAATAAATATTCAAGACTATTTTTTATTCTGATTTAATTAATATATTGTAAATTTTATTGTTTAAAGTTACTGATAAATGATACTTTAGTAAATGGGGCTTTTCCTAAATATTATTATTATTATTATTATTATTATTATTATTTTTAGATTTAATGGCAACATTCTTCTGTTTGTTTAACGGGCGCTACAGTTTGGCGAATAATTAGGGGTACTTTTCGGTTAGCCGGGCGCCAGTGAAGTATATATATATATATATATATATATATATATATATATATATATATATATATATATATATATATATATATATATATATATACATGTATGCCATTCTATAAACATAATGTATTCTAGGCGCTGTAACTGGGGTTAATTTTTGACGCCTAAATGACAATTCTTGCTTTGTATGGCAACCTGGTGTTTTATAATAAAACTGAATATGTGTGTAAATAAATAAAATAAAATTGGTACTTTTATGTGAGCTGGGCGTCAGGGATAACTTTCCAAATCTTCTTTCAATTGGAATAATTTAAATTGCAATACTTTACGTGAGATTTGTTATTCATATTGATATGTTTATGTTTAGATATTTTATTATGATTATATTTTAGCTAATTTTAAGTAAGTTTTTAGAGATTTAATATTACAATGTTAAAATATTACCCAGTTGATATTAGCTAATGTCAAAAGATTGGCGAACCACAGAGTTCAGAAAATAACTCTATGCCCTGCAACAGTGGGAGTTGCCGACTTTATGACGTCATAAGCAGAAGTAAGAGTTTAATTGAAAATTACGGCTAATTAATTAAATTTTCGAACAAACGAATGCACGATAACAAATCTGTGTCCAAGTATCTTTCATTTAAAAAAGAAGGGTTTAATTTGATGCAGTAGTTTGTTCTCACGGATTGTCGAAAGAAATCGCTTAACGTTTTAAATATATAGATAGGAATTCATTAGTCATTACCGCTGCAAAGTATACTTTTAAAACTTGTTTTTAAATTTAAAAAAGTTATTTTAAGAGGAAGAATTAGTAAACAGCATTTTATCTTTTTATTCTTAGATATATCAAATTGATTTTCTGTCAGATGGTAATTTAAAATATTTCCATTAAAATATAAAGATTGTTTACTATCTAATGAAACTTTTATCCTTTCTTACATTCAAAATCAATGAAATCAATAATGATTTTTTAACTAATATTTTGAAATAAAATATTGCGACATTTAGTATTAAATACATTTTTAAATATTTTTTATAAAATGCTGAAAATTTCAAATAAATCTTTTTGATACATTCATAAAGCCCTTTTTTATAAGTTTAAGAAATTTGCATCCATTATGGAATATTTAAAAGTTTTAGAATCGAACAATGTTTTTTTTTATTTTTCAATAAGAGTATTTACACCTGGAGTCGATTAAAGTCAGTTGAAATCTCTAATTTGGATACCATTCACTAAAAGAACTTTAACTTTTATAAGAAATAGAGAAATAGTATATGTTTTTATTTAGTATCCGAATAACTGTACATTATGTGCAATTAAGAATGAAAATGGCTCGAGAAATGTATCAGAAATTAGCCGGTTTGGATCAGAGATAATAATTCCAATAAATGGTAAAAATTGTTATCCTGAATTTAGTTGAAGAGATATTTGTCAATAATCGGCAAGATATCAGCAATAATCGGAGAGACATATGCAATATTTGGCGAGATTTCAGCATTATTCGACGATACATAATCAATATTCGACGAGATATCAGCAATATTTGGCGAAATATCTCGCAAAATTAGACTTCAGCATACAGCAGACTTCGGCAACCGAATATACAGCAAAAATACCGATTAGTTTATAGTAAGCCGAATATTCGTCCCATGCCTAATTAATTTTTTTGATAAGTATAACTTTGGATATATTTATTCCTTTATCATTTAGGAAAGTTGCCAATTCTTATTGTGTTATATATATTTTTAATTTGATATTTATTATGACAGAAAATTCGCATATTTTTTAATAATTAGAATAAACAAATAAGTTTGAATTCATAACACAATGTGCCCCATTACACCAATATTTCAGAAAACTGGTAATCCTAAAGAAATAATCTTCACCAAGGTCAAAGAAATAAATTCGAAAGATGAAATAGAGAACACGTTGCCTAAAAATACACTTTTTGAAGATATCAACAGAAAAATTTCGGATATTGATAAAAAAAAGTATTTTCTTTTCTCGATAGGGGAAATTGCTAGATTAAATTTATCGTTCTCCATAAAAGAACGTAAGTATTTTAATCTTTCCATAAATGCATTTTTGTGAAGAAATTAAAGTCAAGTGGGTGGTTTTGGGTTTAATTCTGTACTCCACTTGGTTTAATTCTTTCTCATTTTCTTTTCTTTTTACTTTTTATGATTTTGTAATTCTGTATTAGAATTTTCAACATGTAGATTTTTTTTTAGCCTGTCCAAACTTAACTAAAAAAAGAAAATAGTGTTTCCTTTATTTTTGTGCGTTTGGTAGATAATTATTATTGGTTTACTGGCTTTGATTTTTGAGTAAAATTTTAATTTTACTTTTCCTTTATATATTCTTATGAGAATAATGATAATAAAATTATTTTGTTATTTACTTAGGTGAATTTATAAACAAAAGGCGACGAACGCTCACTTTTATTTAGTATGTCGATGGCCTAACGCATGGTCATTTTGACTAGTGTTTACTCGTTATCAGGATTCAACAATAATTGCGGTTTTCAAAATATAAGTAACAATAGGTCTTCTGTTTAGTCAAGTTTTCATTTTACTTTTGCTTCTTTAAATGATATTAATGATCACATTTTTTTTTTTAATTATTCAAGTGTGTTCTCAAACAATAGGTGAGGAACTCTCACTTTTCTATAGTATGTCGGCGGCCTAACGCATTGTCTTTTCGAATAGATTTTACTTGTTATCTGATTTAAACATTAATTGCGGTTAGTTCTTAAATGTAGTCAAGTTTTAATTTTACCTTTGCTTCTTTGATTTACATGACATTAATGATCCTAAAATAACTCTGTGATACTTAGGTGAATATTTAAATACTTTTCAAACAAAAGGCTGCGAACTCTCACTTTTATAAAGTATGTCGATGGCCTAACGCATAATAGTTTCGATGAATGTTTACTTTTTTTCAAGTTTAAATACAAATGAGGATTTCTAAATGTAAGTAAAAGTAGGTTTTACGTTCAGTCAAGTTCTAACTCTACTTTTGCTTCTTTGATTTACATGACATTAATGATCATAAAATTACTTTGTTACTTAGACGGATTTTCAAACAAAAAGATGGTGCACTCTTAGTTCTAGTTCACTCTTAGTATGTCGATGGCTTAATGCATGGTCCTTTCGACTAGTTTTTATTTGTTATCAGGTTTAAACAATATTTACGGTGTTCGCAACGAAATAACAAATGGCCTTACGTTAAAGATATTTTGATGATATGAAAGTAATCTAAATCACGATGTAATAAGTGTAAATCAATATGCAATTAATTAAATGTTTAATGGATTAATGTGTAATTAGCGTAAATATGCGCATAAGTACAGACAGTAATTTTTATAAAAATCTAAACAGAAAAAATGCTTCACACTTCACCTCTCACTTTTAAAAATGCTGCGCACGAGCAAGCTTATGAATAAATGCATGCATATATTCAGATAATGAAGTTAATAAATATGTTTAGTATACATCATAGTGTTATATTTTATTATGTATCAGGAGAAATATAGACACATTGAAGAGCATATAAAGTATTTGTTTTACTTTGACAGAGAATGGAAACTGTTTTTTAACACATTTAGCAGTTTAAGAACCCGATAAATGTAACCAATTTATATATATTAGTTTTATATATACAATATAATTTAGAAAATATTTATTCGTTTGAAATTTATGAAGATTTAAATTTAGATAAATTTAGTGAACATACAGCGTGATCAGAAAATAACTGCAAAAATTTTAAATGGTGCTAGAGGGAATCTGAATAAGCACTTTTCTTTATAGAATGTGTGTCCGGAAATGGCGCGTTTAAGCGCTGGTGACAAAACAGAATATTAAAGGGGCAATTAAAGACAGCGTATAAGTGTCAATAGATCACATTTATACGCGTCATTTCCAGGCACATATTCTATGAACAAAAAATGTTTATTTTGGCTGCATCTACCACTCTTTAAAATTTTGCCAGATAGTTTCCATTCACACTGTATATTGATATAATATAGTAAATTTGAATATATATATATTAATTTAAAACATATATTCAACTAGGCTTAGTAAATACGTTTAACATTTTGAGCAAACATCCATCTTTTTTCCAATGCGTACAAAATGTGCCATTTAACCAAAATACTTTGGACAATACTTTGAATATCAAGTTTTGCTTTCTTGAAAATTAAATAAATTAAAAGCCTACAAAGCTTTTAAAATATAATTTTGCTGAAGGTTAATATCAAACCGCATTTTTTTATGTTAAGTAGCAGAAAAAGGAAACAGAAAAAAAAAAAAACAATATCTAATGAATAGAGAAAAGCATGTACAGTAGCTTTAAATCTTCAATATGTTTTTCACGATATATTATCATACTTTGTAAGTAAAACAAGAGCAGTAAAAGAAAATGAAAAAATGTTATGAATTTAAATATTATTTTTTGTGTTTATTAATTACTGTATGTTATTAGTAATGTAATAATGGAACAAATTGTAAACTCAATGTAAAAAGTTTAGTTAATATGCATAGTTTTTTAAGAGGTATGGTTAATGGAACATTAATTAGCATAAACATAAACCATTTGTTTTCATGTTGCGTCTGTAAACTTTATAAAAATAATCGAGAGAAAATGATAATCCGCTTATGAATTTAAATAACATAAAGCGTTTGTTAGAAAAATAAAATATTTATGATAAAAAGAGATGAAGTTATTTAAAAATATAATCTAAGCACTAAAAAAAACTTTTTTTATCATTATTTATCTTTAAATTTAAAGAGAATCTTGTATTCAATGCAAGAAGAATTTATCATATAATTGTTTTCGTTAAGAGACTGCATGCGTATCCTTCATGCATTATTTATGTATCAGACATTATTCACATATGTATGTCCCTACAAGACAAAATAATGACAGCTGGATATAGCATAAAATAATCATTCTACTACAGTTAAAATAATCTCGTGTTATAAAAAAATCATAATAAAAATCGTGTTTCTAAAATGGGAATACTTCAAGGTAGGATCTATAAATTTTTATATGCACATATACAGTGAACTTCCGTTAAGACGGCCCCGTTTAAGATGGATTTCTGGTTATTACGTACAAAAACAAAATTCTCGGTTAAGGTCTATAGGAAGTGCATGTAACAAACGTCGTTTAATACGTACAGTTTATGATTTCATTCGTTAAGATGGACAAATATTCATCAGGGCAACGAAATCCCGAATTTTTTTCTATTCTATTTTTAATATGAAAGGAGTAGAAACCTCGCCTGTGACTGCACGGAGCAGCCGACGAAGAAATCTCTCCTCCAAAAGTGCAAGATATTCGGGTGCTAGATGTCCGTGATATGCTGGTGACAATTAGAAAATTTTATCAATCAACTGAAATTCTGAGAGCACATTTGAACAATTGGCTAAACTTGAGAATGATATCGAAAGAAGGTCACTTACCAAGAAAAAACAAATGAAGATTACTTTTTATTTTGGATAGCCTTTTAAGTACTCTCGACCGTTTTCTTTCATGTACTAACATTTTGCACCTTCAAGTTACAATGTCAGTATATTCTTCAATGTAAACTCGAGTTCCAAATATGTATTTTTTTTCATTTTAAAGTTGTTCTTGTACATTTTTAGTAAAGTAGCATAAAATGGTCTGAGAAATCAAATTTTTAGTCATATTACAATATATATGTACATAAAAAGTATATTTTACTGTAATGTAAAGCGTCAAATTTGTGAACTCCTGTTATAATAGACTCTCGTTAATACGGACAAAAAACATTTGCCCTTGACTATCCGTCTTAACGAGAGTTCACTGTATTTATATATTAACTTGAAGAAATAAATTAATAATACAAGTTGGCCTATTTCGATACCACTTAATATGATTAAGCGCAAATATTGTAGACCTCTGAATTGGTCATAAATATGCATTTTTTAATTCATACCTAATTTATATAGTTTATATATATAATTTATATTAATATAATTTAATTCATAACTAATACCTCATTTTTTAATTCATTTTCTTCACGTACGTTGCCCATTGTCCATTCCAACATTAACATTCAGATACACAGGCCAAATGCTTTTAATTGAAAAAACCTGTTTCTATTCCTTTCCTTCCCCTTTTTCCTTTTTGTTATTTTCCTTATCCTTTTCCTTAAAATTACCTGTTTATTTTCCCTCCTGCTAGTCATTGTAAAATTGTGAACTATTCACACTGTTAATGAAAATTAAATTAGACGTTATTATGAGTTATTCGATAGTGTAGAAAATTGTTAGTGGTCCATTTCTCTCCTCACAAAGTTTTTCGAGCATAAAAGACTACAAAACGTCAATTTTCATAGCCAAGCGTCATCTGGACTGCTCATTGCCAAGCTGCAAATGCCATAAGGTGCGACTTCTGCGTTTATAGGGATTAAGAAGATTAAAATGCAAAACGTATTGCATACGAGTCCCCATGTTTATATCTACTTACACAGTTATATCACCGCCTCGAGAAACTAAAAGACGTTTGAAACCCCAAAATGTCTTCTATGTGCACTGTAAAAAATGGCTAATAATTCTTATTTTATGAAAATATACTATAACCCGTCATCACACGCGCTGGGATAAAATCTACCCCAGCTCACAACTATTACTTAAAAATGTGCGAAAATCGTTCGCGATCATTCTGAGCTTTATAGTACCTTTCAAGCTGAAAGATATGAAGATGTGCCAAGAAGAACTTACCTATGGTTGTGGATTTTCCCTTCTTTTGTTATAAAAATGTCACGTGGGAGGAAATTTACTCCAAGCGGGTTATAACGTAACCCATAATGATAGGAAAATGTTAATGCAAATGTTTATGCAATGCAAATAATAATATAATTGTTCTTTTAACAACTCTTGCAGATATAGTTTCTATATATCAGTTTTATATTTTTTGTAATTTCATGGCTGAATTTGGATTGTAAAAGCTTTGTATGTAATGGTATGCAGAAAAAATCTTAGTGCTAGGTTTTATGTTTTTTTGGCTTTAAATATAAAAGAACTTCTTATTTTTATCATATTTTTTATTTAAGGATTTATAATTAAACCCGGGGAAAATTGACACAAAAAAATCCATTGGGGTAAAATTTATCCCGCGCGTGTGCTGACGGGTTAATCTCGAACGAAAATATAATATAATCTTCTGAGTTATCCGAAATTCCAAAAAGCGTGTTCTATTGTCTTTTGAATCCCTAGAAACCAATACATTTCCAAAATTTAAAGAATTATTTATAAAAGCAAAGTATTGTTTGCTGCCCGTATTTTTCAGAAACGTTTCCGAAAAGTTTTTATAGTGTATTAATCAGTTTCCTAAGCCTGGAATACCTGTTTTTCGAATGTCCTAAATTCTCAAGTAAACGTTTTCGGCTGCATAAGTTAATTTATACATGAAGGAGTAAAGAAATAATCTTAATTTTAATGTTAATGTTAACGCTGTTAATTTTGCATGTTTGTCTGTTAAACATATTTGTTGAACATAAAATGTGTATTTGAGAATTGATAGAATCGGAAAAAATTATATTCCGGGCTTAGAAAGCTGATTGATACACTTTAAAAGCTACTCGTAAACGTCTCGGAAAATTACAGGCAGCAATAGAAATTTTGTTTTTGTAAATGATTCTTGAAATCTCGAAATGCCATTGATGTTTGGGGCTTCTAAAGATAAAGAAACACTTTTCAAAATGATGGTCAACAAGGATGAGTTTATATTATAAATTTATTCGTGATTATCTTATACTTTCGTAGATTAAGAAACATTTTTATTTTTTACAGTGTGTCCTTTTAAGAAAAGAGTGGCACTGATTGGTCTTGGAAATTTTTTTAGGATATCAGCATCATTATCATATGAATGTAGGTGTCCCAATATAACATTTACAAAAGTGATTCGTACTCATTTTCAAATGTCGATTAAAACAGAGTCAATGGATAAAACAATATATATTTTAATACATTTTTATTTCCATATAATACGGTATACGTCGAAATAGAAATTAAAAGGTTTCTGTATGTACATATGTATATATAAATGTAGAAACTTAATCATTGATACACATAAATGAGTTAACGACAAAGCTTGAATATTTTAAAATGATTATATTAAAAAGAAGTGACTATATTTACAAGGTGGTTTATTTACAAGAAAATATATAACCGCGTCATCACACATGTAGATCTGCCACAAGTAGATTAGTCAAACTCATTTTAAATCGAAGGAAAGAAAACATGTTTCCGTTCCATTCCTGTCTGCCCGCAACGTCATCTCTGTTCCACTCGCATTCCCCAACTCAACCGTAAAGAACAAAGGGTAGGCAAAACATACGCATGCCTACCGTATAGTTAGTTGTGTTATGTGCTTATTATTCATATTTTTTAAAATTAATTATTCATATAATTTTGCCTTTCTTAATTGCAGCGGATAGTCCAAGGTAGGTCCTCGAGCACCTGATGCTCGGATTTTTAATCTTTTGAGACCCCGGGGCCTGGGGCCCCTTTAAGATTTTTGCCCTAAATTGTAGTTTGTAATTAGTATAATTGTAAAATAAATTGTAAAATAGTTTGCCCAATTTTTATCCGATCCTCATCATTTTTGGGGCCTTTTTTCCATTTAGCGTTCACCCCCATTTCTACGTTCTAGTTACGACCCTGGCCCTTTTAGGGCCTGGTACGGGACCCGTTGAAGTTTTTGTTTCCTAAACAATTAATAACTTTCCCCTTTTGAATCCGATTTTCTTTGGGGCCTTTTCTCCATTTAGTTATTCCACCATTGCTACTTAGGACCCTTCATCTTAGGGCCTTGCTCAAAACTATCGGCTGGCCCCTTTTTGGGCCTCCTACTGTAGTTCCCCTAAAAATCGTCCGATTCACTAACTTTTTTTTTCTAACAACTTCTAGCTACTACATGAACGTTAAAAAAAATTCGGTGCAGCTCCAGGCCCCCTGGGCCCCTTGAAGCTTCTGTTTCCTAAATTGTTAATACCTTGTCCCCTTTTAATCCGATTTTCGTTTTGGGCCCTTTTCTCCATTTAACTTTTCCCCCATTTCTACATTCCAGTTAGGACCGTTCATCTTAGAGCCCTGCTCAAAACAGTCAGCAGCCCCTTTTGGGCCCCCTACTGTAGCTCCCTTAAAAATAGTCCGATTCGCTAGTTTTTTTTCTAACAACTTCTTAGGACTTCCAGCTACTACATGAATGACCGAAAAAATTCTCGGACAAGATCCGCACCCCCTGAACCCTTTGACGTTTTTGTTCCCTAAATTGTTAATACATTTTCCACTTTTAATCCGATCTTCGTTTTTGGGGCCTTTTCTCCATTTAGTTATTCCCCCATTTCTTCATTTAGTTAGGAGCGTTCATCTTAGGGCCCTGCTCAAAACTATCAGCTGGCCCCTTTTTGTGCTCCCTACTATAGTTCCCCTAAAAATGGTCCGATTCACTAGCTTTTTTATTCTAACAACTTAAAACTTCCAGCTACTACATGAACAAAAAAAAAAAAAAAAAAAAAAAAAAATTGGAGAAGATTCGAACCTTTCGAAGTTTTTGTTCCCTAAATTGTTAATACCTTGTCCCCTTTTAATCCGATCTTCGTTTTGGGGGACGTTTTTGGGCCCCTTACTATAGCTCCATTAAAAATCGTCCGATTCGCTAGCTTTTATTTTTCTAATAACTTCTTAGGATTTCCAGTTACTATATGAATGACCGAAAAATTTCTCTTACAAGATCCGGGCCCCTGGGCCCCTTACGTTACCCATAACTTCTTAATTATGATACGTATCGAATCCGTGTAAAGTTACTATTACTTCTAGGAAAAGGGCCGAAAATTTATATATGACAGATTTTTGATATCATTAAAAATGGCCTCAAGTGGTTGGGGGGGGGGATAGGAGTTTAAGAAGAAAAAAATTCATAACCTTGTCAATTAACAAGATATCGAATCCGCTAATTTATTACATATCCTCTTAATATTACCTACAACTTTTATACTGACAAGTATTTTTTATAGAACCAACCCTTACAGAAAAAAAATCTTTGCGTGTTCCGCCTACAGACACAGGTAGATTTCGAAGTGAGCGGTCCCAACTGCCGCATCAGGGCGAAAAGGTCATTTCTTCTGCATTCCCAATAAATAGGCTGCCCACGGTCTGCGTCTTTGAAATTTACCTGTACCTGTAGGCCGAGCTGTCTAGATTTTTTTTTTAATATTAATCTTCTTTTCCGGCATCAACTTACCTTTACTCACCACAGCCGTAAATTAAATATCGCGTTAATGTTAAAGAAAATTCGTTAAATTTACAGGGGGGCATATTCCACCGCCTGGGGATTCATTTTTTTATTGGGTTCTAAGGGCTTGATTTCAACAGGGTTTGGTTCATTAGACTCGATATCGAAAATGTGTGGGTTTTTTTAAATTTATTATCTCTGGTCAGCTAGTTATTAATAAATTTTTGGTCCGATTTTGAGTAACTGGATTTCATCTTTTGTTAGAAAATGTTATTTTTCACAAAAATATGACAAATTTCAGAAAAATAAATTTTATTTTTCACAAAATGCTGCCCCCCCTCTCCCCCCAAAAAAATCTGCTTCGACACCTGATTAAATGCTTTTTAAATGGTAAGGTTTTTTTAAAAAACAAGAGCATCTTTTTTTTTTTTTAGATTAAATTATATAATTCTCTTGTACAAAAAAAAAGAAAAAAAAAAGTGAAATGTTTCTTAAATAAATATCGCCCTAGTACTTCATTAAAGGTTTCATATAAGTCGACTTTTTTGTTTTGTCCTGTTTTTATACATATTATTAGAATAGTAAAAATATTTTTAAAAAACCTAAGGAGTGTTTATTTAGTATAAAAATTATTTCAGCTAATAAAACCGAATTCTGGCATGACATATGCTTAAGTTTCATAGATTTCCTTGTCATAATACAACATGTTAAAATTATATACATAAATTTTTAATTGTTTTTATGCAAAACCATTAATCTATACTCAGAAGTATGGAAATACATCATTTTAGTTACCGCTAGCGAGTGGATTTTTAGACAATCTTTGAAAAATTGCAGACGATAGTAGTTAGCTATATTTTGCAAATTTCAATTTAGCACGATGTAAACATGTTGTTTTATCTTATATTAAACTTTCATATTCTTAATTTTATAGGGGGGGGGATGAAAATGTCTACCACAAGAGGATTTGACTAGTGAGGAACCGGTTTGTTGACAAACATGCACATTCTCTATAGACCGCTCTGCTGACTTGACGCAAGCAATGTCGCATGGAGCCTGCACGCCATATTGTGACACCTGCATACCTTACTCTCTTTGAAGGGAAACACAGTTTCCACAGATTCGTCCTTACTGATATGTCAACTGTCCTCAGCTGACCACGTTAAAATCGCTGGTAGGAGCAACTGGATCACCTGAAAAAAACAAAAACAAAGTGCAGCATCCAAAGTTATTTTTGGCATAAACAACATAATTTAATAGTGTTATTTAAGGGTTGCTGATGCCTATCACAGATCATAGACCACGAAAACTTCAAAATAGTTTTTTTTAACTACGTCAGGAACAGTCAAGAGTTAAGAAAATAATCGTTAATCTTTAAAAAAAAAAACAACACATTCATCATCATGGCAATTAACGTCACTAAACACCGTAACAACATGTTTCTTCTTTATCATCTTCCTTTTTCTTCTTATTCGTCTTATCTTCTTATTCGTCTTTTCTATCTCTCTCTCTCATTTTTTTTACTCTTCTTTTATCACATTTCATATTCGTAACTAGATAAATTTTATCATTTCTTCGGAATGAAACATCAGCTTCAGAATCACGGCATTTGTCAGGATATATACCATACTTGTCAAAATCGGTAAAATTGTCATAATCAAAAATTTCAGTGTCATCTTCGGAATTTACATCACATTTACTTTTGCTTTTTCTCAGGATCGAGTTTCTATCACCAGACTTCTTTTTGTGAGCTTCTGTTTGCATTTCTTAACAGCAAAATCTTCATAAGAATTTATTTCTGATTCATCTTCAAATTCATCTGATGGTTTATAGACAGCTTTAATTTTAGGAACATTACTCATCAATTTCTTATTGAAGGATATTTTCTCACTTTTTCTCTGATGCTCTTTATTTTTAACTTCTAAATTAGATTTGTTTTCATTTTTAGGGAAACGTTTCAGTTGTTCTTTATTATCAAAATCTGTGGAATCTGAATAATCCCTCTTGATGGTTTTAGAATTATTACTTCGTTTAATTCGCTTCTTAAGTTTAATAAATTCATGTTTCAGATTTCCAAAATCTTCCTGGGAGTTATCTAATTTTCGTGGAATTCTTCTTTTGAAATCTTTTATTTTAAAGCACTTGTCTTCTTAATCTTCTAACTGCTTTTCTAACTGTCTAAAACGTTTATTAGCTTTTTCAGAACATTTTTTTCCTCATCTAATTGGAACTTTAAATCTTGCAGGCATTTCTCTAATTTTCTGATCGATCTGGTGATGTTTTGTTCTAATTTAATTTCCATGTCACAAAATTGAGATTATAAAGATGTTATAGCAATTCTTGTTTTTGCTTTTTCCGACAAAAATGCTTCTTTTAATTCAAGTACATCCAACATTTTATATTTTATTTCAGCTTCTTTAACTTGAGCAATTAAATTTTAATTTTCTGAGCGTAATTCTTGAATTTCGGTGCAAAAATAGTTAAATGACATGTTTTTGTTCTTGTTTTGCATTCGCGAGGAACTATTTTGAAATGTGGTAGAATAAGGGTTTAGAAATTACAGTTATTTCACTTGAATTAATAACATTAAGCAAAGAACTGTTAGAATCATTTTCAAATTTATTTATCTTTACATCATTACCTGAAATAGATAAAGTACTTTGATTAATTACGTCAGTACAAATAATCAACAACAACAAATAATCAACAAAATATCAAAATCAACGGAATTATCATTAATCACAAATACAGAGGTTTGAAATGTAGAATCATCTATTTCGATTTCTGCTTGAAAAGAACTAAATGGTCTATATGAATTTTTACTAAATCCATTTAAACGCATATCTGTTGATTCTAATTGTATAAAATCTTCAATTTTATTAAAATTATTTCTTTTCAGAAATGTCCGCTATCTACCAGTATCAATTAACGAAGTTAAATTTAATAAATACAGCTTAACATATTTAAGAATTAAATTTTGAGAACTCGTTACAATATTTACTTGAGAATGATCATTAGAATGTTTTACATATTTTGCTTATCACACTGAAATGATTTCGCGAAGAAAAACACAGGGGTCTTTTATCTGTATTTCTACAGTCTATACTCTTGTGATTTTTATTACCACAGTTATAACAGCGAATTTCGGAATTTACAGGTTTTGTTTTATTCTTATACTCTACTTCAAGTTTCGATTTGGGCCTAGCGTCAGTTTCTGGTTTAAAATTTTCCTAATCGGATCTTAATTTTTCATAGATTTTAAGTTTTAGTTTAAATTCACTAATATCAGAAGAGCCGTATAAAAATGTTATATTATTTATTACATATTGAATCAATGCAGAATCTTCAATTCTTCCACGAGAAC
Source organism: Maratus michaelseni (assembly GCA_963931845.1). NCBI lineage: Eukaryota > Metazoa > Arthropoda > Arachnida > Araneae > Salticidae > Maratus > Maratus michaelseni. The sequence continues at coordinate 33,078,853 of OZ007592.1, forward strand.
GTAACTGCTTCATATTTAAGAAATATTCGTCAAGTGTTTTGTTATTCTTCATTTTTCTTTTAGCTAACATTTGGTGTAATTCTACAGAGTTGCATGTTGTGCCAAATTCAGAAACAAGTAATGATTTTAATTTAGGCTAAGAATTTAATTTACTTTAACTTTCAATGAATAATTTTGCTTTACCTGTCATACAACATTTTGCCAAAATAAATTTGTGTAAACCATTTAAATTAAACAAAAAGTAATCACACCTTCAAAATCATTAATCCACTTTTCGACATTTTCATATTTAGTACCAGCATATGTAGCAACCCTGTTCTCAATATTAGTAATAGGAATGGAAGGTTTTACAACAAAGTCAGGAATCAGAAGTTGCGCCATTTCGTCTTTGTTACTACCAGAAACATTTATTTCAGAAACAGAATGAACATCAGTAGAATTATAACTATTACTACTATTGGTTTCGTTATCACTAATTTCATTTTCTTCAGTAATTACATTTAATTTTAATAAATTTAAATCACGCAAATAATAATCAAAAGTTCCGGAATTATCTATACAAAAAACATTACAAAACGTAATTCATTCATTTAAAGAAAAATTCTCCTAAATTTTAACGATTTTTTTTCAGTATATTTTGTGCTGTCAATTTCAAATGGAAAGCCAGTATAATCTTTGCCTATTTTTCCGATCTCCAAAATCACCAAAAATCAATCTGTGAAGAATTTTAATTTTAGAAGACTGGCTTTTATTGGCTTTTATTCAGTGCATATCTTACTAATTATTTTAACAACTATAGATGTTAACTTACTTTACTAATGGCCATTTTGTATAAATTAGAACTAAAATTTTACGAAATGTATTTAAAATCATGTTTCAGATATTCTTTTTATAGCCAATTAATAATTAATATACCAGAAAAGCCTCATAAATAACCAGTATGATTAAAATAAATCTATACTACAGGTCCAGTGGCACTTTCTCTGCTTAGTAAAGATTTTTTCATGTTGTTACGGGTAAGAACTATATTCAAATAAATAGTATACAAAATGAAACTGAATGTACAGTACTGTACTTGGATGCTCAGCACGTAATTTGAATCTTTGTGCTAAGGAAATGATGCCAAGCAACCTGATTAAGTATGTTGTAGAGATACAAAAATATTTCAGGAACAAGCACAACGCCCATGGTTGGCTAAGAGGAAAGGGTGGTTTAATGCCTCAAGTTCATAATGACACTAGGTGGAATTTCCAAAATTTCACAAATATAATGAAATCAGACTGGAACATTTGGAAAAGTTTGATCAGCAGATTGGAATCGTATTGAGTAATGTTGGTATTTACACTGAAGTTGTTTATCTTAGTAAAAAACTGAATGTTGTAGGCAAAGCAATTGATGATCTTCAGCGTGATACAGCTACATTGTCAAAAGCAGTGGTAACATAGTTAGATTTGCTGAAAGACTCATCTTCAGAAACTCAGTTAGATAAACTAAAAAAAAAAAAGATTTCATCAACACATGGAACTCTTTCATTTCTTAGCATTTATGACAGATCCCAAATACTTTGGTGAAAAATTGACATAAACACAAGAAAATACAGCAGAAATGTGGCTTATAGAAAATTATGCTGAATTTTTATCTGGTGTATTAAAATTTAAGATCAAATATACCAAAACATACCCACCTTTACTTTTCTCCCAAGATGTTACAGAGCAATTTCCAGCAAAAATATGGTGGAATCTTGCTAAAGTGAAGACAAAAAGAGGATGTTTCATTACCTAATGGTTTCTGCTACTTTTTAAATAAATTAGACAGCTGTCCTCCAAGTTCTGCATTTATTAAGATAAATTTTTCAACAAACGGTTTGTTTGGGACTAGATCAGAAACAGCTTAGGTGTTGAAAAAGCAGAAACATTGGTAAAAGTGTACCATTATTTAAAAACTGAGCCAAATGATTGGTAACTTATTCCATACACCAGTAGTGTATTATTTTTCACATAAATATCATATTTGGTAAAAGTCATTTGAACTTTTAAAAAAAGTTATTGCACAATTTTTTAATAAACATTCCTGCTATCTGTTGACTACAAGAAAATTTCTACTATCAATTCACTTATATTTTAATTGTCAATTTATTTATTAGACAGTTTTACTCTTATTTGATGAACTTTTTTACGGCAACAATAATTAAAAAGTTACTAATTAATAACACATTTTTTTAAGAACAGCTTCTGTAAAAGGAAAAAAAATGTTTTAGTAAATGTCGGCTTTTTTATAATATAAGTCGGCTTTTTTTAAAGTGGTTTAAACCAGATAAAGCTGGCCGGTTTTAGCCGACCTGGCACTAACAATCTTACTTTAACAAAAATCTTCTACAAATAATAAAATCCAGAAAAACTGACACCTTGGATATTAATAGAAGTGAAATAATATATATAATGGGCATTCAAATGAAAAGGAGTTTTACGGTCATATTTAATTTTAGAATAATTTAATTACAGATAATTGTAATTACAGTTCATGCACAACAACATTCCAACTAAATGAAATTGCCATTGACATTGATAAATTGATTCCAGCGCGTAGGAAGTAAGTAGATGACTTCAGTGTATAAACTCCTGGTTTGTTGATGGTTCCAGTTTTCCACGATGTCTTGCACTTCTTTGAAAAGTTGACCTTTCAGCGACTTCTTTAAGAGGCCGAAAATATGGGATTCTCATGGTGATATATCGGGGATGTATGGAGGATGTTTGAACTCCACCCTCCGAAATTTTGCAGCAAGTCGAGGGTTTGGATGGCGCCATTGACATGCATTACCCAGCATTATCCAGCATTATCCTGCATTATCCTTCATTATCCCACATTACCCTTCATTATCCAGCATTACCCTGCAGTAACGACTTTCCTTTAGTGAGCTTGCCTCTGCACTACATTAAACCACTGCGATTAGAAACAACAGCGCGACAGCAAAAGTCTCCTTTTCATTTGAACGGCCCTTATATGTGTGTGCATCTTCATCAACAATAAACATTGTCTTGTCAGTCCATTGTTGGAAGTAAATCTCCCATATATTTTTTGGGGTTTTTTTTCTGCCTAGATTTTTTTCTGCTTTGGTCATCCAATTAACTCTATGATTGCGTCACTCCATCTTATATGAAGTCATATTCTCCGTTTTACATCGGTGGGATACCACTGTAAGGTGTTTGTACTCCATCTACTGTCTTGTCTTCTTGTAATATACAAAACACATTTCTCTCTTAAAAGTTTAATGCTTTCGGTGATGTCAAAACTTTCATCTGACATTTTATCCAGCTTATTCTTTTTCTGTAACTTCTACTTCGCTGATACATGTTTTGATACATGTTTTCGCTCCTTAGTGCAGGCAATATGAGAACGGAATGTCAGAAGCCAATATAAATTTGTATAAGAACAAAAGTTAGAAAAAAGGAACTTTAGCTATTGACATATTCGCCATAAAAATTTTTCTTTTTAAAGGTAATTTTTCTGAAAACGGCTCAGCAGCTTTCGCACATAATTTTAGAAGAATATCTAACCAGATTTTCAAGAAAATTTGACATTATTAAGTAAATTATAATACGAGAGTGGTTTTTTAAATTATCGGCCTGACGACAGTGCAAACACAAGATTTTTGACATAATTTCATATTGTTTTTCAATGTAGTCCCCTTGCAACTCAATACATTCAAAACACACTCTTGAGTGCGAATTCTTTAGTGCAGCCTTGTACGAGGCTGGTTCGAAAAGTTACAGACCTGAAAAATAAAATACAAGATTTTTGACAATATTTCATTTTATTTTTTTACTTGCATTACAGAAGACACTTGAGAAATGTTCATTCGAGGCGTTTTTGGTCGACGTTCAAGAAGTGCGACTCGCATCAAGCGAAAAGCTTGTTCATACCCAAAACATCATTTAAAATATGGTGGACAAGGTCAAACGAGATGTTTGCAATGTCAGCAAGTTCGCGTATCTTCAATCGGCATTCAATATGGCATTGTGAATTTTTGAGACGATTTCGTCGGTCATAGCAGTTTCCTAAGCGTTTATCATCGTGAATTGATTTTCTACCATGTTTAAATTCAGCAGCTCACTTTTTTATCGTCGAATATGAAGGACAAGAATCTTTTAAGATAGACTGTAACTCCTTTTGGTATGTTCGTGGTGGTTAAATAATTTTTAACAAATTACTTTTTGACAGCTCGAACTTAATTTTTTTCCCATTGTTCGAAAATGTCAAAACTTGTTTACTTTACTTTATCGCTCAGCAATAACCAATAAACTCACGCGTCTGAAACTCGGCGGCCTGTCATCTGAAGGATCATACTTTACAAACAACATTGCCATTTGGTCATACTTGTTCTATTTCTGTGTTAGGCAGACAACTTATCAAACTGCCCTCGTAAAAGAAAAATATGAACTAAACTAAAAGTTTTACCTTTCAATTATTTTTTCTTCAAATATACTTATTTATGTTTTTAAATTATTTCTGAATTTCTGACATTTTGATCCTTTTAGTTTTATTATTGTAAGGATAAAAATGTTGACTAGACTATAGGCTATTTTAATTAATGATTTGGGTAAAGTCATTAGATACACTTTCAATTAACACGAAATGTAAATTTTTTAGACTTATATTTCATGTTCATTTTGATTTACCATTTTTAACTAGGTACATTCTCTTTGTAGGTCCTCTGAGATGGCCAACTGTTGTATGCAGCTCTCCACAGCTGTTATCTATTTACAAGGAAACTTAAAAACTATTTTAAACATGATCTGCAGTAGAATGTTTAGGCTAACAATACTGTGGATTATCCAACCCTATAGTAAGTACAGATAAATAAATCTATTAGATGCCATTTTTGTGAAATCTTCTAGTTGAAAATATTTGAAAAAAGAAATTGCTGTTATTGAGATAGTTATTACAAGTGTTTTTAAAATAATTAAAGAAATAAGGTTGTCGAGTGATTTTATTTTTCTGCTTTATCACTACAATAGTCTAGGAATGCAATTAATAATGAAACCTAAAAATACCGTGTGTATTTGGACATTGTCTTGTCTGCGGATTAAAATATTTAAAAATTTCTCATTCAAAGACTTTTAAAAATGTGCGTCATTTTACACTTGTTGGTCTACATTTCTAATAGAGCTCCTTTAAAACATTAATTCGCAACTTTACCCATTTATCGAAAATGGTCTCAAAAATTTGCAGGTACCTATTGTAACTCATTTATGTGTAATGTTTTCATTCATAAAATTTTATTTTCCACACCGAATTTCTGTTATCTGAAGTCAGAAACCAGTGAAGTTAGACAGTCAGTCCGTGTGTCCACGTCTGCTGCGACAACGGCCATTTTCTGTTATTTTGAATGAGAAAGAGCTCATTCAAATCGGACCTATCACGTAAAAGTGACCGAAGTTCTCATTGTCGGAAAAAAGTATTTCGGATGAAGTCATACCCGTAGTACGACGGAAAATGATTCCATCCAAATATATTTAGTTTTCATCATTTCGGCAGCAGTTTCACATGTCTATCTTATATATAGCGGACGTAAATACATTTTTTATCAAGCAACGGAAGACGTTTCGGCCACCTGTATTTTAAATAGTTTTTCTTTGATTTATGATATCGTAGTTTTGCTGAATTCAACCGTAGATTTTAAGTAATCCATTATTTTAACCGTTTCTTCCTTAACTAAATTACAGTATGTCTACAAGTAAGTCACTTGCGAGGGAAATTAAGAGTTTCTGTGTAAAGTGTTCTTTGAGACACGAATTTCCTTCGATTTTCAAGAAAAGTTCAGGTATTTTTTGTATTTCTTCTCCACCGCGATGAGTGTCCGATTTTCCGCGAACTCAAAATAATCACTTATCCTAAAGCCAGTGTTTTCTATTGAGAATAAAATTGTAAATAAAATTTTAAATTCAATGTCTCCATTATATCAAACAAGTGATTCAACACATGTTTATTTTTGAAAGCTCTAATAGATTTTTTATATTTAACATATTTTTTTTTAGATTATCTTCTAATAACACCAAAAAGTAAATTTATATGAAAAATTTAAATTATGTATTAAAAAAAATATTTTGAAATTTATAAAAAGCAATACTTTCTGATGAGTCGAATGCCAGGAATTAATAACCGGTAAAATCACAAAATAATTTTCTACTTACAGCATCTTTTTTCATTTTGATTATTTTCATCGTATGTACGAAGTTCAATTACATATCTGCTTATGGTATAGTTATTTTTCTTGTCTATAGCCGTATAATTTAATGGATACATTGCGATGCAAGAACCTCAAGTACGTTGCCGAAGAAGCTAATTTAAAGAAACATAAAAAATCAGGAGATTAGTTTTGATAGCAGAAGTCTGTTTATTTTGAAGCATGAAGTACGAAAAGTTGATAGTTAACGAGATGGGATGGTCCCCTTAGATATAGGTGTTGTTTGTAGAAGAGATACAATCCAAGTGTGTCAAAGAATCTTTTCATTTTAACGCCAACCTTTCCTTGGCACAGATCATGATGGAACCAAGTCGCCAATTTTAAAATGACCGTTTGATTGAGGTGAATGAATATTTTTGAATTTTGAAGGTTTACTATCAAACATTATTTATCATTTCCATAAAATAAAATGATTGTATGGAAACCCTGTAAGTAATCAAAAATATATCAATCGAAAGATTCGTTAAATAACTACAATTGATTTAAAATCTGACATGTTTATTATCTATTTACATTTATGAGAGCTTGTAAAAAGTAATTAAAGACTGCATCAGATCAAGAAAGAGTGAAAAGAAAATTGTACGCACGTCATTAAATAAATAATGTGAAAGATTTATAACACTTTTATAATCCCTTTTAAACCCTATCAAAGGAAATGAAATTAACTGATCATATGTTTACAATTGCATCAGCAATATGAAAAGAAAATTATTATATCTAATAAATAAATCACTAAATGATTTAGTGACATTTAATGCTTAAATAAATTGTAAATAGATGTTGGTGAAGATTTTTTATTGTTTCACATTTGTATACAATATAGACTACTTACATGTAAAATAAGCAAACTTGATAATAACTACAAAGAGATTTATGATCTTTTATTAATGGAAAAGCATTCTTAAATTTTGGCATAAAAGTAATAAATAAATCGTTTGCAGTTAATTTAGAAACGTAACATTTATATCGATAAAATAAAGGAATTGTTTACTTTAGGATTACATTATCTCAAACAAACGCTGAATTAGTTATGTTGTTTTAAGTGCAAACGGATGAATCTTTCGTAATCGAGTTGCAGACGATGGGGATTAAATATAATTCCCGGCTTTATTTTAAAAACATAAACCATCAGTAAAGTGAAATAAGGTTTTCAAACAAATTATACTTCAAAGTACATTATTTTTCTATTCGGCGAAGTAAAAATTTAAATTATTCGATTATATTCATGTTAAATTTGTGTTTTATTCTATTTTATTTATTCATTGATGAAGTTTTAATTTCATTTTGGAAGATTAGACGCAGACAAATGCTGAACTATTTATATTGTTATAAGTACAAATTATTTTTTCATAATGCAACCTGCACCCGATACAGAGAGATAAAAAAAAATTATGCCTGAAATTTTCTTTTAAAATCACAATAATTGAGTAGATTGCGATGTAGATACGAACATTAGTATGACTTTACTCAAATCTGAAAGTGAAATAAACAAAATTTCTCGATAATGGCTCTATCAGCTATAAAGAAATTTATAACACATATAGAAGAGAAAGATGAACCGATTTTTAAAATTCGATGTGTATCCCAAGGCATTAAGGATCAAAATTCTAATTAAATCTTTATTGTAGATTTTGATTTAAAAAAAAGTTTCGCACACGAGAAAACTTTAAGGAAACAATATTAAAGTTGCCCCACAATGTCGACGTAACAGTGAAACATTATTAGATTCAATAATGTAAAACAACAATTGAAATAAACTGCTATTATTTTATAAACAATGCATATAACAATGAGCAATGATAATATTAAATGTTAAAGAAAAATATTTGTTGAATCTTTCACCGATTTACATCTTCGAAGGTTGAAATTTAAACCGTTGAAGAAATTTTATTGTTTTTAAGTTTAAAATGAGCCAACGTGCTATTTTTAACGAATTTGGGACTCCTCCCATTGAGGTAATTGAAATACATTATTATAATGTTAATTTTGAATTTATTTCTCGGATTTCTGATTTCGAAAATTTACAGGATTGAACAGTAGATTTTAAATGGTTCATTATTTAAACACTATTTCATTTATTACTTAATTAATTTATGTCTATGACTCAAGTATTTGCGAGAGAAAATGAAAAGTTAAAAGTTTTTTGAGAGTTGTAATATTTTTAGAGTACATTAATTCGGCGTGGGCACCCAATTCAATTATTGAAAATCATAGAAACCGCGAGCAAGTGCATTTATTAAAAAATATATGTACATTTGCCTCTGTTTTTTAAGCTATGACAACAGGAAGGAAAGAGTGATACTTTATTTAAAGTATTAAATTTTTAAACGTATAATCGTAATTTAATTAATATTAATTTATTATTAATTATTTAAAGTGTATTAAAAAAAGTCATTTATTTTTTTATTTGATTTTCTACTTATTAGCTGATAAAATGATTCATTGCTGTAGTTTCACAGCCATTTGGTATATTTTGGAGAGCGTGATTTTGCGCATCATTAAATCCATTATTGTTGTAACTCGTATACAATTATAACCCTGATGAATATGTGGCGATTTATTGACTGTGGCGGGGTAATGGGAAAATGCTTTAAAATAAATGTATTCATTTAAATATAAGTTCCAAAATATATAAGTGTTGTACTGTCATCAGAAACACACCTGTGTACACAATTTTTGTAATTCCAGCGCATCAGGAAGGGAGTTAAAAATCTTTTACAAAATTCCTCTTTACATAAAAAATACCAAGTTAAGTTAAATAAGCGAGTGTAAAAAAGAAGTTTTGCGCGTATTTAAGTAAATAGTGACCCACAATGTTGACGTAATAATGAAACATTATCAGGTTCAATAATGTAAAACAACATAGGAATTAAACGGATAATCCTTTCTAAACAACGATTTCAACAATGAACTATGATAATATTCAAAGTTAAAGAAATATATTTGTTGAATCTTTCACCGATTTTGACTTCATAGGTTGAAATTTTAAACCGCAGAAGTAATTTTATTGTTTTTAAATGTAAAATGAGCCAAAGTGCTATTTTTAACGAATTTGATACCCCTTCCATTGAGGTAATTCAAATACATTATTATAATATTAATTTTAAATTGTATTTCTGTGATTTCCGATTTCGTAGTTTTGCTGGATTTTTTTTATCTCCGCTTCAAACATTACATAATTTATGTCTATGACTCAGGAATTTTTGAGAGAAAATGAAAAGTTTAAAAGCTTTTCGAGAGTTATACCCATATTGTTTTCATAGAGAAACTCAGATAGTTTTGCAAAAACTATACTGATCCTTCACAGCGATGGGTTTCCTAAAATGAGCGCTAATGTGCTATTTATTACGAATTTGGGACTTCTCTCATTGAGGCAATTCAGATACAGTATTATTAGATTAGTGTTACGTTTTATTTCTGATTTTTTAGTTTTGCTAAATTGCAACCGTAATTTCACGTCTTTATTGTCACTACTTTTTTCTTATCATATAACGCACGTCTAAAATGAAAGCAAATACTTAGATGATTTAAAATTGTATTTAAAAACTTTTAATTTTTAAAAGCACTACCGATCATCTTTGACGATTAAGATCCGACTTATCAGGTTGTCAGCAACGAATAACCAATCCAAAAGCAAGTCATTTTGACACAGATGTAAAAATTCAAAACAAAATTTACATTTACTATAACAAATACAGTAATGATTATCTTATTTTCAAAAGTAAAGTATCTTTGTGTACAATTTGAAGTTTAGAAATTAATTTAAAATCAAATGTTCTATGTGTTAATTGCATCTAGCTATGATTAAGTTTGTATAACTGATCAACGGAAATCAAGGCTTTGTAAAATAAAGGCTATGTTAAAGTTTAAATAAATGTATTATTAAGAAATTCTCAATTACTATCGCTTAATTTTATTGTTAAATCTTAGATCTTAGTAAGGTATAGGTGATAATCTGCCCTCAATTTTAAAATAGATCTTTGTCCTGAGGCGTTAAAGGACGATTTCTAATTCCAACGTTATTGGCGATTCCGATAAAAAAAAATATCCGAAAATTTGTAAGCAAAAGTTGGTTAAGTAAATAATAACCCTCAATAGCGACGTAATAATGAGTTATTATTAGTTTCAATAATTGCATTAAATTGTGTAGCTGACAAATGTTTTTAATAACATTATTTAAAAATATGTTACATACATGCAACAATGGTCATTTTTGTCCTTTTGGTCTATTGTTGTCAACGTTATCCGTTTCCATTTTCTTCGATCAACAATATTTCTATTCTAAACAATGATTTCAACAATGAAATTTGGTAATATCCAATATTAAAAAAATATATTTGTTGAATCTTTCGCCGATTTCGTTTTAATACGTTGAAGTTTTAAAACGTCAAATACATTTTAATACTTTTATGTGTAAAATGAACCAAAGTGAACTTTTTAACGAAGTTGGGACATCTCCCATTCCGGTAAATCAAATACAGTAATATTTGATTAGTTTTAAGTTGTATTTCTTTGGATTCTGATGTCGTAATTATGCTGGATACAACCGTACATTTTAAGTGGTTCATTACTGTCACTATTTCTTTATTAGCTTAATTATGGTATGTCTATAGCTAAAGAAATTGCTAGGGGAAATGAAAAGTAAATTTAAGAATGTTTTCCGAGAATCTGACATATTTCCCCTTTTTTCATGTAATGATCACTAAGTTTTGTAAGAGCTTTACTGATACTCCCAGTAAAGTATTGATGACCATCAGACTTTTGAGGTTCTCAACACAGAATCCCTGATCCTAAGGACAGTACTTTTCATAGATATATATAAAAAATACTTACATATCATATATCCATTAGATGAATGATTACTTTACATTTAAAGTCATCTTTATGGTGAAATTTGAAATTTTGCAATTAATTTTAAGTTAATTTTTTTTGTCGTACTATATCTATGTATATTTAAGTAAATTTAACAGATCAACCGATGTCGGGTTTTTTTTAAAAATAAGAGTTATGCAAAATTTTAAATAAATGTATTATTAAGAATTTTTAGTCACCATCACTATAATGCATTTTTTAAATGAATATTTTTGTTTTGTATGGGATGTACGTTTACTGACAGAACTTCTGTATTTGATTAGTAAATTTTCTTATTATCTTTTTGCAGGAGGATGTTTCCGAAATATATTGTGAAGCAGACAAGAGGTAAGTAATATTTAATAAAACATATGTTTTAATCATGTAATTTTAATTTTCTACTTAATGAAATGTATAAACTATTCGATCTGTATAGCATTATTATCGTACATGGTAATCTTTAAATTGTGAGTAGAAATCTGATTTGGGTTCCCGATTAATAATTGAAATCAGGAAATTTTGAAAGAAGTAAGGGAAAAAGCGGTGTGACGTCATTTAAATAAGACCATTACCTAAGGGACCGCTTCACTGAAACTCCCCTATCGCTAAATCCCATGTTAACCTATGGGAAAACATAGAAGCGTGATTACTCATTACCTAATATAATTTTTAAAATACAGTTTTCGCTATCAGATAGTAGACGTCAGATGCCGACAATGTGCGTTTTCATCAAATGGAAATTTCAAAGTATGTAAGGTTTTTTAAATACTTAAAGTTTCATTAGACAATTTTTAATAATGAACATCGTCGGCATCTGACGTCTACTTTCAGACTTTTCTAGCGCTTTCCAAAAGTTAACATGGGATTTCGCGATCGGGGAGTTTCAGTGAAGATAGTTAAGTTCTTAAATGGGCAATATATTTTCAAACTGAAATCATCAACAAATGGGACGAAATTCCGTGAAATTAGACCATTTGGATGCTCAGAACAAAAAGATTGATTCAAAATTGAACTCTTCTGACTAGCGGGGAGGGCATCTTGGTAAAGACGGTTTCGAAATGAACAAATTAGGGTTTAAAATTTCTAAACTGAATATTCATTTTTTCAAAATATATTTTATTTTATTTTATGTTTTTAACTTTAAAAAAAACTTTTAAAAAGTGAAAAAATGTACAAAAGATTTTCTTAGGAAACACGTTTAATAATAATAATAATAATAGTAATAATAATAAAACATAAAAAAACAAATTTGATGGCTCGCTAGATACATACAAGTGTTTTTTAGCTTTACTTTAGGCGTGAAGTCGATAGTTTTTTTACTAATTTCTTCACGATGCTAATAAATTCCAAAAGCATCATTCTGAATAATAATAAAAAATGCATTTAATGTTATTCAGATTGAACACTGCACAAGGTGACGTTGAAAAACAAAAGTACATGTTAGGCTAAAAAATATATTTTTTAAATGGTTTACGCTGCCATTTCTTATTAAGATTTTCTACGACGCTCAGCAATGTGAAATTAATTCCAAACGAAACAATATGTTTATCTTAGATGTTTCTAACAGTTCTTTTTGCGTGCTACACATCGCGTGATTTTATTTCTGGTTTTTCAACCTCTGAAAACGATTTCCTAAAAATGGCTAGTCATGTTTGCAAGCTATTTTAACGTCTTTTTCAGGAAATTAATATACAGTACACAGGAAAAACAAAAACAACAACAACAAAAAAAACGTGAAATATAATATTAGTTATAATTGCTTCATCAATATATATATATATCTATATATATTGTTTTAATTTCCACTCAGTCTTTTATGTAATTGCACCTAGTTTATGGCAAAAAAATATCATCTACGTGCTGAGATTGATCCTATATTTTAAAAATTCAATAGCAAGTCCATAACTTAACTACACATTTTAGTTCAGAATGTCAAATAAAAAAGTGGGAACACATATTTTCAGCAATTTTGAATGATTAATTAGAGAGCTATAAATTATTTTAAAATGAACCAAACGACTGATCAGACAAAGCGCTTGCCTTAATGTTTATTTACCGAAACGGTTGATAACAATTTCAACGACCCCAAAAGAATGAAAGTTTGAGTGAACCCTGGCAGAATACGGATCGAACACTGGACCGGTTGCGTGGCAGAAATACTTGCTGAGCACTTATCTACCAGACATTAAAACCTAAATACTAAGAAAAATGGTGAAAAAGTACCACGTTCTCTATTGAAATAATAGCTTATTCATGTATAGATATCGCAGACGCACATTTATTTTTCACCTCAAAATGGCAATTTCTTTGCTGTCATGGTAATCCGGCAATGTTTGCTTCGTATGGCAAACTGATGTTTAATAATAAACTATGTGTGTTTTATAATAAAATTGTGTGTAAATAAATAAAATAAATTAATATAAAAATAATTAATTATTTTAACTTAATGTGTGTTAAATAAAATTAAATAAATGTGTGTGTGCTATACTGAATTTATTATATAATTTCATAATAAAATAAAACTAACATGCTGTTTTCGTACAGTATTCCTAGCAGGTATTCGAAAACGAAGTTTTTTCTCCAAAATTGAGGGAAAAATGTCGCCAACCCTGGTTCATCCACGACAATCCCGTTTGTTTGCAAACATTTTTTAATTAGTTTCAATTTAAATAGAATTATTTCATTTTTTTAATTTCAAATGAAAAGTGCAAACTGAAAATAGTTCTTAATCATGTTTGAGTAACGTTCTTTCCACAAATCAAGTTCTTACCTGTCGTTCGTTTCGTAGTTTCCCTGTTTTAAGCAAAAAAAAAAAACTGGATATAATGAAAATATCTGAGTTAGTTGAGTTGAAAACTTTGCAAAACTAAGTATTTATTTTCACAGATTAAATCTTAAACTTATATACTTTTAACCTTAATTACCAGTTTTATTAGATGTAAGAGTAGATCAGATTAAAATATCTTACACGTGCTTTACAGAGGTGCTGCTGTATTACAGCGGCCCTCCAGGGGACATCGTGAAGCCACCAAAAGTTTTTCGTCAAATTATAAAGCATAGATAACATTATAATAATATACATATATAACATTTCGTGACATATATAGCCAAATTATAGTCATCTATGATTTATATATATATGACATATAAGACATAAAAATATGTATGTAACGATGTAGGGAAGAGTAGCCAAATTTGGACCACTTCACTTCAGGTGTAACTCACTTCATTTTTAGAATACCTGCAAAATATCACTAACGTGGTCAATCTATTCATCTACTAACTAAGTAAATCTTTAGAATAATTTCCTTTTGAAAATCTTAAGTTTTATTTAAATTTGAAAAATTTGTGAAACATAAATTTGATTTACTTAAATTTGAAAAATTTGTTGCGACTGGTCGCGTAAGTTGGACCACAATCACCTAAACTGGACCAAACAATATTAGGCTGTTTTAATGAGTAGGGAATATAACTAATTTTATTAAAAACAAAGTTTGCGATTAATGAAACAATCAAACAAAACAACAGCAATGAAATATAATGAAATCAAATGTCTGAATGTAAGAATAATTATTTTAAATCAAAATGTATTTAAAATAAAAGTCAAAGTTATAAGTAATTAAGAATATAAATTATGGAGCTAATTGCCAGTTACTTGAATATCGTGTTAGAAGTGATGCTAGGCTTACACATGAATATCTGTTCATTTGTTATTCCACCGCACACAACATGGAAACCTATTTGGCAAACTGAACACTAAATCATTTCCGCTATTTTATTTTTCTTACAAATTAGGCAAAACCAATCATCACTTTTTCTTTTATTTTTCGATTCTGAGTCATTTGGCATTTTTTTTAGCACTTTCCAACCTAGTTGAAAAGTGCTTATGACTTCGGTTTGTCTGGCCGTATGGCCGTCTGGCCGTCTGTCCGTACTCTAACTCCCGTAAATATGCTCGGATTGCTCTGCAATTTTTATATGTTATTATCGTTATCTGTGGCACGTTCCCTATTTCAACTGAATTGTGTAGCACTTATAGTTTTCTTACAGGGACACTCAAAAGAATTCCGTTACATTGCTGTCTATGGGGAAAAATCATTTGCGGTTTATTTTAAAAATGTTTCACTATTGTAAACGCATTGAAATTTATATAGATCACTAAGATGCATTAGAAGAAGCTTAATATGGAATAGTAGGTGTATAGCACTTAGAGTTACTTTACAGGGACAGTCAAAATAATTCCGTTACATTACGTCTATGGAGAAAAATCGTCTGCGGCTTATTTAAATAATGTTCCACTATTTTAAACGCATTGAAGTTTATATATATTACTAAGGTGCATTACAAGAGTTTTACTACAGAATAGTGTGTGTATAGCAGTCATCGTTCATTTACAGGGGCACACAAAAGAATTCTCTACTGTCTGTTAACAATAATTCCTGGAAGTGCGTTTTAAGTTACTGAACGCGATTTTAATCTTAACTAGCTTTTTGTCTATTACGTGGTGTGTATAAATTCTGTAGATCCTATACAGGGCAGCACAAAAGTTCGCGAACACATTTCCGTTTATTGACAGAAACTCCAGAAGGAGAATTTAAACTGTGCTACGCGTTTCCTAACTAAACTAAAATTTAGCATCCTATGTATATATACAAATCTATAGATCATATACAGGGCTACATAAAAGTATTCGGATATTTTTCCGAATATTGTATATATTGAAAATTCCTGAAATTACGTTTTTAAATATGTTATGCTTTTTCCAAATTGTTTACTTAGATGTCATCTTTCAGCTTATTAAACGGTAATGATTTGTAAAATTATTTTAGAAACGTTGGAAAGTGCTACATAATCTATGCTTGATGCATGATTTTTCGTTCCTGTTTTAAATACGAAAACAGTTTATTATACATTCCAAAATATGTATTAAATTAAATTATGTTTTTTTTTCTTTCTTGTTTTTTTTGCAACAGAAGTTTTCTTTGCCTTATGTTTCTAGATCTTTCCTTCCATCTCTGTAGATCTTTCCAAAGGTATTAGAACAGCTGTTTTTTTGGCTCCCTCTGTACTTAACTGATTTTGGCAAGGGAGATAACATTTCTAACGATTCTTTGGCTTTTTTGTAGTTACCCTTCTTTACTGGTTAATTTCTCCACAACTTACACTTTCCTTTTCGTTTCCTATATCTTTGACAAATTTTGCTGTCACTTACGTTTTTTTCCCAAACAGTTTTTCTGTGTCTTTTTCATAATTTTTTTTTTTTACTCTCTTAGTTTTAATATATTTCATGATTACTCATTCTGACTCTGAAATATAGTGCCTTCATTACTTTTCAAATTTATTATCGTATATCTGTTCCAATTTAAGCAATTGAAATTGGTCCAATTAAGGTAATTGTAGATAATCTTAAGACTAAAAGCAAAAACGAAAGCAAACAAATCACCGTGAAGAATATATGCAATAAACACATGAATTTAGATATGTATATGAAAACACAACAGCTTACCTCAGTTTTAAAGTATTCTCTGTCGTTTAGTATGAAAAAATTAGATCAAAACAACTAATTTTTGATTTTTTTTTTTTAAGTGGCGGAAAACAGCACGTGGAAGGCGGGTGCTTCTTCTACTCATAAATTACGTCATTCTGATGAGTATGATTTCAGCGGTAGATTGCGTCGATTTCTGTAATTAATTGCAACGGTCCATTTAAAGCGGCGTCGGTCCAAATATGGCTACTCTCCCCTATTAGGTACTTATATGAGCATTTCTAGTATATATATGTTACGGCCAGTTGATTAATCGGTAACATTAACCGATTATCATTAATAATTACCAAATAATATCCAAATAAACCGTTTAATGTGATTAATTTATGAGAATTTATCAAATTAACCGGTTATTCTAGATTAATTTTAACACAAATATTTCAAATTGGTAAATAAATCATACGAGTAGTAATTTCCAGCGTTTACTGGAGTTTCTTTACCTGCGATCTTCTCTGTTGAGCTGATTAAAATATCAGACCAGATTCTCTGATCAATAAGGTTAACTGGATGAATTATGCCCTCCAGATTCGACAGGGATAGCTCAGTGGTAGAGCGTGGCGGCTTCAGCCAAGCGATCCCAGGTTTGAATCCTGGCCCGGACATTTTTCGTCCAGTTGGTAAATTACTACTCGTATAACCGGTTATTATTAATAATTACCAATCAAGTTCGGTCAGTGTAATAAATTTCAATATGTAAGTTTGAGCATGCTAATTTGGAGCTTCTAAGTGGCATATGACCTATCTCTTTTTCTTCTTTCATTAGATTGATGTAAGAATTGTCTCATTCAAATAATAATTTCTTTTAATTTATTTGCTATATGTTAAAATTAATTTAGTAGAAGTCAAAATTTAAAACTTTCGACTTATGCTACATTTTTCTTAATATTCTTTACTATTAGTGTGCATTTGAAAACTGTACTATTTATTCCTTCATTATTTAAGTGTTTAGAAGTTTCACGTAATTGATTGTGTAATTATGAAAATAATTATCTTTACTCCCTTTCGCTTTGGCGTCTGTATCTTAAAAAATATTTTTTGTTATTATCTTCTTACATTAATGATAGCACATGTTCCAGTAAAGCACAAATTTGTAACTATGTTTAATTGATCATAATGACCGAACTGCATTGGTAATCATTTAGCAATAACCGGTCAATGTAATTAATATGCAATATATATCAAATTTACCAAAAGACCCGGTTATTGTCAATAATAACCGAATTTATCAAATTGACCAAAACATATATATGTGCATATATATGATGAATATATAAGCTTTGCGATGATGCAACCTTGGCATAATCATAATTGTGGGGACTGCTATAACAAAGAAGTACCGAATACTATATATAAACATTATTTTTACTGCTATTCTATACTGTTATTATGCATATCTTAATATATACTTGCTTTCCAGTGATTTTAATGCGCACTTGTCAACTGTTAATGATTTGAGTGATGAGAGAACAAACCCTTGTGGATTTGAAAATAACAGCGCCTATGATTATAGATCAGGAGACTGCCGTACTAGGAAAAAATTACCATCCCATGATTCTTTTCCATTCTTACGAAGTCTTATTACAAGCTACTTAGATGATTTTTTTATGGATAAACAAGGGCCTAGGTAAGTCACATACGATTATTTGTCAAATTAGAATGAGAAATATAAGATTTTTCGAATAAAAAGTATGCAAGAATATGTTTTAATCAAATTCTTTATAACAAATTTCTTCTGAAATTTTTGCAATACGAAAAATGTCGATTATTTTATTTCACTATTTTAAGTCCTCTATAAGAGAAAAAAACATATTCCGTGTTCTAGTTATCATATGTTACCTATGCAATACTTTTTTATTAAAACACATCGCGAAATTTAAGAAATATTGTATAAATTGTCCTTGTCAAAATCCTTTAATTTTCTAATTTTTTTGTTGGTCTGTATTTATAAGGCATTGGAACATAGACCATTTCATCAAAAAATTACAGTCAGGCTTTTATTTAATTAATTCAAAAGTATCATCCTTATACTCAAATTGCTCTGTTTTAAGAACTATTTCTCGGAACCAAGAACATTTTATGAATGGTCTTTTAAAATAATCTCCAAATAACATGCATTTCCTATTTAACTAATGTTTTCTTGCAATCTAATTATTTTTCGAAAGACGATGGGCAGATTGGTGGTTTTCTTTCGATTGATTTTGAAGTTGAAACTTCGAAAATATGAACTGCATTAGATATTCTAAACAGTGATAAAAAAAGCAAAAAAAACAGCAATGGATTGCGAAAGTAGGAAGATGCAAATGATTATGATGCTGAGAACAACAAATATTCGGATGAAGAAACATTAAAAATCACCCGACAGAATGCGATGTGCATTACACAGTTTCAAGATAATACATTTGGTAAGGTTTTAGAGCATTGCAAATTAGACATATTATGAGGAAAAAAAATCAAACAAGATATTCGGATATAATTAACACACATTTTTCAATAATTAAATTCATGAACGTGTGTAGTAATGCATGATTAATATAATTCCGCTGTACAAAATACGGTAACATCATAATAAAATTATTCAATTATTTAAAATACAAACATTTTTTATAAATGGTTAAAAATTAAAAAAAAGAGCTTCACCTTTTCATAAACATATAAATACATAAAAACATTATTTTACTTAACTAAGGTGTCACACAAAATATGCATATAAAACAAATGAACCACTGACACGTTTCGGTTTCATTCGAGATAAAACCCATTATCATAAGAATACAACATCAATCAAGCCGAATGGCACTGGACAACGATATGAAGCATAAATGCTTAAGTTGGTTAAGCTGTTTTTGTCAAGAAAGATGAAATACATAACAACAAAAAATATGCAAAATGCTACCATGATCGAAAAAGTTTTTGATTTGTCTATTACAATCTTCCGGTTTGGCGAAGGATTACGGAAAAAAAAAATTATGAATAAAAGTAACGTGTTACAGTGCTTAACATACATTTAAGGGAGACCAAACTGGTCGCCAGTGGCGGCTAGTCTGTATTATAATAGCACAAATCAGTTACAAGTTATAACAACATCAAATTTCATCTGCAAGTCAGCCATTTTCTTCTGAAGATATTTTTTTAAAAAATAAAACTTCATAATTATAAGAACACACATTTTATCAAACAATTAAATATGACTGCAAACTGTGGCAGATGACTGTTTCCAACATGAATAAGTATGAGAAATTCCCGTCAAGCGTCCCGTCAAGTATGCAGTCGCAGAGCGTCGGCATGGTATGCGTAAGGTCCCAGGTTCGAGTCCTGGCCCAGGTCAATTTTTCACTCGTGTTTGTTTAGTGCATTTAATTGTCTGATAAAATGCGTGTTCTTAAAATATTGTAAAATAAAGTAATCAGACGCAGTGTTTATGCTTTAAAAAATATTTTAAATATATAATATACGTTTTTGAAAGATCTTTAAAAATAAATTAGTTTTTGAGGGAAGATGTACCTTCTAAAATGTATACATTAAGAGTTATCGGCATTTAAAATTTCTTTCCAAACGTAAACAAAATTTTTGAAATGAATTGGGTTGGGTTGGGTTGGGTTGATTATTGACGGCTAATTATCTACACTAGGGATATAGGCCCGGGGGGAGTGCCCTCCGTGGGGGTCTTTCTAAGGGAACCTAATCCGTATTTACGCATGGAAAAATCCACGGCTGGAAGAAAACCACGAAAACTCCGAACGATTAGGCCGACGGGCGCGATTGGGATCGAACCCAGCACCTCCCGTCTACCAGCTTCGAGAGCACAACCTCTCAGCCACTGGTGGGGCATTTGAAATGAATTAAAGGTGATTCATTTATTTCTAAAAAAAAAAAAAAAAAAAAAAAAAAAAAAAACGGTAAAGGACAGGCATTTCGTTCGCAGGAATACCTTTCACGTCATTTTTCTATAAATTAATGAAATCCAGTTGTTAAATTATTTTTGTTTTAGAAGTGAAGTTTCCATTTAAATTTATTGTAACAGTACAATGTTTAATTGAATAAAATAATGTAAATCTAAGAAATTGCTTAGAAATTCCAAACATGCACAGGGCAATGCAAAAATAAATAAATAAATAAACAAAAAATAAATAAATAGATAAATAAATAAAAATCAGCTTTCATAAATTCTAAAAATTGTTCATATATCTCAATATATCTCAATTACAATCTAAAGGATGGTTTATTTCTATATTATTCTACATATAATAGTAATTTCAGCAAATATATTAAATTCCAATGCGATCTGTTTTAAACTTTAAGATGGTTTATAACACATGATTATAAAAAATAACAAATTATAAAAAAGAATGGCGCGTCACAGTTCGGGAGAGGTAAGGCTCCTATAATAGGAGCTGACGCATATCCATTTTGTTTCGCATTATTCGGGTCTCAGTTCAGCATCTCAATCTACCGCTGCCGGAGCTGGGGTTGCCTAAGGCCTCGTTCCTCCACCTTCTGAAAGAGGCTGGATGTTAAATGGCGGAAAATTAGCTTGGTTTTTCGACTTTGAGACACATATCTGCGAGGATGCGTCAGCCTGTATTATAGGAGCTCTAGGGAGAGGATGGGGAGGAGCGTGAACAAAATTAGGAAGTATAATAAGGCTATCTGTTTGAAACTTTACGATATTTTATAACACATAACATAAATTTTAAAAATAAAGCTGCGTCAAAAATTATAGGGAGGGGCGGAGCACGTTTTGCCTACACAAGGGGGGGGGACACTTTTCTAAATTTTAACGATATCCGTCATGTCACATATCGTTACAAAGGGCTGTGACCACTTATTCATATTATGCACCACAGGTGAAACCCCCACATTTTGCGCCACCCCCCGACACTACTCATGTGATATATTGTTCGAAAGGCCTGTGGCCGCTTTTTCATATTATGTATCTTCGGGGTCCATCCTCCCACTTTCACCCCCCCCCCAAAGGGGGCACTTTTCTAAATTTTGCCGACACCTCTCATGTGATATATCGTTGGAAAGGTCTGTGAACGCTTAATCAAATTATGCAGGTGGGGGGGGGGGGTATTTTCTGAATTTTGCACATATCCCTCATGTGATACATCGTTGGAAAAGTCTGTGACCGCCTAATCTTATTATGCATTTCCGGTGTTCATCCCCCCACTTTGCCCCCCAAACGCGATTAGCTTTCACCACCAGTGGGCGCTTTCCTATCTCTGTTTCTATGGGTCGGATCACGGCGGGGTATGGCTCATTCGACTCGACATCTATAGATCTTTCCGATTTTAGTTCATTTTTTCACCACCAGGGGGCACTTTCTTATCTCTGGTTCTATGGGCTATATCACGACGAGGTATAGCTCATTCGACTCGACATCTATAGCCTTAACGATTTCAGTGCCCGAGGTTCGTATAGAACAGATTGCGCTACCTGGTGGTGGAAGATAAAACTTGAGCGTGCGCAGCACGACTGCTATACGGTGCCGAAGGCATCGGGGACCCGTGTCGGAAGTAGGTTTGTTTACAGGTTTATACAATTCGATGTGCAAATTAAGGGATTATCCGGTGCCGAAGGCAGCATGGAACCAGGTCGGAGGTTCGTGGTTTATCTTATTCGAGGTTTTAAAAGGATTGAGGTCCCGGTGTAAAGTAGGGGCCCGCTAGCGGGGAAGCCAGCTTGTGCTAATAATAAAAGAACGTGATATCACTTTTGATTTCAAATGCAGCGCTGACACATGTACATATTCCATTTTTATTCATTTAATGGATTAGTCAGTGATATTTTTTAACGGAGGATAACAAGTATTATAACAAGCCACATTTAGTATGTTGTTTTTAAGAGTGTAATTAATTTAATTGAAAAATCTACTGGTATTTCTAGTTAACCCTTTAAACAATGACTGAAAGTAAAATGTATTTTTAAATTATTTCTCATGTTTAGATTATTTAAATCATGTTCAATATATTTAAAAAAAAGAAATGATATCTACAAAAACAACTTTTCAAAAGTAAAAAAAGGCCAAGCGTAAGAAAAAAAAAAAAAAAAAAGTTGTGACTAAAAAATGGTGTGATATCAAATTTCCAAGCTATTATATTGCTTATTTAACTTTTTTCCATTAAATAAGTTATCATATATATAAGTCAAGTGCCTACGTATATGTTAATAGAAATCGTTTTCTCCTGTACTAAATACATCCTAATGAGTTTCTGAAAATTCAATTTTTTTCAAATTATGCGTGATGGGCTTGGCGGCCATCTTTGCATATTATTCACAAAATTCTAACCACCCAAATCCGTAGTTAAAATCTGAAGTTCAAAATTGTTATTTAAGCAAACATTTAAGAGTTTCATTTATAGACTTGTATGCTCTAAAAATTGTGTCTTAAGATTATGATGACTTATCTTAAAGATTCATCTTATGATTTATTTTTTAGGTAATTATTAATTTCAAACTAGTAAAAATCAATTTATCAAAATATCAGTCTTATCTAATTTATCTGTCCGTAGTTAGAATCTGAAGTTCGAAATTTTTATAAACATATTACATTGCAAACATATTACGCTTTTACTTTAGAAAGTTGGGTGCTTAGAAATATGGAAAGATGGTCGCCAAGTCCATCATGCATAATTTGAAAAAAATTGAATTTTCAGAAACTCATTAGGATGTATTTAGTACAGGAGAAAACGATTTCTATTAACATATACGTAGGCACTCGACTTATATATATGATAACTTATTTAATGGAAAAAAAGTTAAATAAGCAATATAATAGCTTGGAAATTTGATATCACACCATTTTTTAGCCACAACTTTTTTTTTTTTTTTTTTTTTTTTTTTTTTTTTTTTTTTTTTTTTTTACGCTTGGCCTTTTTTTACTTTTGAAAAGTTGTTTTTGTAGATCATAAGAATACAACATCAATCAAGCCGAATGGCACTGGACAACGAAATATTTTATTTGTTCGAAGGGTTTATTTGTTTTATATGTATATTTTGTTTGACACCTTACTTAAGTAAAGAAAGTTTTTATGGATTTATATCTTTCAAATACTAAAAATGTTTTTTAAATCCTAAAATTTAAAAATTATCACATTTCGTAAAAATATAAATACATAAAAACTTTCTTTTACTTAAGTGATGTGTTACATAAAATATGCATATAAAACAAATAAACCACTGACACGTTTTGGTTTCATTGGAAATAAAAACAATTATCATAAGAATGCAACACCAATGAAGAGGAACGGGAAAACGGGAAAACGAACTATATAGCTAATTATCAATAGCTAATTCCTAAACCATCAGTTGTAGAGAAATATTTCCAACTTCAAAAATGCTTCAAATCTTCTTTTTATGACATGACTTTGCAGATTCTCCGAATTTTGCAGATTCTCCGAATTTTGCAGATTCTCCGAATTTGCAGATTCTTTGCATATGCGAGTGATTTATTAAAAAAAAGTTAAGGAATTTAAATTTTTATACGGCCTTTAAATCCTATAAGTTATATTTAGAATAGTTTTCTCCATGCTGTAATAAGTAAAACAGTACAAAATAAAAACAGAAAAAAACATGTTTTAACGATCGGAAAGCTCTGAAAATTAATAAATTTCAGAGAATAGTATATATATATAACCATTAATGAAACATTACCAAAACACCAACTGAAACTTGAAATTATGATTTAGAAATTATGATTGAGAATTATGATTTATTATATAGAAATTATGATTGATACTATTATTATTATCATATATATATATATATATATATATTTTTTTTTTGTAGCAAAAAGGAAATTTTTTAGCTTAGAGCATGGGTGTCGTTTTCTAAATATAATTGATATGGCCCATAGACTGTGTAAAAATAAAACTTTTGTTTTAAAAAAAATGACCATTTTGATGTAAATGGCGTTTTATGTAATGAAGAAAGACATTTGACCCTACTTTATTTAAGGCTTAGGGATTAGACGATAAGAACTTTAAGACGATAATTTATTTAACGATAAGAACAGACGCTCTGTAAACAAAAAGGGTACATGAAAAAGTTCGGTATATCGAATGTCATTCTATAAGTGTAAAAAATTACTTTTTCGAGTTTCAAAAGGATAAAAAAATGGAAAAATGGTGATTTTTAAGGGTATGAATATATAATATATTTAATAAAGAGTTGTATTAACAGGTCTATTTAATATTCTAATAACCTTTCTATCGAATATTATACCTTATTAGCCTTTTTAGACAATTGCATAATAAAAAATATTTTAGAATTGTATTGTACGACCATTTTACCTGTGTTAAGCTCCTGTAATACGGCATCATTCATAAAATTGCTAGTAGTGTAGTGTAAAACATAAATATATTTTTACCACACATTTTCAATCAGCATATGGTCAATTATATGATCAGACACGCTTAATAATATGGCCATGTAACCGTTATTTTTAAAAACAGTTGAATGACGGGACAGTTTGCTACATATTTTTAATAGTATACAAAATTTTTTTTAATATAAGGCCTTATTTAAATTCGACAGTCTTAAAAAAGTTCCTATAAAAGCGTACGTAATAAAATTATCAATACCAAACATAACAACAACAAAAAAAAAAGAATCTTATTCATAGGTACACAGTCAGAAATAGTCCGACATGCTACGTCACATTTTTTAAAATCAACTTTAGCGTGCATCTCTGTTTTTTATATATTTGATAGACTCAATGGTATGGGGACTGCCAGTAATAATGGGACTGCCAGTCAGCTGGAGTGCCAATGTGAGTGCCATAGCAACATCGCACAGCTCACCGCTAAATGAAACGATTTTCATTGCAACTACTGATGACCTACCTGCAACTACCGTTAAAGTTTTATAACATTGTAGCAGGATCCGTAATTGAATTACCATTCAATTTGGCACGGGTTGTACGTTGTTGCTATGGCAACAATCGCCGCTGGTGAGTCAGCCGACTGACAATTTCTTTATCTGTACCTCCTAATCTGTCATAAATAACAAAATCAGCGACGCTGAAATTCATTCCAAAATTGTGAGGCTTCCTCCCAGTTTATTCGAAACAAACGTAGAATCTAACTACTTTTTTATTAAATTCTCTTTTTAAAGTTTTACTGACGCTGAAATAGAAGGCACACACACAAAATTTTTATTATTATATATATAAATACTTGAAACATAAGACATTGGACACAATCTACTTTTACGCACAATTATTTAACTTATTTGTGTAACTAGTCTAAAAAGTTTGTTTCCCTATCTAGCAAATATGATGAGTATATGGATATTATTTATGATGGCTTTAGAGAAAATAAAGTGAAGCTTCAAAAAGAAGGAAAATGGAATTTAGAAGGACTAAAAGAGTTTGTTGACAGTCTTGAGTAAGTAAAAGATTTATAATTGTATTCTCACTATAATTGTGTAAATTCTAAAAGCTGAATGAAAAATAGTTTTTGCATCCGAAAACTGCAACGGAAGGTTGTATCCACTTAAATATATTGTTTGAGATAATATTTAATACCTATTTGAATTTTTTATACCATTGTTTTGTTTCATAACTGTTGTAATAATTTAACGTAAAATATTTCTTTGTATACCAAACTCAAGTATAAATTTTGACAGACAATATACTTTTATGATGCTTGTATTTTAAGTTTTATTATGTCTTGAACATTCACTAATAATTCTGTAGTATAGCAGTAAGTTTCTATAACGCTACAAATGCTATAATGGTAAAATTTAAAATCCATGTATAAAATTTATATAGAAAGCTTAAAGAAAGTTTTAAAAGTGGAAGACGCTTATCGATTCAACAATAATAATCGATCTTAGTCTGTCATGTGACCGAATTCTTTTGTATGTCTCTGTAACTTAACGATAAATATTATGCACTCCATAACCTATAGAAAACATGTTTTAGTGCACGTCAATGATTTTGTTATTTTGAAGTATCATAACATCACTAAAATTCACTGCGAGTGATTTTAAACGGTTTTTAAATGAACTAATAATGCTGTATAGACTTCCTTTTCAATAATGACAATTCTATATTGAAGCACAATAACATATAAAATGTTCATTGCAATTCGAGTATATTTACGAGAGTTAGAGTACGGAAATATATACGGCAGGCAGACAAATCGAATTAATAAACACTTTTCAACTACATTGGTAAGTGTTAAAAATTGCAGAAACGTTTCCAAGTATAGAAAAATCACTAGCGAATATACAAAGTAACCTGTAGTTATTCCTGATTAGTGATATATTTTCCTTATTTTCGGAAACATTAGAAAAAAAATCGAATCAGAAACTAATTTTCTTTCGATATTAACGCAAATGTATAAAAATAAAATTGCCCCATAAATGCCGAAAACAACAAATGACTTAAAAATAACCTTTATATTTCAGAAATATATTCGTAAACGTTAGAAACTTTTTCCTATGTGGGCATTTTGAGAGTTTCATTTCGAAATTATTGTTGAATATAAGAGGTCATCTTTCTGAAATCTTGTGTATCTACATTGTAAAAAAAGGACAAATATGTCTTAATATAGGAAGAATAACCACAAAAGAAAATATACAATAACTCGAGTTACCAATGATTCCGAAAAGCGTTCTTTATCTTTTGAAATCTGAGAAACAAATACAATTTCAACATTTAAAGGAGTTCTTTTGCTGCCACCCATTTTCGGAAAAGTTTTCGAATAAAGTTTTTAGTGTATTAATCAGATTTCTCATTTTTTTAGATGATAGCAATTCTCACGTAAACATTTTCTTGTTCAACAAACATTTTACAGACAAACATGATGGATTAACTGAATTAACATTAACATTAAAATTAAAATTAATATAGTTTTGTTACTCTTGCATATGTAAATTCACTTACGTTTCCCGAAATGTGTAATTGAGAATTGATAGCATCCTTAAAACCGATATTCTGACGTAAAATTTCTCGGAAACATTTTCAAAAATCAGTGGCAGTAAATGTGCTTTTAAAAATGATTCTTTAAACCTCGAAAATATGTAGGTTTCTGAGGTTTCTAAACATAAAGCAGGTTCTTCGGAATCATGGGTAACTAGGAGCAGGTTACTGTATATTTTCGTTCGTGGATATATTAGATTTCATAGATAAAGAAATATTCTTCTTTTTTACAGTGTACGTCAGATTACATTAAAATTATAATTTTTCTGCTATATCAGGAAAAAGGAAGTGGGGGGTTCTACAATTTTTTAACAGTGGGACTTCTAAGAAACATGGACAATTTTTGGCGCAGATCAGAAGTCATTTTATAATTTTTTCTATCTACCAAAGAAAGTTTTGTAATCGAATTTTTTTCGATTTTCGATTTTCAATGGACTTACGATTTGGGGGCAGAGATCCCGGAAAACATGTTCATACAAAATTCCTGTCTATCCATGTGTCTTCTGTTGTTGTGTCTGTTCGCATTGTATCACCGAAAAGTGTATAAATATATATACATGGTGGTTATAATATAAGTATCTCTATTTGGAGCTTTCTGTAGCTTGAAGGAATAACCCGAATGAAACCAAAATCGGTACACTTACTATTCAAGAAGGGGGGAAAAGAATGGAACAATGCAAAAATATTTCCAATAATCGCCAAAAGATGGCGCTAAGGGGCCTGTCGTTGCAAACGCCGTTGTGTACAATGAAGGTGTCCAAACCGCAATGACTAAAAAGATCGCATATCACAATATGTGCGAAAAATCACTCCTGATGCTCAATAGTTGAGCACGTCGTGCACCACCTGGATTGTGTCTTCCACCACAATGACCATGTGGAACCTAAACTTGATCGGCAGCGTCATAACGAAAGTGTAATCAGATTCACTGAGACACTTTCCAATAAATTAGGTTTGACATCAAGGTTTTAGGCCTTAAGAGCGTACGCTAGTCACGCGAAAAAACGCTCAAGCTAATGTTATGTCTATGGGAAGGTTCTTGCGCGATTTCTCGCTCCCATTTTAATATTTTTAAATGATTTTTTTGCATAGGATAGCTGAGGTCGATCTCTAACGTTGTTAGTTTTTACTTTTTTGATTTTGGTCACAGTTTTTTTATAAGCAGACATTTTCAATTTTGGAACCGGTTGGAACCGGTTCTGAAAATGAAAGTACCCTTATATAAAAAACTGGAACCAAAATCGAAAAAGTAAAAACTAACAACATTAGAGATCGACGCCAGCTGTCCTATGCAAAAAAAATCATTTAAAAATATTAAAATGGGAGCGAGAAATCGCGCAAGAACCTTCCTATAGACTTAACATTAGCTTGAGCGTTTCTTCGCGTGACTGCTGTAGGCTCTTAATTCTTAGTAGACATTACATTTCACACTCAAAAGCGCCATCTGTCGGCGATTATTGTAATTAATATTTTTTTATTGTTCCATTCTCCTTTCCCCTTCTCGAATAATAAGTGTACCGATTTTAATTTCGGGTTATTCCTTCAAGCTACAGACAGCTCCAAATAGAGATACTTATATTATAACCACCCGGTATAGTATTCAACCAAATTTCATTTATATGTTTATCACTATGGCCAGCAGGTCACACATGAATTTGGAGATATTCACTGTGATAGCGATGCTTATGTGGTTCTCTCGATTTTTGAGAGTTGAATTGTACATCGGCTGCTTGTGCAGGAAAGGATGCTTAACAACATTTTTTAATAAGTGTGCACCGCTGTTATATTGTACACTGAATATTTGCGTCAAATTATTTTTCCCCAAATTTAATAACAATATCTATTTTCGTTTTTGTTTCAGCATTACAAATACCATGCCCAAGTGTCTTTCAGTATCAAGCATTGATTCTTCTGAAGCTGTAGTCAATGAAGAGTATGTTGAATGGTTATGCAATATGTATCATGGCATGACATTAGATGATTATCGTGCGTTAGAAGAACGGTAAGTAAAATATTCCTTCAAGAATTTGTTAGAACATTGTAATAGAAAAACTATCACCAACCTCTATAATGTCAATAATACATAATATGATAAAAAATCCAAAAAACATTTCATACTCTTTTCGTATATTCATCTTCGAACTTGTTGTTGCTATAAAAATCTGCTTTAAATTAAACCTCGACATCCACAAATCACTTTATCTCGAATTTGTTTTTCTTTAATGGAGACTGTAGATATCGGTATCATTACAGTATCTGAAGCTTTAACTATGAGAGTATTTGATGTAAACTACACTGTAAAAAATGACCAATGTTTCTTATTTTATGAAAATATGCTATAACACGAACGAAAATATAATATAATCTTCTGAGTTATCCGAAATTTCAAATAGCATGTTACATTGTCTTTTGAATCCCCAGAAACGAATACATTTTCCAAATTTAAAGAATAATTTATAAAAACAAATTATTTTAGCTGCCCGAATTTTCCAGAAACGTTTCCGAAGGGTTTTTAAAGTGTATTAATTAGTGTCCTCAGGCTGGAATACCTGTTTTTCGAATGTTATCCATTCTCAAGTACACGTTTTCAGCCGCATAAGTTAATTTATACATGAAAGAGTGAAGAACTTTATGTATTTTAATGTTATTGTTAACGCTGTTAATTTTGCATGTTTGTCCGTTAAACATTTTTTTTGAGCATGAAAATGTTTACTTCAGAATTGATAGCATTCGAAAAATAGGTATTCTGGGCTGAGGACACTAATTAATACACTATAAAATCCCTTCGGAAACGTTTCTGAAAAATTCGGGCAGCTAAAAATAATTTGTTTTTATAAATTATTCTTTAAATTTTGAAAATGTATTCGTTTCTGGGGATTCAAAAGACAATGTAACATGCTATTTGAAATTTCAGATAACTCAGAAGATTATATTATATTTTCGTTCGTGGTTATAGCATATTTTCATAAAATAAGAAACATTGGTCAGTTTTTACAGTGTATTATTTTCGATCAAGAAGTTGTCGGGACATTGTAATAGTAAAATTATCTTAAAAATTCAATGCTGTGTATTCAATTTTGTTTCAGCTGTTAGTATAAAAATCTGTTTTAAATTATATTTTTAATGTCTACAAAACACTTTATCTCGAATTTTTCTCTCTTTAATGGCGATTCAAGATATATCTTAAGGTATCTAAAGTTTCAACTATAAGGTATTTGATGTAATTGTAACTATTATATTCGATCGCGAATTTATTTGTTAGGACATTGTAAAAGAAAAAATATCATCAACCTCCAAGATGTCAATAATAATACGATAAAAATCATTGGTATATTCAAATTTGATTTCATTTTTACTATAAAAATCTGATTTAAATTAAATCTTTAAATCTTGATACCTACAAAACACTTTATCTTGAATAACTTGATGAACTTAACTGGACTGGTGATTCAAGACATCGACGTCATTGCATATCTTAAGGTTTCTAAAGCTTTAACAATGAGATATTTGTATATTCAAAATTGAATATACAAACTATGATAGTATGAGGAAAATGATAATAATCGTTGGTATATTCAATTTTGCTCCTGTTGTTATAATAAAAATCTGTTTTAAATTAAAACTTGATATCTACAAAACACTTTATCTGGATTTTTCCCCCCTTTAATTGAAATTCAAGATATCGGTATCATTGCACTTTAAGGCTTTTCTAAAATCCAAACTGACTACTTTATTACATATTTTGTAAATCATTTTTGCTCGGAAACGCATGAAATTGGCAGGTTCTAAAATCTTAAATCTAAAACATTGTCCATTTTCTGCTAAAGAAATACCTTTCGGAATGTACTGTCAAAGGCCGCAGCTTGAGGAAGGAGAAAACCGTAAAACCGTGTCTTTACGTGTAACTAAATAAGTAATTTATTAATCAAAAATTGGAAACCTCATTTCGATTACAAATAACTTCAACAGTCACACCTGCCAATTATATGCCTTTACGTTTAAAAATGAGAAAAACAATGAATGTGAGAAAGTTTGGCGTTGTTCAGCAGGTCATTTTAGAACCACCTTAAATATAAGTGTATTTGATGTAATAATTGTAAAGATTTGATTGTAAAAGTTATCAAAGTGCCTCATAATAATATGAAAGTTACTTTCAAGTATTGTAAATAGGTAAAGGAGTCATTTTCTGAAAGTTGCAATATACGCTAACTTACAACTTAAATTATTCTTGCATACGTTTCTGAAACAACACACGACGTTGATAGATTTCCAAGACCGGTTTCAGAAAATGTAATTAAGAAACCAATTAAAAGAATGACATCAAAAAATTTAGGTATTAACTGTTAAATTACATGTTTGTAAATTTCATTATTTTCGTCTAACGTTGATTTATTTTTTTGGTATTGTTTTGTTTCAGATCATCGCTTATTGAATTTTGCCCAGGAACTACCAAGCTGCCACCGGACGGTCCAGTTTGTGTTGAAGAAAAATCCTCAAAGGATCGTGAGAAAGATAATGATTTGAATTCATCGTTTGAAGGACACAAAAACAGCAAAGTCCTGTAAGAAAACTTATAAATTGTATCATATATTATAAATATTACTTATTATTAAAGGAAACTATTCCAGGACATTTAAAAAAAACGAAATGAAGACAATATCAATTTAAAATAAGTTTACTGAAAATTCCTGTTTGGTTAAAGATTTTACTGCATGTAAAATGTGGGTTCAATTTATTTTAACTTAAATACGATTGAAAATTAAATAAATTTCAAAGGAATTTAAGCATCTTGAAGATATTATCTGTGACTAATTATAAAATATTTCCATGTTAGTCTTTGTTTTTTAAATCTTTTTTGATTTTCTCAAGTTTGATGTAGGTTTTATTTGTCAAAAAAGGGTATCTGTTTTTAAAATAAAGGATAAATGCTTGAATTGTGAGCATGTATAACTAATAGTACTCGAAAAAAAAATTATACATGTGTTACACACAGGATTGATTTGAAGCATATTTTATTTGGATTGAAGTGGTCATCCCCCGCGTCTAAGTAATAATAATAATAATAATGATAATAATAACAATAATAATAATAATACAGACCCTTTTCAATGTTCCATAGAAACTTTCCTACTTTCCTACTTTCCTTAGGCCTACTTTCGTATATGCCTTTACGTTTAAAAATGAGTCAAAAAATCTGTGAGAAAGTTTGGCGTTGTTCAGCAGGTCATTTTAGAACCACCTTAAATATAAGTGTATTTGATGTAATAATTGTAAAGATTTGATTGTAGAAATTTCAAAGTGCCTCATAACAATCTGAAAGTTACTTTCAAGTATTGTAAATAGGTAAAGGAGCAATTTTCTGAAAGTTGCAATATACGCTAACTTACAACTTGAATTATTCTTGCATACGTGTCTAAAACAACACACGACGTCGACAGATTTCCAAGCCCAGTTTCAGAAAATATAATTAAGAAACCAATTAACAGAATGACATCAAAAGTTTTAGGTATTAACTGTTAAATTGCATGTTGTAAATTTCATTATTTTCGTCTAACGTTGATTTATTTTTTTGGTATTGTTTTGTTTCAGATCATCGCTAATTGAATTTTGCCCAGGAACTACCAAGCTGCCACCGGACGGTCCAGTTTGTGTTGAAGAAAAGCCCTCACAGGATAGCGGAAAAAATGTTGATTTGAATTCCAGTATAGTCCTGTAAGAAATTTTATAAATTGTATCATATATTATAAATATTACTTATTATTAAGGGAAACTATTCCAGGACATAAAAAAAAACGAAATGAGGACAATATCAATTTAAAATAATTTTACTGAAAATTCCTGTTTGGTTAAAGCTTTTATTGCATGTAAAATGTGGGTTCAATTTATTTTAACTTAAATGCGATTTTAAATTAAATAAATTTCAAAGGAATTTAAGCATCTTGAAGATAATATCTGTGACTAATTATAAAATATTTCCATGTTAGTCTTTTTTTAAAAATCTTTTTTGATTTTCTTAAGTTTGATGTAGGTTTTATTTGTCAAAAAGGGTATCTGTTTTAAAAATAAAGGATAAATGCTTGAATTGTGAGCATGTATAACTAATAGTACTGAAAAATATATATATACATGTGTTACACGCAGAATTAATTTGAAGCATATTTTATTTGGATTGAAGTGGCCATCTCCCGCGTCTAAGTAATAATAATAATAATAATAATAATAATAAAAATAATAATAAGAAATACCCTTTTCAATGTTCCATAGAAACTACTTTCGTTGCAAACTTTGTATACAGCAATCCGGTTGTATAATCATTATTAAGATAAGTCTTTTTTCTTTGTAATAATATTTTCGCTGAAATTTTAAAATTATTACAATTTTTCCTTAAAGATATTTGACAGAAATAATAGATGACAAATATTGCTGATACATACACACTATTATGGTTAGGGGTGTTTTAAAATGAATATTGCATTAACGGTTCTAAAAAACCAAAGATTCCTGGTGAGGGTGCTTCCAATGAATAAAGAATGATCTAGAAACAGTGGTCTAGTTCCTTCGTCGTGACATCGGGCTAAACATTGCTATTCATTATTTAAAGGAGACATTTCTAAAAATCTTTCTTTGACTATCTTTTCTTTGATTAGGAAAAAAACAATCAGAAAACTTAGAGACAAACTTGTTTCAGTCGTTTACACACTTTAAAAAAATTGTGTTGATTTTACAGAAATATTCTGCATTTTTTATGAACTTACGGGCAAAATCGTTTAAAATAAAAGAAATGTCGCATTAAATACAGATTATTTCTGTAAAGTAAACAGTTTTTTTTAATGACATCCCGGCTGATAGTTCTTTTTTACTCTAAAAGAAACAGTTTTTTTTACAGTGCAGTGAGGTATCTAAAATAAAAGAATTTTTACACTATAAGTTACCGTAGCGTCTTCTAAGATAAAATTGTTTTTACATTTTCTGTGTAACGTTGCTTTAAACCATTACTAAGCGGCCTAGTAAGGTCTCATAATTTTTTTCTTCTTTTATTACAATAATTACCTTAAATTTGTATAACGTTCCATTGACTGCTTCGTTTATGCGCAATTTCTTCAATTTTATCCCGGAATAGTAATTTTAATTTTTAAGAAAATAAAGAACAAATGAGTAAAAAATTCTTGCAAACAGAAATTGATTACAATTTTACATTCACACGAATGTGTCGCCTACAATAAAAAAAATGGCTATAACTAAAGTTATCCGAATACCGACCAAAGAATAATTTATTTTGCATTTTAATCTCTCGTACTTCAATAAAGTATTTACTAATGGCTTTCAATTTTGTTTTCGAAATAGACAGTTTACTTAAATTATCAATAACAGCAGGCTAGTATATAGAAGAGAAGATTCACGTGGTAAATTTCGATGAGATTTTTAGGAAAAGAACCAATAATATTTGAATTGTTTTAACATTTGCAGCGTCAATCGTTTTATACGAATATGTAAAACATGTATATGTTGGATTATTTTGTTTCATCTTCCATTTTAAATGTATTTTTACATCTTTTTCAGGGATGAACAGCTTAATAAGTCTGAAAAGAAATCAAAGGTAAGTAAAGTTTATTCATTATATATTTTATAAATTTAATAAAATAAATATATAACTAAAGAATTAAGGTAGGTAAGCCAAAGGTGACCATAGGTAAGCTTCGAGGATTTATTATAATTTTTTGTTTGGGTGTGTAAGGCTGAATTTTTGTTTATAAAATTTTACACTTATCTTTAACACATATCAAGTATGCTTTATTTGTAAAATAAAATTTAATTACTTTTATAATACAGTTTCAAAATTGTAGCTTGTGGGTCACCTTGTGGGCGCATAGTATTCCAAAGGTGTCCCATGTATTAAAATTACTTTTAAAATGTGATACTCCGAAAATATTTTGCTTACTATTGTGCTCTGATGATCCTTTCTTTCTTTTTATATCTTTCGATTTTTTCTTCTTAAAATCCTTATCTTATGACTCGAAAATACCTTAAATCCCTTTTGTGAACGGTAGTTCAGGGATTTTCTTCTTTCCACAGACTTCTTTTGAGTTATCTCCGGTGTTAACAATAAATGATAAGTTTTTTTTAGATATTTATGTAGAAAGTTTGAAAATCACTCTTACTACACTCATTTCCACATTTGTTTTCTAAGGGTGGACACCTTGGGAACGTGCGTATGGTCAAAGTATTAATCTCATACATTTCTTATAATGAAAGTAAATGTGGTTAAAGAGAAAGAAATAAGCTTTCAGAAAACGTGTCATAACTCAAAGTTCTAAGAATTTAAACACGTGTAAATAAAAAAATATATTCTTACCTGGAAATTAGAACGAGGATCGGATATCAGAAAATCAAGGCGGTGGGCTGGGCTACCTTAGGATCACTTGCCATCTTTGTCTCACCCACCTTAAGTTAAATTATTAAACTAGGTATGTTTTTCAAAAAAGAAAAACAAAGAAAATATTTTTGTAATAAAAGAGCCGATATCTGTATAACGAAGTAGTGACATTTTGTGAAAATGTTTTTCCGCGTATTCATTATGTTATTATTTTATATATTTTATGCGTAATTTTTTAATAATACATGATTAGTTTTAAAAATTAAAATATTCAATGTATTTGCTTTTATATTTAACTAGCAAACCCTTGTATCTGTGCGCGCGAAAGTACAACACACGAGAAAAAGATTATTTTGAGCAGAAACTGTCACTATTATTATACCGAAGAAAATTTTGTAATCGATTCGTTAAGAGCTTTAATTCGTTCGTTATTTATTTTCTAAACCAGGTCCGTTTTAAAGTTAATGTAAAATATATTGAGTACTATTTTAATTTGTATTGAAAAAGTGATGTAGTAGTATAATTTCATGTCTTACTTCATAATTCTAAACAAATAAATTTTACTTGCAGAAAAAGAAGAAAAAATGCAGTCGGCTTAAGAAATTGCTATGCTGCTTATTTTGCTTCAAGTGTGTAAGTATTTCGTTAAATTATTTTCTTTTGTTTATAAAACTTTCAACACGCAATCTAATATGAGATTGTTTTCGAAAACAACCCCCAACGAATTCTTTCTGCATCATATATAATTATCATATTATGTTATATAAGGCTTGTTAATTACATCGAAAGATAGAGCCGTTTTCTTAGATAGAAAATCTGCCTCTGACAATTTTTTTTATTCCTTCTTTTACGAGTTGCTCTTGTATCTAAACAAAACATGACTAAATATCTATTCAATTTTGGGTAATGTGACCAAAGTTTAATTTGTAACAAAAAACTATTTAATAGTAACCTTTCGCATCGCAACATCTTCAATCTTTTGAAGCATAAAATAATAATAATAATAATTAGATTATAAAAAAATATGTTGCTAAAAATGTGATCGTTTCATACCTCCAATAAACAAAAAATAATACACCTCATTAATATAATAAACTGTCTAATACAAAATTGTAAGTATATGAACATAACTTTGTAATCTATTTTTGAAATGTTAACTCAGTATCTCTGTTTGTTGGGGATTCAACGAATAATTTGTATTAACCACAGAGTTGAAAGATTTTAGCAATCAATAAAATCGCCTATCAAAGCTCGTTGTAGAAATATTAACTACTTTTGGGTATGTTTCAGATATGCAACGCGGTGATATATAGGGTTAATAAAGAATATTGTAGGAGTTTTAAGCAAAATATTTTGAAAGGAGTTGCTTCAAATCTTAATTTTTATTGGGAAGCGATGGCTGTCCCTTCCTACAAAACTTCCGATTAGGCGCCTATGTGATTTTTTTCCTCCAAGATCTTAATTTCGGAAGAAAAATAGAAAAATGCTCCTTCGATGAGAGCTTCTATTGTTGAAATGTTTCTTTTAAAAGAGAGATCCACCAGAGAGAAAAACGGAAGTTAAAATCAAAACCTATCGCGACAACCCTATCTGTTTTAAAACTCCCATATTGAAAGTTTCGTTGTATTTTGCAGTAACAACAGCAATTTTGGGTATTTTAAGGTAAACATTCTCTCTAGTCTATATCTATCATATCTAGTTTTACAATCTGTGTGGGCATGTAATGTTTGATGCTTATATTTTGTTTATTTCCATCGGCATATTGCAATAAGTTGACATTAAGCGATTACGCTTAAAAAATATATATATATAATTTTTCCAAGAAAATGCTTTGGTGTTCTCGAAATACAAATAATATGAGTACGACCAGTAAAACTGAGTACGACTTTGAGTGCGCTGCTATAATAAACGAAAAATTTCTGGATTAGTATTATTTTCAATCACTTATCCTTTCCTCAAGTTGGTTATTCTGAGATTACTGAGCCCGAATAATTCGTGTAGAATAAATCTTTATTATTATATTTGCATGACCTTTATAATATCTTACGCATATTATATTAGTCTCAAAACTACATTCTCTTTAAGTTTTACATATTTCTGGCGCTAAGCAGATGAGCATTTTGGGAGTTTTACCCCCTCAATCATGTTTTCTGTTTTGTCTGTTATGAGGTAAATTTTCAATATCTAGAGTATTTTGAGCATGACGAAACCTGATGTAAAATACCAAAAAATTGTAGGGGTCATTTTTTGTTTGTGGTTTGGGCATTCGATGAATATTTATTATTGGTATAAGGGCCTTGATTTTTTTTTGGGGGGGGGGAATTTTAATTTTATTCAATTTAATTGATTTTCATGAGACTGTTGTTAATAAAATTACTTTTAATGTAAGTAAAATTTCCTTTATGCCATTTAATTATTTAAACTAACACTTGATAATTCTGATCAGTTTTTACTTGTTAACAGACTTAAAACAGTAACTATGGTTTTCTCAAATGATTAAAATCAGATGTTCTGTCACATATTTTGATACAGGAACTAATAATAACCAGGAATTGACATTTTTATAAATGGTGAATCTTAATGTGTAACTGGTTTCACAGAAGCTAATTGCCGCCTAGTCAAACTTTCGAAAGTAAATTTCAATAGGATTTGTCTTCTTATTTAAACACCCTATATACGCAGAATTTTTTTGGCATAATTAAGACAAAAATTCCTATTGTTTTTTTACTGGTGGAAATTTGCCTCCACCAGTTAAAACAGTTCGACCAACAGTTCGACCTGCGGTTCCACCATATTATGACTACATAAACAATCATCCTGTCAATGTCAGTGAAGGAGATTATAATATTTTCTGGGCAAACTTCCACCAGTAAAAACGAATAGAATTTTTTTGTCATACTTATAACAGAAATTTTTGTATGGATAAGATGTTTAGAAGACGAAAATTTGAATTCAAATTTACTGGTAGAAGTTTGGTCCGGCGGTAATCAGGCCCTATTAATACGATGCAAAGAAAATGCTGCCATTCTCATTTACTTCACTTTCAACTGGTAGACACTACAATATATGTCTCTTCATTTTTCTTCACAGTTCCAGTTTTTTCCTGATAGGTAGGCAGCGTAAAATAAGGTGTAGTACATGGAAATCAATATAAAAAATATCAATATGCTTATTTAATAAAAGTTAATACGTAAATAGCGTAAATTAATGAATAAATATATGTAATATTGAAAGCCCCAACGAAAGAAAATGCTTCTTATTTAACTTCTCTTATTACGAAGATATAATTTAATAATAATATAGAAATTTTTTATAATAATATTAATAATAATTTAATAATAATATAGAAATTTTCTATAATAATATTATTAATAATTTAATAATAATATAGAAAATTTCTATGCAATTATGCGGATGTAATTTTGATGAAATGTTAACACAAATGATGAAACGTTAGCACAATACTAGTGTCCTTGTGACATTTTGTGATATTTTATTAAAAAACAAAAGGTTCTTAAACTTTTAAAGTAACAATGTTATTATGTACGCTGTGTTAAATATTGATTAATACTTTTCCAATATTGATCAATTTTCAATCTTTTTTTTTCAGGCGAAATCAGATGAAGATTAGCACTCTTCGTTGTTTACTCGAATTTGACCATTTTACCACTGAATATGAAATCACTTATCACGAATTTGACATCTGAAACCCGATCTTGACAACATCTTCTACACCACGTCTTTAATATGAGCAGCCACTCATCTTTTTTTCACATTCTGAGCAGCAGTAAAGCACCATCACGTGTGTCCAACAACATCTCGGGCACGGGTAAGGGAAGGAAGGGAATATAAGGAGAAATCAAGAATTTACAAAAGAACGTTTAATGTATTTTTGTTTTAGTGAATATCTGAGGAATTGTTTCTGAAAAATTTATGAAACTGATTTCAAAAAATGATTGTATTTTTATATTATTAATATTTTTTAAAATAAATGTTCAATTATGTTTTTTAGTATGTGCTATTTTCATTTCATTTGGATAGATTTAATGCTATAATGACAAAACACAAACAGTAATCGTGAAATTTGAAGTCATCTTTTATTCTTTGAAGCTCTTGTTACCCTATCCAAATCTCAGAAAACAGTCCTCAAGTGGAACCAAAACCAAAATTGAAAGAAAAAAAATCAACAAATAACCCACAAACAGTTGCCTGATTTAAACTTTATCTGTTCTATCTGTTATATTCAAGCATGTTAAATATTTTTGTCTAATTTTTTTTTCATTTCTTGTAATAAATCAGCTGTACGAACAACCCCACCTACAAGAAACAAAACCCATTCAGAAACCGACTGCAACAACAACAACAATAACAAAATAAACCAGAATCAAATAAAATCAGACCCATGGATTGAATCGTTGAATAGTTTTAGCTTCGGATTGTCTGTTAATATTTTTTTTTTATTGAGGGTCAGATATGAAGTAGTGATAAATTCAGTGGTTGGACCTGGAAGGACATGCTCTTTTCCCTCTGCGCATTAAATTGCCACCAGAATTAAGTTTAAGATTTTATATTGTTTTATTTTTTTAAAGTGATTCACTCTGAATTTTAGAATGACCAGAGAGTTCCAGAACTCTTTTGTCGATACAACATAAATGTACATGAAAATTCAATATCAGCTTGCAGTTACCGATGATAGAGGAATTATCGCTCGTATCTTCAGACACTCTTTGGAGAGGAACCGATCAGAGACCGCAGAAAATACCCCTTCCCTTCTCATAAATTTAAAAAAAAAGGAGTTTTCTATTAATTTCGGAATTTTGTTGGTTTCTCACATTTCTGAAGATAAGGAAAATAATAATCTATATATATATATATATATATATATATATATATATATAAATCGTTCATTTAAGTGGTTAGAAAGTGGATTCGTGGAAAGTGGATTCGTTAGAAAGTGGATCGTTCATTTAAGTGGTTAGAATCGTTCATTTAGTGGTTAGAAATTTAATGGCCATAATTTTATTATTAATAATGTCCCCTTATTTTTTATCACAATGCTTTTGTTCTTTTCTATAATCGGAGTGTTTTTTTTTTTCATTTTAATGTCACGTACTGTAGTTAAAACGTTATGTTGTAGAATTAGAAATTATAAATACGCAATATACTTTACTTCTTAGTATTTTAAATAGTCCGATTTATGGAAATTGAAGTAGTCCGAAATCTGGTTCATAGAGAAGTTATAAATTTAATTACCATAATTTTATTATTAATAATGTCTGTAATCGGAGTGTTTTTCCCCCAATAAATCTGAAGTAATTCTTCCGGTGATTGAAAGTAGTAGCTACTTTTTTGCTAAACAGAAAATCCTGTAAAATTTGACAGGAACTGTGAATATATATATTTTTAAAGATATCACTTGTAATGTCTAATTTTTGCTTAGATTGATTGTAAAACTCACAATGAAAAGATAAAACAAAGTAAAAAGAAAAAAATACCTCTCTTATAGAAATTATTAGAACGAAGAAAAGTTTTAACAAAGCGAAATGTTTTAATACAAGGAGAATTTTATTATTTGTACGATTAATTCTACACTATAAAAACTGCTCTAGATCCAAGACACATAAAGACAATTTTCAAAAAGCATTTAAAACATATGTAGAAATTTACTTCTTATAAGCTTTTAAGGCATAAAATTAATATTAAACATAAAAGACTTATGCTTAAGTACCATTCAGTCTTTCCAAGTACATTCTTATATGAAACAAATATATTAACAAAAAAAGATCTAGTCTATTTTGTCGTGAATTTATTTTTCAGTGAAGCAAGAAGATCGTAACTGAGCCAATTCTGTAAAGTTTCGATGTCGAAAGATCATATGAGACATATTAGTGATAACAATAATAGCAGTAACTCAATTATTATGCATGCATTAAAATTTTCGATTAAAATTAACAATGACGAAACATTTCTTAGCAATACTGGAGCAATATTTTAAAAAGTGTGTACACATCAATGTTAGGGAAATATTGTACATAAATATACCAAACTTTATGCCCAAATTCATCAATATTGAGAGGATACATATAATATTATTTTTTAATTTTATACATACATTTATTTTAATCGAAGAATACTTTTTAAGATATCATAATATTCATTATTGTTAAAAATTCATTGTCAAAAGCAAACCCGCCAAAGTATCTAGAAACACAAGATAAATTATGCTGTATTTTCACAAAAATGAACACTTGT
This sequence comes from Maratus michaelseni, assembly GCA_963931845.1. Classification (NCBI taxonomy): domain Eukaryota; kingdom Metazoa; phylum Arthropoda; class Arachnida; order Araneae; family Salticidae; genus Maratus; species Maratus michaelseni. The sequence continues at coordinate 33,121,046 of OZ007592.1, forward strand.
TTCTCCTTTTCAATCAGTAAGAAAATAATGCTTCAATAGATAGCATTTTCTGAGTAAAAGAACCAGGAAAATACATTTATTTCGCACTGTAAATAATCTCCTAATAAATAGAGCTTGAAAGGAACGCCTTAACACAGTGAATAAAAATACTTAATCATATTAATATACATTTTTTCCTTTCTGTCTTTTGCTAACCAATTCTCTATACAACAATATCTAACGCAAGCAACTTATTTTTGAGTGTTTACAGGTTAAGAAATTATTTACTTATTCAACTTAAATTTTCAAGCATAATTTTGTAATAATTACATTTCAAAGTAAAAGTAATACCATTACTGTAATTTCTTAAGGAGGTTGGTCACTGCGATGGGCGTAGAGTGAATTCGTATTTTAAAAATATCTCCTTAGGAAATTTGTATTTTTAGTTCCAGTTTCGTAGAGAAGATTGGCAGAAAAACTTTTTGTGAAGGGTCCGACTAGCGAGTCGTTTTTAGCTGTTTTTCCCCCTTTGGAAGGATTTTACATTTGTTTCGTGTTATAAATGCAGACTTTGATAAACACTGGACTCTTCTACATTGAACTATAATAATAAGCTAAAAGAACCCGCATTATGATATAAATGTTGTGCAATCTGATTAATCAAGACATATGTATCTTTATTTGTTTGACGTACTGAATTTAATAAATTCATTTCTCTGATATATGGGAGCGGTACATGTGAAGGCCAACACTAATACCAGATCATAATTAACATCAGGGCCAATCACAAGGGGAATTAGAGATAGCAGTGACCAACAAACTTAACTGAAGAGATTCCAAAATAAATTGCTTTTTTTTAGATATTGTTGCATAGAAAATGTTTATGAAAAAGACAGAGAAGATAGAAAAATCTTCAAATGATTAAGTATTTTTAATCCTCATGTTAAAGAATTCATTATGAATATACATTTATTTCTCCAATTTAATTAAAACGAATGTCTGGAATACAATAAATTCTCATTTATCTGGATCACGTTAAACAGACTTTGTTTATACTAACTAACATAAAGCACTAAAATGTAGGATTAAAAAATTATGACATATATATTAGTAATAACCGAACCCCTTTCGTGGGCTAACGTGGCTAATCCATAGTGGTTTGAAATGATAAATATCACAATTATCACAATTTTTTAACAGACATTTTCACATTTTTTATTCTCAGAATTCTGTTCTAATACTCGTCAGAAGCAGTGTTACCTACGATTCTTCCTCTGGATAGACCAGTGTCAGTTTAACTTTAAATAAGCAGCAAAAAAGTCCAGTAATCTCTTGTAATCTGTGTGCGTGTCAAGTGTGGCAGTGTAGATGAGTCTAATTCTGAATACAACTTAAAGTTATATTGTATATGCAGCCGAGTTTCTAAACTTAATTTTTTACATTGTAATATTTCCTAAGGATTTTTTTTTACACAGGCTTTTATATCAGATTTGACATATAAACACTTTTTGGTTATTTACTTAAAGAATTTACAAAATTATTTAAAAAATTACTTTTTCATCATTAAATTTTAAGATAAGGAAGTTTTAATACAGTTAATAATAAAATAAGATACAGTTAATAATAAAATACGTTTTAATACAGTTAATAATAAAATAAGATACAGTTAATAATAAAATAAGTTTTAATACAGTTAATAATAAAATAATTTCTTATTGTTCGGCAGTTGTTATTTCATCTTAACCTTTAAATTAATAATAATTTTAACCGTGTTTATTTTAGAATTATTAGGTTTCTATGAACACATTAGAGACTGTTTTTGGGTTTTTAACCTTATGCTATTTAATATTTTTGATACAATTCATAAAACGATAAAGTATTGCTTAAAGTGTTAATAAAATTGTAATTTTTTTTATTAAAAATACCCCGACTGATTTCATTCATTTATTTTGTATAAAGGAAACTAAAAATAACTTACATTTATTTCAACTCTTTTTTTTAGAATCTGATTTCGAAACAAAAATATTTCTTTAATACTTGTATTGAAAAAAAAGAAAGAAAAAAAACCGTGCATTTGATTATTTCACTTCCCAAAATTAAAAAATATTTGGAAAAAGCACGATTACTATTACCTATATTCAATCAATTTTCTGATCGAAACATAGTATGATTTATTAGTGCTTCGATTCGTTCTACGAAGAATCGTTAACATTAGATGAAAGTATAAGACCAAAGTTCTTCTCACATGTTGTAAAAATGCTTCAATGGCGTTTTCTTAAGATACTGATCAAGAATCTACTTTTATTATGTAAGAAAAATCATTATATTAAATTAAATTTACATATTAATTACATCTAATTATATTAAATTAGACTTACATATAAAAATACCTACACAATTTATAGGAAATTACTTACAAGCGTGATCACAAGTTTTTAATAATATTATTAAAAGTGTAAGTTATATTCTCATACATAATATACGTGTAAACTTATTAAGGTGCTTTCTTCAGCATTTTCTTTACGGTGTAAAGTTTCTCGATGTAGTTTGTTATTTTCCGAGAATTACCTACTATTATATATAAATAATTAATAAAATTAATATGTATAGAGAAACACGAACTTTTCTTCTGTGATTTGTGCATTATAATACTTCGAAAATGATTATTCATTTTACATAATTTTTTAACTGCGGTTTTACATTATTTCTGCAAGCTAACATCTGTTTAATTTTTCACTTATAGAATTTATATTCTTTTTAACACTTTCCAACTTAGTTGAAAAGTGTTTATGACTTCGGTTTGTCTGGCCGTCTGGCCGTGCTCTAACTCCCGTAAATAGCACGTTCCCTATTTAAACTGAAGTGCACTTATAGTTTTTTACAGGGACACTCAAAAGAATTCCGTTACATTACGGTCTATGGGGAAAAATCATTTGCGGTTTATTTTAATGATGTTACACACTTGCAAACACATTGTAATCGATATATATCACTAATGAGTATTACAAGAAGATTAATATGGAATAGGGTGTGCATAGCACTTATAGTTAATTTACAGGGACAGTCAAAAGAATTCCGTTACATTACGTCTATGGAGAAAAATCGTCTGCGGTTAATTTAAATAATGTTTCACTATTTTAAACGCATTGAAATTTATATATATCACTAAGGTGCATTACAAGAGGCTTACTACAGAATATTGTGTGTATAGCAGTCATCGTTCATTTACAGGGACACACAAAAGAATTCTCTACTGTCTGTTAACAATAATTCCTGGAAGTGCGTTTTAAGTTACTGAACGAGAATTTAAATTTAACTTACTTTTTGTTTATTACGTGGTGTGTATAAATTCTGTAGATCATATACAGGGAAGCACAAAAGTTTGCGAACACATGGCCGTTTATTGACAGAAACTCCAGAAGGAGAATTTTAGACTGTGCTACGCGTTTCTTAACTGAACTAAAATTTAGTAACTGAGTTTTTTATATAAAATATAAAACACCAAATGGGGCCAACCTACTTGTTATAATTTAAAAAAATCTTTGAACATATGAAACTACGAGTACAACAATAGTATTCAATTATTCTCTAATCAAACTTTCTAGGCATATGTTGATGTTTTATTGTATCGATGCAAATTATGGGAAAAAAATGTTTACACAACAGAAATACAAGAGCACTCAAGCTCTTAAGCAAATTTACAACAGAACATAATAGTGTGTATTAAGATTTTGGAAAAAAAAACTAAGTTTTTCAAAGCGTGGCAATTGCAGATCAATTAGAAGATTAGTAGAATTTTGTATTGCTGAAGAATATGATATTTTGCTGTAATTACATAAAAGTCTAATGGCCTCATTTGTAATTTAAAAAAAATAAACTTGCCGAGCAGAGCTTGTAGAGCTCAACCAATATAGTACGCCTTCTTTCTTGGTTGAGTTTGAATTTGAATTTGCATCTTATAAAAATGTTCCACATAAAATTTCCTTAACAGAATGATCAAGCATCCACTTTTATTATATATATTTTTAAAATGTTTATACATCAATGCTTATTAATTTCATTATAGCAATAAGAATTACTTACAAAACTACATACAAAATTTGTAGGAAACACATCTGTTGCGTTATATATTCGTTTATAGTAAGATTATGCATGCATAATATAGTTTATTTTTATTGATGTACATGGTTGATGTTGTCTTTTTTTCTTTCAGTAATTTTTACACTGTAATACTTCATGGCGCTATATTTTGTTCACCGAGATATTACCTGACTATTGCCGTTATATACTATTTTTTAAGTAATTTTTACATTGTATGCAATTTTCTATCTGTGTTTTTTGTATGAAAAAGAAAAACTCCAAATCTGGCCAAGTTACTTTTTATAATTTAAAAAACACTTACAACATACATAAGTGCGATTACTATATACTTATAAAACACTCAATAGTTTTATTAGACATACAATAATGTATTAATGTATCGATTAATGTTAATGGAGAAAAATGTTACCGCAGGAAAAAAATACTCAAATTCTTATTGTATGTTATAAAAATGTTATACTACGTTTTCTTTGAGAGAAGGATTAAGCATCCATTTTCATTATATCTATAAACATATTTATACATCAATGCTCAAACATCTCATAGAAATGAGATTTAGTTTTAAAATACATACAAAACTTGTAGGAAACGTTTCAGTTGCTTTATGCACACGTTTTTGGTGAATATCCGTGGATATATGTTTGCGTTAATTGAAGAGGTTGATGAATTGAATTTTAAAGCTTTTATTTACAGCAGGACTATCATACATAAAAATGAGAAACACAGTGAGTTTAAAGAGAAATTCACTCCTATTTATAACATTTAGACGGGATTCGAAAAGAGCCAATGAGGATATTTAATAAGACAGGCAACAGAAATTGCTGATAAGAGAACCAATCAAAATTTAATAAAATAATGAACTAAATGATGTAATGTGCGATTACACATTTCCAGCAGTTTTCAATAAGATTATGTAAACATAATACACTTTACTTTTATTAAGCTACATACCTAATAATATTGATATTCTTTTTTTTTCTTCAATTTAAAATTTACTTTTATTAATATTCATGCTTAATCAAATTAATGTTCCTTTTTTCTGTACTCTTTACGATGTAAATATTTCATGGAGGAATCTTTTGTTTAATAAGATATTATCTTATTATTCCCGGTATATTTGCGTAAATATAATATGTTTTTTACACATAATAATTCATTCTATTATTTTATAAAGTTTCCTTTACTTTATATAATTTTCTAACTGTTTTTTTTATATATATATATATAAAGAAAGGAAACTCCAAATGCGGTGAACCTACTTGTTGCAAATTAAAAAAATCTTTGAACATATAAAAATGCGAGATTTATATACTTACAAATAATTATAGACAAATACAAATAATTGTACAAATAGGCAATATATTTAACCATTTTCTCATCCGAATTTCTAGATGAACAATGATGCATTGGTGCATCGATTCACGCTCAGGGGAAAAATGTTAGCGCACAATAAAAATAAAAGTACTCATGTTCTTACTGCATATGATATAAAAGTATTCTGATAAGTTTTTTGGTAGATTAATTACGCATTCATTTTCATTATATTGGTAGAAATGTCTATGCATCAATCCTTAAAATCCTCAATATAGAAATGAAATTTATTTATAACAAGAACGAAAAATCATGCGTCAAGCATAGATTATGTAACACTTTCCAACACTTTCGAAATAATTTTACAAATCATTACCGTTTAATAAGCTGAAAGATAACATCTAAGTAAACAATTTGGAAAACGCATGTTTAAAATTCTCCTTCTGGAGTTTCTTTCAATAAACGGAAATCTGTTCGCGAACTTTTGTGCTACCCTGTATATGAAATACAGAATTCATACACACCAAGTAATAGACAAAAAGTGAGTTAAATTTAAAATCGCGTTCAGCAACTTAAAACGTATTTCCAGGAATTATTGTTAACAGACAGTAGAGAATTCCTTTGTGAGTCCCTGTAAATGAACGATTACTGCTATACACACAATATTCTCTAGTACACCTCTTGTAACGCACCTTAGTGATATATATAAATTTCAATGCGTTTAAAATAGTGAAACATTATTTAATTAAACCGCAAACGATATTTTTCCATAGACGTAATGTGACGGAATTCTTTTGACTGTCCCTGTAAAGTAAGTATAAGTGCTATGCACACCATATTCCATATTAAGCTCCTTGTAGTGCACCTTCGTGATGTATATCAATTACAATGTGTTTGAAATTGTGTAACATCAAAAACGCGAATGATTTTCCCCCATAGACCGTAATGTAACGGAATTCTTTTGAGTGTCCCTGTAAAAAAACTATAAGTTCTATACACTTCAGTTGAAATAGGGAGCATGCTATAGATAACGACAATAACATATAAAAATTGCAGGTAAATCCGAGCATATTTAGAGACAAATTTTTATTTCACAAAGGAATTCTCTACTGTCTGTTAATATGCGGGAGTTAGAGCACGGACAGACGGCAGACGGCAGACAAACCGAAGTTTTAAACACTTTTCAACTAGGTTGGAAAGTGTTAAAAATGCATACAAAATTTGTAAGAAATATTTTAGTTGCACTATACATTCGGTTATAAGATTATGAAAGCATAATATACTTTATTTTATATATCTATCCTACATGTTTAATCATATTTTATGATCTTTTTTTCTTTCTTTAATTTTTATAGTGTAATACTTCATGGCGCAATTTTTAATTACCTTACGTATACTACACTGTTAAAAATTTTCGTTTATTGGCAGGTTGTCTTCCGTGAATTTTGATCAGAAAGTTTCCGTTTTGTTAGAAAAATGAAATCTCTCCCGTATATCTGTCTGGGTAGCACACATATCTGTTGCTACCCAGCTAGAAAAAGTTTGCAAAAAAAGTGCACAAAATCCGAGCGTATTTGGCACCTCTACATATGCATAAAAACTGCACACTGTATTGTGCACAAAAAGTGCATAAACTGTATCCCGAAATTGTACACTTTTTAGATTTTTTAGATTACAGAGTTTCAAATACGGAATTATTAATGTAAAAATCTATCATCCAATGGGATTGCAGTATTTTTGATCGCCACACATGCGCTTCGACTCCTTCGCGTCTCTATCACGCCATTTATGGACTACGAAGACGGAACATTCCTCAAAAAACGGAAACATTCCGACAACTCTGCTGCCAGTCCTTTTTCCGTAAATTGACGGAATTTTTTGTTACAGTATACTGTTAAAAATAATCTGAAATTCACGGGTATTTTTTTCCTGAATTTCACAGAAAAAGTCCCTTTTCATGACAAAAGAGCATTTTCAGTTAAAAGCAGAAAATTTCCTCATATTTCCTGAAAACAACGGAACGGACGGAGAAGAAAGCAGCCAACGGAGATATTCCGTTATCTGCTGCATGTTTATTTTCAATGTTTCAAAAACTGACATGTTGCTGCACAGAAAAACTAAAAATTCAATAAATTAAAATTTCAAGTTTATTTAAAACAACAAGAAAATAGTGCTTTCGAATTTAAAAAAGCAAAAATTAATTTTTTCCATTCTTTTAATATTATTTGCAATTCATTTTTTAAAGTTATAAAAAAGTATTCGCACTTAAAATATATTCTAAACAAACAGATTAATATATATATAAAATAGCTAAATTAAGTGAAAAAAATCGATTCTATTTAAAAAAAGCAAAAAACAAAAATAATGCTTTCGAATTAAACTCATTCCTTTAAAATTATTCGCAATTTATTTTTTAAAGTTATAAAAAACACTCACACTGAAAATATATTCTAAACGAACACATTTAAAAAATACATAATAGTTGATTAAAAATCGATTTTCGCAGAAAAGCAAAAAAATTATCGAATTTAATTTAAAATATAATATTTAATTTTACATCTAACAATCAAATTGAGGATATACAGGGTGTCCATAATTAAACGACCCTACTTTAAAGTTGTCTACAGGCGAAACTATTAGTCAGAAAATTGTGAAATTTTGTGAAGGACATAATGAAAGAATGGGAATTTGTTTAAGCGAAAAAAAATAGTTCCAAATTTCGCCGCCAGGGGGCGTTTTTTTAAATGAATTACACATTTAGCATACATTTATGATAGGTTTCAAATTTTATTACTACAAAATATGTTGAATATAACTTTTTTTCGCAACATAATTTTAGCATTTCCCAGAAAACACTGCGGTCAACTGTGGAACATGCTATCTTACGATTCTAGACGGTAGCTGAAAATGATAGCCGTCATGTGGAACATGTTTTGTTGCAATAAAATATGTAAACTATCGTAAATGGATGCTAAATGTGTAATTCATTAAAAAAACGCCCTCTAGAGGAGAAATTTTGAACTAATTTTTTTTCGCTTAAACAAATTCCCATGCCTTCATTATGTCATTCACAAAATTTCACAACTTTCTGACCAATAGTTTCGTCTGTAGACAACTTTAAAGTAGGGTCGTTTAATTATGGACACCCTGTATATAATTCATGTTTTTATCCTCTATTAATACTATTGTTTTCAACCATCATCTCATTACGAAATATCCCCGCAATTAACTTCAAAATTACCAGTTTTCTAAACCCCAAATTGTTTAAGTCCCAAGCTGCGATTTGAAGAAATCCCGTATCATCGTTTCCTACTCTTACTTCAGCAAGGACCCGCTGGTCTTACGGTAAAGCACTCGGCTCAAGCCTATAACGTCCCCAGTTCGATCCTCAGGTCGGGCAGAAAATGTTCTTTCATTATATCAAATATTAAATTAAATACTCCCATAATAATCAACAGATGGCAGCACAAATAGAGATGATATTTTTTAAAACCAAGTTTATTTATAACGGAAATTTACCGATTCTTCAAACGGAGTTTTTCCTTCCTTTATCTTTCAAAACGGAAAATGTACTAACGGAACGGAAAAAGTCCGGCAACTTTGCTGCCAGTAGTTTTACCGTGAATTAACGGATTTATTTTTAACACTGTAGTTATTGTATATACATTGTTACGTATACGTATACTCGCCTAAATTTATCGACATTTTTTAAACTTTTCCTTTAAAATTTATTTTTAAGAAAATACTGACATAAAGAATAGTTTTAGCGAAAACCGCAAACGAATCGACCAATTTTTCCGTTTTTTATAATTATTTGAAATTTTGGACCCTAAACTTTAATGGCGCCTATATCCTTCGGAAGACGTTTGCGACCCTTACTTTCCTATTTAATATTGTTTGTCTTGATGTGTACTATCACCCCTGAAAGTTTTGCCCAGGAGTTTAGATTCGCCCTGTATATATTTCTTAAAACAACAATTGTGTTTTTGGCTGTCGTCAGTTAAGCCTTTGCAAAGGCTGCCAATTCGTACGTGTTATTTATTTTCAGCCTCTTTAAAAAGAAAAATAGACATTATATCATTATATGTCCTTAATTTTAGGGATTTTAGGGCTAGAGATTTGTGCGAATAGCCGAATACGAACTTTTTGTTCTCCAAAAAAAGAAACTAATTTTTGATTATATAAAATTTTAAAATCAAAAAAGATTTAAGCTGAAACTGATGTTTTATTACTTATGTGTAGAATTTTTAATAGCGTGATGTATTTCGTGTAATATTTCAAACACCTTGATGCTGGTAACAAAGCAACTTTTACTACATCTAAATAATAATAGCATAATTTTATCTACAGGAAAGTGATTAATAAGCATTTTATCTAAAACTAGATGGAACCCGTCAAAACTTGACGGAAAAAAATAAAATAACAATATTAATATAAAATAACAGTCTTTCAAATATTTTATTTAAAAGTTACCCCCCCCCCCCAGTCAATTACAGTACTAATTCCGAAGCAAACTCCAAACAAACAATCCGTAAACAACTGTGTAATGCAAATCAGTTTGACATTACCGCCATATTCCCCACGGCAAGAAAGAAAATTTCCTGGACCTATGAAGTATCATACAAATAGTATATCCCTATGTTCATCTCATATTCAGTCAATAAAAGAACAGAGTAAATAAAGCACACATCCCCCCCCCCCTGTGATAATGCAAACGAATGAGCTCCTATGCACATGTGCATTGCATCTCACCAAAGGCACTGTCAAAATTCGACGTTAAAAAAAAGTTTTAAAATATTTAAATTAAAAGTTTTAAAATATCTTCTTTAATCATTGTTCTTTTCAAATCCATATCTTCTGAAACGCATCCATTGTTTTAAGCTAATCAATTTCTATGTAAAGATGAAGAATTTTTTTTTTTACAATAATAAATCAATCTGCAGATAAGGGAGATTTTTAATGTTTTCAAGTGTAATTTATTTGTATGGTTCCTTCGGTTCCTTTACATAATCAGGATGATTATTCCTTTTCCATCACAGTCGGGAATATTTTCCTTCTTATACAATTAAATATCCAATGGATCTTAAAAAAATAATAAAATACTATCGCAAATACATACATACCGATTTTCGAAACACTAAAACTACCCGATTTAATACTTTCGTCATTTTTTAAAGCAAAGGAAAATAATACTTTAATACGTGAAAAACAGTCTTCTTAAAAAACATAACGAATATCTTTATTTTATCACTTCCGTGCCGACAAAAACATTCTACAAAACCATTTCTGACAACCTCATTTTTTCACACAGCTTAGAAAAATACAATTTCGGAACAAAAACATCTTTCTCACACAGCTTAGAAAGATACATTTATGAAAACAAAAAAACATCTTTCTCACACAGCTTAGAAAGATACATTTATGAAAACATCTCCTGTTATGTGTAACATTATACTTACATTACATGGCCAAAGTATATATATTCTTAACACTGAATTTCAAAGACGAATTATACAATTTCCTGCAAAAATTCAAACAAAAATTAAACATATTATTACAAATGCAAATTAACACTAGGAAATGAGATATACTAAAAATAAGGGGGAAAAAAGTTTATAATGTTCAATGTTCAAAAAATAGTCTTATGACTGATAACGTTTTGAAACAGTCACAGTTCTGCCACTTCTCGTTCGTAATACTGGTTCGAAAGAGTGTTCTTTTGGAATCTCTAGATTTTACAGTTTTCGTATTGGTCTTAAAAGTTCACCCTTTTCAGTTTTTACCCGAGCAACTCTCGGGTGACCATCTTTTCCAGAAATTAGTTCTTGCACACGAGCTAAAGTCCAATACGTACGTTTCTTATCAGACTCCACGAGAACGACATCACCAACGGTCAGTTGCTTGGCATTCTTTTGCAGGGAATTTTGTTGGCGTAACTGCCCTAAATACTCAATACGGAATCGTCTTCTAAGATGTTCTCGAACTTGTTGTCTATACTTTGCTCTTCTGTTTAATTCTTGTGCGTCAATTGCATCAAAATCTATCACATCTGAAGATCTTATTTCTTGAAGAAACATTGATGGTGTTAAAGGTTCTAGATCATCCACATCTTCTGAGACATACGTGAGTGGTCTAGCATTTACAACTTGTTCGCAGTCACAAAGAATTGTGATAAGCTCTTCATAGGATAATGAGGCTCTACCTAGTATTTTCCTCAAGATGCGTTTCACCATTTGTATCAACCCACCAACCACCCCACCAGGCAGCAGTAGACGGATTGAATTTCCAACGAATCTTTTGTACAGCTGCTGCAGCTGAGATCTGTTCCCAATCGATGTCTGAAAAAGCTCTATCTGCACCGACAAAATTTTTACCATTATCAGAATAAACGGTCGTCGGTCTTCCTCTTCTCGCTATAAAGCGCCTAAAAGATTGGAGGAAGGTATCTGTTGCTAATGACGTCAATAACTCTAAATGTATGGCCCTGTACACTGCACAAGTGTACAACACATTCCATACCTTTTTTTTCCATTTTTCAAATATAAGGGCCCAGCTAAATTTACTCCAATTATTTGGAATACTGCCGCATCTTGAACTCTTTCTGCTGGCAATGCAATAGGTTCTGACTCTGCCTTCTGAGCACTAAATATTTTGCAATGCACACATTTCTGAACTACTGCTCGAATGGTTTTCCTGGCTTTCAGGATCCAGTAGTCTTCTCGTATAGATGTCATCAAAAGAGCCACTCCACCATGTAATAGCTCTTGGTGTTTCCAGGAGATCAAACTGTGGACTACAGGATGGTCAGATGGCAAAAGAATTGGGTACTTAAAATTTACAGTATCTTCTGGATAGATGACTTGTGTTTGTACTCTGATGACACCATCTTCATCTAGGATTGGTCTTAGGCTACGAATTTTCTCATTATTCTTTTCAAAGCTGTCTTTCTGGATCAAAATCATTAATTTTCTTTCAGCTTGTTCTATTTCAAAACAAGTAAGATCAGATACTTCTTTTGAATTTGGTTTTCTTGAATTACTTATGAATCTTAGAATCCATGCGATCAATCTTATTATTTTCTTGTATGATGAAAATCGTCGGTAATACCAATCATTAGGTTCTTGTCATGTTCTTGTTTAATGCTGAAATGACACTTTTCCGTTTCTCAGCATTAATAACTTCTTCATCTGGTGATTCGACACTTTGAGGCCAAGTAAATTCTGGCTCAGCCAGCCAGGCTGGTCCCTCCCACCATTTTAGCTGCAAGAACTGTTCAATGGAACAACCTCTGGAAGGAAGATCAGCCGGATTAAATTTTCCTGAAATATGTCGCAACTAAACTTTCTGTGACAAAGACCTGATTTCTTCTACACGATTCCAGAAAAATATTCCCCATCTATCATCTCGCTTTATCCAGCTTAAAGCTGTGGTTGAATCACACCAATAACAGATCTTCAAATTTGGAATTCTTAAATCAGGAATGACACGACTACCCAACCTGGCTCCAATGCAGCATGATAAAAGCTCTAACCGCGGTATAGTTAGGTTCTTAAGAGGAACTACTCTTGCGCGTGCTTGTATAAAACTCACCAAAATTTCATTTTTCTTCTTTACTCTCAGAAAAATACAAGTAGCATATGCGTGTTTACTTCCGTCACAAAATATGTGAAGACTTACATCATTTTCAAAATTATCTAGATTCATCCAGCGCTCAAGTTTGATGTCAGAAATTAATTTTATTCCCTGCACCCACTACAAAAATTGTTTAGCTAAATTCTCTGGAATTAATTCATCCCATTTTAATTTCAACTTTCAGCACTCTTGTAGAATAAGTTTAAGGAGCAAAGTCACGGGTGAGGCAAATCCCAAAAGATCAAAAACCTTCTGAGCCAATGAAAGTAGAGCTCGTTTTGTAGGAATAATTTGCTCTTTCTCAATAGGGCCGATTTTGCAAGATAGAGCATCATTTCCCAGATACCAGTTTAAGCCTAGTACTGGTGTTATGTTAACTGTTGAAGTTCCAGACATAATTTGAATTGGATAATTCGACAGCCATCCCCTTAAATTGAATTTCGCGGAGGACAGTAACATTCTCGATTTAATTATGAACTTGTTTAACTCTTTAGTTGTGCTGAAAATACAAACACAATTATCTACATACAAAGATTCATTCAAAGTTTCTGCTGTAGAAACAAAATTGTCAGGTGTACTTTCCAGATGGTGTTTCAGAGTAGCCGCTAGTAAAAAAGGGCTGCAATTGATTCCGAAAACCACACGTTTATGTCTGTAAATTATATTATCCTTCCATAAAAACCGTAGATTGTCTATCACTTTCTGTAATACCTACCTGTAGGAATGCCTTTTCTATATCAGATACTGCACCAACAGGAAATTTCCGAAAACAATGCAATATTGAAGGAATCATTTCAATCATATTTAATCCTTTATCCAGACAATCATTTAATGAAGGAAAACCTTTCACATGAGCCGAAGCATCAAAAACCGGCCTTACTTTAGTAGTTTCACTAGATTCTTTAAATACAGGCCTGTGTGGAAAATAATTTATTTTGGATTTTTTATTATCGACCACCCTTTCAATTATTCCTGCATTTAACCATGTATCAAATACTTCATTATAAACTTCAGTTTTATTCAAATTTGATAACCTTTTCTTCGTTGCAGCAAGCCGTTTTTCGGCCAATTCTCTATTACTAGGTAAGCGGGCATTATCTAGTACCCAAAGCAATGCTACTTCATACCTCCCATCTGAATCTATTCTTATGTTTCTTTTAAAATGTTGCATAGTTTCTTCATGAATTTCATTTTTAGTTTTAGATTCAACCGGATCAGTTATACCAAGAATATCTAGCTTCCATAAATTAGCAACGGAACTTTCGTTCCAAAGAGACGAAATAACCATAAGAGAATCATTTGTTTCAGATTTAATGCCTGGAATTTTCCCCATGAGAGTCCATCCCAAATGGTTCTTTACAGCAACCGGACCACTTTTTAAAACTTTAATATTTCCGGTCAGTAATTTTCCCGCCACATCGGAACCAATTAACAATTTAATTTCATGTTCGGTTTTACATACATTATTTTCAACATCCGAAATCTTAATACCATATTTATTTAATTCTTTTAACTAAGGTCAATTTGGCACCTTTTTTATATTAGAACAAATAACAGGAACATCTAAAACATGCATATCACATTTATAACTGTTATCAATACTACTTAAATGAATTCTATATTTGTTGTGGTTTGTCTCACTTGTTTTAACACCACCAAATAATTTATGAATTAATTTAACTTCATCAATACTTTTATAATTCAAATGCTTAATTACATCTTCTGATAAATATGAACGCTCAGAGCCCGTATCTATGACTCCCCGTACAATTTTTTCTTTACCATCGTGCTTTACACGTACATGCAAAGTTTGTAATAACTCTGTTGGGTCGGAACCTTGAGTAGTCAAAACAGTATCACTACTCGCTGACTCAAGTTTACGACTTTCTAACGCCGTATTACTCTCTTCATTACAAACATTTTGACACATTACAGCAAAATGCCTTTTACCACAATTTAAACATTTAATCTTCGATTTACAGTGACGTGAAATATGATTTTTCTTAAGACAGACAAAACAAGCCCCCTTTTTCAAAATTATACTTCGTTTATCTTCAAAAGAAAGCGAATTAGCTTTAAAACATTTTTCAGATAAGTGACACTTGTCACAAAATATACATGCTTCATCAGATTTCTTAATTAAATGTTTATCTTTAAATTTATCACCTACAAATATATCAGTAGCAGTTGGCATAGAATTATATTCAACATTTTTAAATCTAGTAAAATTTTTAGATTTATCAAAACCAAAACTAGTACGCGCCAATAAAATACGTTCTTCTGACACCACTTCATTTTTTTAAGAAATTAAGTGTAGAATTTAATTCACTCTTACCTTGATCAGGCTTTTCACGATCCCATTCCCAAATTCGGAGATCATCATGAGGTAAACGCGATTCCACCAACGGGAATAAAATGCTCGCGTATTTATCCTCTGTGACCCCAAGAGATTCCAACGATCTAAGTTTGGTTTCTAGGTTGTCATATAACGATGACAAATTGCACTCTCTTTTCGATGTATTATTATTGCATAATACCAGCTGCAGCAGATCGCGAACATGAATTTGTATCAAAGTGTCTCCTCTTCCGAATCTTTCTTTTAGATGTTGAATTACTTTAGCATAATTTTCAGCCGATATAGGATAACTTTTCACAATTGGAGACGCTTTCGATTTCGGAGTAATTGCTTGCATCAGATATACGAACACTTCGAGTGATCGTCTAACACAGTGTCTTCGTGAATTTTCTTGAAGGTATTCTAAAACGTTAGCCACGATCTTGAGTCCCCATCAAACGGCTGTAAACTAATTTCAGGCAATCTGAGTGTGCGGGATCCCATTCTTTCGATTTCTATCAAATTTGGTAAAAGAGGTTGATGTTCGACGGCAACAGCAGGCTTAACAGAAAAATGTCTTGTATTCTGCTTCACTTTTATTAATTTTTCATGGTATTCTGCACATACTTCGAATTCTTTTACATAATCTTTTTCCGCAGACCTATTCGACAACATAAAATTTAATATTTCGTCATTTCGTGGAACGTAATCTAGATGCTTTGTCCACTAATTGATCTAATAGCTCTTCTATTAGATTAACATCTGGGCTTGACTGGTTAAGAGCTTCGTTTAAAGCATTTAAAATCTTCGTAAATGCGCTTCTAAGGGGCGTTCTTTTTATTTTTAACGCCTCCATACTTGAAAAGTTTTCCACTTAAAAAATATCACTTCCTATGTCCCTGTTCGGGCGCCAATTTATCGCAAATACATACATAGCGATTTTCGAAAAACTAAAACTACCCGTTTTAATACTTTCGTCATTTTTAAAGCAAAGGGAAATAATACTTTAATACGTGAAAAACAGTCTTCTTAAAAAACATAACGAATATCTTTATTTTATCACTTCCGTGCCGACAAAAACATTCTACAAAACCATTTCTGACAACCACATTTTTTCACACAGCTTAGAAAAATACAATTTCGAAACAAAAACATATTTCTCACACAGCTTAGAAAGATACATTTATGAAAACAAAAAAACATCTTTCTCACACAGCTTAGAAAGATACATTTATGAAAACATCTCCTGTTAGTAGGAATTCAATTGGATTCACGACATACAGTTCCTAGAATATTCTGATGCAACATATACATCAACGATTTCAGCATATCAATCTTATGTTAATCATAAACTATAAATAGTTTTTTTTTCTTGACAGATTTTAGTTTAGCGCCAAAATGCTCTTTCTTTTGGATAATCTGATCTTATGATTGATTTATCAGGGGTTTTCATTATTTTTCTTTTTCAGTTTTTATGATGGTTAAGAAAATCTATTTTCAATTGGGGCAACTTTCCCAAGGAATATGTTACATTATTAAAGCAAACTGATGACCATTGTTGAGATAGAATTGAAAAATATTTCATGCTTGAAAATTGTTTAAAAAGTCGTTAAATTAAGCGGCAGTTTTCAAATAAATTTCAATCGAAAGCTAATTTTTTTCTAATTGATGATGTAAGAACTGAAATTGTAAAATGTAGTAAAATGTAGTAAAAAATTGAAATTTGTAGTATTTAGAAGTGATGTAAGCGCGATGAAAGCTAAAGCGATAGGGCCGTTTGTTGTCACAACCTTTATACATTTCTGAAAATTGCCACTGTGTTTTGGCTGGCGTCCAAAAGTAGAATATCATTTTTGACATCGAAAAAGAAATTCACAGTGGAAGAAATAGGACTTTGCCACTAATAACTAATAAGGAACTGTTAAATGAACTTATAACAAACCTACCAAAATAATTCCTATAAAATATCAGCCTTACATTATTTATTCTAGCTACAAATACAATCATTATTTCAAGTTTTTTTCCCATAACACTATTTTCAATAATTTTAATTTTCCTGAAATTCTTTACTTTTGTGAATTTTTTTATAAAAAAATGAAATCTTCTAACCTATAATTTAAAAAAAAAGTAATTGGTACCATGTAATCAAGGTATGCAATCAAGATGAAGCAACCAATAAAGGCTTAAATTCTGACCTTTAAAATTAAAAATTGAAAAATCAGTTAAAATTACGTCTTGTTGACACAATTAATTTTTGTTTTTAGATTTATCAATGTTAAAATGCATTTCAAGCTAAGCATAGCGTCATTTTCCCCGGCGCAAACATTTCACATACTTTGTATAAGTTACTTTTATGCTTAAACACCATGTTACAAATATAAATATATTTTGTATTTAATTGTAATGAAAAAATGGCATCAAGAAAGTTATAATGCATAATGATAAAATAAACCTAATGGACAATATTCCGGTGACGTCACAATAAATATGAATTATTATTCGCTTATAAAACACGCGGATAAATATTTTCATCGAAATTTAACTTGGAAATTAAAAAATTCGGCCTAAAAGTTCTCATCAAGTGATATTTAATTCGACTTTAAATGTATTTATAATAATGTTTTATTGATTTATTAGTTATTACATTAATTAAAATAAAAAATACTTCTTCGAAACCATGGTATAAAAGCATTGAAAAAATGTTGTGATTCGTAGTTTCGTAAAATCGATAAAATTCAACTGACGTCACAAACATTTATCCAACAGTCGAAAGGGATAATTAAGAGAAATAATACAAATAAATAAATATTCAAGACTATTTTTTATTCTGATTTAATTAATATATTGTAAATTTTATTGTTTAAAGTTACTGATAAATGATACTTTAGTAAATGGGGCTTTTCCTAAATATTATTATTATTATTATTATTATTATTATTATTTTTAGATTTAATGGCAACATTCTTCTGTTTGTTTAACGGGCGCTACAGTTTGGCGAATAATTAGGGGTACTTTTCGGTTAGCCGGGCGCCAGTGAAGTATATATATATATATATATATATATATATATACATGTATGCCATTCTATAAACATAATGTATTCTAGGCGCTGTAACTGGGGTTAATTTTTGACGCCTAAATGACAATTCTTGCTTTGTATGGCAACCTGGTGTTTTATAATAAAACTGAATATGTGTGTAAATAAATAAAATAAAATTGGTACTTTTATGTGAGCTGGGCGTCAGGGATAACTTTCCAAATCTTCTTTCAATTGGAATAATTTAAATTGCAATACTTTACGTGAGATTTGTTATTCATATTGATATGTTTATGTTTAGATATTTTATTATGATTATATTTTAGCTAATTTTAAGTAAGTTTTTAGAGATTTAATATTACAATGTTAAAATATTACCCAGTTGATATTAGCTAATGTCAAAAGATTGGCGAACCACAGAGTTCAGAAAATAACTCTATGCCCTGCAACAGTGGGAGTTGCCGACTTTATGACGTCATAAGCAGAAGTAAGAGTTTAATTGAAAATTACGGCTAATTAATTAAATTTTCGAACAAACGAATGCACGATAACAAATCTGTGTCCAAGTATCTTTCATTTAAAAAAGAAGGGTTTAATTTGATGCAGTAGTTTGTTCTCACGGATTGTCGAAAGAAATCGCTTAACGTTTTAAATATATAGATAGGAATTCATTAGTCATTACCGCTGCTAAGTATACTTTTAAAACTTGTTTTTAAATTTAAAAAAGTTATTTTAAGAGGAAGAATTAGTAAACAGCATTTTATCTTTTTATTCTTAGATATATCAAATTGATTTTCTGTCAGATGGTAATTTAAAATATTTCCATTAAAATATAAAGATTGTTTACTATCTAATGAAACTTTTATCCTTTCTTACATTCAAAATCAATGAAATCAATAATGATTTTTTAACTAATATTTTGAAATAAAATATTGCGACATTTAGTATTAAATACATTTTTAAATATTTTTTATAAAATGCTGAAACTTTCAAATAAATCTTTTTGATACATTCATAAAGCCCTTTTTTATAAGTTTAAGAAATTTGCATCCATTATGGAATATTTAAAAGTTTTAGAATCGAACAATGTTTTTTTTATTTTTCAATAAGATTATTTACACCTGGAGTCGATTAAAGTCAGTTGAAATCTCTAATTTGGATACCATTCACTAAAAGAACTTTAACTTTTATAAGAAATAGAGAAATAGTATATGTTTTTATTTAGTATCCGAATAACTGTACATTATGTGCAATTAAGAATGAAAATGGCTCGAGAAATGTATCAGAAATTAGCCGGTTTGGATCAGAGATAATAATTTCAATAAATGGTAAAAATTGTTATCCTGAATTTAGTTGAAGAGATATTTGTCAATAATCGGCAAGATATCAGCAATAATCGGAGAGACATATGCAATATTTGGCGAGATTTCAGCATTATTCGACGATACATAATCAATATTCGACGAGATATCAGCAATATTTGGCGAAATATCTCGCAAAATTAGACTTCAGCATACAGCAGACTTCGGCAACCGAATATACAGCAAAAATACCGATTAGTTTATAGTAAGCCGAATATTCGTCCCATGCCTAATTAATTTTTTTGATAAGTATAACTTTGGATATATTTATTCCTTTATCATTTAGGAAAGTTGCCAATTCTTATTGTGTTATATATATTTTTAATTTGATATTTATTATGACAGAAAATTCGCATATTTTTTAATAATTAGAATAAACAAATAAGTTTGAATTCATAACACAATGTGCCCCATTACACCAATATTTCAGAAAACTGGTAATCCTAAAGAAATAATCTTCACCAAGGTCAAAGAAATAAATTCGAAAGATGAAATAGAGAACACGTTGCCTAAAAATACACTTTTTGAAGATATCAACAGAAAAATTTCGGATATTGATAAAAAAAAGTATTTTCTTTTCTCGATAGGGGAAATTGCTAGATTAAATTTATCGTTCTCCATAAAAGAACGTAAGTATTTTAACCTTTCCATAAATGCATTTTTGTGAAGAAATTAAAGTCAAGTGGGTGGTTTTGGGTTTAATTCTGTACTCCACTTGGTTTAATTCTTTCTCATTTTCTTTTCTTTTTACTTTTTATGATTTTGTAATTCTGTATTAGAATTTTCAACATCTAGATTTTTTTTTAGCCTGTCCAAACTTAACTAAAAAAAGAAAATAGTGTTTCCTTTATTTTTGTGCGTTTGGTAGATAATTATTATTGGTTTACTGGCTTTGATTTTTGAGTAAAATTTTAATTTTACTTTTCCTTTATATATTCTTATGAGAATAATGATAATAAAATTATTTTGTTATTTACTTAGGTGAATTTATAAACAAAAGGCGACGAACGCTCACTTTTATTTAGTATGTCGATGGCCTAACGCATGGTCATTTTGACTAGTGTTTACTCGTTATCAGGATTCAACAATAATTGCGGTTTTCAAAATATAAGTAACAATAGGTCTTCTGTTTAGTCAAGTTTTCATTTTACTTTTGCTTCTTTAAATGATATTAATGATCACATTTTTTTTTTTAATTATTCAAGTGTGTTCTCAAACAATAGGTGAGGAACTCTCACTTTTCTATAGTATGTCGGCGGCCTAACGCATTGTCTTTTCGAATAGATTTTACTTGTTATCTGATTTAAACATTAATTGCGGTTAGTTCTTAAATGTAGTCAAGTTTTAATTTTACCTTTGCTTCTTTGATTTACATGACATTAATGATCCTAAAATAACTCTGTGATACTTAGGTGAATATTTAAATACTTTTCAAACAAAAGGCTGCGAACTCTCACTTTTATAAAGTATGTCGATGGCCTAACGCATAATAGTTTCGATGAATGTTTACTTTTTTTCAAGTTTAAATACAAATGAGGATTTCTAAATGTAAGTAAAAGTAGGTTTTACGTTCAGTCAAGTTCTAACTCTACTTTTGCTTCTTTGATTTACATGACATTAATGATCATAAAATTACTTTGTTACTTAGACGGATTTTCAAACAAAAAGATGGTGCACTCTTAGTTCTAGTTCACTCTTAGTATGTCGATGGCTTAATGCATGGTCCTTTCGACTAGTTTTTATTTGTTATCAGGTTTAAACAATATTTACGGTGTTCGCAACGAAATAACAAATGGCCTTACGTTAAAGATATTTTGATGATATGAAAGTAATCTAAATCACGATGTAATAAGTGTAAATCAATATGCAATTAATTAAATGTTTAATGGATTAATGTGTAATTAGCGTAAATATGCGCATAAGTACAGACAGTAATTTTTATAAAAATCTAAACAGAAAAAATGCTTCACACTTCACCTCTCACTTTTAAAAATGCTGCGCACGAGCAAGCTTATGAATAAATGCATGCATATATTCAGATAATGAAGTTAATAAATATGTTTAGTATACATCATAGTGTTATATTTTATTATGTATCAGGAGAAATATAGACACATTGAAGAGCATATAAAGTATTTGTTTTACTTTGACAGAGAATGGAAACTGTTTTTTAACACATTTAGCAGTTTAAGAACCCGATAAATGTAACCAATTTATATATATTAGTTTTATATATACAATATAATTTAGAAAATATTTATTCGTTTGAAATTTATGAAGATTTAAATTTAGATAAATTTAGTGAACATACAGCGTGATCAGAAAATAACTGCAAAAATTTTAAATGGTGCTAGAGGGAATCTGAATAAGCACTTTTCTTTATAGAATGTGTGTCCGGAAATGGCGCGTTTAAGCGCTGGTGACAAAACAGAATATTAAAGGGGCAATTAAAGACAGCGTATAAGTGTCAATAGATCACATTTATACGCGTCATTTCCAGGCACATATTCTATGAACAAAAAATGTTTATTTTGGCCGCATCTACCACTCTTTAAAATTTTGCCAGATAGTTTCCATTCACACTGTATATTGATATAATATAGTAAATTTGAATATATATATATATTAATTTAAAACATATATTCAACTAGGCTTAGTAAATACGTTTAACATTTTGAGCAAACATCCATCTTTTTTCCAATGCGTACAAAATGTGCCATTTAACCAAAATACTTTGGACAATACTTTGAATATCAAGTTTTGCTTTCTTGAAAATTAAATAAATTAAAAGCCTACAAAGCTTTTAAAATATAATTTTGCTGAAGGTTAATATCAAACCGCATTTTTTTATGTTAAGTAGCAGAAAAAGGAAACAGAAAAAAAAAAAAAAACAATATCTAATGAATAGAGAAAAGCATGTACAGTAGCTTTAAATCTTCAATATGTTTTTCACGATATATTATCATACTTTGTAAGTAAAACAAGAGCAGTAAAAGAAAATGAAAAAATGTTATGAATTTAAATATTATTTTTTGTGTTTATTAATTACTGTATGTTATTAGTAATGTAATAATGGAACAAATTGTAAACTCAATGTAAAAAGTTTAGTTAATATGCATAGTTTTTTAAGAGGTATGGTTAATGGAACATTAATTAGCATAAACATAAACCATTTGTTTTCATGTTGCGTCTGTAAACTTTATAAAAATAATCGAGAGAAAATGATAATCCGCTTATGAATTTAAATAACATAAAGCGTTTGTTAGAAAAATAAAATATTTATGATAAAAAGAGATGAAGTTATTTAAAAATATAATCTAAGCACTAAAAAAAACTTTTTTTATCATTATTTATCTTTAAATTTAAAGAGAATCTTGTATTCAATGCAAGAAGAATTTATCATATAATTGTTTTCGTTAAGAGACTGCATGCGTATCCTTCATGCATTATTTATGTATCAGACATTATTCACATATGTATGTCCCTACAAGACAAAATAATGACAGCTGGATATAGCATAAAATAATCATTCTACTACAGTTAAAATAATCTCGTGTTATAAAAAAATCATAATAAAAATCGTGTTTCTAAAATGGGAATACTTCAAGGTAGGATCTATAAATTTTTATATGCACATATACAGTGAACTTCCGTTAAGACGGCCCCGTTTAAGATGGATTTCTGGTTATTACGTACAAAAACAAAATTCTCGGTTAAGGTCTATAGGAAGTGCATGTAACAAACGTCGTTTAATACGTACAGTTTATGATTTCATTCGTTAAGATGGACAAATATTCATCAGGGCAACGAAATCCCGAATTTTTTTCTATTCTATTTTTAATATGAAAGGAGTAGAAACCTCGCCTGTGACTGCACGGAGCAGCCGACGAAGAAATCTCTCCTCCAAAAGTGCAAGATATTCGGGTGCTAGATGTCCGTGATATGCTGGTGACAATTAGAAAATTTTATCAATCAACTGAAATTCTGAGAGCACATTTGAACAATTGGCTAAACTTGAGAATGATATCGAAAGAAGGTCACTTACCAAGAAAAAACAAATGAAGATTACTTTTTATTTTGGATAGCCTTTTAAGTACTCTCGACCGTTTTCTTTCATGTACTAACATTTTGCACCTTCAAGTTACAATGTCAGTATATTCTTCAATGTAAACTCGAGTTCCAAATATGTATTTTTTTTCATTTTAAAGTTGTTCTTGTACATTTTTAGTAAAGTAGCATAAAATGGTCTGAGAAATCAAATTTTTAGTCATATTGCAATATATATGTACATAAAAAGTATATTTTACTGTAATGTAAAGCGTCAAATTTGTGAACTCCTGTTATAATAGACTCTCGTTAATACGGACAAAAAACATTTGCCCTTGACTATCCGTCTTAACGAGAGTTCACTGTATTTATATATTAACTTGAAGAAATAAATTAATAATACAAGTTGGCCTATTTCGATACCACTTAATATGATTAAGCGCAAATATTGTAGACCTCTGAATTGGTCATAAATATGCATTTTTTAATTCATACCTAATTTATATAGTTTATATATATAATTTATATTAATATAATTTAATTCATAACTAATACCTCATTTTTTAATTCATTTTCTTCACGTACGTTGCCCATTGTCCATTCCAACATTAACATTCAGATACACAGGCCAAATGCTTTTAATTGAAAAAACCTGTTTCTATTCCTTTCCTTCCCCTTTTTCCTTTTTGTTATTTTCCTTATCCTTTTCCTTAAACTTACCTGTTTATTTTCCCTCCTGCTAGTCATTGTAAAATTGTGAACTATTCACACTGTTAATGAAAATTAAATTAGACGTTATTATGAGTTATTCGATAGTGTAGAAAATTGTTAGTGGTCCATTTCTCTCCTCACAAAGTTTTTCGAGCATAAAAGACTACAAAACGTCAATTTTCATAGCCAAGCGTCATCTGGACTGCTCATTGCCAAGCTGCAAATGCCATAAGGTGCGACTTCTGCGTTTATAGGGATTAAGAAGATTAAAATGCAAAACGTATTGCATACGAGTCCCCATGTTTATATCTACTTACACAGTTATATCACCGCCTCGAGAAACTAAAAGACGTTTGAAACCCCAAAATGTCTTCTATGTGCACTGTAAAAAATGGCTAATAATTCTTATTTTATGAAAATATACTATAACCCGTCATCACACGCGCTGGGATAAAATCTACCCCAGCTCACAACTATTACTTAAAAATGTGCGAAAATCGTTCGCGATCATTCTGAGCTTTATAGTACCTTTCAAGCTGAAAGATATGAAGATGTGCCAAGAAGAACTTACCTATGGTTGTGGATTTTCCCTTCTTTTGTTATAAAAATGTCACGTGGGAGGAAATTTACTCCAAGCGGGTTATAACGTAACCCATAATGATAGGAAAATGTTAATGCAAATGTTTATGCAATGCAAATAATAATATAATTGTTCTTTTAACAACTCTTGCAGATATAGTTTCTATATATCAGTTTTATATTTTTTGTAATTTCATGGCTGAATTTGGATTGTAAAAGCTTTGTATGTAATGGTATGCAGAAAAAATCTTAGTGCTAGGTTTTATGTTTTTTTGGCTTTAAATATAAAAGAACTTCTTATTTTTATCATATTTTTTATTTAAGGATTTATAATTAAACCCGGGGAAAATTGACACAAAAAAATCCATTGGGGTAAAATTTATCCCGCGCGTGTGCTGACGGGTTAATCTCGAACGAAAATATAATATAATCTTCTGAGTTATCCGAAATTCCAAAAAGCGTGTTCTATTGTCTTTTGAATCCCTAGAAACCAATACATTTCCAAAATTTAAAGAATTATTTATAAAAGCAAAGTATTGTTTGCTGCCCGTATTTTTCAGAAACGTTTTCGAAAAGTTTTTATAGTGTATTAATCAGTTTCCTAAGCCTGGAATACCTGTTTTTCGAATGTCCTAAATTCTCAAGTAAACGTTTTCGGCTGCATAAGTTAATTTATACATGAAGGAGTAAAGAAATAATCTTAATTTTAATGTTAATGTTAACGCTGTTAATTTTGCATGTTTGTCTGTTAAACATATTTGTTGAACATAAAATGTGTATTTGAGAATTGATAGAATCGGAAAAAATTATATTCCGGGCTTAGAAAGCTGATTGATACACTTTAAAAGCTACTCGTAAACGTCTCGGAAAATTACAGGCAGCAATAGAAATTTTGTTTTTGTAAATGATTCTTGAAATCTCGAAATGCCATTGATGTTTGGGGCTTCTAAAGATAAAGAAACACTTTTCAAAATGATGGTCAACAAGGATGAGTTTATATTATAAATTTATTCGTGATTATCTTATACTTTCGTAGATTAAGAAACATTTTTATTTTTTACAGTGTGTCCTTTTAAGAAAAGAATGGCACTGATTGGTCTTGGAAATTTTTTTAGGATATCAGCATCATTATCATATGAATGTAGGTGTCCCAATATAACATTTACAAAAGTGATTCGTACTCATTTTCAAATGTCGATTAAAACAGAGTCAATGGATAAAACAATATATATTTTAATACATTTTTATTTCCATATAATACGGTATACGTCGAAATAGAAATTAAAAGGTTTCTGTATGTACATATGTATATATAAATGTAGAAACTTAATCATTGATACACATAAATGAGTTAACGACAAAGCTTGAATATTTTAAAATGATTATATTAAAAAGAAGTGACTATATTTACAAGGTGGTTTATTTACAAGAAAATATATAACCGCGTCATCACACATGTAGATCTGCCACAAGTAGATTAGTCAAACTCATTTTAAATCGAAGGAAAGAAAACATGTTTCCGTTCCATTCCTGTCTGCCCGCAACGTCATCTCTGTTCCACTCGCATTCCCCAACTCAACCGTAAAGAACAAAGGGTAGGCAAAACATACGCATGCCTACCGTATAGTTAGTTGTGTTATGTGCTTATTATTCATATTTTTTAAAATTAATTATTCATATAATTTTGCCTTTCTTAATTGCAGCGAATAGTCCAAGGTAGGTCCTCGAGCACCTGAGGCTCGGATTTTTAATCTTTTGAGACCCCGGGCCCTGGGGCCCCTTTAAGATTTTTGCCCTAAATTGTAGTTTGTAATTAGTATAATTGTAAAATAAATTGTAAAATAGTTTGCCCAATTTTTATCCGATCCTCATCATTTTTGGGGCCTTTTTTCCATTTAGCGTTCACCCCCATTTCTACGTTCTAGTTACGACCCTGGCCCTTTTAGGGCCTGGTACGGGACCCGTTGAAGTTTTTGTTTCCTAAACAATTAATAACTTTCCCCTTTTGAATCCGATTTTCTTTGGGGCCTTTTCTCCATTTAGTTATTCCACCATTGCTACTTAGGACCCTTCATCTTAGGGCCTTGCTCAAAACTATCGGCTGGCCCCTTTTTGGGCCTCCTACTGTAGTTCCCCTAAAAATCGTCCGATTCACTAACTTTTTTTTTTCTAACAACTTCTAGCTACTACATGAACGTTAAAAAAAATTCGGTGCAGCTCCAGGCCCCCTGGGCCCCTTGAAGCTTCTGTTTCCTAAATTGTTAATACCTTGTCCCCTTTTAATCCGATTTTCGTTTTGGGCCCTTTTCTCCATTTAACTTTTCCCCCATTTCTACATTCCAGTTAGGACCGTTCATCTTAGAGCCCTGCTCAAAACAGTCAGCAGCCCCTTTTGGGCCCCCTACTGTAGCTCCCTTAAAAATAGTCCGATTCGCTAGTTTTTTTTCTAACAACTTCTTAGGACTTCCAGCTACTACATGAATGACCGAAAAAATTCTCGGACAAGATCCGCACCCCCTGAACCCTTTGACGTTTTTGTTCCCTAAATTGTTAATACATTTTCCACTTTTTATCCGATCTTCGTTTTTGGGGCCTTTTCTCCATTTAGTTATTCCCCCATTTCTTCATTTAGTTAGGAGCGTTCATCTTAGGGCCCTGCTCAAAACTATCAGCTGGCCCCTTTTTGTGCTCCCTACTATAGTTCCCCTAAAAATGGTCCGATTCACTAGCTTTTTTATTCTAACAACTTAAAACTTCCAGCTACTACATGAACAAAAAAAAAAAAAAAAAAAAATTGGAGAAGATTCGAACCTTTCGAAGTTTTTGTTCCCTAAATTGTTAATACCTTGTCCCCTTTTAATCCGATCTTCGTTTTGGGGGACGTTTTTGGGCCCCTTACTATAGCTCCATTAAAAATCGTCCGATTCGCTAGCTTTTATTTTTCTAATAACTTCTTAGGATTTCCAGTTACTATATGAATGACCGAAAAATTTCTCTTACAAGATCCGGGCCCCTGGCCCCTTACGTTACCCATAACTTCTTAATTATGATACGTATCGAATCCGTGTAAAGTTACTATTACTTCTAGGAAAAGGGCCGAAAATTTATATATGACAGATTTTTGATATCATTAAAAATGGCCTCAAGTGGTTGGGGGGGGGGATAGGAGTTTAAGAAGAAAAAAATTCATAACCTTGTCAATTAACAAGATATCGAATCCGCTAATTTATTACATATCCTCTTAATATTACCTACAACTTTTATACTGACAAGTATTTTTTATAGAACCAACCCTTACAGAAAAAAATCTTTGCGTGTTCCGCCTACAGACACAGGTAGATTTCGAAGTGAGCGGTCCCAACTGCCGCATCAGGGCAAAAAGGTCATTTCTTCTGCATTCCCAATAAATAGGCTGCCCACGGTCTGCGTCTTTGAAATTTACCTGTACCTGTAGGCCGAGCTGTCTAGATTTTTTTTTTAATATTAATCTTCTTTTCCGGCATCAACTTACCTTTACTCACCACAGCCGTAAATTAAATATCGCGTTAATGTTAAAGAAAATTCGTTAAATTTACAGGGGGGCATATTCCACCGCCTGGGGATTCATTTTTTTATTGGGTTCTAAGGGCTTGATTTCAACAGGGTTTGGTTCATTAGACTCGATATCGAAAATGTGTGGGTTTTTTTAAATTTATTATCTCTGGTCAGCTAGTTATTAATAAATTTTTGGTCCGATTTTGAGTAACTGGATTTCATCTTTTGTTAGAAAATGTTATTTTTCACAAAAATATGACAAATTTCAGAAAAATAAATTTTATTTTTCACAAAATGCTGCCCCCCCCCTCCCCCCAAAAAAATCTGCTTCGACACCTGATTAAATGCTTTTTAAATGGTAAGGTTTTTTTAAAAAACAAGAGCATCTTTTTTTTTTTTTAGATTAAATTATATAATTCTCTTGTACAAAAAAAAAGAAAAAAAAAAGTGAAATGTTTCTTAAATAAATATCGCCCTAGTACTTCATTAAAGGTTTCATATAAGTCGACTTTTTTGTTTTGTCCTGTTTTTATACATATTATTAGAATAGTAAAAATATTTTTAAAAAACCTAAGGAGTGTTTATTTAGTATAAAAATTATTTCAGCTAATAAAACCGAATTCTGGCATGACATATGCTTAAGTTTCATAGATTTCCTTGTCATAATACAACATGTTAAAATTATATACATAAATTTTTAATTGTTTTTATGCAAAACCATTAATCTATACTCAGAAGTATGGAAATACATCATTTTAGTTACCGCTAGCGAGTGGATTTTTAGACAATCTTTGAAAAATTGCAGACGATAGTAGTTAGCTATATTTTGCAAATTTCAATTTAGCACGATGTAAACATGTTGTTTTATCTTATATTAAACTTTCATATTCTTAATTTTATAGGGGGGGGGGATGAAAATGTCTACCACAAGAGGATTTGACTAGTGAGGAACCGGTTTGTTGACAAACATGCACATTCTCTATAGACCGCTCTGCTGACTTGACGCAAGCAATGTCGTATGGAGCCTGCACGCCATATTGTGACACCTGCATACCTTACTCTCTTTGAAGGGAAACACAGTTTCCACAGATTCGTCCTTACTGATATGTCAACTGTCCTCAGCTGACCACGTTAAAATCGCTGGTAGGAGAAACTGGATCACCTGAAAAAAAACAAAAACAAAGTGCAGCATCCAAAGTTATTTTTGGCATAAACAACATAATTTAATAGTGTTATTTAAGGGTTGCTGATGCCTATCACAGATCATAGACCACGAAAACTTCAAAATAGTTTTTTTTAACTACGTCAGGAACAGTCAAGAGTTAAGAAAATAATCGTTAATCTTTAAAAAAAAAAACACATTCATCATCATGGCAATTAACGTCACTAAACACCGTAACAACATGTTTCTTCTTTATCATCTTCCTTTTTCTTCTTATTCGTCTTATCTTCTTATTCGTCTTTTCTATCTCTCTCTCTCATTTTTTTTACTCTTCTTTTATCACATTTCATATTCGTAACTAGATAAATTTTATCATTTCTTCGGAATGAAACATCAGCTTCAGAATCACGGCATTTGTCAGGATATATACCATACTTGTCAAAATCGGTAAAATTGTCATAATCAAAAATTTCAGTGTCATCTTCGGAATTTACATCACATTTACTTTTGCTTTTTCTCAGGATCGAGTTTCTATCACCAGACTTCTTTTTGTGAGCTTCTGTTTGCATTTCTTAACAGCAAAATCTTCATAAGAATTTATTTCTGATTCATCTTCAAATTCATCTGATGGTTTATAGACAGCTTTAATTTTAGGAACATTACTCATCAATTTCTTATTGAAGGATATTTTCTCACTTTTTCTCTGATGCTCTTTATTTTTAACTTCTAAATTAGATTTGTTTTCATTTTTAGGGAAACGTTTCAGTTGTTCTTTATTATCAAAATCTGTGGAATCTGAATAATCCCTCTTGATGGTTTTAGAATTATTACTTCGTTTAATTCGCTTCTTAAGTTTAATAAATTCATGTTTCAGATTTCCAAAATCTTCCTGGGAGTTATCTAATTTTCGTGGAATTCTTCTTTTGAAATCTTTTATTTTAAAGCACTTGTCTTCTTAATCTTCTAACTGCTTTTCTAACTGTCTAAAACGTTTATTAGCTTTTTCAGAACATTTTTTTCCTCATCTAATTGGAACTTTAAATCTTGCAGGCATTTCTCTAATTTTCTGATCGATCTGGTGATGTTTTGTTCTAATTTAATTTCCATGTCACAAAATTGAGATTATAAAGATGTTATAGCAATTCTTGTTTTTGCTTTTTCCGACAAAAATGCTTCTTTTAATTCAAGTACATCCAACATTTTATATTTTATTTCAGCTTCTTTAACTTGAGCAATTAAATTTTAATTTTCTGAGCGTAATTCTTGAATTTCGGTGCAAAAATAGTTAAATGACATGTTTTTGTTCTTGTTTTGCATTCGCGAGGAACTATTTTGAAATGTGGTAGAATAAGGGTTAAATTTAGAAATTACAGTTATTTCACTTGAATTAATAACATTAAGCAAAGAACTGTTAGAATCATTTTCAAATTTATTTATCTTTACATCATTACCTGAAATAGATAAAGTACTTTGATTAATTACGTCAGTACAA
Organism: Maratus michaelseni; assembly: GCA_963931845.1. Classification (NCBI taxonomy): domain Eukaryota; kingdom Metazoa; phylum Arthropoda; class Arachnida; order Araneae; family Salticidae; genus Maratus; species Maratus michaelseni. Next base: position 33,152,327 of record OZ007592.1, read on the forward strand.
ATAATCAACAACAACAAATAATCAACGGAATTATCATTAATCACAAATACAGAGGTTTGAAATGTAGAATCATCTATTTCGATTTCTGCTTGAAAAGAACTAAATGGTCTATATGAATTTTTACTAAATCCATTTAAACGCATATCTGTTGATTCTAATTGTATAAAATCTTCAATTTTATTAAAATTATTTCTTTTCAGAAATGTCCGCTATCTACCAGTATCAATTAACGAAGTTAAATTTAATAAATACAGCTTAACATATTTAAGAATTAAATTTTGAGAACTCGTTACAATATTTACTTGAGAATGATCATTAGAATGTTTTACATATTTTGCTTATCACACCGAAATGATTTCGCGAAGAAAAACACAGGGGTCTTTTATCTGTATTTCTACAGTCTATACTCTTGTGATTTTTATTACCACAGTTATAACAGCGAATTTCGGAATTTACAGGTTTTGTTTTATTCTTATACTCTACTTCAAGTTTCGATTTGGGCCTAGCGTCAGTTTCTGGTTTAAAATTTTCCTAATCGGATCTTAATTTTTCATAGATTTTAAGTTTTAGTTTAAATTCACTAATATCAGAAGAGCCGTATAAAAATGTTATATTATTTATTACATATTGAATCAATGCAGAATCTTCAATTCTTCCACGAGAACGTAACTGCTTCATATTTAAGAAATATTCGTCAAGTGTTTTGTTATTCTTCATTTTTCTTTTAGCTAACATTTGGTGTAATTCTACAGAGTTGCATGTTGTGCCAAATTCAGAAACAAGTAATGATTTTAATTTAGGCTAAGAATTTAATTTACTTTAACTTTCAATGAATAATTTTGCTTTACCTGTCATACAACATTTTGCCAAAATAAATTTGTGTAAACCATTTAAATTAAACAAAAAGTAATCACACCTTCAAAATCATTAATCCACTTTTCGACATTTTCATATTTAGTACCAGCATATGTAGCAACCCTGTTCTCAATATTAGTAATAGGAATGGAAGGTTTTACAACAAAGTCAGGAATCAGAAGTTGCGCCATTTCGTCTTTGTTACTACCAGAAACATTTATTTCAGAAACAGAATGAACATCAGTAGAATTATAACTATTACTACTATTGGTTTCGTTATCACTAATTTCATTTTCTTCAGTAATTACATTTAATTTTAATAAATTTAAATCACGCAAATAATAATCAAAAGTTCCGGAATTATCTATACACAGCAGATTGGAATCGTATTGAGTAATGTTGGTATTTACACTGAAGTTGTTTATCTTAGTAAAAAACTGAATGTTGTAGGCAAAGCAATTGATGATCTTCAGCGTGATACAGCTACATTGTCAAAAGATGTGGTAACATAGTTAGATTTGCTGAAAGACTCATCTTCAGAAACTCAGTTAGAAAAACTAAAAAAAAAATTTCATCAACACATGGACCTTTTTCATTTCTTAGCATACATGACAGATCCCAAATATTTTGGCGAAAAATTGACATAAGCACAAGAAAATACAGCAGAAATGTGGCTTATAGAAAATTAGGCTGGATTTTTACCTGGTGTATTTAAATTTAAGATAAAAAATCCCAAAACATATCCACCTTTACTTTTCCCCCAAAATGTTATAGAGCAATTTCCAGCAAAAACATGATGTCAAAAAGAGGATGCTTCATTACCTAATGGTTTCTGCGACTTTTTAAATAAATTAGATTTTTTCCTGCTTTGGTCATCCAACTAACTCCATGATTCCGTCGCACCATCTTATATGAAGTCATATTCTCCGTTTTACATCCGTGGGACACCACTGTATAGTGTTTGTACTCCATCTACTGTCTTGTCTTCTTGTAATATACAAAACACATTTCTCTCTTAAAAGTTTAATGCTTTTGATGATGTCAAAACTGACATTTTATCCAGCTTATTCTTTTTCTGTATCTTCTACTTCGCTGATACATGTCTTGATACATGTTTTCACTCCATAAGTTAGTGCAAGAAATATGAGAACGGAATATAAGAAGCCAATATAAATTTGTATAAGAACAAAAGTTAGAACAAAGAAACTTTAGCTATTGATATATTCACCATAAAAATTTTTCTTTTTAAAGGTAATTTTTCTGAAAACGGCTCTGCAGCTTTCGCACATAATTTTAGAAGAATATCTAACCATATTTTCAAGAAAATTTGACATTATTAAGTAAATTATAATACGAGAGTGGTTTGTTAAATTCTCGGCCTGACGACAGTGCAAACAAAAGATTTTTGACTTAATTTCATATTGTTTTTAATATAGTCCCCTTGCAACTCAATACATTTAAAACACACTCTTGTGTGCGAATTCTTTAGTGCAGCCCTGTACGAGGGTGGTTCGAAAAGTTCCCGGCCTGAAAAAGGAAATATAAGAATTTTGACAATATTTCATTTTATTTTTTAACTTGCATTACAGAAGACACTTGAGAAATGTTCATTCTTTGGCGTTTTTGGTCGACGTTCAACAAGTGCGACACGCATCAAGCGGAAAGCTTGTTCATACCCAAAACATCATTTAAAATATGGTGGACAAGGTCAATCGAGATGTTTGTAATGTCAACAAGTTCGCGTATCTTCAATCGGCGATCATTCAATACGGCATTGTGGATTTTTGAGACGAGTTCGTCGGTCATAGCAGTTTCCTAAGCGTTTATCATCGTGAATTGATTTTCTACCATGTTTAAATTCAGCAGCTCACTTTTTTATCGTCGAATATGAAGGACAAGAATCTTTTAAGATAGACTGTATCTCCTTTTTGTATGTTCGTGGTGGTTAAATAATTTTTAACAAATTAATTTTTGACAGCTCGAACTTCATTTTTTTTCCATTTTTCGAACATGTCAAAACTTGTTTACTTTACTTTATCGCTCAGCAATAACCAATAAACTCATGCGTCTGAAACTCGGCTGCCTGTCATCTGAAGGATCATACTTTACAAACAACATTGCCATTTGGTCATACTTGTTCTATTTCTGTGTTAGGCAGAGAACTTATCCAACTGCCCTCGTAAAAGAAAAACATGAAATAAACTAAAAGTTTTATCTTTCAATTATTTTTTCTTCAAATATACTTATTTCTGTTTTTAAATTATTTCTGAATTTCTGACTTTTTGATCCTTTTAGTTTTATTATTGTAAGGCTAAAAATTTTGACTAGACTATAGGCTATTTTAATTAATGATTTGGGTAAAGTCATTAGATACACTTTCAATTAACACGAAATGTAAATTTTTTAGACTTATATTTCATGTTTATTTTGCTTTACCATTTTTAACAATGTACATTCTCTTTGTAGGTTCTCTGAGATGACCAACTGTTGTATGCAGCTCTCCACAGCTGTTATCTATTTACAAGGAAACTTAAATACTTTTTTAAACATGGTCGGCAGTAGAATGTTTAGGCTAACAATACTGTGGATTATCCAAGCCTACAGTAAGTACAAATAATTAAATCTATTAGATGCCATATTTGTGAAATCTTCTAGTTGAAAATATTTGAAAAAAGAAATTGCTGTGATAGAGATAGTTATTACAAATGTTTTAAAAATAATTAAAGAAATAAGGTTGTCGAGCGATTTTATTTTTCTTCTTTATCACTACAATAGTCTGGGAATACTGAAACTAGGGAATAATGAAACCTAAAAATACCGTTTGCTGCGGATTAAAAGATTTTAAAATTTCTCATTCAAAGACTTTTAAAAATGTGCGTCATTTATACTTTTTGGTCTACATTTCTAATAGAGCTCCTTTAAAACGTTCATTCTCAACTTTACCCATTTATTGAAAATGGGCTCAAAAATTTGCAGATCATAGTAACTATTGTAACTCATTTATGTGTAATGTTTTCATTCATAAAAATTTATTTTCCACACCAAATTTCTGTTACCTGAAGTCAGAAACCAGTGAAGTTAGACAGTCAGTCCGTGTGTCCACGTGTAGTGCGACAACGGCCATTTTCGGTTATTTTGAGTGAGAAAGAGCTCATTCAAATCGGACCTATCACGTAAAAGTGACCGAAGTTCTCACTGTCGGAAAAAAGTACTTCGGATACGAAGATTATATCAATTATACGACGGAAAATGATTCCATCCAAATATATTTAGTTTTCATCATTTAGGCACCAGTTTCACTTGTCTATCTTATATATGGCGGATGTAAATACATTTTTTATCAAGCAAGGGAAGACGTTTCGGCCACCTGTATTTTAAATAGTTTTTCTTTGATTTATGATATCGTAGTTTTGCTTAATTCAACCGTAGAGTTTAAGTGGTTCATCATTTTAACCATTTCTTCCTTAACTGAATTACGGTATGTCTACGATAAGTCACTCGCGAGGGTAAATAAAAGTTTCTGTGTAAAAGTTTTTTTAGACCCAAATTTCCTTCGTTTTCATTTCGTTTAATTTCAAGAAAAGTTCAGACAGTTTTGTATTTTTTCTCCACCGCAATGAGTGTCCGATTTTCAATGTACTCAGCATGTAATCCAGTATTTTTCATTGAGAATAAAACTGTAAATAAAATTTTAAATTCAATATCTCCATTATATTAATTAGGAAATTCAACACGGGTTTCCCCCGGAAACAGAACATACTGCCTGGTGTGCAGATTATTGGTGAAAACCTTTTTTATTTTTGAAAACTCTAATAGATTTTTTATATTTAACTATATATTTTTCTTCATATTACACGCTAATAACATCAAAAGTATTTTTATATGAAATAAAGTCTTTTTTCATTTTGATTATTTTCATTGTATGTACGAAGTTCGATTACATATCTGCTAAATTTGTGTTTTATGTATATTTTATTTATTTATTGATGAGATTTAATTTCATTAAAGAATTTTAGCCGCAAAAAAAAGCTGAATTAGTTATATTGTTTTAAGTGCAAACGGATTAATCTTTCGTAATCGAGTTGCAGGCGATAGGAACTAAAAATAATTTCGCCTTGAAAATTATTTTAAAAACATAAACAATCAGTTATCTGAAATAAGGTTTTCTAACAAATTATGTTTGTAAGTATATTTTTTCCCTATTCGGCGGTCTAAAAATTTAAATTGTTCGATTATATTCATGTTAAATTTGTGTTTTATTCTATTTTATTTTATTTTATATTATTTATTTACTTATGCATTGATGAAGTTTTAGTTACATTATGAAAGATTAGACATAGACAAATGCTGAACTATTCATATCGTTTTAATTGCAAATTATTCTTCCGTAATTCAATCCGCACACGATAAAGCGAGATAAAAAAAACTCAAATCTGAAAGTGAAATGAACATAATTTCTCGGTTATGGTTCTATCAGTGACAATGCAATTTATAACAAATATAGAAGAGAAAGAAGAACCGATTTTTAAAATTCGATCTGTCTTCCGAGGCATTAAAGATCAAAGTTTTAATTTAATCTTTATGGTTGATTTCGATTTAACAAACAAAAATGTTTCTCATGAGAAAATTTTAAGTAAACAATACTGAAGTTAATTAAATAGTGGCCCACAATGTCGACGTAACAATGAAACATTATTATATTCAATAATGTAAAACAACAATATAAATAAACTGTTATTATTTTATAAAAAATGTATACAACAATGAGCAATGATAATAGTAAATGTTAAAGGAAAATATTTGTTGAATCTTTCACCGATTTACGACTTCGAAGGTTGAAATTTAAACCGCCGAAGAAATTTTATTGTTTTTTTAAGTTTAAAATGAGCCAACGTGCTATTTTTAACGAATTTGGGACTCCTCCCATTGAGGTAATTGAAGTACATTATTAAAATTGTTTATTATTAAACTTAATTCAAAATTAATTCAAAAATATTAATTTTGAATTCATTTCTCCGACTTCTGATTTTGTAATTTTACTGGATTCAACCGTAGATTTTAAGTGGTTCATTATTTAAACAATATTACAGTCATTACCTAATTAATTTATGCCTATGACTCAAGCATTTGCGAGAGAAAATTATATTTTTTAGAGTGCATTATTTTAACGTGTGACATCCAACTCTATTATTGAAAATTCACTCACATTTTTATACTTGGTCGAAACCACGAGCAAGGGAATTTATTAAAAAATATATATATTTGCCTCTGTTTCTCTTTTAAAGTATGACAACAGGAAGGAAAGAATGAAACATTATTTAAAGTATTTTTTATTATTCCTAAATTGATTTTTTATCTCAAAATCGTAATTTAATTAAAATTAATTTATTCAGTATTTAAATTGTATTTTAAAAAATCATTATTTAGTTTTTATGTTATTTTCTATTTATTAGCTGGAAAATGATTCATTGCTGTTGTTTCACAGCCATTTGGTATATTTTGGAGAGCGTGATTTTGCGCATCATGGAATCAATTGTTGTTGTAACTCGCATACAATTGTAATCCTCAAGAATATTTGGCGATTTATCACCTGTGGTGGGGTACCGGGGAAATGCCTTTAAAAAAATTATTAATGTAAACTGAGTTCTAATTTTTTTTTTTAATTTTATTGTCATCGAAAAAAAACCGCTGTACATAATTTATGTAATTCTAGCACATCAGGAAATTCAGTTATAAATCCATTACAAAATTCCATCTTTACATACAAAAACCAAGTTGAATTAAATTAATATATGTACAAATATGTTTTGCTCCAGATATATTTAAGGAAATAGTACCTAAGAATAGTACCCCACAATGTCGATGTAATAATGAAACATTATTAGTTTCAATAATGTAAAACAACAATGGAATTAAGCAGGTTTTTTTAAACAATGTATTCAACAATGAACTATTATAATATTCAATGTTAAAATATATATATATATTTGTTGAATCTTTCACCGATTTCGTCTTAAAAGGTTGAAATTTTAAAAGGTCCAATTTTTTTAAAATACCTTTTAAGTATAAAATGAGCCAATTTGGTATATTTAGCGAACTTGGGCCATGTCCCATTAAGGTAATTCAAATACATTATTATAAATTATTACATTATTACATATTATTAATGTTACGGTTTATTTCTGGTTTTTTAGTTTTGGTGAATAAAACCGAAAGTTTACGTGGACCGTTACTGTCTCTACTTTTTTCGTATCTTAAATACCCAAAAAGCAAATAAAATTTCTTTATTTGAGGAAATTAAAATTATATTTAAAAACATTTTCTGTGATTCTCGAACATTTTACCTCCCTTCACATAGAGCTTTACCGATCCTCTATGACGATGAGGATCAACTTATAAGATCCAGAGCAACAAATTACTGATCCTAAGACCCGTTCTTTTCACAGAGATGTGTAAAAAAACAATATTTATTTTTACCCAATACGTTAAGGATTACTTTATTTTAATTAAAGTAACTTTGTGTACAATCGGATGTTCAGATATTAATTTTAAGTAAAATGTTTTCTGTCTAATTAAATCTATCTATAATTACGTTTATTATAACTGATCAACGGAAATCAGGGCTTTGTAAAATAACGGTTTAAATAAATGTATTATTAAGAAATTTTCAATTACCATCACTTAAATTTATCGTTATATTTTTCACAATTTTAGATTTTTGTAAGTCCTGAGATATTAAAGGTCGATTTCTAATTCCAACCTTAATGGCGGTTCCAATGTAAAATATATACTATATATATATCCGAAAATTTGAAAGTTAATAGTACTCAATTAGGTTAAGTAAATATTAATTCTCAATAAGGATGTAATAATGAGGTATTATTAGTTTCAATAATGTAAAATAAAATTGCATTAAATTTCGTTGGTGACAAAACTTTTTAATAAACATTATTTTAACATAATGTTACATTGTGCAAGAATGGTCATTTCTATTGTTGTCAAAGTTATCCGCTTCAGTTTTCTTCTATCAACAATATTTCTATTCCAAACAATGATTTCAACAATGAACTTTGATAATATTCGATATTAAAGAAAATAGTTTGTTGAATCTTTCACCGATTTCGTTTTAATACGTTGAAATTTTAAAACGTCAAATACATTTTATTACTTTTAAGTGTAAAATGAACGAAAGTGATATTTTTAATGAAGTTGGGACGCCTCCCATTAAGGTAAATCAAATACAGTAATATTTTGTTAATTTTAAGTTTTATTTCCTAATTATGGTTGTAACCAAATTTCCTGGTTGTAACTGGTTTATTACTGTCACTATTTCTTTCGTAGGTTAATTATCGTATACATAAATCAAAAGAAGTTGTTAAGGGAAATGAAAAATTTATTGAAAAATGTTGAGAATCCGACACATTTTACCTGCCTTCATTTTTCGTGTAATGATCAGGAAGTTTTGTTAGACCTTTACTGATATTCCACCGTGAGGACCATCTGACTTTGGAGGCTCTTAATACACTAATACTGGCATTTGAATCACTGATTCAAATGCCAGTTCATTTCACAAAGATGTGCAAAAATACTTACATTTAATTTATCCATTACATCAATGATTATTTTATTAGTAATTTTTCTTATTTTCTTTTTGCAGGAGGATGTTTCCAAAATATGTTGTGACAAAGACAAGAGGTAAGCAATATTTAATAAAACATATGTTATAATCATGTAATTTTCATTTTCTACTTAATTAAATGTATAAACTAATCGATATGTATAGTATTATTATCGTAAATCGTAATCTTTAAATTATGAGTTGAAATCTGATTTGCGTTTCCGATTATTAATTGAAATCAAGAAAATTCGGAAGAAGTAAGAGAAAAGGCGGTGTAACGTCCATTAAATAAGACCATTTTATAAAGGGGCCGCTTTATTGAAACTCCCCGATCGCAAAATCCCATGTTGTCCTATGGGAAAATTTAGAAGGGCGATTACTCGTTACCTAATATTATTAAAATACAGTTTTCACTATCAGGCAGTAGACGTTAGATGCAGACGATGCGCGTTTTTGAAAATTGTCTCCATAAATTTAAAGATGATAAATTGAAGATACTTAAACATTTGTAATGATTTTTAAATACCCCTATTATTATGTATGTTTATGGTATAAAATATCATCTACTTCATCTTCATCTACTTTTTTATCTACTGCATTGATCCTACCTTTTAAAATTTCAATAGCAGACCCATAACTTAACTACACATTTTAGTTTAGAATACCAAATAAAGAAGTGGGAATACATATGTTCAGCAATTTCGAATAGTTAATTGGAGAGCTACAAATTGTTGAAAAATGATTCAAATGACTGATCGGGCAAAGGTGGATTCCACAATGTTTAATTACTGAAAACGTTGATAGCGATTTTATCGACCCCAATGGAATAAAAAGTGGAGTGAACCCTGCCCGAATACGAATGCGAACTTCGGACCTGTTGCGTAGCAGAGCGACGCGCTGATCACTTAGCTACTAGAATTTAAAACCTAAACACTACGAAAAAAGTTGAAAAAAGTATCACGCTCTCTATCATCATATATTCTAATACGAGCAAATCTTGTGTGTGTGTGTGTGGTTATGCAAATTTTATCTTAAAAACGGCTCTAACGATTTTGACGAATTTTTGTATCCTACCGTTTTGGGGCACCAGAAAACCATTGGGCTAGGTCACGTGTTCGAGAAAATTCGATTAGTGGGTCATTTTGGGTCATCAAGGGTCAGGGTCAAGCTAATTCTATCTAAAAAACGGTTCAAACGATTTTGACGAAATTTTGTGCCTTACCATTTTCGGGCACGAGAAGACTATTGGGCTGGGTCTCATGTTCGAGAACTTTCGATTAGGGGGTCATTTTTGGGTCAACACGGGTCAAATTAATTTTATCTAAAAAACGGCTCTAACGATTTTGATTAAATTTTGTATCCTACGAGTTTCGGGCACGAGAAAATCATTGGGCTAGGTCGCATGTCCTAGAAAATTTGATTAGGGGGTCATTTCTGGGTCATTAAGGGTCAAGCTATTTTATCTAAAAACGGTTCAGACTATGTACACTAAAATTTGCATCCTATAGTTTTCGGGCACGAGAAGACTGTTGAGCTAGGTCACATGTTCGAGAAAATTCAATTAGTGGGTCATTTTGGTCATGGGTCATTATGGGTCAAGCTATTTTATCTTAAAAATGGCTCAGACTATTTACACTAAATTTTGCATCTTATGGTTTTCGGGCACGAGAAGACTGTTGGGCTAGGTCACATGTTCGAGAAAATTCAATTAGTGGGTCATTTTGGTCATGGGTCATTCTGGGTCAAGCTATTTTATCTTAAAAAAAGTTCAGACTATTTACACTAAATTTTGCATCCTATGGTTTTTGTACACGAGAAGACTATTAGGCTAGGTCACATGTTCGAGAAATTTCGAATAGTGGGTCATTTTATTCATGGGTCATTATAGGTCAAGCTATTTTATCTTAAAAACGGCTCAGACCATTTACACTAAATTTTGCATCCTATGGTTTTCGGGCACGAGAAGACTGTTTGGCTAAGTCACATGTTCGAGAAAATTCAATTTGTGGGTCATTTTAGTCATGGGTCTTTATGGGTCAAGCTATTTTATCTTAAAAACGGCTCAGAGGATTTGAACTAAATTTTGTATCCTACGGTTTTTGGGCACGAGAAGACTGTTGGGCTAGGTCACATGTTCGAGAAAATTTAATTAGTGGGTCATTTTGATCATGGGTCATTATGGGTCAAGCTATCTTATGTTAAAAACGGCTCAGACTATTTAGACTAAATTTTGCCTCATATGGTTTTTGGGCACGAGAAGATTGTTGGGCTAGGTCACATGTTCGAGAAAATTCAATTAGTGGGTCATTTTGGTCATGGCTCATTCTGGGTCAAGCTATTTTTATCTTAAAAAGTGTTGGCGACATTGGCGGGATTTGGCAGGAAAATTGACTTTTAAGATTATCAATGCCAAAACACATGCTTGGCGCCAAATAAAAAAATATCGGCGACATTTGGTGAAAAAATTGGCCTTTAGAAGCTGAAGAAATTTTCTAGAAATTTCCAATAGGAGCGGAGATACATGATTCAACCATCAGAGTCCATAGAACGTTCTCGAAATCAGAATTCAACCAATCAGGGTACATATGATAAGGAAAATCGACTTTTAAGATTACCAATGCCAAAACATTTGCTTGGCACCAAAAGAAAAAAATATTGACGAAAAATTTGACTTGTGTGTGGTTATATATATATATTATTATATATATATATAACCACACACAAGTCAAATTTTTCGTCAAATTCGCCAAATTTGGCGATATTTTTATTTGCATATATATATATTTGCATATATATATATATATATATATATATATATATATATATATATGCAAATTTTATCTTAAAAACGGCTCTAACGATTTTGACGAAATTTCGTATCCTATCGTTTTGGGGCACCAGAAAACCGTTGGGCTAGGTGTTCGAGAAAATTCAATTAGTGGGTCATTTTGGGTCATTTTGGGTCATGGTCAAGCTAATTGTATCTAAAAAACGGTTCAAACGATTTTGACGAAATTTTTATCCGACTATTTTCGGGCACGAGAAGACTATTGGGCTGGGTCACATGTTCGAGAACTTTCGATTAGTGGGTCATTTTTGGGTCAAAGCGGGTCAAATTAATTTTATCTACAAAACGGCTCTAACGATTTTGATTAAATTTTGTATCGTACGAGTTTCGGGCACGCGAAAATCATTGGGCTAGGTCACATGTTCGAGGAAATTGGATTAGTGGGTCATTGTGGGTCAAGATCTAAAAAGCGGCTCAATTCACACTAAATTTTGCATCCAATGGTTTTCGAGCACGAGAAGACTGTTGGGCTAGGTCACATGTTCAAGAAAATTCAATTAGTGGGTCATTATGGGTCAAGCTATTTTATCTTGACCAACTCAACTTTCAACTGGTTTAGGGAACAAGAAGACTATTAGGCTAGGTCACATGTTCGAGAATTTTCGATTAGTGGGTCATTTTGGTCATGGGTTATTATGGGTCAAGCTATTTTATCTTAAAAACGGCTCTGACTATTTACACTAAATTTTGCATCCTATGGTTTTCGGGCACGATAAGACACTTAAATATTTTTCAATAGAATAAATTCAATTAGTGGGTCATTTTGGTCATAGGTCATGATATTTGAATTTTGGCCGAGCATAGCTCGGTCTCTCTGCTCGTTTAAACAATAGCTTATTCAAATATAAATTTCGCAGAAGCACTGGGAGTTTTTATATGGCATCAAAATGTCGACTTTTTGCCTTCCATGGTAATACAGCGATGTTGCTTCATATGGCAACCTGCTATTTTATAATAAAATTGTGTGAAATAAATAAAATAAATTAAAATAAAATAATTAATTAATTTAATTAAATCTGTGTGTTAAATAAATATAGCGTTTGTGTTTAAGAAAATTGTGTGTTATTTATAATAAAGTTATAATACAGTTTCATAATAAAATAAAACTAACATGAGGTTTTCACACGCTAGACCTAAGAAATACTCGAAAACGTTTTTTTTTAACCAAAAGAGTGAAAAAAAAAATGGTGCCAACTCCAGTGTGTCTGCGACATTTGTTTTCCTATTCATTCAGTTTCACCTAAATCCCGTTTGTTTGCATCCATTTATTAATTAGTTTTAAGTTAAAAAGAATTCGTTCATATTTTGAAAATGAAACGTATAAACTAAAAATTGTTCTTAAGCATATTTGAGTAATGTTCTTTCCACAAATCAAGTTCTTATAGTCCAGTCAAATTAGGCAGATTTTGGGTCATTTTGGGACATAATTACGAAAGTTTTCAAACTGAGAAATATTGTTTGGTAAGGTCTACTAATGAACATACTAAAAGTCCTGATGGGTAGGGGGTGAGCGGGAGGGTAGGGAGGTAAAAGAAGGTACCATTTTTCGGTTTGTTGTTAATATCTCGTAAGCTATAAGTCCTATGGAAAAATTGCTAATACAAAAAATAAAGACAATTAAATTGTCTACAAAACAGGTTTTATACATTTTTCTGTAGAGTCCATAGGTAACGAGATAATCGCATTCAAAAATGAAGAAATTTGTCAACAGTCACACCAGCGCAAGAGAGCGGGTCCACGGCTCTTACATTATTACACCTACTTAACCTAAACTTAAACGGACATTAATAAATGTTGCGGTCAGAAGAATGGTAGCCTGAACAATAACTTTATCAAATGACATTTTTTGTTATAATAAAACATACAAAAATGAAAAATGCGTAAAATACAATAATATAGGAATAAACAATATACTCAAGTTCTTGATCATTTTGATTACCCCGGGTTCAATGGGAAATTTCAAAAGATGTTGATTTATGTTCCATTTCCATTATGACATCCTTGAAAATTCATGTTGGTGAGGTACCCGGATATAGTTGTATTGTATTTTGTTACATTTGGGTCATTCATTCGGAAAATATAAAATATTTTATTTTGCGCCATAATGCTTTGCTATGGCAATTCAGGCGATTTTCAAATTTCCATTTGGCGAAAGAATAAATTTTGGTGGAATTTCATACATGTTTTCAAATAATGTAAAATATTTTGTTTTATACATTTACTTATTTGACATTCATTTTTTTCTTTTACTTTTATCGTTACTTAGCTACTGTTTTTCATAGTCTATAAAAATATTCATTCAAATAATCCCGATTGCGAAAGAAGAAATATGAAACCAGGCTGAGGGAAACAAAACATTAGCTAATTTTTCGTAATTTGGTCTGCAACACAGAATTGCGTCAAATATGAACGATGTTACTAACATTACAGTTTTGAATTGAATCTGGATACTACTCGTATTAAAAGGCTATCACAAAAAAATACTTTATAGCTCCAAATCACGTTAACAATTTTGTCAATTGCCAGTAGACACGATGATGAATGATTGTCCATTAAGTTTAAAAGTCTCCAAATTTACCTATTTGGTGATGATTTCAGTAAGCTAATGCTATAGAGTAGATTAGGATGTATTTAGATAAATTCTTAGATCTAAATATTATAGAACGACAATCAAAACTGTTTTCGGAAACAAAAACTGTAAAAACATTAGATTTCCTGACTTTACTTGTAATTATAACAATTATAACTGTATTATCTTTATAATTATTAATCGCAGGTTTTTATAATTATTATATTTAATGTATATTTATAATTATTAATTTAATTAAAATTTCTGTTTTTAAAATTCCATAGCCTTTTATTACTAACTAGCAAGCTACGCCCGCTACGCTGGTCAATTTCTCTTAACGAACCTTTAATCAAACAAAATATTGACATTTTAAAATTCACTCATATTTTAACAGAATAATAAGGCTACTATAATTTGTGACTCGCTATAGCCAATATACACGTCAGGACACGTCGCCCTTATCATTATCTTTTTACGTGTGAAGGTTGCGCTATGGTACTCTATGGTATGAAATTTGGTAATTTTTTAAATTCAATATTTGAAAAATGGCATAATCATTAGATTTGAAATTTATATCAAGAAATATACAATTTTTTACCTTTCAAACGCAGTTTGTCTAACAATTTTCTGACAAATACTTTTCGAGCTACTATTTTTTTTCAGTAACTTCAAATGTTTCATTTTCCGAGATTAATCTGTGGCAACGATTAGTGAAAAATCCAGTCGTCCGTAACGCATAGCTTTAAATTAAAGAGGATGTTGGAGCAGGGAATGTCACCATCACTTTTGAAATCGGTTCTATAGTTTCAGAGATTCCATAGAAATTGTAATTTAGAATGATTTTAGAACGCTATTCGCTCATTTCACCCTTTTAAATTTATTCTTAGAGAGCATTTACATCTTATAAGTAATTACAATGAGAAATTTCAAATTTGTATCTCCTTCAGTATAAAAAAAATTGAAATTTTAGAACGTTTTTCGCTCTTGCACCCCCCTGGGATTAGTGGCACCGACATAAAATATAGCCTATGTTGGAGCAGGGAGTGTCACCATCAATTTGCCACCATCACTTTTGAAATCGGTTCTGTAGTTCTAGAGATTCCATAGAAATTGTAATTTAGAATGTTTTTAGAACGCTTTTCGCTCATTTCACCCTTTTAAATTTCGAATTTTTTAAATTTTGTTCTTAGAGAGCATTTACATCTTATAAGTAACTACAATGCCAAATTTCAAATTTCTAGTTCCTTCAGTATAAAAAAAAATTGCAATTTTAGAACGTCTTTCGCTTCTGCACCACCCTGGGATTAGTGGCACCGACGTAAAATATAGCCATGTCGGAGCATGGATTGTCATCAAAAATTTGCCGTATCACTTTTGAAAAGGGTTCGCT
Organism: Maratus michaelseni; assembly: GCA_963931845.1. Classification (NCBI taxonomy): domain Eukaryota; kingdom Metazoa; phylum Arthropoda; class Arachnida; order Araneae; family Salticidae; genus Maratus; species Maratus michaelseni. Next base: position 33,167,607 of record OZ007592.1, read on the forward strand.
AGTTCCAGAGATTCCTCAGAAATTGTAATTCAGAATGTTTTTAGAGCGCTTATCGCTCATCTCGCAGTTTTAAATTTCGAATGTTTTTAGAACTTGTTCTTAGAGAACATTTACATCTTATAAGTAACTACCATGCCAAATTTCATATATCTAACACCTTCAGTATAAAAAAATCGAAATTTTAGAACGTTTTTCGCCCATACACTCGCCTGGGGGTAGTGGCACAGACATGAAATATAGCCTATATTTGAAATATAGCCTATGTTACAGCAGGAACTGTCACCATCAATTTGCCACCATCACTTTTGAAAACAGTTCTGTAGTTCCAGAAATTCCATAGAAATTGTAATTTAGAATGTTTTTAGAACGCTTTTCGCTCCTCTCACCCTTTTAAATTTCGAATTTTTTTAGAATTTGTTCTTAGAGAGCATTTACATCTTATAAGTAACTACCATGCTAAATTTCATGTGTCTAGCTCCTTCAGTATAAAAAAAAATCGAAATTTTAGAACGTTTTTCGCTCCTGCACCCCCCTGGGAGTAGTGGCACCGACATAAAATATAGCCTATGTTGGAACAAGGATTGTCATCATCAATTTGCCCCCATCACTTTCGAAATAGCTTCAGTAGTTCCAGAGATTACCACCTACAAACAAACAAACAAAAAAACAATCTTTACTCCTTTATAATATTAGTATAGATTATTATTAATAAACCATATTAAATGAGTTATGTAGTGAATATATGTATGTACATGTACTTATATACATCTATTACATGCACTACCTACAAATATTTGCGTATTTATAGTGTTAATTATAACGTTATACTAGCTGACCCGCTCGGCGTTTCCCGGACCCGTGATAATAACCTTAAATATACCTAAAATCCAAAATCTGTTAGTTTCACATACCACTTCCAGGGGGCACATTCTTTTCTAAATAAACCTGTATCCCAACGAAACTCCGTTATTCAACCTATCGGTAGATATGTTAGTTAAGGGAGTGGGGCTCAAATAAGTTTAGGTTAAGTTAGTGCAATGTAAGTGCCGTTGACTCGCTCTCTGGCGCTGGTGCGACTTTTGGCAAATTTCTTGATTTTTGAATGCGATTATCTCGTTAACTATGGACTCTAGAGAAAAATGTATATAACCTATTTTGTAGAAAATTTAATTCTCTTTATCTTTTGTACTAGCAATTTTTCCGTAGCACTTATAGATTACGGGATATTAACAAAAAACCGAAAAAGGGTACCTTCTTTTACCTTCCCCCCCCCTCGCGCTCACCCCCCTTTTAGTATGTTCATTAGTAGACCCTCCCAAACAATATTTCCAAGTTTGAAAACTTTCGTAATTATGTCCAGAAAAAAACCTAATTTGACTGGACTATTACCTGTAGTTCGTTTCCCGTTCTTCATTGTTTTAAGCAAAATAAGTGGATGTAATTAAAAAAAATATGAGTTAGTTGAGCTGAAACCAATTGGCAAAACTAAGTATTTATGTAATTTTGCGAAGATAGTTTAAATAGATTTTTTAAAAATAGATTTAGTTTAAATATATAGTATTTTTGCGCACTTAGTTTACCAATCTTAAACTTACATACCTTTCCCCTCAATTATGAATTTTATTAGGGAGTAAGAGCAGATCAGACTAAAATAATTTGCACATGCTATAGAATAATAGGTACTTATGCTGGCGAAATCGTAACCTGCAACCTTGGCATAATCGTAATTGTAGGACTGCTATAACAAATAAGTACTGAATACTATATATATATCATTACTTTTGCTGCTTTTCTGTACTGTTATTATGCATATCTTAATATATACTTGCTTTTCAGTGGAGGAGACTTTCGTTCAAGTAAAAAATTGCCATCGCTTGATTCTTTTCCATTCTTACGAGGACTTATTTCAAGCTTCTTAGATGGTTATTTTATGGATAAACAAGGACCTAGGTAAGTCACATACGAATATTTGTTAAATTAGAATGAGAAATAAGATTTTACGAATTAAAAAAATGCAAGTTTTTCGAAATTTAATAATAGAAAGTGTCGAATATTTACTTTTCAATATTTAAAGTATTCTAAAAAAGAACTAAAACATTTTCCATGTTCTAGGACATACTCGTACGATTAAAATACATTACGAGATTTAAGAGAAAATATCTAATATTGTCTTTGTCAAGAGCTTTTAAATTTCTAATTTCTTTGTTGATCTATATTTATAACTCATTTAAATACAGAAGATTTGAGCAAGTAACTATACATCAATGTGACAGATTTACTCCATTTATTACCGAATTCTTTTACTAATTGAGCTGTGTCTTACATCTCCAAGCTACCACACAAGTTTGTGTTTCTCGTTTGTATTCTGAAGAGACCGCTGCACGCTGCACTACAAATTTTAGTGGAGAGGTACCTCTATGCATGTAGTTTTGCACCTCAAAGCCCGATTTTGGAAATTTTGAATAGTTTTTTTTAATTAAATTTTTTATGTGATTTTTAGTGTTTTTTCACTAAAAATCGCATAAAAAATTACCCGCTTTTAGCCCAATATAGTAAATTTTGTTCTCTTTTCAATAAAGTTTATGCGAAATTCGTACAGCGATTCTTGAATTTTTGGCGAATTTCTCCCTTCGACACTAAGAAACTTTTGCCCAGAATGCTTGATTTTTTCGGTGGTTGCTTCCATTTCAGCCTCAGCTACGTTCAGAAAATCGTCATTTCCCCCATCTTTTTAGCTTGGAGAAAGTTGATAAAAAATCATGATTTAAAAAGGGAAGGGCGATTTTTAACCCATTTTTCATGTTTTACTGCGTATGACGTCACTTGATGGCGTTAGAAATCAAACACCGTTGGAGGGTAGTTGTGATTGGTAGCTGATAGGATTATAGGCACAGCGAGAAGACAACCGGACAATTGTGATTAGCAGATGAAAATGTCGTCAGCTAATTGCATTTGTTTTCCAATTCGTTTTACATGATTTTTACAAAATTTGCCATGTACATGATGTTATTTATTTATTTGATTTCAGAAATTAACAACTGGCGGCGGAAAATGTAACTAAAAGATTTTGGATATAATATTGGTCCGATTCAAACGAAATCTTTTCTTACATTCTTCCGATGTCTCCCAGGTACACTTCGGTATCATTTTTCAGCCCTTGGTTTCCACCATTTATGAATATTAATATACAGGGGGGGGAGGGGTGATCTATAAGCCGGATTTCAACGGGAATCGGTTCATTCTGACACTTAACAGGAATTAATTAAGAAAATGGTAAAGGAATTGAAATTAGGAATTAATGAAAAGGAATTTATGAAAGTGGAGTTAACAGATTTTTCGCGAATGCACTGCACACCTTCTACACGGTTCTTTAAGCAGCGGGAACGAGTGTCATAGTTTTGTTCGGAAAAAGGTTTATTTAGAACAGAATGCTCCACCTGGTAGTGGAAACTGGAACTAAAAGATTTTGCAGCGCGTGCGAAGCACGTCTGCTATGCACGGTATTGTAGGCAGCGGTGACACAAGTCGGAAAATTTGTTTAGAACAGAATGCATCCCCTGGCGGTAGAACTAAAAGATTTTTCTGCGGGTGCGCCGAAAATGGCTATTTTTTCTGAAACCGCAAAAGGAAGTTACCGATTTGATAATCCCAGACAACGAAATAGTTTCATTTTCACTCATCCTCGAATATTAAGAAAAGTATTGGAGGTATTGAATTGAAACTCGCAGTCTGTGCGTAGTTTATTTTTCTGATTCCGAAAATGCAAGTTTTGTGAAAATCCGACGGTAAACTTTTTAAATTCTGACCAAAAACTGACCCACTTTGAATCAAATGATCCAGACATTTGAGGGGTGGTATTAAATTTACTTCCGCTTCGGGGTCCATCTCTCGATTTAATTTCTGAAAAACAAAGATTTGCCAGAGGAACGGTTTCATGCAGCGATTGTTCGCGTTTCGTATTATTTTTTGACGGGACCGGGCAACGCCGGGCGGATCAGCTAGTGGTACATAAAACTAATTTGTGCCTGAAGCAAAATAGAAGAAGTGTTAAGACTACATTTATTATGATTTATATTCATAATAAATCTAATAGTGTATTACTGACGATCAGAAAAGTTTTTGTTAGATTACAAAATTTATTCACATCTGCTATATACAGGGCGAATCAGAACACACTTTGAATGATTACAATACCAGTTTTTATTCACATATAATTAATATTTAAATTGCAAAATAATCTACATAAAATGTATAACTTTTCCTCCTACCACAGACGTTGAAAATGATTATCGTTCTTGTCAATACATTGCTTATAACGATGGGCTATTGATTCACAAATTTCAACAATCATTTGTTACTGCGGCGCATTCTTTGCGGTTCCATTGCGGTTCTCTATGAACATCCACTCGTTTTAAACTTATCTTTTATCAATGAATTGTAAGTAGCGTAGGTGGATCTCCCTGGGATATTGTATTTGTACTTCTGCTACATTTTCATACTTACAGTAGCATTGTAAAATAAAATTTCTTTTTCCAAAAGTTAATCTATGTCCACAATTAATTACACTTTGAAAAAAAAAAGAAAAAAAAAGAAAGTTATGACCCGCTAAACAGTGTATGTATACTTGTTTTTCACTCTCCCTGTATAACATAGACGTGTTAAAATAGTGCCAAAATGTTGGCAAACTAACCAATTCGTTTTGTTGTCGCAAACTGGCTGTCGTGTAATGGCGTCAGTGTCCAGGAAACCTGAAATGTTTGCCAGTCATGAAAAAGTTAAGTGTGTCGTCTGGTATCACGAGAACCTTTTGGCATCTGTAATTCACGTGAGGCTGTAAGCACTTGGGACTTCCCGCAAAAGACTATCTCACTTCTTCCAATCTCTTTGATGGTTTTCTCGTTGATTAGTTTTACAATATTTTGGCACCAATTTCACATCTGTATCGTATATATAGCGGTTGTATATATATTTTGTAATTAGTGAAATACATTTTGGGCACTCTGTATACCTGATGCCCATGACAGTTAAAAAGTCATGTTCATAGTTTTAGTTTAATCCTCATACTCGGAAAATCATACCATTTTGAAGTCTTTGTGTTTACACTTCCGATTAAGTTTGAGGCAAAGTGAAACTTTTTCACGCTTAAGTAAATTATTCCAATATGTATGCAAAATTTTATTTATAAAACATTTTTTCTCTATCAGCTGGTTTTACAACATTTTGGCACCAATTTCACATGTGTATCTTATACTTTTCCTCATTTAATTACAAAATTTATTTATATCCACTATATATATTTTGAAAGTGCCATAGACGATTTTTTCACACATCTGCCTATTTTTAGAAATTATTTAATATCTGGTAAGGTATATAGTATATACGACGTTCTATAAGGTAAGGTATAAAGTATACAAAAAGGCTATATGAAAAAATTCCCTTTTTCTAATGCCACCCTAAAAATGTGAAAAATTACCTTTTAGAGTTTTATATACACCGGCCTCCAAAAGTTAAGGTACAACATGTTTTTCAAAGCTCACCAGACAAAAAATGGCAGTCAGATTAAATTCATAGTTTATATGAATGACAATAATAAGCTTTAAAAAAACTTACGCAAAAATTACAGCTACCACTTTTATTTTATAGAAAATAATAGGTATTTGTGAATAATCCCGACTTGAATCCGATAGAACATATTTGGTACTATCTTGGAAGACAGGTTGTGACTTAAAGTCCTCCTCCAAGGTCATTAAATGAACTGAAACACTATTTCGGTGTCCGACAATTTAATTGAGAGCATGGAAAGTCGATGCCGCCAATGCATTCAAGTCCAGGGTGGACATATTCCGCATTAGAACCAGCTTTTTAATGTTTCTGTTACATTTTATTACATAATACTGCGATGTACTGATTTCTCCAAGAATGGAAACTTAAGTAAATTTCTATGTCGCATTTAATAAATAACAGTTTAGCGCACATTTTTTCCAAATTTGTTGTTTCTATATTCATTCATTTGCAAATTACACAAAAAAACCTGTTGTACCTTAACATTTGGAGACCAGTGTATTTTAAGATCATACACCACTTTTTTTTCTCATTTTTACATTTTCAAAACCATGAAAAAATTGCACAACGGGGATTTTAAAGGTGTGTATCTGCATTTTCATTCATAATTTGAATATCCCTATCACGATTATTCAAGTATGTGTTAAAAAATAATAAAATTGCTGACATATCACAAAAATCTTATCTCGACAGTATTAAAAAATTCCTAATAAAATGGTGAATATGAATTTGAAAAATATGGATCTTATCCAAGCATAGAGTCCAAGCACAGTACGATTGACAGCATCACATTTTTTAAAACCAATTTTAGCGTCGCTGATTTTAATATATTTGATTTATTAGATGATGCATAGAATGGAATTGCCAGTCATCTGGAGAGTCAATGGGGGTCCCATAGCTTCGTCGCACAGCTCACTGCTAAATGAAATGATTGACATACCGATTACTGATTACTGCCGTCGAAGCAGGATAGCATCCGTAAGTGGATTACCATTCACTTCCCTTGGCAGTGGGCTGTGCGATGTTGATATGGCAACAGTCGCCTCTGTTGAATTAGCCGATTAACTGTTTCATTATCTGCACCGTCTAATCTATCATAAATACCAAAATCAGCGACGCTGAAATTGATTCCAAAATTCTTATACGGAACAAACGTAGGATCTAACTATTATTTTAATGAATTCGCTTTTTAACGTTTTACTGATGTTCAAATAGAAGGCACACACACAAACTTCTTATTATTTTACATGTAAATATTTGAAACATAAGGAGCAACACACAATCTACTTTTGCGCACCGATTATTTAAAATATTTTTGTAACTGGTCTAAAAAGTTTTTTTTTCCTTATCTAGTGAATATGATGAGTATATGGAGATCATTTATGACGGATTTAGAGCAAATAAACTGCAGCTTCAAGAAGAGGGAAAATGGAATGAGGAAGGACTAAAAGAGTTTTTTAGCAGTTTTGAGTAAGTAAAAGAATTGTATGCTCATAAATTAAAGTAATTAAAAAATAATTAAAGTTGAAATAAATAATTAAAATTGAATTAAAATAAATAAATTAAAGTAATTAAAGTAATTAATAATAAATTAAAGTTTAAAAATATAATTAAAGTAAATAAAAGTTGAAAGAAAAATAACTATTGCATCAGAAAACTGTAACCGGGAGTCTGCATCCACTTAAATACATTTTTTGAGTTAATATTTAATACCTATTTGTATTTTTCATAACTTTTGTAATAATTTAACGTAAAATATTTCTTCGTATGTACTAATTTCATGTAACAATATTAACAGACAATATAATTTTATGATGCCTTGAACATTCACTAATAATTATGTAGTATAGCTGTAGGTTTCTACACTGCATACTTTACGTTACACATTTATATATAATGTGCGATCTATTAAAAGCGATCTATAAAATTTATATACTCCACCTAATATAGTAAAACTATCTAATTTTGTGTTTAAAGTATGTTTTAAAAGCGGAAAATGATTATTGATTCAGCAGTTATCGATTTTAGTCAATCACGCGTGTGAATTATTTTGTATGTCCTCTAACTGAACGATAAATTCTATGCACTCCATTATCTATAGAAAATATGTTTTAGTGTACTTCAGTGATTTCATTATTTTTAAAGTATCATAACATCATTAAAATTTACTGTGAATGATTTTAAACAAACTATAAATGTATGTACGCAATTAAACCTCATTTGCAATAATGAACATTCCATATTAAACCACACTAACTTATAAAATTTCCATGGCAATTCGAGAATATATACAAGAGTTGGAGTACGGGTAGATAGACAAATCGAATTCATAAACACTTTTCAATTATGTTGGATAGTGTTAAAAATTGCAGAAACGTTTTCAAATATAGAAAAACGCTAGCGAATACACAAAGTAACCTGGTAGTTAATGCTGATTAGAGGCATATTTTCCTTATTTTCGGAAACATTAGAAGAAAATCGAACTTAGGCTGAAAGACCACCAAAATTATGTTAAAAAGCAGGAGTGTGAGAAACCAGGGAGGAGGTTGGTGGTCAGGCAGGAGTTGGGATTCCAGCGGATATACCTGTGGTTGGGATTCCAACCACAAACATATATTATATATGTTATATGTATTATATATGTTTGTTACATATATATGGTATAAAACATAACTTACTAAACAACAGTGTAACTTTAGTAACAACCACTTACTAAAATTATCCAAAAATGTAATTCAGTTATAGATCTCAACTTTTACGAGGCTTACTGTGAATGATATGACCAGCACCCCTTTTCTCTCGCGCGTGTGGAGGGATCCTGCGCAGTCACTCCTTTTTTCAGTTTTTCCGGTTAACTACGTTTCTTCTTTGGGATACATAAACTCTTGCTCTAGCATTTTCATTCAAGCCAGTACTCAGGGCTATAACCGAGGGGTTAATTAAACACATTTTTTATCTTTTTTTTTTTTTTTTTTTTTTCGCACTGAGGAAGGGGATTGAGGAATCCTTGAAACGGCCGTATGTGGTTTTTTGTGCTAATTTTTCATATTTGCGCATTACAACGTTGTGATTGGTTTTGGTTTATGAACAAATATTTCTTAATCTAGGAAAAATAACCACGAACGAAAATATACAATAACCTCTTTCGAATAACCAATGATTCCGAAAAGCGTTGTTTCTTCGCTTTTAGAAGTGCGTCATTTATAGAAATGTGCCATTTATAAACAAAGCTTCTTTTCTGCTACCAATTTTCGAAACGTTTCCGACTAGTTTTTTTAGTGTATTAATCAGATTTTTCATTTTTTTAGATGCTATCAATTCTCACGTAAACATTTTCTTGTTCAACAAATTATTTTACAGACAAACATTATCAATTAACAGAATTAACATTAACATTAAAATTAATACTGTTTTGTTTCTCTTACATAAATATAAATTCAATTACGTTTCCGGAAATGTGTAATTGAGAATTGATGGCATCCTTAAAACCGATATTCCGACTTGAGAAAACTCATTAATACACAGTAAAACCTCGAAAATATGTAGGTTTCTGAGGTTTCTAAACATAAAGAAGGTTCTTCGGAATCATGGGTAACTCTAAGAGGTTATTGTATATTTTCGTCCGTGGATATATTATATTTTCTCAAATTAAGAAATATACTTCTTTTTTACAGTGTACGACAGATTACATTAAAATTATAATATTTCTGCTATATCAGGAAAAAGGGAGTGGGGGTTCTACAATTTTTTAACAGTGGGACGTCTAAGAGACATGGCCAATTTTTGGCGCAGATCAGAAATCATATTATAATTTTTTCTATCTATTGAAGAAAGTTTTGTAATCTAATTTTTTTCGACTTTCTGTTTTCGATGGACTTACGTTTTGGGGGCAGAGATCCCGGAAAACATGTTCGTATGGATTTCTTGTCTATCCATGTGTGTATTTGTCTGTTCACATTGTATCACTTAAAAGTGTATGAATATATATATATATAGTACTCAACCAAATTCCATCTATATGTTTAAACTAGCCCCCGTGATAGCCATGCTTATGTGATTCTCTCGAATCACATAAGCATGGCTATCACGGGGGTGCAGCAATCCCTGTTTGTGCAGCAAAGAGTGAAAAATATTGATTTTAATGCCAATGTCATATGTGAATTTTGAAGCTTTAACTTACATAAGATAGAAGTTAAATATATATGCGTATAATATTGTTTGGGACAATCAAATTATTTTTCCTCAAATTTAATAACAATATCGATTTTCTTTTTTGTTTCAGCATTGCAAATACCATGCCCAAGTGTATGTCAACTTCAAGCATTGACGCTCTAGTGAATGAGGAGTATCTTGAACTGTTATGCAAAATGTATCATGGGATGACATTAGATCAGTATCGTGCCTTAGAAGAACGGTAAGTAAAATATTTAATCAAGAATTTGTTAGAATATTGTAATAGGCAAACTATAATAATAATAATATATCAACATATAAAAATAATGTATCAATAATAATGTATCAATAATAATATGAGAAAAATTGAGAAAAAATGTAATACTCGTTTGGTATGTTAAATTGTGAATTTGTTGTTACTATAACCGCAAATCACTTTATCTCGAATCCGTTTCTCTTTAATGGAGATTGTAGCTGTCGATAACATTGCATATCGTACAGTATTTGAAGCTTTAATTGTAAGTGTATTTGATGTAAAGTATTATATTCGATCAAGAATTTGTTAGGACATTGTAATAGAAAAACTTATCATAAACCTTAATTATAATACGTTAATAATAATAATAATAATATGTTAATATAATAATTATATTAAATATACAAACATTATAAAAATTATAAAAATCTCTTATTATAAAAATGTGTTTTAAATTAAATATTGCCAAAAACAAAATACATTTGATGAAGATTTAAGATATCGGTGCTATTACACATATTACGGTATTACTAAGCTTTAAGGCTGATTTCGAATCCGAAGAAGCTACTTTAGACGTTTTCCTTTTTCTGGTAAAGGCAGACGGGGAAGAAAGAAAACGTGTGGTTACGTGATACGAATCGCTTATAACTAAATAAATAATTTATTTATCAAAAACTGGAAACACCATTTCAATTCAAAATTTCTTCAATAGTCGGCGTAACTATTGAAGCATAATAATATATACACTTATTCAAAAATTTTATGTATTAACTGCTAAATTAAATATTTGTAAACTTCGTTATTTTTGTCTGAAGTTTATTATTGATTTGTTTCAGATCATCTCGTATTGAATTTAGGCCAGGAACTACCAAATTGCCACCGGACGGTCCAGTTTGTGATCAAAATGAAAAACTCCCAAAAGATGAAGATGAGAAAGATGGAAAAGAAGGAAAAGATGGAAAAGATGAGAAAGATGTTGAAATGAATTCCACGTTTGAAGGAGACAAAGACAGCAAAGTCCTGTAAGAAAACTTATAAATATGATTTAAAATATTTAATTGTATCATATTTTATAAATATTACTTTTTATTAAAGTAAACATTTCTAGGGTAATTTAAAAATAAAGAAAATCGGCTCAAATCCCTGTTTGGTTAAAGATTTCACTGCATGTAAAATTTATTTTAACTTAAATGTTAGTTAAAAAAAATTAAACATCAAAGTAATTTAAGCATTTTGAAGATATTATCTGTGACTAATTATAAATTTTTTCCATTTATAATTAGTCACAGATAATATCTTTTTTTATTATCTGTGAAAAAGATAATGTATCTTTTTTTAAAATCTTTTTTGTCTCTAGTTTGATGTGCTTTTATTTGTCAAAAAAGGGAATATATTTATAACTAAGGGAAAAGCATTTATAACTAATAGTACCGCAATAAAATTTATACATGCACTAAATTCACAAATCGACTATACAAATATATGGACTCTGTTCTAAACTCTTTTTTTTCTCAGTGCAGTACAGTTTCTAAAATAAAAGAGTTTTTACACTATAATTTACCGTAGGGTCTTTTAATATAAAGTTGTTTTTACTGTTTTCTGTGTAACGTTGCTTTAAACTATTAAAAAGCGGCCTGGTAAGATCCATTCCTAGTACGGTCCCATACGTTTTTTCTTTTCTTTATTATATTAATTACCTGAAATTTGTATAACGTTACATACCTTAGGATCACTGGCCATCTATGTTAGCAAACCCTTGTATCTATGCTCGCGAAAGTACAACATTATTGTTGAAAATATTGTTAAAATTATTATGTCTAAGCATACTATTTCACAACGTTTTTTGCCCTGTCAGGGGTACCGATAGGGGAAAAAGCTTATTTTCAGCTTAGAATATAAGTGTAGATAAAAATATGAGAGAAAGACGTCCGTAATTTAATTAAATTTCTCTTTTATATATTAATCAAATAAATTGGAGACTGAATAATGATAAATCGCTTTCACCCGGCATCCTCTTAACGTGCCTATCTTAATGAACGTTTAAAGGAACTTTAGCTAAAAAAAAGTAATTTTTTTGATATAACGTAATAATATAATACTAATTCATAAATTATTGGACGAAGAAGTAATAGATTAAGAGCTTAAATTCTTTCGTTATTTATTTTTTATACCAGTGAAATTCAATGTTCTATTTTAAAGTTATCTGTTTTAAAGTTAAAAATTTTAATTTTTAACTTTAAAACAGATTAATTTATAATTTATTTTTTGTTAATGTAAAATATATTGGGTACTTTTGTATTGAAAAAGTGTGATGTAATAGTATAATTTCATGTATTACTTCATAATTCTAAACAAAAAAATTTACTTGCAGAAAAAGAAGAAAAAATGCAGTCGTCTTAAGACAGAAAAAGAAAAAAAAATGCAGTCGTCTTAAGAAATTTCTATGCTGCTTATTTTGCTTCAAATGTGTAAGTATTTCGTTAAATTATTTTCGTTTGATAAATGATATTCTTTCTGTTGTTTATAATGATTCAGATTGTTTTGGAAAAAACTCCCAACGAATTGTTCTATTTTTATTTCTGTGTCATCTGTAAATATAATAATACGGTATATAAGGCTTGTTTATTACATCCGTGGATAGAGTCGTTTTCTTTTCGAATATTTAATTAGAAATTCTGCCACTGACAACATTTTTTTGTCGTTCTTTACAAGTGAAATTCTTCTGAAGAAATATTGCCCTTGTATCTAAACAAAACACGACTAGAACTAAAACAAATATCTATTCATTTTTTGGTGTCAGACTAAATCTATTATTAATGGTGTGATTAAAACTATTTTTAATGCCAAAGTTTAAATTATAATTAAAAACTGTTTAATAGCAAACTTTTGCATCGCAACATCTTCAATCTTTTGAAGCGTAAAATAATAATGATAATAATAATAATAATAATTAGAATATAAAAAATTATGTTGCTTAAAAGGTGACAAAAAATAATACACACTCTGTTTGTTGGGGATTCAACGAATAATTTGTATTAACTGCAGAGTTACATACATATGGTTAATCCATTAAGGACCAAATTGTTTTTATGCCTAGGTGATAGATGTTTCTTTTAAAAGAGATCTCCTCTAGAGAGAAAAACGGGTGGCAAAATTAAAAATATAGAACCGCCGGCGAGGACGACTGACAGCCAGTGTAACGTTAAGTATCAGTGTATCCCAGTTTAGTGTAACGTTTAGTTAACAGTGTAACCCAGTTAAACCTAATAGTACGATTGTACCTAATAGAATGTACATAATAGAATGTAATAGAATGTAATACATAATAGAATGTAATACATAATAGAATGTACATAATAGATACATAGAATGTACATAATACATAGAATGTACATAATACACATAGAATGTACATAATACACATAGAATGTACATAATACATAATAGAATGTAATACATAATAGAATGTAATACATAATAGAATGTACATAATAGAATGTACCTAATAGATGTACCTAATAGAACTGTTATTATCTATATATTTGCACTGATGTTCGCTCTTTATGCATTAAAAACTTTTATATGCATAAATGTCTAAATTTCTATGTGTTATTGGGATGAAGTTTTGATGAAACATCAGCGCAAAAATTTTAAGATAACGCATCATTTAGTTAGCGTTTGTCGAAGTCTTAGTATATTGTTTCCATGCGACTTGTGATGATATTTTATTAATTAACAAACGTTACCAAACTTTTAATGTAATGATATATTACATACTCTGTGTTAAGGTTTAAATAATATTTTTCCAATAATGATCAATTTTCTATCTTTATTTTTCAGGCGAAATCAAAGAATGATGATTAATACTTTTCTTTATTTACTCGAATCGGACATTTTCCTACCGAATATGACATATTTAATCCCGAATTTGACATTTCGATCCTTATCTTGACACCACCTTTTACATCGTTTTATCATCGCCATGAGCAGAGCAGCCACCCGTCCTTCAACACATTTTCAGCAGCAGTAAAGCTCCATCACGTGTGTGTCCATCACCATCTTGGGCACGGGTAAGGGAAGGAAGGGAATAAAATGATGATTTCGTAGCACATTGTTGTATATAATATGTTTATAAGAAGCACGAAGCAAATTGTACAGAAATATTTTTCAAAATAAATGTTCAATTATGTTTTTTAGTATTTGCTTTTTATTTTATTTGGATACCTTAAGTGATATAGTGAAACAACACAAACAGTAATCAGAAACTAACGTTTAAACTTAATGGCAAGTATATTTCATTAATTGCTAAAATATGGTAAATAAAAACAGCAACATAGTAAAAAAGGTTTTTATAATTTTTTTTGGACTGTAGAGTACTTTTATTTATCAGTGGAGCCAAAACAGTTTAGCGAGTGTATTATATTCAATAAACTTCTTTTACAGACAGATATAATAAATTAACAGAATTAACATTAACATTAAAATCAATATTATTGTGTTCATCTTACATAAATATAAATGTTCTTCAATGTTGCGTTAATGTTGTGTTAATGTTGTGTTCATCTTACATAAATATAACTCCTACAATTACGCAATTGAAAATGTTTACTTTTGAGAATTGATAGTAAAAACCGATATTTCGAAAAATCCGGGGCTACAAAAGTAGTTTGCAGATTTTTACAAACAAAGCAATATTTGTAAATAATGTGCAATATTATTTATACAATAAACTGTTGGACTAACAATTATCGCTCATATCCAACAATTATCGCTCATAACCAGTACTGTGATCGAATTCTGTTGTGTGCCCGTGTAAATGAACGATAGATACTATTACATAATATTCTATAGTAAGCATCTTGAAATCCACCTCATTGATAATCAATTCAAATATGTCTTAAATAGTATAACATCTACATTGCAAATGATTTCCACATATAGTATAATGTAACGGAATTATTTTGAGTGTACCTCTAAACGAACCTTCATTTTCAATACCGAAAATTCCGTGTATAGTAATATATATCGATTGGTCGGATTGTTCGACTCACGTGAGCTCCATTGCACACACTTTGTGGAGCGCCCGGTTTTAGTTCTCTCTGGTTTTGTAAATTTCCTTGTGGCCTCCGTCGATTTCCGTCGTATATTGACGACGTCTTATAAGCGGGTACTTGATGTCAAGCACACAAGTCAGATGTTTGCTCTTAATAAAACAAACAAACGACCAGACAAACCTAGTAGTCTAAGAGCTAGCAACGTTTTCGTCACCTGATTTTAGCAAGGCTCATTTTTCTATATAGTCTCCCTCTCTATTGTGTAGTACGAATGCGGCCGGTCTGGCTGGTGGAAGTGGTTGCGTTTACCTGTGGGGGGAGGGGCAATGCTGGTCAAAAAGTGACAAAATTACGTCATTTTAGCATGAATTTTGATTATAAAACTTGTTTCTGCTCACTATTTGTGATATTAAGTTATTAGTCTGGCACCGTTTTAACGTTGCCAACACCGTGCCAGACCCTCATTTATAGGCAAAATAAGGTGTCAAATTCACGTCATTTTAGCAAAGCTGAAATTTTAGTATGTTATACTTTGGCTATCAGATAAGCTATAATTAATTTGCCAGACCGAAATTTCGTTGCTAAATTACTGCCAGACGCCGATTTAAATCTGGCAGAGAAAGCGCCTATTAGAAGGGTCGGCAGCTTTTGTAGTGCTTTGGCTACTTTCAATACACATCCAAGCAATGATTGTTGCCAAAGCACCGTATTAACAATTTATGGGAGTAATATCACAGTGCCCATTTACAACAATCGGTTGCTATCTTATTTTTGTATATTTTATCTGAAAGCTCTTCCATTCCCATGGGCAGTGCCGAGCGTGTCTTTGTCAGGGGCCAATGGAGAAAAACGTATTATTTATATCGCGAAAGCTTTATTTATGTACTTTATTGATATACTTATTAGTTATTTTCGTATAGTTTAAAATAAAGTACTTTATTTATAGTTTTTTGTTCGCATGTAAAATGCACTTTCTGGTTCAGATCGGCTTGTTAATAAATGTTTCTTTTTAAAAAATTAGAAAAAATTGTGGATAAATATTTTATTCTTAAAATTTAACTAAGCCAAATAAGAATTACAATTAATTGATACATTAATTACATAAATTAAGCCTTTTTTTTGACAAATCATATATATATATACTTTTATAGAAAGCAAGGATCGTTTCTTTGGCAACAATCATTGCTTGGATGTGTATTGAAAGTAGCCAAAGCACTACAAAAGCTGCCAACCCTTCTAATAGGCGCTTTCTCTGCCTAATTTAAATCGGCGTCTGGCTTCGGTCTGGCAAATTAATTATAGCTTATCTGATAGCCAAAGTATAACATACTAAAATTTCAGCTTTGCTAAAATGACGTGAATTTGACACCTTATTTTGCCTATAAATGAGGGTCTGGCACGGTGTTGGCAACGTTAAAACGGTGCCAGACTAATAACTTAATATCACAAATAGTGAGCAGAAACAAGTTTTATAATCAAAATTCATGCTAAAATGACGTAATTTTGTCACTTTTTTACCTGCATTGCCCCTCCCCCCACAGGTAAACGCAACCACTTCCACCAGCCAGACCGGTCGCATTCGTGCTACACAATAAAGATGGAGAATATAAAGAAAAATGAGCCTTGCTAAAATCAGGTGTTTTCTGACGTAGCTATCTCTTAGACTACAGACATTAGATTTTGAAGTCATGTTTTCCAAGAAAATATTTTATTCAGTAACTTATTTTTTGCACTGTTGCAAACCAAGCAATCTATGCACTTCGAACGAAACACCCCCTTATTCTTCAAATAAAAATTAAACTTAAAGCTCTTCTAAAACGAGTCACCCTTGGTCATGTCACAGCACACATCGGTAGCAGGAAACGAACTAGCAGATAGCCTAGCAAAAGCAGCAACTAAAAATAATTTAATAGAACACTCCCTTCTAGTCCCCTCATCTTTCATAAGAAGGGAACTAAAATAAAAAATCATCCCTGCATGACAAGTCTACTGGGACATCTCCATAAAAGGTAGACATACTCACAATATCAACCCCAAAGTTTCCAGAGAAATGTGCAACCTGACCCCCCCCCCATACAACGGCATTCCTCACGGGAGAATAGTATAGTCAGGGGGCAAGTGAAGTATAACATCAAGGCCAAGTTACATAATTACGAGGCCAGTAACTTGGCCTCGTAATATGGCTATGAATATTAATTAGCTATGGCTATATTATTATATAATGAATATTATATATATATTGGCTATGAATTGACAAAATATGGCTGAAGTATTGGCTTTGTAATTCGAAGTATTGACGTATTAAAATTGACAATGATAAAACATTTCTTGCCAATATTGGAGCAATATGAAATACTGCATGAAAATATTCCCAATCTTATACCAAAATCGATGGAAAATGATAGTAGACATATATTTATTTTTCATAGAAGAATGTTGCTTACATATAATAATATTCATTGTCAAAAAGCAACCCCCGCCAAAGTGTTTAGAAAAAAATTCTAAATTAACCCGTATTTCCACACTTAATGAAAACTCGTTTCGACTTTTGAGTCAGTCAGAAACTAAAGCTTCACTATGATACTAGACATATATTTATTTTTATGAAGAGAAGTTATCAAAGTTACCGAACAGGTTTTTTGTTTGATTTGGCCTCTATTATTTTGGACTCCAATGAGTGTCCGATAACTAGACAAATTTGTATTGTTTGCTTGTATGTAACTGACGGCTAAAAGATAGGGTGAACAGGATGGAAGCGTCCAGAGTGGAGCAGCGAGGCGTAGTGCGGTTTTTGGCAATAACAAACAAAATATTATCACAGACAAAATATTAACCTTTATTTATAACATTTGATAATTTTATACTATTTGTATCATAAAATGCATAACAAATTTTGCAGTGCTATTATTCAATCTTGATTTCAATGTTTCTCATCAACGTCTCTTTTCATCGTAACGTGTTTCCATTATAGTGCTGAAAATAACAGTTCTCGTCCAATCACCCGTGTCAAATATCATCGGGCACTTGGCATTGTTAGCACTTGGTAGAGTGAAGAAGATCATCTGTTCAATACAGCGTGTTGTTGTTATCCTTGAAACGGCTGTTATTAAATTTTGCGACGGGAGTCATAAATTATATCTCTGGATCTTTTCCCAAAATCTATATATACCCGTGTCTACCGTTAAGGTTAAATATATCTTTTAGTTGTAAAAATATATCTAAAACAAATTAACATATGATAAAATATACAGAAGTTTTCTTAGTTAAAAAATATTAGTGCTGGAAGAATTCGATATTATTATTTAAGAAGTATATTAAATTCTGGAATTCGTCAAGTTAATAATATTGCGTTCATATTTATGGTATTTTTCCCATTCCCTTCATATGTCCTTTATATTAAAAGAATATAAAGGATCTTTATATTAAAAGAGTTTAATATCTTTATATTAAATATCCTTTAATTAGGATCTTATATCCTTTATATTAAATCTATCCTTAGATTTATAAGATATTAATTATATCTTAATTAACATCTTATATTATCAATTATTATATATATAATCAATATTATCAATTATTAAGATAGATTCCCAGCTAGAAAAAGTTTGCAAGTGCAAACTGAATTGTGCAAAAAAAGTGCAAACTGAATTGCGCGCAAAGAGTGCATAATCAGAGGTGCCAAATATGCTCCGATATTGTGCACTTTTTTTTGCACTTTTTCTGCATACGAAATAATCCCTAGAGGTGCCAAATACGCTCAGATTTTGTGCACTTTTTATTTTACATATTTTTTGCATACCAAAAAATTCCTAAAATGTGCATTTTTATGCATAATCAGAGCCTCTGATTATGCATAAAAATACACATTTTAGGAATTTTTTGGCATGCAAAAAATTTTTAAAATAAAAAGTGCACAAAATCTGAGCGTATTTGGCACTTCAGATTTTGTGCATTTTTTAAAGTAGATTTTTTGCATACCGAACATTTTAAGCATATATTTAAATCAAGATTCAGCTTACTATGAGATTTACAGTTATCACCGTGGTAATAAACCCACTTTTGGAAAGTTGCATAATTATAAATAGGATTATGAACAATAAATTTATCAGACATGGTACAAGTTCACCAACATGCGGAAAAAGAAAATAAGTTTAAAATTAAATATGTAAATTTTATAATTAAAAATAACACTGCATACAGTAAAAAACATGTCCAATATTATGAAAATCCAATAACAGAAAATTATTACACTTACTTGAAAAGAGCTGCACTAAATTCTAGTTATTGGTTGAAAATGTTTTAAATGTCCAAAGGTATTAAAAAATATCAACTTTACTTATTTTTGTTTATTTACACAAGTGCAATCAGCTTTTTCTCATCATTTCACTTCCAATGCAGCTGGATGCAATCATTTTTCTGACTGCAGAGAGCTTTGATAGACGACCGCTAAAATCTAGCTGCTGTTGGGAAAAGTGAAAGAAACCACAGCACACACACAAAAAATGACCATTGCAGTACAGCTGCTGCGTTTATTTGAAATCACAACATGAATAATAAACTAATGGTACTCTGTTCCGGTAATGTAATGTATCCAGTAAATGTTCCGGACTTGTAATATGTTATAAAATAAATATATTTGAAATTTTCTGTAATAAATATATACCATTTTCATAGTTGAAACTTGTACAGTTCAATTCAACATTAAAATTATTTCACCCAAATAATTATGAAAGAAAAATGGAGTACTTTACAGACATTACATAAATATAAGAATTTAATATTAGATTTTATTAAGTAGTTTGTTTTTCTACAGGAAAAAATAATAGTTAACACTTATTTTCATGTGTAATATATGGACAACATTTTCCACATATAAACAATTTCCCAAATCTCAAACTTGAAATTTACTATCTATACTATTAAAAATGCATGTGTGTAACTATGTATCTATATTAACCTCAAAGGCTCAGAGACTGTTGGGTGCAGAGCTGAGAAATTTTTAATAAAGTTAATAAAGTTTTTAATAGAAAGGACCATAAAAAATCCAAAATTTTAATTAGATTTTTTTTTTTGTTTTGTGAATTTTGTTTATGTTTTGTGAATTTTGCTCAGCCAATTTATATTCAGAGTCGCTAGAGGAAAGGGGGGAGGGGGAGAAGTAGTTGTCAGAAGAAATATATAAATTTTAGGAAGCTTGAACAGTGTTTTTTTAAAGAAAAAGTTTATTTGTGTGACGAAAAATTTGATTTTCAATTAATTTTTAAATAAAAGATCATTTTTACATAGTGTTCTCATTTGATGCTTTTCAAAGGGTGCTGCACCCTGCCCTTTTCCTTTAAACCTGCCGATGCACCCTGTTCGTTTTAGATATGATACTGTAAAAGCACCCTGCTCGTTTTCCCCAGTAGCTTCTTTGTATCTTCTATATATTTTTTAATATTTGGCTAGACACAGATGCAACAACTGCATATTGTATTTCTTTTAAATGCTAAAAAGGTGTAAATTAACAACATAATACAAATATAACGTTTATTAGGTTGTTTGACATGTTTTAACTCACTCCGAGTCATTTTCAAGAAATTTACTCTAGATCAGACCTGCCAAGTCTCCGGCTTTTTTGATACCAGTAATTTAGTACAGAAAATGTTGTTTTCTTGAATCGGAGCATTTTGCGATTTAAAAGAACAACATTTTCTCAAAAAAATTACTGGTGTTCAAAAAGCCGGAGACTTGGCAACTCTGCTAGATTAATTTTAATACAATTATTCAAATTCTTGGGGAACTAGTGATTTGGGGAACTAGTTAGTATGTATTCGGCCATACTACGAATATTCGATTAGGCTATGAAAATCCAATAACAGAAAATTATTACGCTTACTTGAAAATATACGGTTATATACGGTTATATACGGCCCAACCGAACAGGCTTTTAAAATTATTTTCAAAAAATTTAGTTACATTTTATTTTTAACAGTTAATCTTAACATAGTATAAAACAAAGTCGCTTTTTCTGTCCCTATATCCATATGTACGCTTAAATCTTTAAAACTAAGCAACGGATTTTGATGCGGGTTTTTTTAATAGATAGAGTGATTCAAGAGGAAGGTTTATATGTATAATAACATCCATTAAATAGTGGAGAAATACTGTTATTTTTGAGGTTTAAGTCGTTTTTTCTGTCCCTATATCCCTATGTACGCTTAAATCTTTAAAACTACGCAACGGATTTTGATGCGGGTTTTTTTAATAGATAGAGTGATTCAAGAGGAAGGTTTATATGTATAATAACATCCATTAAATAGTGGAGAAATACTGTTATTTTTGAAGTTTTTAATGTGATGTCGTAAATAATTTCATTTTTTCCGCTTATACATTGCAAACGCAGGCTGAACCCTACAAGATTTATCAAAATAATGTACTAATTATTGTACACATTAAAAAGGTCTACAGAAAACACAAAGAGATGAAGGTTTTCAAGGTTAACCCGAAGCAAAGCGAGGGAGGGCCGCTAGTAAATAATAAATCGGAAAATTAAGAAGTAGAATTATATTCAAATAAGAGAGATTACTTGTACATTTATGTATTTCCTGTTTGAAAAGTAACAACTAAGAAAATTAACTGCTAATGATGACATTCACAAGAACTAATAATGCATAAATGTAAGATTATGAACATTGTTTTCTTTTTCACAACTGAGTGTTTCTAAACAAACATAATGGGAGATTTTCAGCAGCTTTCAGGGAAAAGGTGAAAATAAGCACTCGCCAGTCGCCACTCGTCGATTAAACTTTAAAAACTGCCGATTAAAAATATGGAAAGAACTGGCCAAATGCAGGATTTCCCGATTGCCATTTTTCCCTAAATTTTGCGATTTTTCAGCGTCCGTTCGACGAAATTCGTAACTTTTATGCACCCGTTCGAAGAAATTCATGGCTTTTATGCGCCCATTCGAAGAAATTTACGATCTTCTGAGCATAATTAACAAAATTCATGATTTTTACACGGCAATCGACCCGGTCGATAAAAATTCATGATTAATTTTTACAGGCTCGGTCAATAAAAATTCATGATTTTTACACGCTCGGTCGATAAAATTCATGATTTGTTTCACGTTCGATCGACGAAATTCATGATTTTTACACGCTCTGTCGATAAAATTATTTTTACGTGTCTGGTCGACGAAACTCATTATTTTTACACGTTCGATCGATGAAATTCACGATTTTTGCGGGTTTGAACGACGAAATTGGGGATTTTTACACTCCCGAATAAAAACATTTTATTTTTATGTAGCCGATCGACAAAATTCATTATTTTTCTGTGCCCGATCGACGAAATTCGTTATTTTTATGCGGCGATCGATAAAATACATGATTTTTACAAGTTCGATCGACGAAATTCATCATTTTTACGCGCCAATCGATAAAATTCATGATGTTTACACGTTCGATCGACGAAATTCATGATTATTACACGTTCGGTCGATAAAATACATGATTTTTACACGCCCGGTCAACGAATTTCATGATTTTTACATGTTCAATCTACAAAATTCATGATTTTTATATAGAGATCAATATATAGAGAGTGTGCACTAAGAATAGGAACTGAAAAATGAAGTTGGCCTGGTAGCAGAACATTCAAGATGGGTGATGCATGGTGCAGATTTTTTTCCATGGAACTTTCTTCGGCTCATAGATTTTTTCCCCTCCTTCTGTAGATTTTTTTTTACTTCGTCAGCGGGTATGATACCCGCAAGCCATACTTTTACTCTCTCATCACTTATTGCAAGCTAAATATCAATCGCAGACACTGAAAATTTTCTGATGCTGGGGTTGTGTGAAAATCTAATTAAATAATTGGCATGAATACCCCTATTTATTGAAAAAAATTGCTTCATACATTCTATTATGTAAAATTTAAATTTGAATAATTAGCTTTTCAGTTAAAAATATTTTAACACTACTGAAATTTCACTTTTAGTAGCCACATGGGGTGTCCATTACTGGAAAGAGACTAATTAGGCATTCCGTAATGAACACCAGTCCTAAAATCTTAGCAATAAATGAAATTTTGCAAATGGCCATTAGTATATGAAATTCCAAGTTTTATAATACTATTCAAACAGAAACACGCAGTTTTTGCAAGAAAAAAAGGGAAGATATAAATTAAGTGAAACCAGCTCTTAGCATGTTCATTAATTTTTACAAAAACTAGGGGGCTCTGCCCCCTACGAGCTACGCATGATTTAAAAACACTCTGATTTGATCATCTCTAAAACGATTACGGAAGATTGTATTATAATTAAACAACCAGTGGCGATCTGCTGTAACAGGATTTTAAGGGATTTTAAGGTCGAATCAACTGCTGTTGAAACAGATTACAACTGTAACTGTCACCAAAATATATGATTTAACGCCAAAGGCGTCGCGTCACATTCAGTTGACATCAGATGCGTTACACGTGTTAGTTTTTTCATCGAGGAATTTTTAATTCAACACTTATTTGTCTTTTGATACTTCTCCATTACCCCGTCAATCAATTTTCAGTAGAGAAAAAAAAACTATTGCTAAACTGTAACACCAAATAAACAAATAGAAGAATTTTGACATTGGAAAGGAAATATTATTATTTACGCTGTTTTAAAATTTGCAATAATATGTAAAAGATTTGTCGAAATAAATTGATCTCTCATGAAAATATAATTATTAATTGAAATTGTTTGGAAATATTGTTATTTGATCATTTTAAATGTGACGTAAATTTCCCTAGTTACTCGTATTTCTCTTTTTAATATTCACGCGCAAGTATATTTTTATTACGTAATTTTCTACATTTAATGCTTTTAACACGTAATCATTTAGTTATTATTTTAAAGTTTTATTTCTGTTTTTAATAGTCACGTGTAAACACATTTCTTAAGTGAAAGGGAATGTTATTTTGTGCGCTATTTTACAAATTGGCAACAATTCAAATAATGGATTTTATGAAATATGAAGTAAATCTTCTTCAAAATAATGAAACTTTTGAATAAAAAATTGAAATATAACTTCAAAAAAATCAGTGAAATTGAAAAAATAATTGCAGTCTGCACACCGCAACTTTGTCAACTATATCCTTACAAATTATGGTTAAATTCCTGTGCATAGTTTTCGTTTCTATAAAACTTTTATAAGAAAATTATTTTGACGAACTTTTATATTAAATATCTCTTAAAATAATTCTTCGATTAAAAAACTGTCTACTTCAGAGTGTTTATCAAACATTTCTTTATAAAACCACTAATTTTTAAATTTTTATTTGCAATAGTTTTCTGGCTATTAGTCCAGAAATACTTCAAGACACAAAATCTTTACTGACAGCGGCTGCTGCTGCGGTGGTTACTTTTTTTTAATATAGAGAGAAACAATGAAACTGTGAAGCATTTTTCTGCTTCCTGGTTGGTTTGATTAAGAGTGTCAACAATACCCCAGATTATAAAACATGCAATAGGGAGTTATAGCATGGAAAAAAAAAGCAAAATATTAATTGGTTATTTTTTTAAACCAAAAACATTGGGAAGGAGGTGTCCATTAATGGCATATCTACATAGCTGCAACCTTGGCATAATCTTAATTGTGAGGGCCGCTATAACAAGAAAACAACAAAATTCCTAAACAGCGTACTTAAACTGGACACTGTAATAAAATATTTATAATGTAATAAGATTTACTAAATTATAAAATAATATTTACATGAGATGTATCAACAAGTCCCTGTTCAACCACATTTTACTAGCAGCTAAGCTTTCACTCTGGAAGAGAAGAAAATCAATATCAACCCAATACAAAATGGCTTATATCTGAATATAAGAACATTTTATAAATTTATTTTAATTCACAGAAGAAGTTACAAAGTTTAATTATTCAAAGTTTAACTAAAATAATTAAAAAAGTTTTAAGAATGTCCTCTTTTTAAGTTATAACTCAAAGCTAAAGCACAGTTTTTTTTTTTTTTTTTTTTTTTTTTTTTTTTTTTTTTTTTGGTGTGTGTGTGTGTGTGTAAAGGCTTTTTGTAAAAAGGTCTAGTTCATAAAAGCATTTATTTATTTTCTAGCATAGAAATAAAAGAAATAATATATACGATATTATATAAGAATTAAGTAAAGTAAGAAATGTCAATGAAATACATTTAATTTTGAAGATATGTAGAAAATCAGAAATCTATTTCAATTGAAGATTATATTCTGACACAGCTACCAGAAACTATGCAGTTAACACATTGATCACTGTAATAAAAAAAAATTACATTCGAGTCAACATTCGAGACAACAAAAAAATAACCATAATTTTTTATCAACTTTATGCAGCTAAATACATTTATTTAATGCAAATCATGTGTGCACCATACAGCCTGAGAAGCATTTTTTGTCCGGTGCACATGTGATTCAACAAGTTTTACTTTTTCTCAAAATAAAAATAATTACAAATTTATCATTTAAATGAATAGTAAAAAATATTTAGACATTTCTTCATACTGTTAATAAACAAAGGTACAATGGTTACATGAGATTTTTTCATACCACTATTTCAGGTTTTAAGCATTTTAATAGCACAATTTTAGACAGTCTAAGTTCACAATAATTTATAAGCAATTCTTTTTTCACAAATTTAAATACTTCTAACCTTCACATTATTTTTACACCGTCAGATAGAAGAAAAAATATCTAATTTTAAATTCAATTAATTTAAAAACGGTATTTCAATTTATTGATTTTTTCACAGTTTCTTACTTACTTACTCTGGTAGCCTTAATTTAATAATAGCAGGGCTGCCACTAGTAACAGTTTTTTTTGTGCTCATCTTATTCAATATTTCTAAACAATAATAATATATCAAAAAAGAAATTTTTTTTGATAACTATAAAACAACATTGGTACAACATTGGTAACTATAAAAATAGTTACCAATGCCAAAAAAACTGTTTGAAAATACTAGAATTCAAAAGAGAAACAAGAAATTCAAAAAGAACCGGTCCATAGGTTTAACATTAGCAGGCGGGCGTTTATACGCGAGTGGGATTGTTGTCATTTGACTAGCAGTTTCTTAAAACAGAAAAAAATCATTTATTACAACTTGATACCACTTTTCAGACACTTCAATTTTCAAGCAATAGTTTCACATGTGAGTTATATTTAAATTTTTTTGTTTGTTGATTATTCCCATTTCAATTTCATAATTTAATTTGAAAATTAAGGCGACAGTGGACAATAATCTTTTACATTTATAAATCAATTGCTATGATGAAGCATTGCATGAGTTTATAGATGGATAATACCAAATTGAAAACAATATAAAATTTAATTAGAAATGTTCCTAGTGCATCAATTTTTGCTTCAGCCACCATTTTTTTTTATTATTTTCTTTTAAGTTAGATTTATACAGTTCAAAGGTTCATACTTAATTTTTAAAATAAAAATGTAGGATTTTTTCTAGATTTTTTTTTCTCTCAGGGTGCTTTCAAGGGGGAAAAAAAGAAAGAAAGAAAAAGCTTATACACTGATAAAAACTGCAAAAAATTGGAAAATGTTTGTCTGCCCCCCCTTTTTTCCGGGGAGGGGAGGGGTGCCTCTTCCCACTCATATCTAGGAACTCTCTTTTTATGGGAGGAACAATGGAATAAAAGCATAAATAGAAATTTGTTATAAAAATTGACATTTTTATTGCAAAACAATCACAAGTATAATCTTCACATGGGTATAAATTGGGATAGGTGGTCAAGGCTGAAAATATTTTGACTTAATTTGTATGTAGTAAAATTTAGTTATGACCAGGGCTTTACAAATTTAATAAATATCTGATAGCCAGCAAAAAATCCTAGTCGCCAATAAAAAACATTACCCTTGCAAATACCCCCCCCCCCTTTCCCTTGACACTGATTTTCAAAACGAATAAATGAATTAATTGAGAAAAAATAATTATAAGCATAATTTAGGATTATTAGTTACATAGTTTGGAATTGTTACATATTTAGAAAGACAATATAAACCCAGTTTTCTAATAAAATTTATCGAAATTATTTATCTGTGTGAGAGAGAGAGAGAGAATGCTGATTGCCGAATGTCCGGATAGGAGTGATACAAAATCTATATCTGATGAGGAGGGCATCGATGAAACAGTGAAACAGAAAAAAAAATTGCCTATTTTCCGCATAATTATTAATAATTATTAACGAACATTTCAAGGAATTTCAAAATATACTTATTATTAGGGTCATGATGATTCTTTATCAATCAGTAAATAAAAGAGAAAAAAAATGCCGTTTGCGTTCATTTATTAGATCAAAACAACCGGCATAAGCACTTAAAATATTGGTATTCATATAAATTGTAAACAAGGAACTAGAAACAGTTAAAACTTAATGAATCTTTAAAATTTATTTTGAACATACACACACAAACAGAACTGTACAATTTGCAAAAAAATCTGGTAGCTAGTAAAAGATATTTATCCCACCACCACATTTAAATAGTAGAAAATAATATTATCATTGTAGTTTTACATTAAAATCGTACAAAATCCTATTATATGAATAAATTTACACAGAATTAAATTAATCTTACATAGTATTTCAAAGATACTTAAGAAGAGTATATATTATGTAAAAGAGGTATTTCTTTTAATACAAAGTGCTGGTGCTGCCATCTATGTTAATCTAACAAAGGGTATATAGTATACAATATTATATAAAAAATTAATGTTTTATATACTTCTACTAATAAGTTAATGAATTCTTATTTAATACATATTTCTTCTACCTTCTATCTACTTATATATCAAATAGTATTTACCGAAAATAATTAAGATTTCATAGATGTATTTATTAGTTAATGAATTAATATCATCCTTAAAAAAAATCACTTAATATAAAGGTGAACGACTAAACGCACAATCACAATAAGTATATAAAGTGTAAATAAAGTACAACCATCTTATATGTTATAATTTATAAGTTTTAAAACTGAATAAAACTTAAAATAAAGGTGATCGGCTACACGCACAATCACAGAGTATTTATGTTTTAATTGTAATTTGTTATATCATTTGCTATATGTTACCGCACACTGAAACAATAATTTATTACATACCATGTTTATATTTATATGATGTAATAAATGTTATTTAAAAGAGTTGATGATTGAATTTATCAAAAAAATAGGATAACCATATATTTTTGCATGATCACGAATAAATCTAATATTTTTGCTTTTATTTATATCTGAGGATAGGTATTTTATACGATGATGATAATTGATAATTATATTTTATGATCAAAAATCGAAAGAGAAGCGAAAATGATAAAATCATTTTCGCTTAATTTAAGCTGATTAGGATAAAAATTGAGTGGTGATGTGCAATTTATATCATTGAAATAAAATATGATAATGTCATCAATATGGCGATATATGCAATGTAAAATTTAGTAGAGTTTAAACAAAATTTACGGAAATATGATCTTTTAATTTTAATTGAGATTTAACTTCTTTAAATAATATACACATTGTTTTATGTAAGTCTTTTATATCAATGTTATTAAATAAATCATTAAAATCCAATGTTTTTATGAATTTTACCTGATTGATTTCATGTATTTTATTAATAAGTTGAAAACTGTTTTTTAGGCAATGTTGGTTATTATGTTTTATCGCTATATCATATATCTGCTTTAAAATGTTAAGTAGTAAATTGCTTGCATAATAAATCACGAAATTCGTCAATTGGTCCCAGGAAAAAAAAAATCCCAAAATTCGTCAAACGATTGCAGAATAAATAGCAAAATTCGTTAAATGGTGTCTGGAAAGAAATCCCTACATTCGTCAAATGGTCTGAGGAAAGAAATCAGAAAATTCAGAAAATTGTCCCAGGAAATAAATTGTCGTTCAAAAAATCACGAAATTTGTCAAACAATTGCAAAAAAAAGTATTCTATCAAAAATACAAAACATTCAATTAAAAACACAGGGTGTGTCACTGCAAGCTGAAACTGCATTTTCGGTCACATCTTTAACAACAATGAAGATATTTTAAAGAAATTTGCATCGTATTAATTTTGCTTGTTGCAAATATGATATTATTGGAAGTGGCTGAATTTTGGCTAGTGACACAGATATAAGTAGTACTTGTCAGCTGCACTCTGAATAAAGGAATGCACTCTGAATAAAGGGTATAATAAAGGAATGCACTCTGAATAAAGGATATAAATTATTCGGTGACAATTTCCAGTAAGTCTGTGTCCGGGATTCACAGAAATCAAAGTAATTATGTTGAAAATATAGTCACAAGATCTTCAATATTATTAAAGTAACAAACAGAAATTCTAATTTGACCTGGAGTGAGATGCACTTTATTTCTGATTGAAAAGGTGTGTTGTGATCCTGGTTTCCTGGACAAAAATTGTCTGTCTTGATGTCTATTATCGCTTGCCCGGTAGCAGAAAGTTCGAGACGGGTGACGTACGTCGCAGATTTTTTCCCCTCTTCTGCTGATTTTTTTCCATGGAATTTTCATCGGCTCACAGGTTTTTTATCCTCTTTCTGCAGATTTCTTTACTTCGTCAGCGGGCTGCAGCCACACTTTCGCTTCGCATTTGGAGAAGCGCTAATGCGCTCTGCTTTTATTTTTTAATAGCGGCATAGCGTTTTGGGTTCGCAAAAAAATTTCTGTCTGCATATTTCAATCTGTGAATTTCACCAATAGGTCGCGGAAAAAAACTGAAAATTTGTCAATCGGGCATAGAAAAATTTCGCAAAGTTTGTTAAACAGTCACGTGAAAATATTGCGAAATTTGTTAATTGATCGCGTGAAGAAAAAATCGCAAAATTTGTCAGTCAGTTGTGGCAAAAATTGCGAAATTCACCAGTAGATCGCAGGGGGGAAATAGCAAAATTCGTTTACAATCGTGTGAAAAAAGGCCGTTAGTTTTGCCAACAAGACGCAGGAAAATATCACTAGTGTCGTCAATCGATCGTGGGAAAACTATCTAGAAACTATCTAGAAAAAATTGTGAATCTCTTCAGTCAGTCGCAGAAATTCTAACATTTGCTGCAGAAGAATATCGCAAAAATAGTCCTGCGAAATGTGTTAGTCAGTCGCGAGAAAAAATTGTAAATTTTGTCAAACTATTGCAGGTAAATAGCCAAATTCGCTGATCACAATTGCGAAATTTGTCCACAATTACATGTAAAAAAAAAGAAACATGCGATTCGGAAATTTGCTTATCGGTCGGCAAAAAAAAAAAAAAAAGAAAAAAAAAAAAAAAAAAAAAAAAAAAGAAAAGAAAAAAAAAAAGCAAAATTTGTCAATTGGTAGCAGGAAAATATCAAAAATTTCTTCAACCGATCGCAGGAAAACAATCGCGAAATTCGTCGGTTGGTTACAGAAAATAAACGTGAAATTCGTCAATATGTCGCAGGGAAAAAACTGCTCAATTCACAAATAGGTTGCTGGTAAATATCGAGAAATCAAGTTAAAAAATTGCATGTAACAGTAATACTTCACAAGATATTAATTATTGATATACAGTAAAAGTCTTCTTTATTACATATAATGTTGTACAGTTTCATATAATATAATTACTATTTAATGTAAAATTTTACATATCAATGTAGATTTTGAGGTTATTTGACATGACTGTTTTGGACATAGTAGTTTAGACTCTCAAAAACGGACACATGTCAAAGTTTACCTGCAGATGATTTTCTGCTTGTGTAAAAACGATGTTTGCGAAAAAGCAAGAAGCAGGCTATTTACTAGGCAATATTCAGGAACTTGCATTTATTCGTACAGCATTAATTCCTATGAAGGTCATCTATAATGGTTAATTTTCTTAAGTGACACTTTTCAAACAGCGAATAAATAATGTAAAAGCATTTTCTTTCATTGAAATATGATTCTATTTCTAATTATTTTGAATATCTTTGTTAATTGACAGTTAAAAGTAGAAATTGTGGGTTTTTAAAAATAGTTAAAAAAAGTTTTTAAGTATTCGGTTTGGCTGAATATTTGGATATTCGGCCAGGCCGAATAGTTTGACATTTGGCTTATCTGAATATGCGGTAATATGGCCGAAATATTCGGTGCATCCATAGTGTACATACACCATATTGAACATTTGTAAGAAAAACTAGGTTATTTTAGGACTTTAAATTTGATGCATGATTTGTTGTAAATTGTCTAAATTAAACTTATAATATACCATTGTAACTGGGACATTATTTTATGGACACCCTGTATATGCATGTACAGTAATAGACAAAAGTAATAGACAAAAGTAATAGACAAAAGTAATAGACAAAAGTAATAGTAAAAGAAAAAGACAAAAGAATAATATAAATATAAAGTAATATAAATAATATAAAGTAATATATAGTAAGAAAAATCCCTTATGTAAAATTAATGCCGATTAAAATTAATTTAGTTTTATAACTATACAAATAAAAGTAAGTCATTTTAGCTACATTTTCAAAAGATAGGCCATTCTTTGATTATTGTAAATTTGGCCTGCCTCAGAAAAAATGCACTTGCTGCAAGCACTGCTAAAACAATGCATTTGTATGCTGTACTAAATGAAAAAAAACTATAAAATAAGGTAGAGTTAGAAAATATGCAATATTTTGAATTATTCAATGAATTGTTACAGCAAATAATAACAATTTTTCATAGACAGATTTCAGGTATTAGAATATGAGTAATGATGGGTTTTAATTTCATATTGGTTAAATGTAGTGTTTATGTATTATTTTTTCTTTTTTCATATTTTGTGAATAATGTTACTACTGTCTTAAAATTTTGATTTTACAAAAAGCTTCTTTAACCCACAATAAATTTTTGCACAATAAATTAAATTTCTAATTGAAGTAAAAAAAGATATAATTATATGCTCAAGAAACATGTTCATGTTTCCCCCAGGTTTAAAAAAGGTCAGGGTGCTACTGGGAAGAAAAGGGCACTTTTTTATTCTTAAGGGCACTCTTTTTTAATTGTTAAAAGGTATATTGTTTTTTAAAGCCACTTTCGATATTTAAAGGTCAGGACACTCTTTTCAGAACAACATTGAGTCAATTTTTACTTTGAAAGCAAATTTTGTAATGCAAAAAGTTTTTTACTTTTACTTTTTTTGCTGCACCCTGCCTGCCCTTTGGTCTACAAAATTCTCTGATATATATAAATGCACACACACACAGGAATGTTATCCCTAAGTTCACTTCATGTGCGCATCAGATATTCTTTCTTACACACAATTACTCGGTACTCGGCCAAAACACTACTCGGTACACCACTAATTTAAAATAAAAATTATTAAGTAAATAATATTTACACTAACAAAAGCATTGTTATTCATAATTAAAACTAATTATCTTTAAAAGATGATTATATATTATATATGTGTTCACTTTGCACATCTAAACCATCAAAAACTGTAAAATCCAGAAGCTTTCCTTAGTAAGAGGGGGCGGGGGCTGAATATGTAACTAAATGCTCTTTATAATATCCATTAAACATATTTCAAAACTTCATATTCCGTGTTAAAATAAAAATAAAAAAGTGTTTATTCTTTATTTATTTTGGTCTTTGAACAGCTATCATATTCACTCGCGTTTGGTGACTTTTTGGTCGGAGCGATTTCAAGCCTGCACCAAACCAATAATTTAACACAATAGCTATGTTGCCATTAAAGGAAAAACAAAGTTTTTCATACCTGCAGCTCTTTTTATAACCGATTTTTAAAAAAAACTGTGCGTCGTGCGTGAGTGCATGACATCATAGCCCAAAAATTTAAACTGGGGATAATTTACATTACATAATTGTTGAAGTGTCAGTGCCATAGGAGACAAAAGCACATGAAAAAGCAATTGGATAAATGAAGCAGTCTATTTTAATATAGAGTGATCATAACACAATGTAAACAAACTTGATTGCTTAAAAATTGTTTTTTATATCAAAATATGGTTTGTTTCTCATTTCCAAAATAATGTTCATGCCTATTTACTTATTATAAATACATTATTTAAATTTACTGACTAAATACATATATATTACACTTTCACAGTACCATTAAATTTGGAGTTTTTTTTTTTTGTTTTTCATTTGACAGATAATCATTGTAAAATTTAGAGGCACGGCACAGTTTATTATTATTTTTTCTGGATGAAGTTATAAGCTTTGGATTCATAAAAAAGATAAAACAAAAATAACTGTTGTTTATTGTGCTTGAAAATATTTTGTACTGAAAACATGTCACATTCAAAAACAAACATAAAAAAGCCCAAAAGTTTGAAATCCACAAAAGAATATAATAATAATAAATATAAATGTAATAATAATAGCAATAATATGAAAATAGTAAACAAATATTTAGCAGAGTTTCCTCCAGGTTTAAAAAAGGACAGGGTGCTGCTGGTGAGAAAAGGGCACTTTTTGGATTCTTGAAGGCACTTTTTTAATTGTTAAATGTTTTTTAAGCCACTTTTGATATTTAAAAGTCAGGGCACTCTTTTTAAAACAACATTGCGTCAATTTTTACTGTGAAAGCAAATTTTTTAATGTAAAAAGGAAAAAGGGCACCTTTTTTTTACTGTGGGTGCTAATTATTTTTTATGAGAGGCAAGAAGGGTGCTATTTTGTAAACCAAAGGGCAGGCAGGGTGCAGCACCCTTCTGAAACTGTCTGGGGGAAACTCTGTAATATGTATTACTTAAATTCAAAGAAGGCAGCATGGGCTAAATTCAGGGCTTTACAAATTTGATAAAATCTGGTAGCCAGCAAAAAGTTAAATAACCCCTTATATTTTACTAAAGTCAATGTTTTTTTGTTTTGTTCTGTTTTTATGCACTATTTAGAATAATAAAAATAACTAAGGAGTGCTTATTTAGTTTTAAAACAATTTCAGAATTTTGGCAAAACATGAGCTCTTCATTTTCACAGACTTTCTTTTATAATAGAACTTTAGAATGATCTACATAATTTTTTTATGTTAAACCATTAATATGTAATAAACTGCTTCGTTTTCAGTTGATTATGTCAGGTGTGTGATTTTTTTCAAGTAACATGGGTTATTTTTTGGAAAAGTGACGTTTATTTTTTAAATTCTCGCATAATTGGCTGCCATTTTGTAATAAACTGATAAAGTGAAAAATGTTCAATGTTGCTATGTTTAATTTTTAGAAATTCTTTATTAGACTTTATATAGAGAAAATTTTAAAAAATTGGGTTTTTTTAGAGGACAGTACAAAATGTTAGTTACCTAATACATAATTTAAAAAGATAATATCTCAGTTTCCAGGCATTGATAAAATAGCGAAGCAGGAAAACAATTTCGATATTTTTTGTGTTCTAGTGGCTTCACGGGATGAATCACCAAGGAACCAATGTTTATCGCCAAATTATGAAGCATATATGACACTATAATAATAATATATGATGCACATAACATTTCGTGACATGTGTATATGAGCATTAGAAGCATAATATGTGTATATAGGAGGCATGTAAGCTTTGCTATGATCTTGGTGAAATCGTCAATCTTGCATAATAGTAATTGGGGGAGGAGGGGGCATTATAACACGAAAGTACCTAATTTTTTGTCTATTTACCTGTCGAAGTCTGTGAAATTATTTTGATTTTGTTATTTTAAAATTTGCAGTTGATGAACTTGTTTTTGCCAAATTGAAAATAAATTAACGGAACAGATGCGTTACACTCACGCAAACATATAAACATAAGTGTGGCGACTTTTTGGTGGACACGATTTTCAAGACCGCGGCTTGAAATCGCTTGAATCCTTCTTGCCCCTCAGTAATAAAAAGCCCTTTCTTATTTTTGCATTACAACATTTGCTTTCATAGTAAAAGCTGACTAAATGTTGTATTATTATTTTACTTTTAACTACCTGAACAAAACTTTCATATTTAATAATAACGATATGGCACCTTGCGAAAAAATTGGAGTTCATGCAGCATAGGCAAGATTTAAATACGGATTAAGTTATCTTTCAAAACTTCTAGATACAAACATAAATTTTATGCATAAAAGATAAATGAAACAGTTGAAACAAGTATACATTACAGAGTACGTACCTCTACCTGACGCTAGAATAAAATCACAGTCAGCCAGTCGCCATTAATCTGTCTGTGTTGCCACTCGGGTACTGCAAATAAGGTATCGCAAAGCAGTTTTCCAAGATTCGGCTAGAGATCTACATAGATCTATGTTGTTCCACACAAATCTACATAGTTTTACTGTGAATGCTGTACAGCTATGGCTAATTCAACATATATTATTTATATTATCATTAATTTTTTTTTAATTAACTTAAAAAAAGCTATGGGTAACGCTAAAAAGTTGTTCCTAGATTCTGATAGATTTTCTATTAAGATTAAGTAGCCCCTTAAAAAAGGTTATGTGTAACGCTAAAAAGTTGTTCCCAGATTCTGATAGATTTTCTATTAAGATCTATATAGGTACCCCATATCGATTCATGCAAATCTATGTAGTCCAGCTAGAGCCCATCTGTCCACATGGACCCACATGGATAGTTTTGTGTTACCTGGGTAATGACATATGATTTCAAAGATCTATTTAATAATATAGATATATTAGATCTACATAATATTATAAATGCATTATTTAATAAATATCATCATACACTAAATTTACCAATTCATATAGATACTGCTTATTTTAAAACTTTAACAATTTTTTTTATATATATTAATTTTATAATGCATGATAACACGTTATATTTACAGAAAGTCGGTTAAACCACAAGGGGGATGTACATCTAGTATACTATCAGACTTATACTTGTATCACTATGAATGTACTTTTATGAACAGTAATATACATTTATATCGTTATATTGATGACATAATTTTAATTGCCACTGATCACACTAATATGTCCATTATTCCAGTTGATTATCCTACTAATTTAGAACTAACGGAAAACCCCCTTTCTAACAATACTATTAACTTTTGAGATCTTAAAATTACACTTATTACAACATGGTTTACCAAACAAAATTCATATATTCTTTAATATATAATTAGTACTTAAATGATCTTAGAAACCAAATTAACACATGCGTTAAAAAATGTATTAAAAAAACATGTATGGCAAAAACGCATGGTTAATTTATATTTAAGGAAAAAAAAAGTTATATGAGGTTATATGAGTTACAAAGTTATATGAGGTTTCATTATTTTTTATGTAAAATATTCTACAGCTTTTTTTATCACAGCGTGGGACATTACAAAAGTAATTCCTGCATATGTTTCATTAAACAAAATTCATATATTCTTTAATATATAATTAGTACTTAAATGATCTTAGAAACCAAATTAACATATGCCTTAAAAATGTATTAAAAAAACATGTATGGCAAAAACGCATGGTTAATTTATATTTAAGGAAAAATAAAGTTATATGAGGTTATATGAGTTACAAAGTTATATGAGGTTTCATTATTTTTTATGTAAAATATTCTACAGCTTTTTTTATCACAGCGTGGGACATTACAAAGGTAATTCCTGCATATGTATTTTTCTTCGGCGTTTATTTAAAAAATAGTGAAAAGCATTCAAGTCGTATTATAAAACTTAATAAGTTTTAGTAGAACAAATTTTACCTTTTCGGTTCCAATAACTTCATGAGGACCTTCATTATTGTCTCCCGAATCACTGAAACAGAAGAAAAAGAATGTGTAAGAATATTACGTATTATAAAAAGAATATTAATATTCTTATTATTATCTATATTCTTATTAATCTAACAATAAATTTACCCTTTCTTCTGGAATACAAGGGTAAATTTGTTGTACGTTATTTTCGGAATGGTTATGTAGCAGTTTTGATACTCTATTCATTCTGTTTTAACTTTGTAACACAGTTTATCAATCTGTATGCTAGTAATCAGATATACATATCTTAATAATAGTAATATAATATAATATAATATAATATAATGGCTATATATATAATATATAATAATAATAGCTAGTATAATATAATAGCTAATATAATATAATCTATATTAATAATGTTCGGAAACGTCTGTGTGTCTGTGTGTCTGTACGTGGAAAAACTCTGCAACCGTAGTGAGTAGCGAAGCGCTTTTTGTTTCAAAAAATTCGGAAATATCCCGGGATTGGTGATACTCAGTATCGAAGAAATCGGCCCCTAATTAAGAACGTTATTAATTAAAAACCTCATCAAAATTAGCAAAACAAGAAACAGTTTTATAAAAACCCGAAAAGAAAATTTCCGTTTTGATAATCGCAGACATCCAAATTGTCGTTTTTTAACGCATCATCGAATTAAAAAAAATCTACCGGAGGTATCGATCCGAAAATCGGGGTACACACGCGGCCGATTTTTGTCGTAAAGTCAATGTTTTTTGAAATTCGGACCATAACTTTTCACAATTTTATTATAATAATCATAGTATTATTTATTTATTATAGTAATCATAATTTTTGATTTTAGCAAAATCCCGATTTTTGTATAGGGAAAAAAAAATATGGCTCATTCGACTCGAAGTATGGCTCATTCGACTCGACATCAATAGCGCTTACATATTTTAGTTTCCAGTTCCACCACCGGGGGGCAAATCTGGTTCTATGGGCCCGATTATGACGGGGTTTGGCTCTTTTAACTGGATTTGGGTTATGTTCGCCTAGAACAGATTGCGTCCCCTGGTGGTGGTAGGTGTAATTAAAGAATTTTGCCGCTAACTCGGGTTCTATGGGTCACATCACGACGCGGTTTGGTTCATTCGACTCGGCATCAATAGGACGGATTATTTTTCTTATTTAATTAGACCACTTAAAAAGATTTTATTTGGAAACACCTGATATCTCAGTCATATTTCATTAGCAGACATCACGGCGTTTATTCCTGGAGATAAAATAGGTTAGGATAGGAGATAAAAATTCTT
Organism: Maratus michaelseni; assembly: GCA_963931845.1. Classification (NCBI taxonomy): domain Eukaryota; kingdom Metazoa; phylum Arthropoda; class Arachnida; order Araneae; family Salticidae; genus Maratus; species Maratus michaelseni. Next base: position 33,205,621 of record OZ007592.1, read on the forward strand.
AAAGGAACTGCGGTTTCTATAAGCTATATACAATTTTTTAAAATAATTAATTTTTGTATCTGAAGAGTATGTCCTTGTGTGTCCTGAGAGTATGTCCCAAGATAAGAGATGTCCTAGCTCAGAGTGGGCTGACCGATTGAGATTATCGATTTTTGCTCCGAGTCTCACCACCAGGGGGCGCTTTCCTATCTCTGTTTCTATGGGAAGGATCACGACGGGGTATGGCTCATTCGACTCGACATCGATAGAGCTTACCGATTTTAGTTCGTGTTTTCACCACCAGGGGGCGCTTTCCTCTCTCCGGTTCTACGGACATGAAAACGACGGGGTATGGCTCATTCGACTCGGTATCGAAAGCCTTAACGATCTCAGTTATGATCGTATAAACAGATTGCGCCACCTGGTGGTGGAGGGTGGAACTAACGTATACTGCAGCGCGTGCGCAGCACGATTGCTATACGATGCCGCAGGCAGCGGGGACCCTAGCCGGAAGTTCGTTCAGTTAGAGGTTTATACCATTCGATGTGCAATTTAAGGGATTATCCGTGCCGAAGGCAGCGGGGACCCGGGTCGGAGGTTCGTTCGGTTCGAGGTTTATCTTACTCGAGGTTTATCTTATTCGAGGTTTTACAAGGTTCAAGGCACCGATGTAAATTAGAGGCCCGCTAGTATATTATTATTCTCTTTAAAAGAAAAAAAGAGAAAAAAGAAGGCGAATAAATATCCATATAACAATTATAAAAGAATTCACCTTGATATCTATGGTTTATCTGGGTTTTAGAGTCAGGCTGTTAAAAGTAAAATTAATGAAAAATTTTAAAGACCGCGTAATTAAAAAAAATAGAAAATACTAAATATTGATATATATATATATATTTTAACTTTTGATACTGTAGTAATTAAAAATAAATCATTCACTTAATATTTTTAGTTAAATTCTTGCTAAAATACATCAATCATAATAGGATGTAAATTATTTCACTTCATTCGTTGAGTAGGCTGGACTGACAACGCAATCTATCGTTTTACATCTATAGAAATCGCTTACACAATATAACAGTTCGTAAAATTTTCAATATTTAATTAATTTAAAAGCAGCTGATTGAAAATAAAAATATATTTCTAAAAGAGCTTTCAAGTTATTTACCGTCAAATTTTGACGGGTACCATCTAGTATAATATAATAATACTAATATAATATAATAGCTAGTAATCAGATATACATATTCTATAAGAAATATAGATACAGAAAATGGCATAATATGCATGAAAATGGCTATCATCAGAAAAATATTCTCAGGTGATAGATGATTTGTAAAGGATTTGTAAAGTTATATTAATAAAGCAGTACAGAAACTAGCAAATTCGTTTTATAACAAGCATTCCAATAAATAATAGTTACTGGTTTTGTTAACGCAAAAATAATTATTTCTGTGTTAAAAATAATAAGAAATTATGTTTTCAAAATAATGAAAGTGCACTCAAAAAAATATATAATGCAATTAGAAAAAAACCATATTAAAATACTAATGAGAATACTAAAGGATGGTCTCAAATCCTAACTGGCTACTTTATGACAAAATACTTTGGAAGTCGGCGTTTTCATCCAAATTCTAGACGCTGCAGCACGAGAGATCGTGCTGCAGCGTCACGTGTATTTATTTTCCAGATTCAGGACTGCAACCTTTGTTCCCAACCTTTGTTCAGGACTGCAACTTTGTTCCCAACCTTTGTTCAGGACTGCAACCTTTGTTCCCAACCTTTGTTCAGGACTGCAACCTTTGTGTGTCACAAAGTTTCACGTTGTTGAACAGGTCATTTGAAAACCATCTTAAATGCCAATAATTATAAAATCCATTTTTATATAAAAAGTTATGAAATACAATAAAGATACATTAAGATAAAAGTTACACAATGATAGTTACACGAATCCTGGTCCCGGCATATTTTCACTCTGTTGGAAAAAATCTCAACTGTGATACTCCAACCATTGAATATAATTTACACAGTTGAATATACTTTTATTTGTTCATTATGACGTATTTTTTTATTTCTAATATGTTTAGTTTCTCATTGCATGACATACTTCGGATCTGTTTCAGGTAACCTTCCAATAAAACTACGAGTCTTTCTTCGTACGAACTATTAAAAAATTATTGTTTGAAGCAATTGAACATCGTTACATAAAAATAAATAAATATATAAGTATAAATCTGAAATAAAAATTTATGCAGCCGTATACATTTCCGAGAATAATACATTGCCGAGAATAATACATTTCCTCCATAGAAAATATAACATTTTCAAAATATAATTAACTATAAATACATCCAATCAGAACAGAAAAAAAAATATTTCTTATATGTTTAAATAAAACTATTAAGATAAAATTACAGCAACCCCTCAGTATATTCCGGTATATTCCTCATATACTTATACATTACAAGAACTACACTTATCTCCAGATCGTCAATGCCTAGATCTTATTTCGAACTACCAAAAGAAAGTAAAGAAAAGTAAAGGACAATATTTCATTACAAACTGAAATTTTAAACAATCAGAAAATTGATTTTTGGTTTCAATGGTAATTTGTCAAATTTAAAAAAAAAAGTTTTTTAGGCGTAATACGCTACAAATAAATTGTAAAATGTATTATTTTTATTTATCATTTCCTCTACTTTGTTCTACTGAAATATGTCTATATGTACTTTGTTAGAAATTATTTGATTTATTTAATTTCTTAGAAAAATGATAAAAATCGTCTGATTGGAATCCACAGGCGTTGCGTACATATCACTTTTCAGTCCACCCCAAAAAAAAAAAAAACTATGCTGCTTAAATCAGGAGAGCGTGGTGGCCAGGGAACTGGTCCACCACGGCCAATCCATCGGTGATATGGATAATGGATCCATCGGATTCATCGGATAATGTTCACGAATAAATAAACGATTTTTTACAATAAAATAAATTACTTATACTGAGATTTTAAAATGTACTCACTGATTTTTCAGTGTATTTCGTAAGATATTCGATTGATCTAGATTGATATTGATCTGGAATGCCATACAAAATATTTTGCAAATGTGAAATACTATTAAAAACACCAAAACATTTTTATTTCATAATCCGTTAAAGGATACTTTTACATACAATGCTTAAGAAAAATAAATTTAATAGCACCTGCGCCTTTGGTTTGTAAGGCATTTTTAGTTAATTCATTATTTAATCTCATTTCAAACCGTATTTTTAGGTGCGTTCGTAATTATTTAAATACAGGGTGATTATAAAAAAAACTATCCCGACATTCGGGCCCCTAACTATCATACCATTTTGGCAAAAGGTATTTTGAGGTATGCGCTCAACATCTTGCTTCTACACAACTTCAGATAGAGCATTTTGCCGTTGCCAGAGCATTTTGCCGCAGTGGTCCCACTCCGGGCACACTTAATTTTAATTACAAACTTGCATTCGACACCAAGAATAATGCGGAAATCGCGTAATGAGTTAACATGTCCAGATAGCGAGCAGTCGTTACTGTACACGTTTGCAGGTAGATCACCGGCAGTAACCTCTTCAAAAAAGTAAGGGCCGAGGATGAACGTACTCGTTATACCACACCACACAGTCACTTTTTCCTCGTGTAAAGTACGTGGATGCACATCATGTGGATTATTCTCTGCCCAGTGCACAAAATTTTTTCGACATAATTTTTTCGTCCCACTCCGGGCACACCTAATTTTAATTCCAAATTTGCATTCGACACCAAGAATATTTTAATAAAATTTTGCTTCTATAATGAAAGCTTAAAATAAGGAGTTCTTATTTTCTAAAAAAGTCTTTTGTAAATTCCGGTGTCAGTCAGTAATTTCGCCTTTTACGAACAGAATTTGTCTGTGCCGGAAAGGGTTACGAGAAATATGCCTCATCTGTTCACAGTATGCGTAAAGGCCAACTGCTATCTTAATCGTACCGGATAAGGAATTGATTTGCAAAATCCAGCCGTAATTGATAGTCTCCCGCTTTCAACATCTGGACACGCTGGAATCGATACGGAAACATGTTTAGAACTTAGAGCAGAATTTTGCGTACAGTTGAATTCGGCAGATCCAGAGGAACGGAAGGTCGTCCAGACCGAGGTCGATCGCATGTGCAACCAGTTTCTTCAAATTTATGAATCAAGTCCCGTACAACTTTGACAGTGCACGGGCCTCGCCGTATTCCATGGTTTCTGCGGTAAACACGCGATGTCTCTGTGGCATTTTGTCCATTCAGGTAATAAATCTTTACGATTTCCCCACGTTTGCCGTTCCAACGCTATTTAGGGTTTATCACAATGGAGATCACATTCCAATACAAAAAACTGGGTGTTGCCAATTGATTTTTCGAAATTTTCCCACTGTAACCGTAACTGTTTGAGTGACACTGTTGTTTTCCATATCATTCTTCTAATGTTTAGCCGAAAGCATTTTTATGAAAAACTAATCAAAACTTTAAAATATAGTATACAAGTTTTCTGCATTCTATTAAAATCGTTCATACATAATCTATATAATAAATGCACAAGTCATGTGACTGAGGAAAAGAAATACGTGCTGACCACTTCGCTTTTCATATGCAAAGCGGCTATTTTTACTCACAATTGTTTTTTCGAATAAAAGTTCATAAACTTTATATTTTTAGGAAGATCGTATAAAAAATTTGAAGGTTTGATAGATGAGTTACATTCAAATGTGGTTGGCACTCCTTAAGTACTGAGTAAATTTCATTCTGCATTATGAGTAAATTTCAGTTGTAATTAGGCTGACAAGACAAAAAATCTCACTTCATTAAAAAAAAGCACCAAAAATTACATAATAGATTTTAAAATATCTGCATTAGCCGAATGCGTTGCAACTGACAAGCTTTTGTTAACTTAAAATGTCTAATATTATTACGGAAATTAATCATATCATAATAACAGACGATATAATTCATTTCTCTGAAATAAAGATCACGTAAGCAACTCTTTGAATTCTCAAATCTGAGACAATTCTCATGTTTGACATACAATTTCCAACTTGTTATTTTTATACTCACTTAAAATGTTTTTAACATAAATGATGTCTTGATTAGATATTGAAATATGTCTATATTTTTAACTCATTACCTTTGAAAACCGAACAGTAAAAAAAGCTAACTCACGACAATTTTTTAAAACTTTGATATTTTTTCTCAAAAACTAATTCACCTAGGATGAAAAAAATTTACAATAAGTGAATTGGTCGTGGGGCTGATTATCGTTTTGATTTACATTTGGTAGAAATCGTAAGGATTATATTTTTAAAACTATAAATTTTGGTCGTTTTTTTTTTTTTTTTTTTTTTTTTTTTTTTTTTTTTTTTTTTTTTTTTTAAATCATACATAGTTTATTTCCGGACTTACACCTGTGTACACAATTTTTATTTTTTCCGGTAGTGAGTGAAAAATCGACTACAAAATTCAATCTTTACAAACACAATAACGTCGAAATACTAAATCAATATTTCTCAAGTAAAAAAAAAAATGTTTCTTAACTTCTTTGCTCGTATCCTGTATTTAATTCAAAGAATCGAAAAGAAGAAAAATTCTTTGCAAAATAATGTATGATGTATGGAAAATAATAAGTGGATACGCCGATAACTCAGTTATTATTTAGCACTACAAAAGAAAAAAACACAGAATTTCAATAAAATACTCACTAGCGGACTGTAACTCTTTTAATTTCTCACAACACTAAATAAAGTGGCCGAGAGCCGAGATTTACACAACTTCTCTGATCGGCATCTCAAACCCAACTCAATCAAGAGTTTTTTTTTTAAACAAACATTTTACATAGACGGCGCTTCTAGCGGCAACATACCGCCGGGCCTTGAATGTTGCTAACATTCAAGGCCCGACATTCATAACACACACATTCATAATAGCCACAGACATTCATAATATAAATGCAATATAATTCAAACACAATTTCTAAATGAAAAATACAATATCAAAAAAACACAATTTTTTCTCAAAAATACTACACTAAATAAAATACTAAATTTACAAATATAAACACAGGAATGTAATACACTGCAGGAAAAGTATATAGTTTAATAAAACAAATGTATGAATTTAAGTAGTTAATAAACTATCATTCACATAAGGGAAAATATTAATTTTTGTGACTGGCCTTTTATATGTGCCATTTTTATCTTTCAAGGTGACAACTCTTATGATATTGTCTTGGCCTGGATGAATTTTAATAATTCGGGCCAAATGCAATTTTAAAGGGCGTATTATTATCAGAATTTTTTACTAATACTTAATCCCCTCTTTACTTAATCTCCCTCTTTTATCTTTACCCTTCTACCTACGAAGTTTTTTACTTCAAAGGGACCACAGTAGTCCAATCTGTTACTCTAGAAGCTGGTAAATCAGCCATTTGTTGGTCTGAATTCTTAGAATTTACTTTTTTGCAAGTCATACAATTGAAAAGGATTTTACGAACTCTATTTCTAGCAGATAAGATGCAAAATTTGTTTCGGATGAGAGAAAGAGTTGTCTCAGCACCTGCATGGAAATACAAATTATAAAAATATTTAATAACACAAAAAGTAAATTATGGTTTGAAGGAATAATCATTGGATATTTTTGATGCTCAGTTAAGTTACTGTTTCTCAGTCTACCACCAACTCGGATTACACCATTATCATCTAAAAACGGGCACAAGTTTTTCAGTTTATTACTACTGTTAGGGATTGCAGTACCCTTTTCTAAATACTGCATTTCCTTCACGAATGAAGTCCTCTGGATGTTTTTTACAATAGTGTTAACTAAGGTACATACTTGAGTTACTGATGGTGCTTTCAATTCACGGATAAACAGCTCACTGGTTTCGACAGAAATAATATCAGGAGACTCCACCATCTCAGGCTGTTGTGGGAATGATGGACCGAACCACCATAAATCACATTGCTGAATCTTGATGGTATCTAGACCTCTAGAAATGATATCTTCAGGATTTTGCTTAGAAGGTACATAATTCCACTGATCAATCGAAGTTAAACTTTGTATAATCGATACTCTATTTGCGACAAATGTCTTTAGATCATTCGATTCCTTTTTTAACCATGCAAGTACAATAGTACTATCTGTCCAAAAACAAGTTTTAGAAACTTATTGCTTTAGAGCACTTAACACTTTTTGCATCAACTTAGATAATAGGACTGCGGCAGAAAGTTCTAGGCGAGGGATAGTAATATGCTTTAGAGGAGCCACTCTAGATTTACTAGTGAGCAGTTTGATAGCAGAATCACCATAAGAATGAATAGATTTTACATAAATGACCGCACCATAAGCAAGTTCAAAAGCATCTGAAAAACCATGCAATTCCACACAACTAGATTGTTCTCCAAATACAAATCTTGGGATATTAATCATATGTACAGTTTTTAAGGAAGTAAGAAAATTAGTCCATTCGATATTTTCTTTCACTGGAAGATAATCACACCAATCTATTTTCAGCAACCATAATTTTTGGACCTATCAAACCCAACGGGTCAAATATTCTGGCAATTTGCGATAATACTGAGCGTTTGGTATACCTTTCACTTTGCTCTATAATTAAATTAAATCCGAAACAGTCTGGTTGCGGCTTCCACAATATTCCAAAAGTTTTTGTCTCATTGGAAAATGAATATTCAGATATTTCATTATTACACAAAAGAGAAGAATTATTTACTGACCATTTGTGAAGATCCATGCTTCCCTTCTTTAACAAAGATATCAGTTGTTGTTGGATCTCTTTAGCTGTGTCTAGATCATCAGCACCTGTCAAAATATCATCCATATATACGTCTTGAAATAATACATTTGCAGCTAAAGGAAATTCCTTTCCTTCATCTCTAGCTAGCTGGGTAAGGGTTCTTGTTGCTAAAAAAGGGGCACTAGTTGTGCCATAAATCACCGTACATAATTTATACACCTTAACTGGTTCATGTACCTCAGGTTTAAACACGATTCTCAATAAATCTCTTTGACTCGGATGTATCAATATCATACGGTACATTTTCTTAATATCTGCTACAAAAACAAATTTGTGCTTTCGAAATCGCAACTAAATAAATCATCTTGGATTGTTCCTCCGTTGTACTGCAAACTATTTAAAGATTTTCCGGTAGAAGTTAAGGAGCTAGCGTTAAAGACAACTCTTAATGGTGTACTACTTGATTCAGCACGGAACACGCAATGATGGGGTATGTAATATGTGATATCTGGTTCTTCAGATTCTATCACCTCTTCCATATGACCCATACTTAAATATTCTTGCATAAAGACTTTATAAAGATCATTAAATTTAGGTTCTCTAACTAAGCGATTCCATAATGAATTTAAAACTTTCATAGCCTTTTTCTTTGCTTCTCCAAGACAAGATGGGTCTTCCTTAAATGGCATTTTTACCATGTATTGCCCTGTTGCAGTTCTGGAATAATTTTTCAGAAAATGTTCTTCACAAACTAGAAACTTCAGACTCTTTCTCAATGTTTTCTATTTCCCAAAAATCTCGAATTACTCTTTCTAACTCCAAATTATCTGTTATCAACCCACAATGTATATTACTTTCACCCTTAGCCGGAAGGCTTCCGCTAACAATATAACCGAAAACACTGTTTTGTAACACTATCCTAGTATTTAATGGTTGGGGGTAAATTTGACCTGGCCTTAAAAATTCATAGAAATTTTCTGCACCCAAAAGCAAATCAATAGATCCAGGCACATTAAACTTTTCATCAGCTAATTTGATGTTACTTAACGATGAAATACAAGTCTCAAGCGGTCTAGAAGGCGTAATTTCCGTAATTTTCGGAACGACTAAAAAATCTAATTTTAAATAAAAATCTTTATCTCTATTCGAAATAGTTGTGTTAACTCTAGATCTAAATTATTTATTCCTGAAATAGAAATATTAGTCTTTTCTCTTTTCAAATTTAGTTTATCTACTAACCTTTTACTCATCAAATTAGAGTTTGCACCGCCATCTAATAAACCACGTGCTTCATGAAAATTACCATATTCATCTTTTATTAAACAAAAAAATGTGCTAAGTAACACAGCTTTTAACCCGTTAGACAAATTACATATCGTTGAAAATAAATTGCTTTGGTTATTAGCTTGGAAAGGCTGGAATACTGGAGCCGAAGCATCCAAATTAGATTTATTACCGACTTCGTTTTTAGAACTCATTTCCTGTGAAATTATCTCTGGATTTTCACCTTTATTGGGAAATGCAAAGTCACATGGTGCTTCTCTTGCAAATAATACAAGAGAATTTAGATTTACAATCAATCACTTTATGATTCATAAGATAGTTGAAACAAAGATTTTTGGATTTTACAAGCTCAACTCTATTACCCACTGACATGTTTTTATAAACAGGACATTATATTTAGAATTTTTTTCGTCAGTTAGAAAAACTTTAGAAACATTTCGATAATAAGTATTTTTATTACTCGCTCTAGAATTGTCAACAACGGGTTTTCCCTTAGACGTATAATATAAATCAATTTCCCGAGATAATTCAATGGGAGAAAACCATGATTCTGCTTGTCTAACATTTATAAAATACATGACATCTTTATCAAGCGTTTGACAAATCTTATCAGAAACTATTAACTGTTTTAAAGTTTCGAAATCTGTCACATTCCTCAATTTTAAATAATAATCCCAACTCGTTGTTAATCGGGATGCAAATTGTACATATGTTTCATTAGGATGACGTTGTGCTTTCCTAAAATGTTCTAAACAAGTCTGGGGGGTTGGCTCAAATTCTCTAAGTACTATAGCCTTTACTTTTGAATAATCTTCTAATTCCCCATCTTTAATGTATGTAATAACGTTTGTTGCTCTTTCTCCTAACATATTTAGTAGAATTTCCAATTTATATTTTTCTGGGACATTTTTAGAAATAAAGGCTCTTTCTAACGATGAAAAAAAAATAACCCCAACCTTCTGGTTTAGATGGAATTTTTAATCGTTAAAGCTCGTACACTTTTAATCAGAGAGTCTAAAGATTCTATACTATCTTTTTTTTTAGATCACTTAATTTATCATTTTTAGTTTCTGCACGGACCTTAGCCAACTCAATTTCTAACTTTGCATGTTCAATTTTTAACTTCTCAAGATCTAGTAATTTTGATTCCTCATTTTTTCTTTCCTCAATAAAACTGTTTGCTATGTCTTCAACCAGTTTATTATCTGTTTTATACTTCGAACTTTCCTGTATTAAATTTATTTTTGCACCTTTAAACATTGTATTATAAATACAATTCACAATAAAATAAATAAAACTGACGTACCTTTATCTATTAATAAATCTCCAAATCGAATAATTCCACATTGGAAAGATGTAATCCATTTTCTCTATTCTCAAATTAGTTCAATAATAAAGAATATCAGTTCTTTTCTGCGTAAAAACATTCACACTTTATTCTTTCGTATTACGAAATTCTCCAGGTTAATCGAAATTATTTTTCTTCTGGAATAAAGAAAAAACTTCATCGGAATTTTAAATCACAATATTTTGTACTTCAGTATAAACAATACGATGATTTAATTTTAGTCTTACTCATTTTAATTACTTGATAGAATTCCAAACACCATTTTATCTTCAGCAGACGATTCCCGAAAAAACATAAACATCGAATAATTCCTTTAGTTCTTTCTCCGGCGAGAGGAGACCAATACTATGGATACGCCGATAACTCAGTTATTATTTAGCACTACAAAAGAAAAAACACACAATTTCAATAAAATACTCACTAGCGGACTGTAACTCTTTTAATTTCTCACAACACTAAATAAAATGGTCGAGAGCCGAGATTTACACAACTTCTCTGATCGGCATCTCAAACCCAACTCAATCACAAGTTTTTTTTTTTTTTAAACAAACATTTTACATAGACGGCGCTTCTAGTGGCAACAATAAGGTAATATCGAATTAAACATTAAAAGATAACAAAAAGTTTTAAAAAGTTCATTTTATCATGGAATAACCTTGGAAGTCTACAGGAAATGATAATTCCCTCCGCAAGCCATTGGTTTTGGTAATTTCATTTCAATGTCAGCAAGAACAAGCTAAATATGTTGTCTCATTATGTTGTCTTTTCATATACTTCACTTCAAAGTCAATTTCACTTTTATTTATGATTTATGCAACATAATAGCATATGGCTGCTTTCCTTTTCCCACACACTTTGACTAATACAAAATTTCCAATATTAATAGAAACGCTTTCTCTTTCTTCCATATCATCCTCAAAAATACTTTCTCTTTTTTCCACCTCATCGTCTGAAACATTATCACTTGAAGGGAGCTTCAAATCTTTTTCTTTTGAAGAACTGCTTTCCCATAAATTTTTATTTACAATCCTTTTTTTTTTTTTTTTTTTTTTTGGTTATCAATTTCGAAACATTAGAAGAATACTTCTTTTTACCTTTATTTTCTTTTCCTGCTCTATTCAACTTTTTACAGGGTGAGTATCAGTTAATACTTCTGATTTCCTCTTCCTTCGGTTCCTCTTAGAATTATCAGGTGTATGTCATTTTCATAGAGGCCTTACTAGTTCTGGTGACAAAACAGGTTCATCAACTTTTTGGTTTTCCACCAGAGATAAATTTAAATTGTAGCATCCTGGTTGCGGCTCTTCTGTGAATGGTCTAGATTTACTAGCTTCACTTGACTTATGTGATAGAATGACATGTTCAGTAGTTGATGTGTCAGCAACACATGCTGATGGAACATCTGTAACACTTACAGCTATGAAGTCTTCTTCAGTATAAACGTTGTTATTATATGGAAAAATTCCTGAAGATAAAAATCCAGATAGAATGCTTTGCACAAACGGCCAGAGGATAAGCCTTCCCAACAAGCTCGGCTATATTGTGGATTGTTACCCTTTAATATATTTACATTGGGGTACAGTGGGACACGTCCCACAGTGCCCCTATTAACATGTCCCACTGTACTCCATAAGGAGTATTTTTAAATACAAAGTCAAAAGTTGCACAAATTTTTTTAATAGAATTAAGAACATTGCACACATGCAATGAAGAAAGTTTAATCTTTAAATGAATGCAATTATACTCATTATTGGATTATATTTTATTGCTCAAATTCAAAAAAGTAAAATTTACCTGATTTTTCCAACAGTGATAGTAAAAACAAAAATGGCTATAATTTTCCTACAAAATGAAATGTGACTGGGATTAGTTTACACTGTGTTGCCATACAGGTTAACTAAATGATGCATACATTTCTAATTGTTGAGTATTTGAATGGTAGGAAAAATCCCTTTTATCCCACTGTGCCCCCTGTCCCACTGTACCCCCCTTTCCCCTATTATTACGGAAATTAATCATATCATAATAACAGACGATATAATTCATTTCACTGAAATAAAGATCAACAAGAAATGAATACTTATAAAACTAGTTATAGTACGTAAGCAACTCTCTGTCACGTTCGACGTACAATTTCCACCTTGTTATTTTTATACTTTACCTTTGAAATACTTGAAAACATCAATATTTTAAAATATCAAATGTCTAGTTTAACAATAGGAATTTAATTTTATTTGTTTTATACAGGATGTAAGGAAAGTAATTTATTTGTTTCTGAAAGGAAAATAAGTTTATTTATTTATCTTAGACTGTAAGCAATAATGCAATATATTTTCAAGATTGTGGTTACATCACATTTACAATGAAATTATTTGAAATGATGCATTAGTTTTGCCGAAGTAGGATTCTTATTTTTAAAACAATTGTTTGCATTTTTATCAGTTCAAAAAATACATATTTAAATTTAAAATGTATTCAAAACGTACTCTTTTGAGAAAGATATTAAATCAATACTTTCCTATATGAAAAAAACAATTTTTTCATACATATAACTCTAAATATCGAAAAATAGCTCTCAGTAAATTGAATTACTCAAATACTGTATTAATTTTGAAAAATCTTATATGTTATTTCATCAAAAAAGCATTACTACGCTTATTTGAGAAAGACTTTTAGAATAGTTATGCTAATTTTGGGAACACTAATTTATCATTTTCCAATTAATAGCAAAGATTTAACGGCTCATTACTTATATGTTGAAAGAATTTGGTATTTTTGGCGCTCAGAGCTAAAGGGTATATATTTTTAAAATTCATTTTAACATTTAACAAGCGCGGGGAAATAAACATCTATGTAAGTTAATCAACCTGTAAAATTGGATGATTTTATACAGAAATTTAAAACTAATGCAAAATTATTAAAAAGTTTATAGAATTTTTGCATTTCTTTTTCAAAATGCGAAAATCAGTAAAATAAAAGAACAGAACATGCTTGGTAACATTTATTATATTTCTGTTTTTGAGCATAGCTAACAAGCATAAATTTAGGTGAAAAAATAAAATAAATAATAATAATAAATATTTTATTTCTGATAAATTGGTAAGCTGACCAATCCTAATTTTAATATTCGAGCTTCAGTTTTAAAAACTGAAGATTCTCCCTTAAAGTGAGTACTGTTTTCTTAAAAAATGGACATTATTGTCGTGGTTGGATGATAGTTCCTTTTTTTTATACAGTGGAATCTTGTTAATATTCCAAATAATATATATTTGGGCTTGTGATCAAAAGAATATAGTGGGTACAGTATTGTTATGGCCGCAAAAGACCACTTCGACATGACATTAATTATTAAATAAAGATTCGTTAAATATTTATTTCATGTAAATTTATAATCAAGAACAATGAAGATAAAATTAAAATATTACCTGCATCAACCTAAAAAGGAACACAAGTGAGAGACGTGATTAAAAGAACTTGCACTGAAAATTGCAGCTTCAATATTAATCTTTATTTATAAAGAATCTTGAAAAAGGAGTATTTCTGAGGGAATCTCTTCTTTATAGATTCACCTCTATTTCTTAAATTATAAGTACACAACTGACGTTTTAAATAAACACCATCATAAAGAAATTAATGACATTTTTTTCTCTTGGGAAACTCGGATATGTTGATTGAAAAAAAAATAATAAAACATACGACTTTATCAAGCAATTTGTAGAACAAAAAAAGGTATCACCACTCGAATGCCAATAAGTCATTTTCGCCATATATGCCAGGTTCCAGTGAGCTACCATCACACACAACCGTCCTTTTTTAACACTTGCCAACCTAGTTGAAAAATGTTTATGACTTCGGTTTGTCTGGCCGTCTGGCCATCTGTCCGTGCTCTAACTCCCGTAAATATGCTCAGATTGCCCTGCAATTTTTATATGTTATTTTCGTTATCTATAGCATGTTCCCTATTTTAACTGAAGTGTGTAGCTCTTATAGTTTTTTTACAGGGACACTCAAAAGAATTCCGTTACATTACGGTCTATGGGGAAAAATCATTTGCGGTTTGTTTTAATGATGTTACACAAATTCAAATACATTGTAATTGATATATATCACTAAGGTGCATTACAAGAAGCTTAATATGGAATAGGGTGTGCATAGCACTTATAGTTACTTTACAGGGAGAGTCAAAAGAATTCCGTTACATTACGTCTATGGAGAAAAATCGTTTGTGGTTTTATTAAATAATGTTTCAATATTTTAAACGACGCATTGAAATTTATATATATCAATAAGGTGCATTATAAGAGGCTTACTACAGAATATTGTGTATATAGCAGTCACCGTTCATTTACAGGGACACACAAAATAATTTTCTACTGTCTGTTAACAATAATTACTGGAAGTGCGTTTTAAGTTGCTGAACGCGATTTTAAATTTAACTCACTTTTGGTCTATTACTTGGTGTGTATAAATTCTGTAGATCATATACAGGGCAGCACAAAAGTTTGCGAACACATTTCCGTTTATTGACAGAAACTGCAGAAGGAGAATTTTAAACTGTGCTATGCGTTTCCTAAGTTAACTAAAATTTAGCATCCTATGTAGTATAAATACAAATCTATAGATCATATACAGGGCTGAATAAAAGTATTCGGATATTTTTCCGAATATTGTATATGTTGGAAATATATGCTGGAATTACGTTTTTAAATATGTTAAGCGCTTTCCAAATTGTTTACTTAGATGTTATCTTTCAGATTATTAAACGGTAATGATTTGTAAAATTATTTTGGTAGCGTTGGAAAGTGTTACATAGTCTATGCTTGACGCATGATTTTTCGTTCTTGTTTTACATTGGTGGAGAAGATTTTTATTGTTGCCGTACTCAGAGTAAACTAATAAGGAGGTCAAATTCATCATAATTTCTTTTAAAAAAGAAATATTTTTTTCATATCGTTGTTTTAGACGGATAACATTTTTTTACAGCCAGGCAAGTCATCACGTTACACTCTAGCAGCCAACATCTCTGTGTGAGTGTCGAAAGCGTGCAGCATCCGCGCTGACAGGGCACGGAGGGGAGGGGGTGCCAAAAATTGAAAAAGACCAATCGGCAGAGATAAAAAAAATACGTATTAGAAACATTTGAATTTGATTGGCGAGGGGCGGAGCCAGGAAGTGAGCATAGGCAAAGAATGATATCGAAGCTTCTAGTAAAATCCAATACCGGAAGTGCAGAGGTAACAAAAAAGATTCCTATCAATTTTAAAAAGCGAAATGTTATGAAATAAAGAAAAGTTTACAGGGGAAGTATTAAAAAGGAAAGAATTAAAATAACTTTGAATGTGAATTTTAAAATTAAATGAATAGGGACTAATAAAATATTTCTTAAATTGAATTAAAATATGTCAGTGGTTGTAAGAACCACAACATATACTCCGGCCTCCCCAAGAGAAAATATTTGTGAGATGGAGAAATTTAACAATTTTGACATCGAGTCAATATTTTCTCACCTATATACAATATACATATAACTTCAAATAATGAGAAACAAAATAAAAAAAATATATAATAATAAATTTACATTCTTCTGGCAAAAAGTACACAAAGTCCTTCGAAATATAGTTGCTAACAGTCCAAAAAAATAAAGAGTCTTTATTAAAGTAAATATAGTCTTTGAAAATAAAATTGCTGAAAATTCATTGACTGATATGTGAAATAGCAAATACAATACTATAAAGTAAGTTCAATAGCAAAAAGTGAACAAAGTCTTTTGAAATAAAGCTGCTAAAAGTCCATTCACTAACATGTGAAATACCAAATACAACACTATAAAGTAAGTTCAGTATATACTAAAAGAGTAAAAAAAAAAGTTGTAATATTGTACACAAAAACAAATAATATTATATGATACAAATTGGTAATCATACTAATAATAACTTTTCTCATTCATTATAGCATATCATTCGCAATAAAACATTTCCATTTTGGAAAAGAAATAGCAACAATAAGACCTTTAAATCACAACTGTATTTCTAGTCACAGTCGATGAACTATATTTCAATTTTGCATTAACATTTTTATTAGAACAATGCTTATATAAATTCAATAAATTACTCATTTGAGAATTTTTCCATAACAAAAATTCAAAATGTAAGCAAATGGTCAAGAGAGAATATTTAGACTCTCATTGAAAAGAAATATATATATATATAGCACTTTCTAAGAAATCAACTTTTCTTAGTTGAACAACTCTAATACAACAACAATAATACTTTCAAAGTAAATAATGGCAAAGAGAGAATATTTAAGCTCTCAGAAAAGTACATAAATAAATGTATCATTCTACCACATAACTTTAATAATATTGACCTTGTAAAAAAATATCACACAACATATCTATACAAAAATATCCTGAATGCTTATTGAATGTTTAATTCGAATTTTCAAGCATTTTCAAGGATAACCATGTAATTTAAATTTTTTATATATAAAAGACATAAGTATTTTATTTAAATGTAATGACTTAAAACAAACTTTGGATCCAAAGCATATAATTTGCATATGCATAAACATTTTCTTCAATTTGTGGGTTTTCAAACACCTATAGAGCTTAATGTATTACCAACCCTTTTACATAATACACCAACAATAATAATATTAGAAGTATTAGCATGCATACTCTTTAGATGTTAAAAAGAGGTTAGATGTTAGGGCATGCAAGAAGTAACATTTGTATTATTCTAAAAGTCACAATAGGGAAAGTGATGACATATGTACTCATATTATACCTTATATCAATAACAATTTACTTTTTAAGTTAAATTACCTTATCAAAATAATTTAATCAATGACATTTCATCTCCAACTATAATATTGAATTATGAGTTTTAAAAAGAATTACAACTTAAATCAAACTTAGTACTTTTAGTACAAACTTAGTACAATTAGTACTTTTACAGGATGACAATTCCATTGTGTCAAGGCGAATGTGACTTAAAAAAAATATAAATACACAAATGCTGCCTGCAGCTTTGGTAGAAGAAAACAAATAAAAATAATCAGTCAGTCTTCACATTTGGCAATCCAATCAAGCTAGCATAGAAAAGATTTTTACAATGGTAAAGGCATCCTAAAAAAATGAAGATTAGTTTACAAGTTATACTGTTTATGATTACGAGGGCGAAGATCATAATGTTTTGTGCTTTGAGTAGATTTGTTTAGAAGTGTAGTGCTACTACCAGATGTTTGTGAAGGCACTGAACTAAGTGAATGCGAAGATGTTTGCTGGCACTTTGAAGAGGTGTGAATTTGAGGAGATGTATTGTTATTAGTGTGAGAGCAAGAAGAATCACAATCGGCAGCATGAGCACGAATATGTCGTGCATGTGTTGATCATGTGTTGCACTTCTAGATGAATCCGCAGGATGAAGCAATGCTTCATTTCTTTTCTGGAGTTTCAAGATTCTGTTAGTATGAATTAACATAGGTGATGCTTGATTGTTGTTGCAATCTTGAATTTGAATAAGTACAGGTGAAATTATTTTCTTTATCATATACGGTCCTTGTACTTTTTTGTTAAATACACTGGGAAATTTTACATAAACAATATCATCAACTTTAATATTAGCAAATTTTAATTTTTCCCTTGATTTTTGATACACTTTTTGTCTAGAAGACTCGTTATTTTTGTAAGTTTGATAGTATACTTTTTCAATAACATCCATTAATTTGTGAATTTCATATGCAGTGTTAAGAATTTTCCAGGAAGAATGGGATTTATAATTAGCATAAATATCATTCACCTCCCTTCCAAAATGAAGAAGATTTGGAGTGAATTTTGTGGCTGGATGAAGTGTAGCGTTATATATTGATTGGTGGATTTTTTAAAGCAGTTGGAACATCAAATCCTTGGAAAGAGCTAACTCAAAAGTGGAAATATTTTCTTTTTGAATTTTTCGCTTGATTTGTTTAGGCAAAGCTTGAAGAAAATGCGTAAATTTTAAAGAGTCTAGAGCATCTGGTGCTAACATAGGATACACAAGTCGAAGATGTTTAGTCAGGCGATATGAAAAATTTTTTATGGACTCATTCGAATCCAATTTTAAATTTTGAAGAGATTTGAGAGAGTCGGTGTTTTTACTTGGCAGAAAATAGTTAATAAAATCATTTCCAATGCTTTGTAAGTTATGAATGGAAATTTTTAACTTTGCTTTCGGAGACATGGTGACAAATTTGAGAATAATTCTTAATAAATTTTAAAATAATGTGCTTTATGAATCAACCGAAGTTAAACAAAAAATAATTTTCGCATGAAATCACCTTTTAAAATAATGTCAAATCACCAGAATAATTTTTAAGAATGCAATAGTTCTCAAAATATTATCAAAACAAAATGGTATAAATCGAAATTAATCATTCACTTATAACTAAGAAAATTATTTTTCTAAACTCATCTTCTTTTGTAAATAACAACATAAACAACCATTTTTTTAGTAATAAAATGTAAATATTGCATAAAAGAACACCATGGATTATGTAGAATCATATGAAAACGTTTGTTTTCAAAACAAAATCCCATTATAAGTCTAGAATTCTTAGAATAAAATTGTAGTTTCCTCATAAAAATTTTGAAAAATATGCATGAAACATTAATAAAATGACTTGTTAAAAGTAAATAAAACACACAATGCAATTATCTGGCAATATTATTTTAAATCCAAACACTTTAAAATACTTAAGTAAGCCACTTATTAAATATTTCAAATATTCCAATTATAAAATATTTCAATAAGAATGCATAATTTTTTTAAAATCAAATTTTATAATATAACAAAATATAATTTAATAACTGTCATGTCGTTAAGGTTTCCAAAGGTTCACGCACCAAAGAGAGGACTGTGGTGGTTGGATGATAGTTCCTTTTTTTTATACAGTGGAATCTTGTTAATATTCCAAATAATATATATTTGGGCTTGTGATCAAAAAAATATAGTGGGTACAGTATTATTATGGCCGCAAAAGACCACTTCGACATGACATTAATTATTAAATAAAGATTCGTTAAATATTTATTTCATGTAAATTTATAATCAAGAACAATGAAGATAAAATTAAAATATTACCTGCATCAACCTAAAAAGGAACAGAAGTGAGAGACGTGATTAAAAGAACTTGCACTGAAAATTGCAGCTTCAATATTAATCTTTATTTATAAAGAATCTTGAAAAAGGAGTATTTCTGAGGGAATCTCTTCTTTATAGATTCACCTCTATTTCTTAAATTATAAGTACACAACTGACGTTTTAAATAAACACCATCATAAAGAAATTAATGACATTTTTTCTCTTGGGAAACTCGGATATGTTGATTTAAAAAAAAAAAAAAAAACATACGACTTTATCAAGCAATTTGTAGAACAAAAAAAGGTATCACCACTCGAATGACAATAAACCATTTTCGCCATATATGCCAGGTTCCAGTGAGCTACCATCACAAACAACCGTCCTTTTTTTTATGTTGGTGGAGAAGATTGTTATTGTTGCCCTACTCAGAGTAAACTAATAAGGAGGTCAAATTCATCATAATTTCTTTAAAAAAAGAAATATTTTTTTCATATCGTAGCTTTAGACGCATAACATTTTTTTACAGCCAGGCAAGTCATCACGTTACACTATAGCAGCCAACATCTCTGTGTGAGTGTCGAAAGCGTGAAGCATCCGCGCTGACAGGGCACGAAGGGGAGGGGGTGCCAAAAATTGAAAAAGACCAATCGGCAGAGATAAAAAAAATACGTATTAGAAACATTTGAATTTGATTGGCGAGGGGCGGAGCTTAGAACAGGAAGTGAGCATAGGCAAAGAATGATATCGAAGCTTCTAGTAAAATCCAATACCGGAAGTGCAGAGGTAACAAAAAAGATTCCTATCAATTTTAAAAAGCGAAATGTTATGAAATAAAGAAAAGTTTACAGGGGAAGTATTAAAAAGGAAAGAATTAAAATAATTTTGAATGTGAATTTTAAAATTAAATGAATAAGGACTAATAAAATATTTCTTAAATTGAATTAAAATAAGGCAGTGGTTGTAAGAACCACAACAATTATAAATGATATTAATGATATAATTAATTATACAATAATTATTATATAATATTAATAATTATTATTTGATTATTATTGATTGATATAATTAATGATAAATTAATGATATAATATTTATATGGACATTATATGGACATTATAAATTTTCTATTATATTTAGTTCATATTTCATTTCAAAATCCAATTGTATTCACTTGATATCAACTTCAAATTATTAACATTAATTTTTTTCTCTCTCTCTTTTTAAATATTCTTCATATTTTCAGTATTTTTGGCCAATTACCATTGAAGCAAATGCTATGGTTAAATTATGATTGCATTTGTTAATATTAACTATGTGGTATTCGGTCTACACTTTATTACTAATTATCTCTTAGGAGATTTAATTAGAATGTTACAAGAACTTGATATGTTTTTTGAAATTCAAAGATATTATAGTTATATATATATATATATATATATGATAAGATACCACGAGATGTAATATTCCACGAGAGAATGGCAGTTTGTTAAAGATATAGAAGGTTGCAGTCGATATCAATAATCATGGCGAAGAGGTGAGGCAATGAAAAGACACCAGAACAGACCAGCCAATTTCCAGACAAATAGTTTATTTATGAATAAGAGCGATGCAGTAACAGTTCCCACAGGTATAAACTTATAGCCCTCCGGATTCACGATGGCTCCTAAAGCGTGCAAGCAAGTTTTGTTCACTGAGTGTAGAGATACAGAAATACGACATCATGTGCGCACAAACCAGTGAGTGAGAGGCGAGCTCCAGCCCAGCGAATGAGGCGAGAGGGAGAAGCTTTAACATGAAAGAGTTCCTCTCATAGCCGCATTAATTTTGAAGTGAAAAATATCCAGCGTGCGAAAAGGAGCATGGAATAATAATAATAAAAAAAATGGCTTTTTAAAAACATTCGAAAAGAATTTGTTTAAACGAAAAAAATATAGTTCAAAATTTCGCCGCCAGAGAGTGTTTTTTAATGAATGACACATTTAGTATACATTTACGATAGGTTATAAATTTTAGTACAACAAAACATGCGCGGCATATTTTTTTTCATTTCCCAGAACACACTGTGGAACAGGCTATCTTACGATTCAAGATGGTAAAGATGGTCGTGATGTGGAACATGTTTTGTTGCAATAAAATATGTAAACTATCATAAATGTATGCAGTGATGGAACAGTGGCGCAGCATTTGTGCGATTTTCACCAATAAATTTTAATAGCATCTTTGACTTAAAAAATCTAAGAAATACTGTTCTTAAATAAGACGAAGAATACTATTTAAATTTAGCGGTGTCAATTGGTTCTCTATATATATGTGCTATGTCGCCCATTTATGCATACATATATGGGCAAGTAATACAGGGAATCAATGTTTATTTCTATGATTTTTGGCACGATGAATCGTTTAACAAAAGTGAGAAAAAACAGCAAAATCGGGATACAATGTGCCTACATTTGTTACTATTTTTGACAATTTGTGTTAAATTCTGTGTTTAAAAAAGGCGAAGATTACTATTTGAAAATATACGCATTCGGAAACAAGGTATCCACATTAATAGCATCATGTTGCATTGTTTTAGAAAACTTTGAATTTAACCCTGTAAAATTTCAAAACATTTAGTTTGTAAAAATCATTAAATTCATCAAAAAGAGGAAACTTGTGGATTTATTTGTTTAATTGAAATAAGACGAACAAAATTCTTTTCAGGAAAAAATTTGATAAATTTATTCTGAAATCAATATATTCCAAATTCAATTTAATTGAAAACTCAAATGGTATGAAGCTTCTCTTCGTTGTCATTCTAAATTTATCGTGTTTCTAATTTTGGCGAAAGCGTAGGCAGAGGTTTTTGCGTTTGCTGTAAAGTTCTACGAAAATAATTTTTACTGTTTGTAATGGAAAAGTTCTTCCTAGAGATCTTTTCACTAGATTTTTCTTTCCAATTTTCAGATTGTTTTTTAGTCTTTTCTTTGCATAATGTTAATGAATATATCTTTCTTTATATGTTCATTTCATTGTCTTAAAATAAAAATATATTTATGAACAGGCATAACGCATATATCAATTAAAGACTTTGGATTTATTTCAATTAATTAAGAAACGTAAAACTAAGTACAAAACAAAATAAATAACATGGGCGAAGATTGATGTTATTAGTCTGTTTTTTCGTGCGTCGGTTTGTATTTTAGTATCAATCATTATTCATTTTGGAACTTTCAAACGTAGTCAAAAAATGTTTATAACTTTGGCTAATATGTCTTTCTTACCGTTTGCATACACTCTAATATTCTAAAATATACTTTGATTGCCACGGAATTTATGTATGTTATTAAAGTTTACTCTAAGACTTACTGAGTTTTCCTAAAACAGACTAACATTAAATTAAAAAATATTAAGTTAGCTTAAATACATATCCGACTTCTGACGAAAAAAAAAGATTTTCAAGGGATTATTTGACCGATATTATATATCAATGTATATGCGTTTGCACAGGTGTAGGTATCCTGACATGGCGTGGGTGC
Organism: Maratus michaelseni; assembly: GCA_963931845.1. Taxonomy (NCBI): domain Eukaryota; kingdom Metazoa; phylum Arthropoda; class Arachnida; order Araneae; family Salticidae; genus Maratus; species Maratus michaelseni. The sequence goes on from OZ007592.1 coordinate 33,228,655, forward strand.
AGGTGAAGTCCAAGCACTTTCTAGCTTTCCAAATTTCACCTAGCAAGTTGTAAGTACATTAAATCACATCAAAATGGAATCGCGAGAAACTTGGAAAAACGTTCATTTTAGAGATGCTTCTATGACGAATTCATGATGATTCCATATTAGATGATTTCATGTTAGATGACGAAAACTATTGTTTATGTTAATATATATACAGTGAGTTTTGTTATATATAACAATATACACCTAATATATCGCACCTAATTGACTTTCTTTGAAGTATCGTATAAATACGTGTACGATGTATCACCTTTTAATGAAAATAATTTTGTTTTCCCTATCATTTTCTATTCGCAATCAATAAAAGGTGTAAAATAAAAATATTATAAACAGCACAATATGTTTTATTAGACTGTTGACATATGTTTCAGCTCAATCTAGGCCATTATCAAAACAAACAAAAATATTTTATAAATGCCCGGTTTATGAAATTATTTGAAACGGAATAATTTACATTTTCACGTACTTTTTAAAAATTATGTAGGTTATTTTTATTTTTCACTTGGATGTTTATTTAAATATTTGTAACCATGGAGTAACTCGAGCCATTTTGTTATGATTTGTCATATTTATGGGGAGTTTTTCATAAAGTGGTAATATATTTATTTATTTTTTTAATTATATTTATTCAATTGAAGACAAAAAAAATTTTTTACGCAAGTAGAATTTTTACATCGTTTGATGAAAACCTGTTCTATATGTGTTCAAAACTAGTTCTGAAGACCTAATTGACTTCCTTCAATTATTCTACAATCAAGCAAAAACTTGCTCTTGTAAATCCGTACTAACGGTAGTTCATGATATTAACAATATCTTTTTTAACTTGCTTTAAGAAACAAAAATATTTAGCATAAAGTTGTAATTCATTTAATTTTTTTTTGCAAACTATTTAAATAACTGAACGCAAAGAATTGTTTTTACATCACTAAAATTTTTACTTCGTTTAATGCGGACTCCTGTTAATTCGTAAGAAAAATGGTGATATTGTAAGTCCATACTGATGGGAGTTCACTGTAGTAACAATGATTCCTGGAGTAAACTGAATATATTTCTTTGTCCAATTAAATTAAATGGTTTCCCATTCCACATTCATTTCACCGAAATCAGAAAATATATCTTGTACTGCGAAATTTAATAATTCTTTTGAATTATAAATACCAATAATGATTTCTCAGAAAATTTAGATGAAACGTTTTGTCCTTTTCTTCATTCTTTTCTTCGAAGTCAAAAAAAGATATTTTACTTGGAAATGTAATATTACAACCAGAAGGCAGAAAATATCATCTAATCGATGTTTATTTTGCACAGGATATATACTGTTCATGTGAAAGAAGAACGTATTAGCATTTTTAAAAATTATGTTTGGAATAAGTTTTCCTTTCTTTATATTTATACGTTAATTTTGTCTCAAATTCTATGAAGACGAAGACAAATAATGAATATATCTATCTTAAGAATGAATATCTGTTTCCGAGAATGATTCCAAGAACTAATATCTGCTTTAGAGAAAATTAAATAGAATTGTCTCAGAGAAAATATTGATTTTTAATATTCATGTTAAAGAAAAACATGGTTTTGAAATTATTTCGCTCCATTTAATTTATTTTTCCATGGTGATCAATTAATGTTCACATTTTGAATCTAAAAAGAAACTTTTTTTTAAGTATTTCACAGAATACTCAGTATAAAAATTTTAAAATTAATTTAACTGTTTCATTAGTTTAAACAAACTAAATTTTCAATTATATTCTAAATAAATCAAATGATTACATCACATATATTAATATTTATATTGAAATTTTAAATCTTTTGGATACAATTGAGAGTAAATAAAATTTTATTGATGTATAGTGGATTATCTTAAATAGCAGCAATGATTTAATTAAACTCAGAAAACAGATATTTTACTTGGAAATATAATAGTAGAACAGAAGACAAAAAATATAATCTAATCAATATTAATTCAGGAAATATACAGTTCATGTAATGGTATAAGCGTTTTCATTTGTTTTTGAAAGGTTGTCTTTTATATTTATAGATTATTTTTACATACATAAATAAATAACGAATATATCGATTCCAAGAATGAACATATGTCTCCAAGAATGATTCCAAGAAGTAATACCTGCTTTAGAGGAAAATTAAATAATATTTTCATACAGAAAAATTTGATTCTTTGAATGTCTATTTGAAAGAGAAACATGATTTTAAAATTATTTATTTCCATAATAGAAGTAATTTACTATTTATGGAAGTTCAAATTTGAATGCAAAAACAAAATTTTAGATATTTCGGAAAACACTCAGTATACAAATTTCAAAATTAATTTAAATATTTCATTAGTCTAAACAAAATATGTTATCCTCACCTCCACCCCCCAAAAAATATATATACAAAGTCAAATTTCCACTTAAATGTCGGGTAGATGGAATATATATATATATATATATATATATATATATATATATATATATATATTAATTAGAGTTGCAGTTTCAATGAAAATTGCATTTGAAAGCACATTTTTATTTTTATGCAAAGGAGAAAAATTGAAATTGTGTGCTTGTTAAAAGTAAATCTATTTGCGAAATAGATTGATTGGTCATGCCGTTGCCAACACTAATATGCGTTACTTACGGATATGTATTTAGCCCACAGGCAATCAAAGCCTGAGAGTTAATGTGTCCGCAAGACGATAACTCTTGATAGAAATATCCGATTTACTTCAAATTTTCTATACCGGTTTATTCTGATAAGGCGCTTCCCTGATTAGGTTTGGAAGTTCATTGGTTAAGTATAAAGGGGGGGAAAAGGGGGAGTTTAATTCCCCTTAATTTAGCTAAATGGGTTTTTTATGCAGAATTATCCGATTTGCTTCAAATTTGATATACAGGGTTATTCTAATAAGGCGCTTCTCTGATTAGATTTGCAGGTTCATTGCTTAAGTATAAAGGACGGAAACAGGGGTTGCTAATACCCCCCTTAATTTAGCTAATTGGGTATTTCATGCAGAATTATATAATTGTGTATGTAATATACAATTAGTGTGACTAGCCTTTGAAATCTCGTTTTCTTATTCCATTTTCATTTTAAAAAGGTTACAAAATAAATAAATTTTTTGTAAATGTAATGGAGCACTTATCAAGGAAATATTTTCGAAATCAAAATTCATTTGGCATGTAAAATATACAATTGGTTTAATAGAACATTTTAGCCTTTTCAAATGTTTTAGGAGGGGTGTTTTTTTATTTATTTGTGTGCTATTTCTGTCACTTTTAATCCGATGGCTCAAATAAATAATGTGTTTTTCTATTTGAAAAATTATTATCTGTTTTGGAGTCAAATTAAATAAAACTTTCATATATAATAACAATACTTTTTATCATTTATTTAAAAAGAAAAAAAAAAGAAACGAGTTTCACCTGGACACATTAAGAAATTTATCTTCAATATTTTTGCCATTACGCCATTAAACTTTGAAATAAAACAACGGAAATAATAACAAGTTGGAAATTGTACGTCAAACGTTACAAACGAAGTGCGTTCGTACTCACGTTTTAGAATTAAATTCATGATATCCCGTGCGTAGAACGGGTTAAACAGCTAGTTAAGTATATATTTTATGACACTGTTCATACAAATATCTTAACTAGTTATATAAATATTCAGATATATGTATCAGCTAGTTATATAAATATTCAGATCTTTCTGATTTCTAATTCTGTGAAATGAATTATATCGTCTGCAGATTAATTTCTGTAATAAAATAAGTATCTCGGTTGCTTAACGATTAAACCTCGGAAGCTTCTATAACAAGAAAGTACAGATTTTTTTTTTTTAAATTCAAATTTCTTAATAAATATTTTTATTAATATCTCCTAAAGTTTTGATTCGATTTTAATAAAATTTGAAATGTCTCGACAAAATTCTGCAAAGATAATATATTTTAAATTGCAAACCATTTGGTTGGGTAGTTTTTGCGTTGTTATATGCGGACAGACAGACAGACGGACGGACAGACAGACAGACGGACGGACAGACGGACGGACCAAACGACGACTATAGGTGCTACGTATTTATATAATTACGAACGCACCTAAAAACGTAAAGACAATCAATTTTGTAATGTCTTTAGCGATTTTCTAGTTTTATTAATGTATGAAAATAAGTATAAAAACGCAACTTGCATTTTTTTGAAAACGTAATCTAAATATAACAATAAAAAAGTTATTTCAAAACTATTTTGTATAAATTATGCGTAGTATTTAGTAAAGAATGAAACATGGGGAATATTTTTAGTAAATTTACTCGTATTTTAGCCAAAGAAATTTTTTTATCTTGTTACAACCTTATTAATCCTATTTCTCTGCCTTTTTTATGAGGGATTTTGTTGTTTGGTGTTCATAAATAAAATCTTGTTTTGAGAGATAGTAAGGATTTGAGATATGATGGAATATTTCTGTATATCAATGATTTCGGTATGTAACTGTAAAGTTTGGTTTGCACTTGCGAAATGTGATGATTTTTCATTATTTTACATAAAATCAGTTGTAACGGGTTACAGGTTCAAATAACAGGTTATTTAATTAAATTGTATAAGAAATGCTTCAACATATGCTTTCCAACATATTCAGAATACCGTAAAAAGATTTTCCCGTTTATTACGGTAACGATGATGCATACAAAAACAATTAAAAAAAAACATAACGCAATTAAAATGCAATTTAAGCAATTACCGTCCATAATTGGAAAATTATTCACATTTTTTTTGTGAAGCATTGTATATATTCTATAAATTTGTATAAATAATGCATAGTCTACTAAAGTTTAGCTCAATTAGATAGTGCATAAGACAGTTGAATGTTCCCTTTTAAGAATTACCATCAATAAATAGAAATATACTCGAATTATTTTCTACGGCCCTGTATATGATGCAAATTAATTAGTATGCAACAAATTAGTTACATTTCAAAACGCATACCACTACTGCAAACGTACTTCCCATTTGTAATTTTACAACTCGTAAAATTACAACTCGTATGATTCCTTTGCCAATTTGAATAATTGTGTTAAAATTAATCCAGTGTACTTCCCAGTGTTTATCGCTCATATACAATACTGTAATCGTATTATTTTGTGTGTCCCTGTAAAGGAACGATAAAATGCTATGTACAGCATATTAGCATACCAGCAAGTTTCTTGTAGTGCACCTCAGTGCTGCATATCTATTTCAATCCCTTGCGCTACTGAGAATGTGTTTTAATGGTTTAAAATAATACCTTGCGTTAAATTATTCTGTTTTTGGCGGATATTAAATAGGTTAGCAATTTTATGTTAAAAGAAACGACTTATTTGTACATCTTGACTAATTTTTGGTGTATTTGAAGGTTTTTTTTACAACTTTTAGACATGTTCCCTATTTTCTAGTATGTTTTAAAACCAACTGAATGAAATAGGGAGTACAAGTAATTATTGTGAAACAACTTATTCTTTAGTTTATAAATTTCAGTAAAAAAGCAAGGCAAATGACAGTTTGTTAATATTGCAAATTGCTTTATTGTTAAAATTATTTTTTTAATTTTAGTAAAAAAACATGTTTATGACAATTTGTTAATATGAAGGAATAAATTGCTCAGGAGAAACAAAATGTGCAAAGAAATTTCTGTTCTTACATAATTTTACTTCAAGCAAAGTAATATCTCCAGCTGCGTGAAGTTAGCCCCCGAAAATGAGATAAAGAAAAAAATTCAAACCGCATTCGATTGATCACTTTTCGACCACAAATGACCATCAACAATTTTGTTTGACCACCCTTCCTTAAGGAGTTATAAGAAAAACAAGATACGGAGGCTAACTTCACGCAGCCCCCGAAAATGAGAGAAATCGAAAATTCCAAATGCTTTCGTTTGACCATTTTTTGACTACGAATGACCATCAACAATTTTGTTTGACCACCCTTCCTTAAGGAGTTATTTAAGAAAAACGATATTTTAAGGGACTTTCAAAATCTTCGCATATATACAAAAATCAAAATAAATAAAATTTAAGTAGTGTATATGATTGACCACTGTTTGACCACCAATGACCATCAACAAATTTGTTTGACCACCCTTCCTTAAGGAGTTATTTGAGAAAAAAGAATTTTCCCAACAGCGTGAAGTTAGCCCCCGAAAATGAGATAAATGAAAAATTCCGACTGCGTGCGATTCACCACTTTTAGACCACGAGTGACCAATTTTTTTGACCAACCTTCCTTAAGGAGTTATTTCGGGAAAAATATTTTTCCCAACAGCGTGAAGTTAGCCCCCGAAAATGAGATAAATAGAAAATTCCGACTTCATGCGATTGACCACTTTTAGACCACGGATGACCATCAACAATGGAGTTATTTAAGAAAAATGTTATTTTAAGAGAATTTCAAAATCTTCGCATAAATCCAAAAGATATCCGTAGTGTATACGATTGACCACTGTTTGTCCACAAGTATTTTCCTAACAGCGTGAAGTTAGCCCCCGAAAATGAGATAAATAGAAAATTCCGCAAGCGATTGACCACTTTTAGACCAAGAATGACCATCAACAATTTTGTTTGACCACCCTTCCTTAAGGAGTTTTTTAAGAAAAACGTAATTTTAAAGGAATTTCAAAATCTTCGCATATATCCAAAAAATTAAAATAAATAAAATTTAAGTAGTGTATACCATTGACCACTGTTTGACCACCAATGACCATCAACAATTTTTTTTACCACCCTTCCTTAGTTATTTAAGTAAAACTTTATTTTTAGAGAATTTCAGGATAGTAAGTCTAAATTGACATATTTCCAAAAAATCAAAATAATTATAATTCAAGTAGTGTACATGATTGACCACTCTTTGTCCGCAATGACCATCATTAATGGTATTTTTTTTTTCAAAAGTGTTTTTGTTTATTTTTAAAGTCGTTTTGTCAATGCATTTTTTCATTCCTGTGTGTTGTTTCTTAAATACAGAATAACTTTTTGAATTTATCGCACGCTTGCTATACGATGCAGCAGACAGCTGGGATTACTATTCAGATGTTCGTACAGAACATATTCCGCTCTTAACCCTCTGACTGTCCAGCAAAAGGACAAATTTGTAATAATGTTTTCTCAGAACTTTATTTTAACTGCTAAAAAAAAAGTAATTATTCCAAAATTATATAAAAAACATGGCTAGTGGTTATCATTATTTCTCAAGTTCTTATTTCAGTCCCCCAGCCCTTCGTCTAATATATATACAGGTTTAATATCAGAGTTTTGTTCGGTGGTGGTGAAAAGTTTGACTAACATACTATTTTGCAGAGTTTGAGCAACACACCTTTTATACATTGCTGCATGCAGCAGTGACCCTGGTCGGAGGTTCTTAGAGAACATACTACACCCTTATATGACTGATGATTACCATTATTTCCGAATAGTAATTTCAGCAAATTTCTCCCATTCTTATTTCCCACGCCATCGACTAATATAGGTACGGATAGGTTAAATAACGGAGTTTCTTTAGCATTTTGATTTATTTAGAAAAGAGTGCACACTTTGGTGGTGGAAAGTGGGACAAAAATATTTTACAGAGCGTGCTTAGCACCCTACTATACAGCAAGCAGCTTGGACCCGTATCGGAGGTTCGTAAAAAATAGTGCGATGGAAAGTAGGACTAAGGTACTTTGCAGCACATGCACGGTTCGGATACAATCAAATTACGCCACGTCACAGATAAGTAACGGTTACGGCACGTTACAATTAAGTTACGGTTACGGCACGTTACAGTTAAGTTGCTTTTATGGCACGTTACATTTAAGTTACGGTTACGGCACATTACAGTTAAGTGACTGTTATGGCACGTTAGAGTTATGTTACAATTAGGTTACAGTTAAGTTACAATTACGGCACGTTACAGTTAACTTACTGTTACGGCACGTTACATTTAAGTTACGGTACGTTACAGTTAAGTTACGGTTAAGGCATGTTACACTTAAGTTATGGTTACGGCACATTACAGTATAGTTACGGTTACGGTACGTTACAGTTAAATTACCGTTACGGCACGTTATAGATTAAAAATTATAAGTTAAGTTACGGTTTTGTTAAAGGTAAGTTACGGTTACGACACGTTGGAATTAAGTTACGGCTTTGTCCCATTACAGGTAAGTTATGGTTACGAAACGTTACCATTAAGTTCGATTATGGCACGTTATATTAAAGTTACGGTTACGGTACATTACAGTTAAGTTACGGTTACGATACGTTACAGATAAGTTACGGTTATGGCACGTTTCATATGGCACGTTACAGATATGCTACAATTAGGCTGCAGTTAAGTTACGATTACGGCACATTACAGTTAAGTTATGGTCACGTTACTTTACAGTTAAGTTACGGTTCTGTTACAGTTAAATTACGGTTCTGTTACAGTTAAATTACGGTTACGGCACGTTGCAAGGAAGTTAATGTTACGTCACGGAAGTTAAGTGACGGTTACGGAACGATAAAGTTAAGTTACGATTATGGCATGTTACAGTTAAGTTACGATAACCGGATCCTTACAGTTAAGTTACGGTTACGGCGCGTTACATTTAAGTTACTCGTTAAAGAAGGGTGGTCAAACAAAATTGTTGATGGTCATTCGTGGTCAAAAATTGGTCAATCGCATGCAGTCGGAATTTTCCATTTATCTCATTTTCGGGGGCTAACTTCACGCTGTTGGGATTTTTTTTTCTGAAATAAAACAAAGTTGTTGATGGTCATTGGTGGTCAAACAGTGGTCAATCGTATACACTACTTAAATTTTATTTATTTTGATTTTTTGGATATATGCGAAGATTTTATTATTCTTTAAGTTCCCTTAAAATAATGCTTTTTCTTAAATAACTCCTTAAGGAAGGGTGGTCAAACAAAATTGCTGATGGTCATTCGTGATCTAAAAGTGGTCAATTGCATGCAGTCGGAATTTTTCATTTATCTCATTTTCGGGGGCTAACTTCACGCTGTTGGAAAAATTCTTTTATCTAAAATAACTCCTTAAGGAAGGGTGGTCAAACAAATTTGTTGATGGTCATTTGTGGTCAAACAGTGGTCAATCACATAAACTACTTAAATTTTATTTATTTTGATTTTTTGGATATATGCGAAGATTTTGAAATTATCTTAAAATAACATTTTTCTTAAATAACTCCTTAAGGAAGGCTGGTCAAACAAAATTGTTGGTCATTCGTGGTCAAAAAATGGTCAAACGAATGCTTTCGGAGTTTTCGATTTATCTCATTTTCGGGAGCTGCATGAAGTTAGCCTCCGTGTCCTGTTTTTCTTATAACTCCTTAAGGAAGGATGGTCAAACAAAATTGTTGATGGTCACTTGTGGTCAAATAGTGGTCAATCGAATGCAGTTTGAATTTGTTCTTTATCCCATTTTCAGGGGCTAACTTCACGCAGCTAATATCTCCTCATTTTTCACATTTCGTTGCAGTAGTTGAATAAATGATCTTTTAGTCTCAAGCTTTTCCAGTTTCGAAACACACTTGAGATATTGTTCTTTTACATCACATTTTTAGGTGTGTTCGTAATTATATACCGATAGTCGTCGTCTGGTCAGTCCGTCTGTCCGTATATATCAGCACAAAAACTATCCAACCGAATGGTTTGAAATTAAAAAAATATAATCGTTGCAGAATTTTGTCAAGTCACTTCAAATTTTATGAAAATTGAATCAAAATTTAAAAAGACATTAATAAAAGTTTTCCTCATTTTATTAAATCCTATCATACGTATGTAATTCAATGATAGTCCATGGTAGGTAATGATTTTATTTTGCCATTGTGATTATTCCTATTTAATATGGAAATTAAAAACCGAATTGGCATACTAAAATTGTTTAATTATAGCAATCTTATAATCTACCGACTATTTTTGGATAGATGTTTCCGAGAAATAGATATTAAATAAATATTCAAAGCTAGGCTTAAGTTTCCCATTGGAATTTTCCGTAGATGTCAAAAAAAGGTAAATTGTTCCAAACTTAAAATGTATTTATTTTATTGTGGAAATTAATTTTCTTAATAACAGACCATATAATTCATTTCACTGAAATAATGACGGTGTTTTTTTACATTATCTTGTATGGACATTTGCGCATAGTATAATTTTAATGTCACGGAATTGTAATTAATTGTTTGTAAAAGTGTATAGGAACTTAAATTCATAAAATAAAATTAATATCTATAATATGAAAATCTACAAATAAAATGAATTTTGTGTTCAGTCATTTTTGTATAAGACTGCGACAGATATTGCGCCAAGATCTGAATATTTTAAAACTATTTATAGTACGAACGCGCCTCATTTGTTACTTTTCACGTACAATTTCCAACTTGTGATTGTAAGTATGGGTGAACAGCCATCCGCATTTTTTAAAAATATCACATTTTTGGCCGTGGAATGTTTATATGCTGTTTATTACTGTCAATTTATTCATCTCTCATTTATGGAAGTTGCCCGAAATTTTGCTTTTGAAAAAATATTTCAGAAGACTAGTTTCGATTTGCCTGGTCAATTTATGAAAACACTGTCCGCAGATCAAATTTTTACACATTTATTTATCATACATTATCTTACATATTCCATCTTTTTCTTGACTATACTTGTATCCCTTAATATGTATTTATTACTAATTGACATCTATTGTTATAAGAAAAAATCTAAAAATTTGCCTCATCTGGAGATTTTATTAATAAAGCAATTGTTTTATACATTTTTATAATTATTTTTACTAAGCAACTCATTTTCTATTCATAAAACTAGGAAAATTTGTTGTATAGTTTCGACCAAAAGTGTCATATTGGTTCAGTAAAGTGCCTATTTATATATCATATACTTACATTTTGGGGCTCGGATGCCGGGATTATTAAAAGTAAAAGCCACTAGTATTGAAATGGAAACAAAACGTAAAGTATTGTAAAACGCCAGTATCAAAAGTTGGGTTAAGAATTAGCATGGTGAAACCGTAATCGTATCACTTCAAGTACAATTTTTGAAAGATGGGAACTCTAAATAAAGCTAAGAGAATTGATCTAATAAACCTCTGCGAGGAATGCGGAATTGAAGCACCAGAAAAACCGACAATACGTGTCCTAATAAAGCTGATCAAGAGTTGGGAGAGTTACGAAGAAATTTTATAAGAGATTGATTGGAAGTAGTGATAGCAAGTAGAAAAGAGAAAGAAGAAAGAGAAGAGAAAGAGAAAGAGAAGAAATTACAAGCAGAACTGGAAGAGAAGAAATTACAAGGAGAAAGAGAAGAGGAGAAATTACAAGCATAACTGGAAGAGAAGAAATTACAAGCCGAAAGAGAAAGAGAAGAGAAGAAATTACAAGAAGAAAGAGAAAGAGAAGAGAAGAAATTACAAGCAGAAAGAGAAAGAGAAAAGAAGAAATTACAAGCAGAGATTGAAGAAAATAGATTGAAAATGGAAATGGAAGAGAGAAAATGGAAAATAGAATCGGAGCAGAATTTTGAAATTAAGAAATTACAGATACAAGAAAATTCAAGAGAACATATTAATGAAGACCCAAAGACAAATCCAGGTAAGCAATTTGAATTGCTTAGATTATTAACTAAATATGATAGCTCGAATGATATCAGTTTATACTTAGCTATGTACGAAAGGCAAATGGCGCAAACGGGCATTGATAAAAAAGAATGGGTAAATTATTTAATTAATCTAATGCCGTTAGATGTGATCAATATAATAACAAGGGAAAACGAACCTGAAATTCACGATTATGATTATATAAAAAATATTCTACTAAAACGCTACAAGCTATCACCAGAGAAGTTTAGGCTGAAATTTTTCTCATCTAAAAAGGAGCCATCAGCCAATTGGCGAGATTTCGCTTATGAGATAAAGGTGTATTTTCAACAATGGATTGAAGGCCTTCATGTAAATAACTTTGAAGATTTGGCGGAATTAATTGTTGTTAATCAAATCAGGCATAATTTACCTACGGAAACAAAGACACATTTCATAGAGGAATTAATATTAATAAAGAAAATTGATGACTTAGTTAATAAATTGGATATTTACGAAACGGCCCGAAGGGTTTGCAATAAACAAACAGTTAGGAATACAAGCGGATATTTTGAGGACAGAAGATCGAGAGTGGCTGATTACGCCAATTTCAAAAGACGCCAAATTGACAATAGACACAGTATGAATCATGGAAGCAAAGAGTCGCATATAATCTGTTTTGCGTGTGGCAACCCTGGTCACGTGAGTGCGAAATGTGCCATGGCGAAAAATACAGAACAAAAATATTCAAATTTTTACCCGCAATATAATCAAAATTTTCGACAAACAAAATACCAAGATGAGACCCAAAACACGCAAAGAAAAATAGTTAATATGAGTAAGTTAAATGGTAAAAAAGGAAGAATCTTAGATATTAGCGGAATAAAAACAAACGTAATAATCGATACAGGAAGCGATATTTCAATCGCCAGATCAAGATATCATACTGCAATAAACGCGCCAAAACTAACCAGCGACAATATATACATATCAGGCATAGGTGGAGCAAAAATTAAGCCAACAGGTTTTTTCTGGCATAAAGTCTACGTAGACGATACAGAAATCCTGGCTAAATTTTACGTGCTACAAGAGACGGACTGCGATTTAATAATAGGTAGAAAAGCATTAGAAGGCATACCGTTAAAAGTAACGGAAGATGGTGTTAGAATAGCAAGCGGCAACAAAGTTCGAGTAGGATACATTAAAATTAACGAAGTACCGACAAAAATTAATGAAGCAAGTATAAACAACGATAATCGAGGTTGTGAAGATATGGTTAAAATCGACTGCGTAAATGTCGGGGTGAATTTGACTCAGATTACGAATTTAGTGAACAGAAAGAAAATAAGGAAATTAATAAAACTATATAAGCCGAGTAGGACAAAAGATACAGGATTATCCGATGAATGGAATGCATCTCCAGAAGAAAATTATGAAAGTAGTAGTCCTGCACATAGTAGAAAAGACTATGTGAACGATTGCAATAGGAATTTTGATCATAAGGGAAAGAACAGAAATTTTAATAGACCATTTGACAACAGAAGCAATAATAGATATGGCCAGAGATATTTTAAACAGTCATACAAATCATAAAACATAACAAATCAAGATGCTGATGTCGAGACGCCATCACGTCAGGATGACCGATTTGTATGATTTCAGTTTGAACACTTCACGTAAATGATCATTAAATGAACTGACACTGAACTGACACTCTATTACTATCCATGGCTTTAATGCGCGAGTTGTAAAAATGTTGGATCGCGAGATAAAAAGGAGAGCGAGTCTTCTAAAATTTTGTTATGAAGCAAGATATGTAAAAATGGATATAGCCGTTAGGCCTGGTTGGATTATCGTAATGTAAATTTGTTGTATAGTTTCGACCAAAAGTGTTATTAGTTGAAATTAAAGTGCATATTTTGTTGTTCATCGATTATTTGTCATATTGGTTCAGTAAAGTGCCTATTTATATAAAAATTCAATTAAATTTCGCACAGTTACTATCGGGTGTAACACATATAATAATAATGCAAGCAATTTACTACTTAATATTTTAAAGCAGATATATGATATAACGTTAAAACATAATAACCATCATTGCCTAAAAAACAGTTTTCAAATTATTAATAAAATACATAATATCAATCCGGTAAAATTCATAAAAACATGAGATTTTAATGATTTATTTAATATCATTGATATAAAAGACTTACATAAAACAATGTGTATATTATTTAAAGAATTTAAATCTCAATTAAAATTAAAAGAACATATTTCCGTAAATTTTGTTAAAACTTTACTAAATTTTACATTGCATAATAATTACATCATATATGACAATATTATTTATAAACAATGATAGGGAATTCCGCAGGGCGGGACCGCTTCTAGTATTCTCTCTGACCTTTACTTATATTATTATGAAAGAAATATTAGTCCGAACAATGATTATGTATTTTATCGCTATATTGATGACATTATCATATTTTATTTCAGTGATAAAACTGCACATCACCACTCAATTTTTATTCTAATCAGCTTAAATTAAGCGAAAATGATTTAATTAACAATAATATAAATTTTCTTGACTTAAAAATTAATATTAATAATAATTATAAATTAATTTTTGATATTTATGATAAGAGATTTGATTTTCCATTTAAAGTAAATATTTTTACCAATTTTGCTTCATGTTTACATAAATCAGTTTATAAAAATATAATTATCAATTATCTTCATCGTATAAAATACCTATGCTCAGATATAAATAAAAACAAAAATATTAGATTTATACGAGATCAAGCAAAAATATATGGTTATCCAATTTTTATGATAAATTCAATCATCAACTCTTTTAAATAACATTTATTATATCATATAAATATAAACATGGTACGTATTAAATTATTGTTTTAGTGTGCGATAACATATAACAAAAGATATAGCAAATTACAAATATAACATACATAAATACAATTAAAACATATAAGGACATTTATTAATTGATTGTACATTATATATACTTTAACCTCTGTTTTTAGTGTTACTGATGTTCAGTTCTAAAACATATATAAATTAACTTATACAAAACAAGTTGGAAATTGTACGTCAAACGTTACAAACGAGGTGCGTTCGTACGCACGTTTTAGAATTAAATTCATGATATCCCGTGCGTAGAACGGGCTAAACAGCTAGTTAAGTATATATTTTATGACGCTGTTCATACAAATATCTTAACTAGTTATATAAATATTCAGATATATATGTATCAGCTAGTTATATAAATATTCAGATCTTGATGATTTTTAATTCTGTGAAATGAATTATATCGTCTGCAGATTAATTTCTGTAATAAAATAAGTATCTCGGTCGCTTGACGATTTAACATCCATCGGAAGCTCCTCTAACAAAAAAGCACCGATTTAAAAAAAAAAATCAAATTTCTTAATAAATATTTTTATTAATATCTCCTAAAGTTTTGATTCGATTTTAATAAAATTTGAAATGTCTCGACAAAATTCTGCAAAGATAATATATTTTAAATTGCAAACCATTTGGTTGGGTAGTTTTTGCGTTGTTATATGCGGACGGACAGACAGACGGACGGACAGACAGACAGACGGACGGACAGACGGACGGACCAAACGACGACTATAGGTGCTACGTATTTATATAATTACGAACGCACCTAAAAACACATAAAATTATACATGGATAACATTGATGATTATAAATCACAAACATATCTATATGCAATATATATACATATATATATAGTTTTTTTTTGAAAGTATAAAATTTAATAAGTCTTTTAAATGCTGCATTGCATTATAAAGATTTCAACACAGTAGTTATACTATTAATTAATTTTTTTAAAATAAATTTTGAGATATTTTAGTGTTGGGGTGTCATAGTTAGGGTAATATTTCAAAAGATGTGCTCTCAACTTGACTTTCAAATAATTTCTCTCAACTGGACTATGTCAACAAGTATAAAATATTTCATGATGTGTGCCATGTGGACGTGTGGTATCATTAAGAACTTGTGATGTTTAAGGATTCTCGATAATTATTGTGAGTAAAATATTTTATCTACTCTTTACGGGTTTTTATTTCCAATTTTATTATTTCAAACTGATATCAGGTAGTAATTCAGTGAGGTGTTGTATACAGATTTTAGGATAATTGATGTGAGTGAAATATTTTATCTATTCTTTACGGGTTTTTTATTTCCAATTTTATTATTTCCAATTTTAATATTTCCAATTGTTTTCTGGTAACAATTCAGTATACCTGGGTGGTTCTACTGATCTTATCATATATGCTAGTAGAATTATGAAATACTGAATTATTTTTTAAAATACATGTGGGTACATCCAGGCTGATGATTATATCTACATGTGTTTTTTCATATCCAATTCTGATTTAATTCTCTTGTTGTCCAATTTTCCATTGTATATGGTTCATATTTCATTTCTTAATCCATTTGTATTCACTTGATAGCAACTCCAAATTATTATTATTATTTTTTTCTCACTCTCTTTTTAAATTTTCTTCATGTTTTCAGTATTTTTGGCCAATTACCATTGAAGCACAAGCTATGGTAATATTATGATTGCACTTGTTAATCTATTAGCTATGTGGTATTCTGTCTACACATTATCATTAATTATCTCTTTGGAGATTTAAGTAGAATGATACAAGAACTTGATATGTTTTTTGAAATTCATAGATATTATATATATATATATATATATATATATATATATATATATATATATATATTATAATTAGGTAATTTTATTTATCTTTTATTTATAGACGTAGTTCTAGAAAAACAAACATTAAAAATCTTCCTCATTGCAGATTTTTTAATACTTCTTCACGAGGTGTTTTGGAAAAATCTATCCTTTAAATAAAAATAATGTATTCACTAATCTAAGACACTCAGGCTAGTTAACAACATCTGCAAATAAGACCGTTTTTTATACATGCATAACTATTCAGTGTCTTGGACATATTACAATAAGCTTGATTAAAACCACACAAACAAACAGCTGCTTTTTTGATAATTATTCTAAAACTGCATAGGATCTGTGCAATAAACCTGAAGCCTCGCTCTTTGCAAACAGCTGGATTTCTCAGTTACCTTACGCCATACATAAAATTCATTATGTTTGAAATATTTAGAACGTACAGTTACGGTATGAGAGATAGAATGCGAACATACAAACAGACAGACTGATTCGAAGATTTTTGAAAGTGTTAAAAAATACATACAAGAATATTTTTTAAATGTAGTGATTTATTTTTTTTTTTAATTTTTCAACTTAACTTTAAAATTTTCAACTATTTAAGTTTCGTATGATGACGCTGCCAGAATTTTTTGCAATGTTGGAATATATTGGAAGTCTTCGAAATATTTCCAATGTGTTTCAATGCACCCTAGTCGTTCTGTTTCAGCGTTGCTTGAACGCAGGCTTATTAAAAATCCAGTATAAAATCGCTTAATAATTATTTTCTGAAAGTTTCGTTCTTAAAAATTATCAATCCGTCTTTGATCCAAATTTAAGCGTTGGAATCCATCCACATGTATAAAAATTATGTGTTTGTGTTCAACACTAAATTTTTCTGGTTTTCAAACTGTGGAGTATGCGAATTTTGAGTTCGACGTCAAAAACGTCGCTTCAGCGGCAGCGAATGAAATTTGACTTTCAACTGGATAAAAGAGAATGAAGACAAGGATGATCGGCATTCAGTGATTGCTTTGTTTCGATGAGTACGATGTCTCAGCGAAGTCATTTGACAGATTCAGAAGCTTGGAGAATTGTTGGTAGGTTAGAAGGGAGCCAAACTCAAGCCGAAGTAGCGCAAGCCATTGGAGTATCACAAAGTGTCATTTCCAGGATCTGGAACCGTTTTTTGGAGAGTGGATGTGCAGGCCGAAGACCAGGGCAAGGGAGTAGACGGGCAACAACGCCCAATGAAGATCGGTATTTAGCGTTAACAGAGAGAGACACCGGAACACCGAAACATGAACGCTACTCTTCTCCAACAACACCTTCGCTCGGCTACAGGCACCACGATTTCAACTCAGACTGTCCGAAACCGGCTGCATGCTGTAGGTCTGTATGCTCGCCGAACGATGGTATGTGTTAGATTAACATTAAGGCATCGTCGCGACCGCAGGGAGTGGGCAACCGAGCATGTCAACTGGATGAGAAATGAATGGAGCAATATT